>CM053770.1:174703654-174839481 GCA_028658325.1 Potorous gilbertii
ACCAGGGTGCAAAGCCCAGGGCCGCGGGCCGTCCTCTCCAGCCCGTCACAGGTGACCCGCGGGCCGTCCTCTCCAGCCCGTCACAGGTGACAGGGAGGAGGCCCTTCAGCCAGTCACCAGGGTGCAAAGCCCAGGGCCGCGGGCCGTCCTCTCCGGCCCGTCACAGGTGACCCGCGGGCCGTCCCCTCCAGGCCCGGGCCCACGCCTGGGAAGGAAGCCCGCCCCGGTGCTGCTCCGTCTCGGCGCCTTCCTCCGGAGTGCCCCGCGTGTGCACCCGTGGGGACGCGGCGGCGACGTCTCTGCGGGGGAGGGGAGTGTAAGCTCCGGAGCGCCGCGCCCGGGGCCCAGCGGGGGCTTCCGCCCGGCTCCCAGCCCAGCTCCGGCCCGGCCCTGACCCGACCCCTACGCAGCCCGGGGCCAGCCCTGGGAAGGGAGGGACTGAGGGCGAGGACAGGCAGAGTCTACACGGGGCGGAGGTGGGGGGATTGGACTCACGCGTGCCAGGAACGTGCGGGTCACCGGCCGGAGACAACACCGTGGCGAGGGCGCGCAGAGCCCAGGCCCGGGGCCGCACGCGGGCCCACAGACGCAGCGCGGGCGCCGCCATAGTCCCCCTCGCTGCCGGACGGCGAGCCGCGAAGGACATACGTCGGGAGGAAGCGAAGGGGGCGGAGCTTAGGGCCGCCCGGGAGAACACTGCGGAGGAGGAGCGGAGCGGGATCGGCTTAGTGACGTTTCAGGCCTAAAACCCCACCTCCAGGTGGCCCCCTGGGGCTCCTTCCCAGTGAATTCTGGGTAAAGTAGCTGGGCAGTAGACATCCAAAGTGCATGTTCCTTTAAGAACTGGCCCCTCCTTCACCACGCCCTAACCCCACCCCCAAACCCCTAGTTAGCATATTTGGCGCCAGTGGTACTATAGAATATCCTATATAAACTTTCCCTGTGCCCCTCTAAGGTTGCAGGTTCCCTAAGAACTCTTGTCCGCCGAAAAGCGTAATAAATCTTTAATTGACAACGACCTTCCCCTGGCACCCCCTACTTTGTGGGGGTCTCACACCCCTTTTTCAGCCCTCATCATATTCACATATGTATATGTGTATGTGTATATGTATATATACACATATGTACATGTGTATGTTTTTAATACATTTGTGCATATAAAAACCCTTGAGTCAGAAAGGAGAGAAACGGGACTGGGGCAAGGGAGGAAAAGAGAAGTACAGAGAAGAAGAAGAGAAATAGCAAAAAAGGGAGAGGGAGATAAAGGAGGGAGGAGAGAAGAACAGGAAAGGAAGGAGGGAAAAAAGAGACGAAGGGAGACAGAGAGAAGAAGAGAGGTGGGGAAAAAGTATTGAACAAGGCTAGAGAGAGGAGAGGCAAGGCAAGTGCTTATGGTAAAACAAACAAAAAAAATCAAAGGATAAGAAAAGGAAAACAGATCAAAGAGTTCGAGAAATTGGATTTACAATTGTTTAAAAAATCAAAAGTAGAGTCATTAGCCAAAAAAGTATGAAAGCAGCAAAAGTGAGAATAACATTGCATGGCATGATATTGTGTATGTTCGTCCTTTGTTGCCAAAGAAGATCATGTCATCAGAGAAATGATGACATGACTTGCACTTGACTTTGTTTTGAGCGAAGGAGGGCTGTGCAGGTCACCAGCTTCACTTCTCCTCCAGAGTCATCTGAATCCAGTGACCAGATATTCACCAGGATGACTGGAGATGACCCAGGATGAGGCAAGTTGGGGTTAAGTGACTTGCCCAAGGTCACACAGCTAGTGAGTGTCAAGTGTCTGAGGTGAGATTTGAACTCAGGTCCTCTTGACTCCTGCACTGGTGCTTTATCCATTGCACCACCTAGCTGCCCATAGCATAATAAATCTAGGGCTAGAAGAGGTGTTTCCAAGGTCCTCTAGTTAAACCTTGTTATTCTACTGATGAGAAAACTCGGGTTGTTTATGTGACTCACCCAAGATCTCAGAAGCAGTAAGCCTCAAAAGCAGGATTTGAATGCCGATACTCTGACTCCAGAGCTCTTTGTACTATATACCATTGTTGCATCTGTCGTTTCAGCATCATCCAACTCTTCTTGATTCTATTTGGGGTGTTATTGGAAAAGACTTTAGAGTGGTTTGTCATTTCCTCTTCCACCTCATTTTACAGATGAGGAAAGTGAGGCAAATAGGGTTAAGTGACTTACCCAGGATCACACAGTTAATCAGTATCTGAGGCTAGATTTGAACTCAGGAAGATGTCTTCCTGGCTCCAGGTCTGATACTCTATCCACTGCATCACTTAGGTGCCCTCTTATTAAGTGCCTATTTAATGTGTCAGTCACTGGGGATACAAATACAAAAAATAAAATGAAATGAAACAGTCCCAACTCTCAAGGTACTTAGGTTCTATGATTGTTTAGGTGAAAGCACCATCTTCTTTTATGAAACTTCTGGTTTTCTATATTAAAATCAAAATTCTCCAGTGCTTCATGGAGTGTATTTGCAAAGGTCATTTCAGGAGAGAACACTGGAAGGGTCAGTCAAGCCAGAAGAGCTTCTAGGTGACAAGATATGTCTGGATTTTGAGTTATATACTAGTTAAGCACCTACAGGCTTGTGTGTTAGGTTTTTCCCTAGGTGGTGAGAGGACACTTAGTCATGGCAACCTATAGAAGAGAGAAAAGAATGTCTCTCAATCCTGTGCTTCTGCTTAAGAAGTGACGGTGGTCATGTGGGGTTGTTATTAAACTAGTGACATTCTAAGTGTGAAATCCTTGGCCAGTGACTAATGATTGAGTTCACATACACTAGAGGAAAGGAAAAAATCAGGCTCCATCCTCAAGGAGCACATATCTCAATGGAAGAAACAACATGTAAATAACTGCATGCATATAAATAATTTGTATGCGGAATAAATGAAAGGTAATCCCAGGGAAGACACTAGCAATGGGGGAAGAGGGAGGAGTGCTTGGGAAAAGTCATCTGCAGAAAGGGGGTTCTGAACTGACTCTTGAAGGAAGGTAGGGAATGGAGGTGAGGCATGAGGGTCAGCCAATGAAAAGGCTCAAAATCCTGACATGGAGCATTGTACTTAAGGAATAGCAAACAGACCTGTGTGGCTGGATTGTAGAGTACATGGAAGGGGGGAAGTGTAAAAAAGATTGGAGATGTAGAAAGGGAAGTTATAAAAGATTATGAAAGGCTTCAAATGAGAGAGAATTTTATATTTGATCCTGAAGGCACTAGGAGGTGGTATGGGTCATCTTGTGATTTAGGAAAACCACCCTGGCAGCCAAGTGGAAGATAAACTGGAATGGGGAAGATTTGAGGGATGGATAACATCAGAAGGCTATAGTCAAAGCAGGAAGTTATGAGAGTCTGCACCAGGATGACAGCTATATGAGTGGAGAAGTAAGGATATATGTAAGAGATATGTTGAAATTGGAAATTACAAGACTTAGCAAAAAAAAAAAATGAATATGTAAGGAGAGTGAGGAGTCAAGGATGACAAAAAAGTTTCAAACTGAGTGACTCGGACAGTTATTGCAGGGGGAATTAATTTTTTTATCCTATACCTTACATTTGATTTTATACTGTAACAATGCTGTTAAATCTGAAGACTCTTCTCTCAGGTTTGAGTAGAGAAGCTTATATGTGCTAAGGTCCAAACCTCTGCCACCCCACTCCCCATGTCAGACAGTTAAAAGAAAAATTCTGTTTTCAATACTCTCATAAAACATTGTCTCAGCATCTCCTACATGGTTTGTGGGATATTCCTGAGAAGCTTACACAATCTGACCTTGCCCCTGCTTTAATACTTGAGAGTCTTACTGAATTCCCCTTTTGCCAGTAAGTCTTCCCATATCAGGAATCTCAGGGAGTAGTTTGGACCTGCAAATTTACAAAGGCATTCTTTAGAGATAATGAGAGGTAGTCCTCATGACATTTGGGGGCTACACCCACTTTCTTTGATGCAACCAATAAAGCTCTTTGATCTCTGTGATGGTAGCCAATTAGATGATTTCTGTTCTTTGTCCGATGCTTATAAAAATGTATTACACGCTCAATTCAGCGCTTCTTGGCCAGAAGCAGCACCATTTGACCCATCCTTTATTACCAGGTCACATGCCCCTCATAATAAACAATGTCTTACTTGGAGATTTGCCTCAGTTTACCTCCATGACCAGTTTCAAATGAGACATTACTCTATTACCCTGAATAGTAATAGGAAGGCAGAAAAGAGAGAAAGTATGTGGGGAGTGAAGGAGAGGGATGTTGAGATAATAAGTTCAGTTTTGGATATATATAGTTTAAGATATTTATGGGACATGCAATTTAAGATGCCCCAAAGACAGTTGGTGATAAGGAACTAGAGCTCAGGAGAAAGAGTAGGGCTGGAGATACAAATCTGGGAATCATCTTCATGGAAATAATTGTTGAAATCAACAGAGATCACTAAGCAAGATAGTGAGAAGAAAAGAGGGTCCAAGACAGGGCTTTGGGGGACCTATACAGTGAAGGAGAGTGACTGGTCAAGGATGACTCAATGATTGCAGACCTATACAGTGAAGGAGAGTGACTGGTCAAGGATGACTCAATGATTGCAGACTTAAATGTCTGCAAGGATGGTATTGCCCTTGTCAATTACAAGGAAGTTCAGATGAGAGGTGAGTTTGAGAGGAAAGACAATGAGTTCTCTTTTCAACATCTTGAGTTTGAGATGCCTATAGAGTATACAGTTTAAAATGTCTGATTGGAATGGTAATGTGGGACTGGAACAGAGAAGAGAGACTAGGTCTAGCAATATCCATACATACATACATGTGTGTATATGTGCATATACACATATCTCTCCAGCCTATATATGTGTATGTTCATGATTTGCATGGTGAGAATAATGATATCATTGAATGGAAAACTTGGTCATCTTGCCTTGCAAGATAAGCATAATGAGCACCATGAAATTAATTATGTGCAGAAGAAAAAGCAGATGAGGAGCTTGACAAAATCCTCCTGACTAAGCCAAGGTAAACTCTGATACCCAGTGAATTCAGAGCAAAGTAGAACTGAGACATGGGGCAACCACCCAGGAACATCAGACTCATGCAGCATTCTTCAAAAATCATATAATGGTCTCACATATAATTCTAGTTTTGAGGTCTCAGCATAAATGAATGAAGCACTTATTGAGTGCTTACTATGTACAAAGCATTGTGCTAAGTGTTAGAGATACAAAAATAGACAGTCCCTGTTTCAAAGCAGGTCATTTTCCAGTGAAGGAGGTTGTTGTTGAAGACCATGACATCTGGAAGGTGATGCCATGACATGCAAGTGAATTGGATTTAAGTGAGGGAGGGCTATGCAAAGTCACCAGCCTCATTCTCTCCTTTGAGCTATCTGGGTCCAGCGGCAAGATAGAGACCACTGAAGATGGCCCTCAATGAAGGAGACAATACTTCTGGAAGGTTTCAGCTGCAAATCAGATGGAAAGATCCTATCGTCTTTAGGGTGGAGTGGCAACACATAATGCATAATATTAGTTTTTGATGTTGAATCAATTGACAGTGTCAGTCAATACAAATTTATTAAGTGCCCACTATGTTCCTGGCCAAAGGACTTTGGGGGCAAGCACTTTCTTTTGTGGATTTTAAATAGCTGTGGCTGTAGCACCTAGAGGAATATTTTCCAGGTTGCATTTCCCAAGGGGGTTGCTTCCCAAGATGATGTCTGAGGGCACAAGACTGTGATCAAGAGGGTAGCACAAGACTGTGATCAAGATTTGATGTGTGGGGAACATTATCTCCCCAGGGGGTGACTTGTTGCTCCATCTAGGCTGACATATCTGCCCTAAGTATGGGGATGGCTGGACTTTTGTCCGTAGAATTTACCTCCCCAGATGATGACCATGAAAGCTGGACTGGAAGTAGAACTAATGGTCTGAGAGATATTGAAACCCCTAGGGCTCCTGCATTCATACTACCTTTGGTGACAGATGGGTTGCAGCTACCCTTTGGTGGCAGTGAGTAGGGTGGGTCCACCTCCACAAATATTTCTCCCCTCAATCATGGACCTCTCTCTCACGGACTGGAGGATATTACTATTCCTGGTCCCTTGGGCTCAAGGTCCTGGACTATCTCCACCACGATCTGAGGTGAAATGGTAGTTAAGGTAACAATGGTGTTTTGATTTACCTAGCACTTGCTTGCTGCCTCCTCTCTCCCTCAGGCTTTCCTAGCGCTTCTCTCCTATAGAGCATAGTCTGCTATTACATCATATCACCTTTCCAGCTGCATGGAATGAGTGGTCTCTTGCCTGTGCATTCCCCATTCTTCTTTATCCTGATCTTGCTTCTCTTCTAGTGTTCAAAATAGGCAGTTAGCCTTAAGAGAATGTTCATTAAACCTTCATGGTTATCTTCAGAGAAGTAGCCTGTTAACTTGATGCTCCTCAGAGATTTCTATTTACCTGTCTTGCTAAGTAAAGCTCCCAAGGTGAATTGCACTTGGACACTATGGGTGTTGAAAGAAATAATATACCTTACAAGATTAAAGATTTCCCAGAATAGCAGCTTGGAAAGAATAAAAAGGGTCCAAAACACAGAATTAACCTAAGCCTAAATGCTTCTGTGAGTTGAGGATAGAATACACACAAATAAACTAACAATAGCCGGAAGAGGAAGTCATTGGAGGAAAAGGATGCATAGTAATTGCAATTAGATGAGAGGCCAGCAGATGGCAGCAGAGGGCCAAGAAATAACCCTCTTATCCAGGGTATTCCAAAGATACTTTTTAATTTTGTCACCAGTACTAAACAGACATGATTACTACTTTATAATTGAAAGTTGAAAAGTGCTATTGATCTTTCATCATCATTCACTGTCCTGAGATTCTAGAGCTTTTGTTTCTCTCTACTGCTGTGCAAGTTAAGGAAATGTTTTCTGCTTTGAACGAATGAGTTCCCCGGATGGTCCAAGAGAAGCACTGGTCAGAACTTGGAGCTATGGTTTTGAATCGACTGACTCAAATCCTGCCTTGAATCTCATACAGCTTTGAGAGCAAAGCTACCTTTGCAAACATGAGCAATAATCTCTTTGTTTTCACCAGCAGCAGATCATATTCTGTGAAGATAACTGCATTTCTGCCAAAGACAAAGCCAGGGTTGGGACTCAGCATGATGTATACCTGTGTAAATGCAGGGGTGGGGGCTGATAAAAGTTTCCTACAGAGAACAGGGAGGTGCTCAAGTATAGTGTGGACTAGATTGCCATAGCTGGAATTGAAGGCTCTTCAGACTTGAGTCTGTGGTTCTGGATTTTGTGGTATCTTCATAAAGGACTTCAGATATCTAATGGACTGAACCGCATGCCTGATACTTCAAACACTGACTTCAACCCAAATTTGAAAAAACCTACCCCTCTCGACTTCCCAGGATTTGGAGGGGTAATATCTTTCCAATGCCATTTCCCATCTTCCAAGGCCCCCTAAAAGATTGTGAATCAGCAGGAACCACTTGAAAAACTATACCTAGAAAATATGCATTTCTGGCTCCTCTAAGCCTAGTGATTCTGAATAGCAACCTACTGTTAAAGGATAGTATCATATATCATAGTAATGTGGTTTGGGGAGGACAGTACCTGTGGATCTCAATTCTTTTGAATAACATTAATTTCTTTCTCTGAGGTTCATTTTTTCTGGGCAGGTACAAACAGATTCAGAGCAAAGCACCGCTCCCAATGATGTTCCTGCTCTTGGTGACTCATTACTTTCCTTTCCCTAAGTCTTAATTATTGTCTTTGTTATTAATGTTGTTGTGTTCATCCTTTATTTTTGAAGACCATGATATCAGAGAAATAACATGACTTGCACTGGACTTTGTTTTGAGTGAGGGAGGACTGCGCAAGGTCACCAGCCTCACTTTCTCCTCCTGAGCCATCTGGATCCAGTGACCATTCATCAGGATGACTGGAGATGACCCAGGATGCGTTGGGGTAACTTGGCCTTTTAAGGTATTCACTTAGAGGGAGGTAACACCCATTGAGTGAATAGGCCTCTTTAAGAAGTAGTTAGGGATGGCCCTTATAGCAAATGAAAAAAAAATACCTAAAAAAAAAATAAATCAAGCCGAGAGGGAAAAAGAAACTGTTACTATTGATAATCACTGTAAGCCACTATTTTTATAAATAGCTGATTCCCAGATCAATGTGTATACATATATTTTTTGTTCAATATCAGGAAAACTATAGGCATAATTTAACATATCAATAACAAAATTAACAGAAATCATGATTATTTTAATAGATGCAGAAAAAGCTTGACAAAATATAACACTCATTCCTATTAAACACTAGAGAGCATAGGACTAAATGGGGTGGTCCTTAAAATGTTAAAATAACATCTATGTAAAACCATCAGCATGCATTATATATGATGGAGATAAGGTTGAAGCATTCCCTGTAAGATCAGGGGTAAAACAAGGATGACCATTATCACCACAGTTATTCAGTATTATAAACTAAAGCCACCTAACTCATTAGCATTTTTATACATTACTGACAAAAGTCCAAGTCTTAATTACCAGCTGAACAGAGAACTATGTTCTGGATTGAAGGTTGGGATAGATGGGGGTGAAAGAGGGAAGAAACATATTACTTCATTTCAACAACTATGTGTTTGTTTCTTGACATCAGCGTGGAAAGATGTGCGAGTCTCCCATTTAAATCTTGCTCGTGACACTTGATATATGATCTCAGGAGAAGTCACTTTTCCTCTGAACTTTTGTTTCCTCATGTGTAAAATTAAGATATCTACTTTGAATTGTCAAGATCAAATAAGCTAATGTGTGTAAAACACTTTAGAAACCCTTTAAGCTCTATCTAAACTCAACTGTGATTTTTCTCTATGTCAATTACTACTGATTTCATTGGTATAGGAGTTCCTGGTGAGGCTATTACTCTCCTAAAGCAGATGAGCTCCTCTTCTTCAACTTAGAAGTTTTATTAGAGGGTTGTCAGAGGTTCTTAAGAGATAAAGTGATTTACTTTACCCAAAGTCACATAGTAAGAGACGTGAACCCAAGTACTCCAGGTTCCAAGGCTCTCTATTTGCTGCAAAACTATTTTTCCTATTATATAAAAAATAATAAAACTAATTTTATGTTACCAGAGGACAAAAACAATGTATTTGTGAATAAATACACTTACAGTGACAAAAGTATATATAGAGTACTATGTACTGGGTACTCGAGTTCATAGGAGAGGTGACAAATCTTTCTGAATCAGTTTACCTGAAGATGTAGAAATTGAATTATATTACTAAAGTTCCTTTACAGTTTTTGTATTATATATTTCCAAAAGAAATGTAATGGAAAGAATACTGGGCTAGTAGATCCTAGTTCTGGACCTGATTCTACCACTGGCTACCTAATGAGAAATTCTGGCTATGGGTTCCGGCCCCCTCATACCCAACAAAACACTGCCCCTGTCCTAGCTTGCACTTCCGGACATTGTTGCTAGAAACTTGGTCACACCACCCTGCTATAGTCTGAAAAAAGTCCCAAGGCTGGGAAACAGACCACAACCTCAGTTTTGACCATTAGTGTCTGACCTTCTTGATGCAGACCACCTTATTTTTCCTTTCTTTTAACTTGTGTCCACACACACCTTTATCTTCCCCTCCTGCTTCTTGTAAAATTCTGTTGTACCCATCCTGCTTATGTATTCCCATTTTATGTAAGGTTGATGAAACTGATGCTCTGGGCTCACTGACTTGTGTCTAATCAGTTGAGTCTGAGCTCTGAGAATGATAAAGCTGCAGTTACCTATATCCATCACTGAGTGGGTGATTGACAGCAGTATCCTAATCAATGATCCCTCACATAATCTTTATCCCAGTAAATGAGTAAAAATAATCCAAACTAACTTTTACACATGGCTTTAAATTTTACAAATCTCTATATACACATCTCATTTGATTCTCACAATGGTTCCATGAGGCAGTTACTATAGGTATTCATCCTATAGATGAGGAAACTGAGGTTTAAAGAGATGAATACAGCCTATATTTGTTCAGTCGCAATTCAGAACTTGCTCTGTGCTCCCTCATCTGAACCACATTGTGATAAGACACTTTATGTAACTCTGTGAGGCTGTGTTTTGAACTGGTCCCTAAGGCCCATTTCAGCATTTTGATTTGGTTGACAAATCATAGCATAATACGTAATAATAATATAATTAGTGGACATGAAAGTCAAAAATTGATGCCACTTCCTAGATCTGGACTTCCTTGACCTTGGATAAGGTACAACCTCTCTGAGGTTTTGGAAATGTGTATAGCAGGTTAATAATAGTCACTGCCTTGTTTAGGCACAGAGTTATGAGGATCAAATGAAATGACACTTGCAAAAATGCTTTGTAAAGCCTTTCCACTATAGAAAAAAGCAGATATTGGGACTTCTACACTGACAGTCATGAGATAGCATTTCTGTTTCAAGGCAACTTTTTATGAACTTTGGTCTGTTTATTAGGAGTTTTATGGGTTAGCAAGAACTGAAATCCTTCATATCATCTCAACCTATACTTTCCCTTCCTTTTCTTTTTCTATAATGCTAACATGCAACAGTCACTCATTTCTCAGAAATGCTTGGTGTATAATATTCTTTATATAGTTTCCTCTGTAGTAGTTTCACAGCTGGATCTATATATAAGATACTAGCTTTAGAAAGAGGTCTCCTAGGCTGATGTGAATGAAACCCAGTATTGAGAAGGGAGGTCTGATGAAAAAGCCACTTGACCTTTGGTTTTCCAGGGATGAGGACATTCAGTAATGAATTACTCAGTACTTAAAATTTCTTTACTGCAAAGATCACAAACAAATGAAATATTCTCATTAATATATTACCTTAGCTCAATTCACTTATTTCTTGCCCCTTTAAGACATCCCCCTTCCCACTCTCACTCCTGCCATAGATGCTTCCAAACATGAAAGATTACTATACTACCAACATTAAATGAACCTCTCACTCATCAACAAAAACTCTGATTTCACTTTCTAATAGCACAGGTTTGGTCATGCTATTTCAGTGGTTTCCTATTGTCTCTATGGTAAAAGACAATGTTTTCTGTTTGACATTTAAAATTTTTCACCCGCTGACTGATTACTGTCCTCCCCACCCCCACCCCCTTACCCCACTCTGTGTTCTAGTTAAATGGGACTCTTTGCTGTTACCCATACACAAGTCTATCTCTGCGTGCCGTTGCACAATCTGTACTCACACTCTTGGAACCTTTAACTCTCTTCAAGGCTCAACTCAAGTGACTACCTTGAATATTTTCCTGATTGCAGGTTGTTAGAGAAGCTCCTTCTGCCCCTATCTGTATTAATTTTGTATGGATTCTGTACTCTATTTGCTATCTATGAATACAAGATCATAGATTTGGTGCTAGAGGGGACTTTATAAGTCATCTCTTCCAATTCCATTTCATAGATGGGGAAGCCTAGAGAGAATAAATGATTTACTTAAGCACACACATAGTAGCAGAGCTGATAGCTGAATGCAGGTACTTCAAATACTAAATAGTAACTATTTCTTTTACCCAGGAACCCTGAGGGTCTTCCCCTCCCAATTTGATTTTTTTTTAAATTAAACATTCCTTGAGAAACTACTTAAAGAAGCCTACTCATTGGATGGGTGTATCTCACTGGAAGTGAGAATGTGATAAGACCTTAGCCTAAAGGGGCCAGGGTCTCACATTGCATCCTGGGTCATCTCCCAGTCCTTCTGATGAGTATCAGGTCACTGAACCCAGATGGCCCTGGAGAAGAAAGTGAGACTGGTGACCTTGCACAGCCCTCCCTCACTCAAATCAAAGTCAACTGCAAGTCATGTCATCATCTCAATGTCATGGTCTTCTTCAAGAACGAACAACAAAGGCAGCTCACTCCAAATCCATTATACAATTCCACTAGACCATGTTTTTTCCCCAATAGTAAAATGTAAACTTGTTAAATGACAGAAATGTTTCTTGGATCTGCATCCCTAATGTCCTGCATCTGTCACACATCAGGCTCTTCAATGATTAATTGTTTAGTTGATTCACTTCAACATGTCTGACAAGATCTGAGATAACTCAATTATAGGACTTGGGGATCCAATTTGTCGTGGCAATTAAGCCACTGGCTAAAAAATCAAACAAGTAAATAAATAAAGCTATGAAAGAAAATCAAGCTATTTACCACTTCTAATAGCCAGTCACTTAAAGTTACTTTATATGGACATATGAAATTACTTAAATTGTGGCCTTGAAGATGGAGACATTATTCAAGAAAGATTAATTCAAGTTATTATTGTGCTTCATTGAATGTATTTATAAAAAATGTCCCCCTATTTAGAGAGTATGAATATTACATAATGTACATTATATAATGTACAAAAGTAATAAAATATAAAATGTAAAATTCATAATATAAGATTTTTTTTAAACCAAGATAAAAAGATCTACAGTCTTGTTAGGCTATTTGTTTAAATCACCGTAGAGTAAATCAGAAATCTGTGATCTAAGTAAGACAAACCTCAGGAGTTCTAAGAAAACTTTGGTTCTTGGAGTTCACATTTAGTTCTCAATCAAGTTTAAAGCTGTCCTGGCTTATTCCTCTTTAAAGCAGAGATCTTGCCATCTGTGTTAAGGAGCGTTTAAAAATTCACATCATTTTACATACCATAGTTCACTGGAAAGAGCCCAGAACTTGGGGTCACAAGATCTGAGTTCAAGTTCCATCTCTGCTACTACCTCCCTCTGTGATCTTGGGAAGGAAATGAACCTCTGAGGGGATTTTCTTCGTTTGTAAAATGAGGAGGTTGATCTAGATGACCTTTACGTTCTCTCTTAGTTCTAGAGCTGTGGTTTTCTGATGATTATGGCAACCATTATTAAATGAAATCACTAAATTTGCAATAGACACAGCCATCAGACAAGCAGAGTCAAAAGGATATATTCCTCCATTCTGTTGACAATGGGTAGGTCAGGGTGTACAAGGAGAAGAAAGTAAGTCTTTGCCTAGTTTTGTGTGGAAACCCAAGTTTTAAACTGGTTCGTCTATTTTTCTTAAGATCAAACCTGCTCTAGTTTCACACCACCCACCCTACCTCCCCACAAAGGAAGTATAAATACACATACTTAACAGTTAGATACAATTCTAACCTTATTTCAAATAACAGACACGCCTTCATTGCAAAGCAAACTTTCAAGGTTGTTTTATTGGCTTCCTAAGCAAATGAACAAAAGTTACACGGCATGGAATTATGTGGGGGTTTTTTTCCCTTGAAGGTTTCTTCATGGCTTTTTTTCTTTTTCATGATCACAACAGTACAATCATTTGGCACATGGCTTAGCTAATTTTTGCCACTAAAAGAAGTGCCCCTATCAGTTTATACAATGGTGTTCTAAACCCATTTAACACACTAAATGCATTAAATAATGCTGTCACGTTAAATAATGTTCGTATGTTTGAAAGAATAAAATCCTTTGCTTTGACATATGGGTTTATATTTTCTTGGCTTACCTCTCTATCTAAAATTCAGAGAAAATTAACATAAACCTTGCTCATCTCATTCAGTCTATCACTTTTACACAGGTAGTTTTCTAACAGTTCTTTGGTAGACAGACAGTTCTTTGTATTTAAGATAAAATGTCTTACAGCCTTCTCTCCTGACAAGAAGTTTTGAATTTTCTCAGTTTTGATACTGTCCAAGAGAACTCCTCTGATGTCTTTAGGTTTTCCTGGCACACCAAAGATGATAAGTAAACCCAGACAGTCCTCACCAATCAAATTACAGAATTCTTCCATCTTCTCAAACCGATTTCCCCCCACGTCTAATACTGCTTCCTTGCTGAGCTGGTCACCAGGATTAGGTTCAAGATGGAGGGCTGTGGACATCTGTAAAGTCTGTACAGCGAGCTGAAACAGGATTTCCTTATGAGATCCCCAAAAAGTCCAGATCCAATCAGCCCCAAACAACATGGCCTGATTCTTGGTCATTTTGTTAGTAGTGATTTTCTCATCCATTCCATTTTCGTGGCAGAAACTAATAAAGTGAATTAAAAAGATCTCATTCAGTGTGTTGGCATCTGGGGACAGTTTACTTTGAGGATCCTCAAACCCAAGATAGTCCTTCAGTTTCCGAGCAGCATAGACCACAGCTCGACTGAAAATGTCACACGTAACAAGGAGATCAGGCTTGTCCTTCCGAGTCACTTCTTGAGATGATGATTTTTGGCCCATCTTATTGGCAATCTATAACGACTTCAAAATTTCAGGAAGGATTCTTTCTCACAAAATAAGTTTGGTGGATAGTCATTAAAGCTGCTGTTATCGTACATGGTCATCTGTTTTCCAAACCTAAAGTACTAACTGTATATATAGCCTAGCATAGGTAGATAAACAAATTATGCTTCCTGGTTTGTCAGCTGGGTGTATCCTGTTTGGATTGACTCAAACTGGTTTAACAAGGCTTGCTAACTTACATCCACACAAAGCATCCAGTCTTCCCTAGAATTCCACATTTCACTTTTTTCTACTTTATCCTCTTAATATTTGCTTCCTAAACAGTTTCAAAATTTTAGTTGAATTCAAATTAGCATCTTAATTCCTTTTATACACTTCCTTTCATAGTTATCTCTTTTTACTTCTAGAAATTGCAGGTGATGCCAATGAATTTATCGTTCATATTTCTACCCCCCCCCCTTTGTACTATGACCACCCATCATTAGCCCAGGTGTCTACATTCTTTTTATTACTAGCAATAAAACATTCCAAGTCATGGTCTCACATTTCTGTTCTTTGGCATGTATGATATGTCTGTACTGCTCTCACAGTAGGTTGTAGGTTGTCAAAAAACAAGTTTTTAAAGAAGATTAAGAATCAGAATACATGGAAATTTCCAATTGACTTTTTTATTACATAGAAATACCCAGTAGTGCACGTAGTCTGACAATTTTCTTTTTAAAAACAGTGTCATAAAAAATTGTTAGCTAGATTGTACTTAATGAAGCTAAAATGGCATTTATATTATTCTCCAGATATTATTATTTAGGGCCATAACAGGGAGTTGGTAAGGAATTTTTCAATAAGCAAAATGCATGGCCATTTGTATTTATATTAAAATATGAATAATGTACATTAATAACAGTTTCTGATGCCATTATCACATAATGAGTGGTAAGGTTAAAGGTAGCATAATAATATTCTAAACAACTCATGGTAGGTATAAATAAATAATCTAAAACTACAAGACCTAGGAAGTATCTCCCAGCGACAAATGGAAAATTTATGTCTCTGATATTTAAATAAAGTTTATAGTTTATGTATCCTAATAGTATTTATGAACTCTCTTAAAATTCTTGAACAGGACTACTTCCTAAGTTGTCCTATTGAACAGAAGAGTAAATGTGTACTCATTAGAATGACAATTTATGTACATACCTTATTGGTTCAAAAACTTTCCAAAACCCTTAAAAAAAATACAATAGTAGGCAATAGTTTCATTTGTAATTTTCTCTTTTCTTTCCAAAGAACATATAGGACCCACTGGACTACAGAACAGCTCAAGCTCCATTTAGCATCAGGAAATTGGCATCATAAACTACTTTTCCATAAAAGAATACTAAACTGATTGGATGGAACTTTATTTTGGGATAAAACTTCAGGGAAGTTATCTGTTTCAAAAGCTCCATTCATCGGTAGCAGGAAGGGTTTACAATTAATATATACTATGCAACCTACTGATAAAGAGTTTTGATGTGGTAATATGTTTACAGAAGGAAAAAAAAGAGTCCAATACTATAAAGTTTTTTTAAAATTCTTTTTAAATGAATCCTTTGGAATAAAAAAACTATTCTAGTTGCAAAACAAAAAAATTGCCCTCAAGTTCATCTTTGTAGGTAAAAGAATCCAAGATTTGAAGTCAAAATCTTAAACAGTATAATATTCCAACCCATGGTAGAAAAATAATTCTTGGGCATTTTGGATTGACTAACTTAACCTGTAACTAATTTTGTCACAATGGTCAACACTGTCAGTATTTGGTAAGATAAGAAAGTCCCGAGTTCAAAAAGTCTACTCTTTCCAGGAACCAGCTGGTACATATGCAAATGGTAATCCACACTTGTTTAAAAAAGAACAGTCTTTTTCATTATCTTCCTATGGCATAAAATAAAAGTTCTATTTGCTATGATTTAATATATTTAAATGTGTATACATGCTTAGAAAAATGTACAAAAATAAGAGAGAAATAGTAAAAAGGCATGGAAGGACATAACTGTGACATTCAGGTGAACACATTTAATAGTTAAGGAATTCTATGTATCATTGTTGAGAAATGTATCATTGATCACTTAATTTTTGTTTAAAAAAGCCACAGTAAATAAAATGAAATACTTTACTGAATAGCTCATTTTCTTCCAACGTTTTCCATTAACATGAAGAGGAATACTATAGTAACATCACTTGAAAAGCAGTATTTTAAATATGTCACAGAATTGTACATTAAATAAGAGTAAAAACCATTGTACTACCACTCAACAGTGTTTCATTGTTCTTGGCAACTTAAGAATAGGCCCTTGTCCCACCCCCTCCCTTGTCCCCTTGAAAAAAAATATCACTTCTAAACAAGTAGAAGTGAGCCTAACAGAAAGGACAATCTGCAGCCCAGCACATCTCCTGAATGTATTTCTGAAATAGGACAGAAAAGAGGACTCCTAATGGGTACCCAGCTGTCACTGTCACACGTTGGAGTCTTCATCTGTAATACTAGCACTAGGAGAACGTGTGGCAAAGTCTTTAAACATGTCATCTTCTTTTAACATGTGCTGGAAAACAAAGAATGAGAGTTAGACATGTTGTTCATCAAAAGCTCAAGGACTGTATAATCTTAGACAGATTTGGTGAGTTCAGGATATCCAAAGGGCATTTTAGATACTTACTGTTAAATTGTTGATGCCTTCTGAAAAAGCTCCGATTTGCCTTACTGTCCCTTCTGAATCTTCCATCTGCATAACACAAATCATCCAGAGGTTTTTTGGATTTCAGACAAATGCATCAATTACCAATAATCTAAGTAGAAATGCTACATATTATAGTTAATGAATAGGTGTGTGTATGACAATATACTTGGGTCCATGTCAAATGGAGCAAACCCTACCTTAATACACAAGTATTTTCTCCTGGAACTAACATACAGCAAGCAATCACTTCTATAAATATCCGCAAGCACGCACATAACTGGTATCCTAAGAAGAGCTTTTAAATATAGTCATGTGTCCAGCACGTAGCCAGTAGCCTGGCACAGAGTAGGCACTTAATAAATGTTTATTAAGTTGAGTGAAGGTCATTACATAGAGAAAGGTGGCCAACCATTAACCAGCTACATATAGGTAGAGCAAGAAAAGGAAAAGGATTTAAACTCTATCCATAATGATATAAGGAAGAATATCTTTATAATAAAATATGGTTAATATGAAATAAGGAAAAGGACTTAAACTCTATCCACAATGATATAAGGAAGAATATCTTTATAATAAAATATAGTTAATATGAAATAAGGAAAAGGACTTAAACTCTATCCACAATGATATAAGGAAGAACACCTTTATAATAAAATATGGTTAATATGAAATGGATCAATAAATAAGAAAAGTCAAGAAGGTTAGAATGATGGACCACTCAACTCTCTGTTTTATGGTTCTGTCTTCGACAGACACCAAAAAGATTATTTTTTTGGCTGAGCGATCATGGTTTTTCAATTTTAATCTGAAAAGGTTATGGATGTAGCCTGAATATCTCTGGTTTCCCTTAATTTCTACGCATATGATAATGATGATGAAGATGATAGCATTTATATAGTTCCTACTACATTTCTAGGCATTATATTAAGTGATTTACAAATATCTCATTTGATTCTCACAACCCCCTCATTATTGTCCCCATTTTTATGCTGATCTGAGGCAAACAGGTTAAATGATTTGCCCAAAGACACACAGGGTAGTAAGTGTCTTTGGTTGGATGTGAACTCGGGTCTTCTGACTGCAGGCCCAGTGCTCTAACCACAGTACCACTAGTAGCTGCCATCTCAGGAAATTTACCAACTTAGTCAGATGGAGAGAATAACCTTGAGATTTATCCTGGAAATAATATCTGCTAGTAGTAGTATGATAATCTGTGATTATGATACAAAAGAAATGTCATTAACAGCTCTAATCAAAACATAAATATCATTTTAACTTCTTATCTTAGAACTCATATTCCAGTTAGTATCTGAACAACAACTCACAATCTCATTTACCTGTTCTAGTCTGTCCAAATCATCGTCATCATATAGGCGCATATCCAAACCAGGGCTATATCCCTTTTTGGCTGCATTTCTGGATGCCTGCCCCAATTCCATAGGGCATATATATTCTTCCATATCTTCTTGTTTCTTTTTTCTTAGGTTCCCAAAATTGCTGAAGGTAAGTTTCTTTGGCTTTAAAAGAAAAATGTGAAACCAGTAATTCAGTAAAACCACTTAGGGGCTGATAAGACGTGATAGGTTCATTATTTAATTATGATTCATTTACAAATAGGAAAATTGATGATTAAGCCTGGGCCCAATAAAAGAATGACTGAAGGCCCTAACTTCATGCACCCAAAGTTAAAAAAATGAGCTTTTGTCATAAATCTCATAATGACCCTTAGATGGACATGGGCAAGGTAAACATCTGATATATCTTTTATTTTCTTTTGGGGGTGAAAACAAGAAAGCAGGAAGGGTTTGTCATTAGATCTTTACCTCCATTTAAGTTTATTAAAATACCTTGTTTGGAAAAAAAGAAGAGAAAGAAATAGGCTGAATTGGTGGATATGAATCTGATATCATTTAAAAATCCACCTAATTTGGCAGGTATTATATATGTTTATATATTTTTTCATATGTACATATTCCACATTATTTCACTCATCACGTACATATCCCATATCTGTGTATAATATAGCTTTTTAGTCTATATAGTTTTTAGTCTTCCTCCAATATAAATTCATTGCTTCATTTCTCTGTGCCTCTCGAAACCTTACAGATGGCTGCTTAGTCCATCTAGCAGCTGCTGTTAAACCGGGAAACACCCTGCTTATCTTCTGGATATGTCCACATAAGGGACTGGAAATCATCTAATCTAAGCTATACAGTATCCTCTTTAACAATACAGCAATTACAAAGTGCTCCCTTAATGTTTGTACACTGTAATTCTGGTGAAATAATAAAGGTTTAATTGATTGATCTTAGTCAATCTAAAGGATCTTAGATTGGCGATTCACATTTGTCAAATGCCACTCTATGTATTATTTAGGTAACTCAGTTACAAAGTAACATTTTCTTCTCTTGTGAAAGGAGTAAGGTCCTATTAACAGGATGCCCTGATGTGGTTCCATAGACTCTTGGTTGCTTACACACAGTGGTGGGAACCTAAACTTACTTTCACTTTGGCAGTAGCTGTTAGAAGTACATAATCTGGGGACTCCATCACTTCACGCTTCTGACGTTGAGCCTCAACACCAATCAATAAGTTGAAATGGGTAGCCAAATGTCGTCTTAACAGTGTTTTATTTGGTGGAATGTTTAACAACTGAGCCATTGTTTCAACATTAAAACGAGGCTCCAGAACCTGTAAGCACATTTTTGTCAATGACACTAAAAAACCAATATTCAAGGTGCAACATCTATACATACATAATCCATAGACAAGCTTTCAAATACAGAAATACATGAAGAATGGTGGCTAGATCCATATAGGACAGGAAAAGGCAATGGATTTAAACTATATTTACAATTACATAAACTAGCTATAAGAAAGAGCATCTTTAGAGTAAAAGATTATTACCCACTAAAATAACCAATAAGGAAATTTATAACATCTGGGACCTACAATCAAATCAAGGCTACCATTATTTCTGGAAAGGGCACTATTCTACTCACTTTCCCTTTGACTTCTCAGACCAAAACATCCTCCCTTGGCCCCCTAATGCCCCAAGAAGATAAAGGCAGAGGGCAGAAGCACTTGAGTGGCAAATACCCTGGCGTACTCTAGGAATCCAAGAGTCAGCACAATTTCTAATATCTGCACAGGGTCTGCCAGGGCAATGTAGGAGACAGTCAACTTGTGCAAGGAGATGGGGTGAGTTCCCTCTCCTTGGAGGTCTTCATTCAGATGGCAATTGTCAAGTCTGGGGTAGAGACCATGGATTCCTTCAGTAAATGGTGGGTGGACTAGACTCAGGTCCCTTCCAGCTCTTAAGACTCTATGACTCTTCCCTAAAGATCTCTAAACATTGAAAACCTGTCTGAGATAAGTGGTCATATTTCTCCCTAAGAGCAGAAGCATAGACAACTAAGTGATTTAAAATATTGTCATGTTAGCAAACCATGCTGCTGATCAAAACACAGGAAATAAGTACATTCTATGTGGGTAACTTTTTAAATGTCGAGTATTTGTGTTTTCATCAAATACATCAAATACACATTAAAATGAAACACAGCTTTACCATGAGTCCACCATGCACACCACTCCCTCTCAAATTCGGTGCATACTCTGCCAAATCGACAGAGCGTAGCCATTCCATCACTCGATGATTGGTCCATTGAGAAACTTCTGAAGGAGTAATATTATTCTACAGGAACAAGCAACCGTTGACATTTTTAGTTGTTTACATAAAGGTTCCAGGCCTAATTAACTCTTCCTATTTTGTCAATAATCCCCACCCTGTCCCCACATCTAGACACACACCCTCTTTGGGTTGCAAATGTACTTACTACTTAGAACAAAGATTAAAGTAGTCATCTTTTAAAGCGTTTTAAAGACACAGATTATTTAAATTCCCTTTACTAAAAATTATATATATGTTTACATATTTTTTCATATGTACATATTCCACATTATTTCACTCATCACGTACATATCCCATATCTGTGTACAAGATTATAGTAGAACATTATCATTACTCTTAAACATATTGCTTTAGTGAAAAAGAAATTGCCCAATATTGCCTAAGTCTCCTGACTCCTTAGTCCAGCATTCTAAAAGCAAAAAGTTGATTTTTTTTTTTGGGAGGGGGAAGGTAAATTCATTTTCCACATCTGTCAAGTAAGAATTGGTTTAGATAACCTACAAGGTCTCTTCTAGCTCTAAAATCTATGACAGGCTATGATATGTTCTAAAGAACAGATTTTTTTTAAAGTATCATCATGGAGAAGAGTCATATAAGAACACACATTTAGAGTTAGAAGACACAACAAAGGTCATCTTTCCCAATATCTTCACTTTACAGATGGCTCAGAAAAATTAAGTGCTATATGTGAGATAGGCATTTAGAAGCATGGCTGAGAGTCTAACCTAGGTCCTCTAATTTCAAATCCCTTATATATAGAGATGAGAAAATGATGATTTTTTTTTTCCTTATAAGCTTTGAGAGAGCAGATATACTGGGTTTTTTTTCAAATGGTACCTCATCTGATGGTCGCCTCCGCAGACAGTTGGGTTCAAAGTTATTTATCCTTAGCACCTGGATGGCTCTTTTGATACTAAGATGATGTAGTACACTAACAACCTTCAAAGACAACAAATCATCCTTGGAGGAAAAAAAGGGAAGAAACACTTAGCACATATGCTAGATTATAATAAGAATCTTTCTTTATCAGGAAAATCAGACTTTAAAGTCAAATTTTCCACTTTCTTCTTGTCTCACAAAATTAAGTCCTTCAAGTTAGTGGAGTGTCCACTGCCATCCTTTCAAATTCCCTAATGAGAGGAATTTCTTAACTAGTGGATTTAAAGAAGGTTTCAATAGCTATCGCTTGCTATCTATCACTGTTCCATGAAAACCCCCTACACTTTTGGCTATTTGCCACCTACCATTCAATCCACAAGAGATCTGTTGAAGAATGTGGCCCTAATCTTTCATGCTACCCTTTGAAACAATTTTAGAAATATAGTGCAAAGTAGGGTGAAGAAATTAGGGAGAATGGAGGAATTGGTCAAATTATCAAAATGTGCTCTTCATGAGTCAATTAATCACTGGATGATAACACTTTGCTAATCTTAAAGCAAATGTTAGCCATGATGAAGACAGTATTAATTAGGTAGAGACCTAAAATGTTGTTGTTGTTTGTAAATGCCACAGAAAAGACTTTATTTTAAGTAAGGTAATTTTGAAGGCAGTGCACCAGACCCACCCCAAAACACCTGCCATATGTGAAAAGGAAAAAAGTCATACTAGGCACACCTTACTGATAACAAATATGGTAAAAAGGAGAGGAAATGAGCATTTAAACTGCTTTAGGGTTGTTATATTTTAAAAGAAAAAAAGGGGAAGGGCATGGAACACTGACAATTATTTTCAATTCCTGTGGTGGGCCGTGAAGGAAATTCTAGGTTTAACTAGATAAATTTTCTTGAAAGATAGTATTTGAACATAAATATACATTTATGTGTACATAAATACATATTTAGCACATTTAGCAAGGTCAAGGGCTTTATTATCCATGACAAGACATTATAACTTGTACCCTTATTTTTATTTTAGTAAATGCTGTCAGAAGGATGTAAGGCAAGGAAGTACATCTGTTATCCCTTAGATACATTGAGACTTGATGAGATGTGGCTCTTTACTAGATTATAAGAAGGAAATGGCATATATTATTCAAGAGATACAGACTGGAAAAAGTAACATTATACATTAAAAATTTTCAGTGAGTAAATTCCTCAACCTAAAATTTTATAAGGAGAATTCTACAGGAATCAAGAGAGGTGTGCCACTCTCAAGAACAAAATTCTGAAGACATAGATACAAACAATTCTAAGAGAGAAGAAAAAGGGGGCGCTGTCTAAAAAGACTCACATGGGAGTGAAGAAAACTCAACAACCAAAGGACATGTGGAAAATGGAGACAAGGGCAAGTCACAGAATATGAATTAAAAAGAGTAAGGTAATTCTTTGAGGATGTCAGGCATGCTACAGTCTAGAAATAAAAGAGTTCTATAATGAATGGTATCAAGAGGATAACAAAATGGGTTTGGACAACTTTGCTGGTGGAAAAAGGAAGAATTACTTACAATAGTCATATAATGTAGCATCCGACCATCTACCCGTCCTTCATCAAACTGAGTCTTATATTGGGGAAGACCAATGTCATCCAACCACCCTAAAACAAACAAATCAATACTATTAGTTCTTCCTTACAGAAGTATGTGATATTTATTCAGGATCTGTATAACAAGGTCTACTTCCCAGCAATTCAAGAAACAAAATTAGCAGGAGCTTTTATGAGAATCATAAAGTCTTACTGGTAACCCAGTTGAAATCAAGCTTTCCATGATTAGTTTCCTCTTCCGATCCCAGGGCTTGTAGAGCTAGCTGGAGCTTCTTTCGATGAAGTGAATGTTTAATTCCCAGTTCCTAGAAGAATAAACAAATTTACTTCACAGTTCTAGCAGCAAGAATTGGATCTTTTCAGCAAAGAATGAAAATCCATTTTCCCCAAGGTGAAGTTTCCAAAATCCCAGACCTACACAGAATCAGATAATTCAGCTCTTAGAAAGATATTTCATAAAACCAAGCCCACCAGTATTAAAGTACTTTAGATGTTCATTTGTATTTAGGTCTCCACAGAGAAATACCTATCACGTATGTAATGGCCATTTTCCTCATTATTTTGCTCAATTTGATTTCACTGGTAAAGGTACTTCCTTCACCTGTGCAGATTACAACTTCTCTTTGCCTTACTAGATGTTTCTGTGACCTACAAACACCTACTAGGTACTTTTCTGGTCACCTGCTTTTATGAAAATCACCAGGTAGAACGCTCTTCGTACAATAATCACAGACAAAGAACAATTGTAGGCACGGTTACTGAGCACAAAGAGAAAGCTTTTCCAGCTTGGTAAGACCTATATATAGATAGGACATGTGTACACACACACACAATCAAAGAATAATTCAGGTAAGCAAAATAAAATAATAAAAAAAGTTTACCTTTTCTAGATCTTGCTGAGAAGCCTGCAAAAGAGTTTGTCCAGATGCAATCCAGTGTTTGCCTGAATTCATGTATGAACCTAATCCTTGGTCCACGAGCCAGTTGCAAACCTGCTCTTTTGTCCATTTGGCAAATGGCATATCCAAGTCACTAACAGGAAAATGAAAATATCACAAATGTAAAGGCTTCAAATTTATGTTTTCACACAAACAATATCTTTGCTGATGATCTAGCATCCCTTTAATCACTCCCCTAATATAGCCAGGTAAAGAACAAAATGTGATTCCTTATTTGGGAAGGAAGTGCACCAGTAGAATTAGAAGTTGCCTTCTATGCCTATACTAGTCACTTAAATCTGAAGCAATTGGGGTTAAAATGAAAGTTTCAAGTGTGGTGCCGCCAAAGACATCATTTAAAAAAAGCAATCAAGCAAATGGGTGGTATTTTCTTAATCCTTTCCATTTCTTGTTTGAGTTTTAGCAAGAGGAACAAATAAATCCCTCCGAAAATTGAAATACACCTAAATGCAACTGTGACAACTTTAGCAGAATTTTGTTTTCCTCTCCAGAAATTAACCAATTACAAAAAATTAAATTAGAAGAGAACAATATTCAATTAAAGGAACAAGAAGGAAGAATATTTTAATTCTTGTTTAACATATTTAAATTTACAAATAGAACTCCTATTTAAAAAAAGTTTAGAGATGACTTTCTTTCTATAGTACACTTATGCTCCATAAATACCAGAAGACCTTTATAACACAAAGAGATCCTGTGCTAAATAAAGGGAAAAAAACCTCACAAAACCTAACAAAGCATAGAGGAGACAAAGAATATACAAGTTTCTAGTCCACTGCCACTGTTAAACTTTTTGTTTTCCTGTCTTGGACCAGGCATTTGCCAATTCCACCCTTCTTTTTTTGCAATAAACCCATTAAATAATCCAAGAAAGAATCCCAAACCATGATGGAAGTATAAGAAACTAATCGGCCTTACAATATTCAAAACACACAGAATTACTTATTGAGAAATTTATGGAATCTAAAAAGCTCTCAATCCTCCTGCTTTCACAGATTTCAGTAGCTAATGTACTATACAATGAGACATTCCAATACTTGGGGCACTGATTACGGCAGCCTGAGTCCCTGGACTAGTTCACACTATCTTAACCCTTTTCAAAGTATCTTATCACCCTGCTCCAAAGAGAAATAGGTGAAAGATGATGCATATAAGAATGGATATTTGACCACCCACTTCACTGAACAGTGTCTTCAAAGCTATCGAAGACAACATTCTATTCATTTACAATATCCTCACTAACATTTATAAAGCATTTATAATGGACTAGGCATTGAGTTAAGCACTTCACAATTATTGTTTTATTTGATCCTTAGAACAACCCCATGAGTAGGAATATAATTATCCCCATTTTACAGATGAGGAAAGTGAGGCAAAGATTAAGTGACTTGCTCAGGGTCACAGAGCTAGTGAGTATCTGAGCCCAAATCTGAACTCAGGTCTTCCTGATTCAGTGCTCAATCCACTGTACTACCTACCTACTCATGAATAGGGCTACTTGATTTTCTTACCTGTTAGATTGTCCTAGGTCTCTAGACCAACCCAGACGAGGCCCAGCAGTTGCCCTTGTTCCTCCCCTTTTGAACTCAGGCTCAGACATATCCTCTGGATTGAAAGTGGTAGATTGGCTCCTCCTCAGTCTAAATAATCGACAAAACATATAACAATGATGTCAAATGTCTCAAGTCCTTGCAGCTTACAGATCTCGAGAAAAATATTTTAATTCATCTGCACCTTGTGGGTTCCCCTCTCTTTTATACTTAGAAATTTGGCTGCACACAAGAGTAGATGGGTTGAGTTCTAAGTCACTATATTCTTTCCCAATATGCTTCAAAGACACCTAAAATGGTACTCTACCCTGTCCACCCTCAGCTAAATTGTCCATTTATAGATTTTCTTATTCAAATTAGCAAATATCTGTTGAGACTCTACTATAGGTAACATATTTTCTTGGCTATTCAGGAGAAATAGAAAAGTCTGAGTTCTGGAGCTGTTCACGAGGAGTCCTAAATTTCCCTCTTTCACTTACTTTCCAAATAACTTCATGATGCCCCTGGATTTCTTTTTGGAGTCTGGAGAAGGTGGCGATAACTGGAAGGGACTGGTGCCTTCTGCATCCTTTCCTAGGGAAGATAAGCCAGCCAGAGCTGGGTCCTCGGCAGTCTCCTTTTCTGTTTCAGCTATTCGAAAAGCAAAACAAAAAGACTCACTGAATTTAGAATTCTGGAAGAAATTCAATCAATGTTAGTTTTTTTAGTTTCAGGAACACATAATAATCTCTCCTGCTGATATCCCACACTGTGGCTACCAAAGATGAACCAAGAACTTGAGCTTTTATCTAGAGTTAACAAGACATACGAATAGTAAATTAGCTTAAAAATGAAAATAACCCGGAAACCCTAAATGAAAAGGGTTACAGGGGTGCCATGTGCTCTTGAAGATCATCAATGATTTCCTTTAGTTTTCAAATCTAATGGTCTTTTCTAGGCCTTTATCCTTTCTGCAACATTTAATTACTGGCAGAAATCACTCCTGGGGAAACTTCCCTGACATTACATCATTCTGATCATCCCTTTCTCTTGGACTGCCCTGTCTTTTTCTCCTTTGTCTCTTGCTCCTGCTATTTCCCATTTGTGGACATTCCCAAAGTCCAGTTCTGAGGGTTTGTTATGTTTTTTCTTTTCCTTTTTCCCCTCTATTCTCTCCTTTAATGATCCCATTCTTTTCTATGGCATCAACTATCAACCCTGTGTTAAGTCTAAAATCCCCACCTTTATCTCAGACTGTTCCTCTAAGCTTTTACACATTTTCAATTTCCTCCTAGTTGTCTGTACTTCAATAACTTTCCATGATCCCTCAAAAACAAATGTTCTAAACCCTCATGTCCTCATTCATTCTCTCCCCAGAACAAGCTCAGACTTCCACCCCTGTTAACAACATTGCTTTTACACAAAACCTTAGTATCACCTTTCATTCTTCTCTCCCATGGCTCTGCTGCCTTTCTCAGTCACCAAATCCTCTCAATACTAGTCTGATATGTGTCAAATTCATCCCTTCCAGAATGCTGTCACTACCACTACCCTGGTGCACAGGCTTTATACTTATTGCCCTGATCACTGTGCATGTTTGTCCTTTGTTGCCGAAGAAGACCATGCCATCAGAGAAATGATGACGTGACTTGCACTGGACTTTGTTTTGAGTGAGGGAGGGCTGTGCAGGTCACCAGCCTCACTTCTCCTCCAGAGCCTTCTGAATCCAGTAGCCAGATATTCATCAGGATGACTGGAGATGACCAGCATGACATAGTGGGGGGGAAGGTACTGGACCAGGAATCAGGAGAACCTGGTTCAAATCCTTCTTCTACCACTAATCATGTGACCTGACTACTTCAGTAGCTTCCTAAATTGATCTCCCAAAGCCACCAGTTCTATTCAATTACGTTATTCCTTTAACTGAAAAGCCTGCAGTTTCCTACTGCCTACCAAGTCAAGTATGAATTTCTTAACTTGGCATTCATAAGCACAACCTACATTGTCAGGTTAATCTTCTAACATACATACACTAGCCAAATGAAACTAATCACCATTCCCTGAACACATCTTGAACTTTCTCATATCCACAATTTTGCTGACACATCATGTTGGCCAGAATCCTATCTACCACCACATATTAAGACCCAAGCTCAAATTCTACCTCTTCCAAAACTCGATTCCTTCAATTAGAAGTAGTCACTTCTTCAATTTTTGTAGCACTTTGTACTTGTAGTATTTATCATAAAATGTCTGAGAGCAGCAGCAAGTCATGTTATCATCATGATATCTACATAGTGCTGAATTTGTACCAGGAACTATTTTAAGCACTTTACAATTACTACATCATTTGATTCTCACAACTACTTCAGGAGGTAGGTGCCATTAGTACCCCCATTTTACAGAAGAGGAATCTGAGACAAACAGAGGTTAAGTGACTTGTCCAAGGTTCACACAGCTAGTTAAGTGTCTGATGATGCCTTTGAACTCGGGCCTTTCTGACTGCAGGCTCAGCAATCTACTCACCGCACCATCTAGCATTTAACAAGTTTATTCTCTTCTATTAGACCAAGTACCTTTTTTCATCTTTCTATCAATCTTCCAGTACCTACTACAGTGACTCACATATTAACAGGCACTCAATTCATATTCAATGATCCCTGAAAGCTATTGTTTTAAAAAATTATGTAAAAAAGTAATTTTTCAGTAAAGCTCAATTCTATTATCTGATTGTTGCAGGTTTTTGGAAGGGGTCCAGTTGTATTTGTGATTGTTCACTGGAGAACTCTTAGTCAACATATTTCTAACTTATAAACCATTGCTATGAAATATAGTGTCTGATATTTCTATAGGCTTTAAAATGATACAAATAATCATTTCTTGGATTGTTTTGAAATTGACTTATGCAAGCAAGATTTTGCCTTTGATAAAGGGTTAACTGGAAAGGTGAACATCTACCACATGTACCTGGGGAAAGGCAACCCATCCTACTGTCACTTACGCCAGCATTCCCAGTGGCCTTAGGCCTCCTAGTGGAATAGAGTTTCAGATATATGAGCATAAGAAACATGGCTACTTCAATGTAATACTTTATATTTTACAAAGGAAAGAAAATATCCAGAAAACACATCAATATCTGTTTGAACAAGATCAGAGAGATTGCACGGGTTCATTTTCTATTGAAGCAAAGCTCTGATGGCAAGGTTATTATGGCTAAGCAGCATATGCCTCTCAGCAAAACCAGAATGTATTCTAAAGAAAGGGGCAAAAACATTTGAAAATAGATGGCAAAAGGGGGTCAGGTTGGTGCCTTCCTCTCTCCTCTCAGACTTCTAGCCCCAACACACACAGCAATGCTCAGTCTGGCTACTAAAAAATACAGCACCAGATAGGTCTTTTGGCATCCCTTGAGTATTTATGTTCTTACTTCTCTGATCTACATACAAAGATCAGAATGTTTACATATGAAAATGGGAAGATCCTAGGGAAAAACAAAGAAAACGTTTAGTTCCTCCTCTGCAGCTGAACTAGGTTAACAGACTACTTTTGTCTTTCTCAATTACAGTAGTCCAATCTTATTTTTATTCTTTATTTTTCTTTCTGTAGTGTCCTGTTACTTGAGAGTCAAGGTAGCTTTCATTCTCTTCTCTCCCCAATTCCATTTATTTCTGTTATATAAGAATTTGGTTTCTAATCTTTTCAGACTCACTGAAGTAAGTTGATTACTCATCTCACAAGCTCTCTTCTAAAATCCCTCAAAAATACTGCAAAAATTCAACCCCTGAAAGATCTGAGATAAACCTAAAAGTTATCAGTTGTGAGATTTTCCAAAGACTTCTCTCTTCAGGTAACCATACTCCTCTGGAAAGTCAAACACACATGGAAAAGATCACAGAGCCAGGGAGGCAGAGTGTTTAACAGTTAATAATTTCTCTTCTCATTAAGGAAGAGTATTTTTGGTGACAGTCACGAATGCATAATTTATCTAAGATATTAAGCACCCAGATGAAGAAAACATGGAGATAAAGCTGGTAAAGGCTACCTACTGTACATTACCATCCTACTTTACCACCTTCTGAGAAGAGTGGGCTTCTAAGTTATCACAGGTACACTCACAAGAATTCTCATTAGTATAGGTTATAACGGAACAGAAGAGTAGGCTTGAAGCTGTGGGCGAGGGTTAAATAGAAAATTCCTTTTAGTAAGAGGTGGGTAGAAATAAAAATTTCAGCACGAAGAATCTTATTTTCTGATTACTGCCAGCCTACTTTCTAGCAATTGCACTGGCCAAAATCAGAGGTTAGCTACATTCAAAGGCACGGCACTGGCACAGGCTGGCATGCAGAAGTACTATACCTAACGTAGGTGCACTTGCACTTCGGCTACGATCTTCAGAGATCCCAACAATGCATAAAATCACACGCAGCCCAATGGCAGAGAGCACGAGGGATAACAAAATAAGATACAAATCAAAACTCCTACTGGAGAAATTCATACCACGGGAAGAATGATACAATAAATGCATGCCCACTCGCTCTCCACCACCCTCCACGTAGCACTGATGTTATAAGAAGTTTTTGTTAAAATTAACAATGTGATGTTACTTTATTTATCACCAAAATGGATGTGAAATGGGTTTGGGATGGAAAGAGAAAAAGCTATTAGGTATGTTTTTCATTTGATCTCAAAAGTTTAAATTACAAAGAAGCAGGTTATAAAGCTTATGAACTGCTGAACTGCTGCAGTATCTCTCTACGTCATTTTAAAAGAGCAACACTTTGTCTTTCAGCATAGATTGATGGACAAACATCTCAACTATTTCAATGATTCATTTCTATTTCAACTATTTCATTTGAATTTCTGTGCTATTTTTGGGCTAATTATAAAGCTTATATTGTATAGAAATACTCACTGACATAACTTTAAAGAAAAAAACTTTACAATTGCAGGGCAACAGTTAGGCACATACCCAAAGGAAAGCTAAATACCTACACATGTGTATGTGTGTGTATGTATATATACCATACTACACACACACACACACACACACACACAGCCTTTGTGTATATGTATGTGTATGTTGTTCTTCAGTGGGATCCAACTCTTTGTAACCCCATTTGGGGTTTTCTTGGTAAATATACTGAAGTGGTTTGCCATTTCATTCTCCAGCTCATTTTATAGATGAGGAAACTGACAGGGTCAAATGACTTTTCCCTGGCTGCCCATTTTGTATACTTCTTATGTGTGTGTATGTATGTATGTATATATCATATCTTATAAATATCGAGAGATCTCCTATATACCAAAATATTCATAGTAACTACTTTTTGTAGTAGCAAAGAATTAGAAACAAAATAGGTGTCCATTAATTGGAGAATGGTAAAACAAACTGCAGTAAATGAATGTCATAGAATACTATTTTACCATTAAAAATGATGAATATGAGAAATTCAGAGGAACCTGTTAAGAGTCAAGTAAACAGAATTAGGAAGATGATATACACAGTTACTACAGCAATGTAAATGGGGGAAAATAAACTTAAAATTGTTTAATTGTAATGACCAAGCTTGGTCCTGGAGAAGAGGCAGGAAAGTATCTCTCCTTTCATTAAAGAGGTGAGGGATTGTGGGTGTGGAATATGTCCTCCATCATTGTGGATGCATTTATTTGTTGGCTATGCTGAACCATTTTCTTTCATCTTTGGTTTAAGAAAAGAGTCTCTGGGCAGAGGACTGGTTCATTTGGAAAGAACTGTGATTTACAAGCAATTGATATCAATCAAATCTCACTCCTCTGTACATACTGTCAGGTTTGAGTAACCCAAACATCCACAGATGCAAACAAGGGACAGGAACAGGTGTGTGTTTTGCCACTACATACCCAGGTTTGGTGCGCTTGCTGTCCTCTTGCTATTTTTAATCTTAAAAAAACCCCGTCCAAAGGAGGATCGGGCTTTTCGAGTGCCAAAGGCATTGTCATCTGCTGAAGGTCCAGGTCCTTGGACTTTGGGAGGGAGGCTGCCAAATTTGCTGATTTGCACAGGAGGCACTGTCTAAAGAAGAAAGAAAACAAATTCAAACTCACTAATACGGAAAGTCAAATATATGCTAAGATTCTAAAGAGCTAATTTTGAAAGCCAATGAAGACAATGTTATTTTCATTGGATTCCAGAATACAGGTGGGTTATTACTTTTCCTAGGATGTCTGACACAAAGGCTGTAGGGTTTAAAAATATTTTGGTATAGTTTTTTTTTTTAAATTATGGAGAGGTGGGATCTGATTTCACCGGTATCTAGTATTGCTGGTCAGGAAATCCCTACTAATAATGTAGATGGCCAGCTATTCTTTAACATGCTCTTAGAATGTTGCCTGGGGGCAGCATAAATTAAATGATTTGTAGTCACATGGTCAGAGGCTCTACTTGACCCCCAGGTCTTCCTCACTCTATCTGCTCATAACACCTCTTCTGGCAAAAATATACCACATGGGTGAATATAATGGTGGAATCTTGGCTGCTATAACAACTCATTCACAAAGGTTTGTTCTTCAATTACTGAAGCAAAAGTAAAATACAGTAAAATCACTCTAATATGAATAGTTTCTAAGGTAAATGTGACAGTTTTGCACTTCAAAATAATTCCATTTTATTTATCACAAAGATTTATAATCTACAGACACATACTGTCAACTCATGTTTGCTGAGAAGCGTTTTGAAATAAGATGCTTTAATTCATATCCATTCACTTATGGATTATTACTTTTCAAATAATTAGAATACAGCAAATCATGCTTAAAATGAAATTATGTTAGACATATTTAATCTTATGTGACGCAGGAGTCATTTTGAGACATACACAAGTGCTGTAGGATCATCATCCTAAGTAACAATGACCATCTATAATATTATGGAAAAAACATACTTGTGGGAATATTTTGATTGCATGTGGAAAAGGAATTTGTTGTGCTTTGTTGTATGTTATAATGCTTAGCTAGTATAAAAATGACTGGTTTCCTTTTCATATATCTCATTTCTCTTGTTTTTGGGGGGTAGCTTAGATATTGTGTGGATTTTGTGGTAACAGAAAGAGAGGAACCCTTCTTTTGACATTAAAAATTCCATTTTAGAATTAACTTCCACGTCAGTGTTAATTGGACCCCTAGGTCAACAAAAGATTAGATTAGGAACTCTTTGTCCTTTCTCCTGGAATACAACAAAATGCTCCCAAAGCCAATTGTTTTGTAATTTGAATATTAATATAAACTTTTCTGTATATTACAAAAACCAATGGAAAATGGCTTGTCTTCAGGAGCCTGTTTGCTCCATAAAGACTTTCCCATTCTGTGGACCACCTGATGTTTCTCTGTGCCATGGATTATAACTATAAATGCAATAAATATAGCTACGGACTTGTACCTTAAATTGCTAAGTATTTAGTTTTCTTTCCATGATAATATTTTATTCTACCACATTAGGACACGTACACAATACAGTGTTTGAATATACTCCAATTTAGTAAATTATGCTTCCATATCAACATCCAAATCATTCACCTCTGGCTGACAAAACCATTGGGACTTCCCTTTCCTCTTCCATGCCATCTGATCAATTCAAATAGACACAGAGGGCAGGCAAGCCAGCCAAGCTGGCAAGGCACCACTAGACAGGAGGCAGCACGTGTCAGGCAAGTTAAATGAACATCACCATGTTGACCACCAGCTCCTTTGGATCTAGGTGGAGTCAGCCCATGACCATCAACTTGGGGAATAGCCATGCTTTCCATTCAGAACCTTCAGCCATCACCATGGAAAGTAACCTGAGATGGTGCCTGGCAATTCCAGCTGTGCCAGTCATAGCTACTGAAGAGTGAGAAAAGTCTTGCTACTAAAGTACTTAGCACTGTCAAGTGGTTCAGCATCAGAAACAGACCCCAAGGACCATGAGACTTTTCTATATGATACAGTGGAAAGAGTCCATATGTGTTGTCTACCCCATCAGAATATAAGCTCTTTCAGAGCAAGGACAATCTTTCTATCTGTATCCCCTTAACACAGTGCTTTGCACATAGTAATCATTTGATAAATGCTTTAATCATTTATTCATTCACCTTTCCCATAACACTTCTGCTCCTATTTTGCAGACAGACACCACTCTGCTACTCCTAAGCTTCCCCTATCCAGTCGCTTCTAACCTTTTTCCATTACCCTCTCCCCTCAGTGCTAAAAATAACTTGTTTCACAATCCTTCATTCCATCAAACGAGGAAAAAGAGCTCTCTAGGAAGATTGTTTTACACTATGTAAAGAGTGCTATAGGAAGATTACCTTATACTATATAAAGCCTTCTTAAAAATAATTATGAATATTAATGGACCAAAGATTAACAGCAGGGACAAACTAGAAATGGAGTAACTTGTCATAGCTAAATTTAATAAGCATAGGAAACATGGACTTTTGGGAATATCTCTACTGAAGATGGTCATACAAGGAATGGAGGTCGGGGGTAGAGGAGGGGTTTGTGAAATAAAGAAGCCCAGTTATGCTCAACCTAAACATGATGATATGAGTATATATTTGGTTTCTATCACGACATTTAAAAATGTCCAAGTACAAGATCATTTCCCCCCTTTCCTGGCCCCAATTTTACTTTCTGACAAAACTTTGCCTCCTGACTCTTTCAAGTTTATTGATTTCATCTCTTTACTTATCAGTTATACTAAGCCAGACATAAAATCACCTCTGGAGGCTTCTGAGGAGGCTCCTTTTCCTGTATGAAAAAAACAACAACAAATAGTATTACAAAAAAGCATGCAATTGTCAGCATTCATTGTATAGAATCCCAATGATAAAACTTCTTTTCTATAGCTCTGTGCTATCTTGCAACAAAATTCCTGCATAATTTCTAATGAAGTACCTGGATGAGATGTTATAATAACATTTCCTTCAATGGGTAAGAAAGCCTGCTGAAAGTATTGCTTTCAACTTCCCTCCCTTCCAAATAAATGAGTGACTTTCCATATTCACACTTGCCAACCCTTTCCTTAACTCAGGTACAAGAAAGAGTGGTTAACACTACATATACCCCTTGTAACTTTCACTTGTAAAATGGGAAAAATATTCCTCTTTTCAGGAAATAAGAGAAAATGCTCAGGAACCAACCATATCAGATACTTCTTTCTTCAAATTGCCCAGACTGCTGGATTTTTGCAGAGTTGAAGATCTAAAAATAACAAAAAGAAGAGAACAATAACAAATAAATCTATTTTTTCTCTTCTTATGTAAAACATCATGGGGAAAAAAAACTTAAAATTTTATGTGGGCTAGAGAAATTCTGAAATTGGGAATTTACCATGTATTTAATTTAGTTAAAACATTTAGCTTTTTTTTTAAGCATCTTACTAACGAGGACTGGTTGGAAAATTCTCCTGCCAAATGTCGCACATTTCAGAATGTCCAGAAAAGGCACTCTGTAGATGGCCAGCTATCCTTTAACATGTTCTTAGCATGCTGCCCGGGGGCACTGAGAGGTTAAGTGACTTGTGGAATCATAAAGTCAGAATTTCAGCAAAAATCCAAAAAACAAGATACACTGTTCAACACGACCACTGTGTGGATTAATTTTGCTTGACTAGGCTTATTTGTTACAAGGTAACTTGTCCAGTGCTAACATCTAGAAGTAAACTAGTAATATACAATTACTATTTCTATTGATCTTAAATGTATTTGAAGCATAAAAGAGTGGACCAGGAATGAAGAGAACCCAAGGGCAGATTTTCTTCCTCTTCTGAGGAATTCACTTGTATAGAAAGGATGAAGAAGAGGTTAGAACTTGCTCTCCATAAAAGAGTGGGAAAGAGGTAGGAGAAAAAATGTATTTATTAAGCACACTCTAGGTGCTTGGCACTGTGCAGGATCTCATTTGATCTGCCAATAATCCAGTGAGATAGGTGTCATAATTATCTCCCTTTTACAATTGAGGGAACCAAGGTAGAATTTAAGTGATTTGCCCATACAGCTGGTGTCTGAGGCCAGATGAATAAATAAACATGGAAGAAGTGGTGGAGGGAGAAAGTATTAGATGAACTTTCCTTTTATTTGAAGCAAATAATTGAACAATGTAGTTTGGTATAGAAATATACCAAACTTAACAGAGAAACAAGTGAGGATGGGAGAGGGAACCTAAAATGGAGGATAATTCCAGTGAAGGAAGCAAAACAAACTTCCTGCCTCTGAAAGGGGGACTGTGCACAAAAAGAAAAAAAAAGTACTAGAATTTACATGGGGTATCCATCAATGGCTGAATAAATTGTGGTATAGGTACAAAAACAATGAAAGAGATGATTGCAGAAAATCTTAGGATGAATTGCTGCAGTAAAGTAAGCTATTTTAGAACAATTCATACAAGAATAATATTGTAAAGAAACTGATCAAGTTACGACCAATCATGTCTCAAGAGGACATATAATGAAGCATGTCATCCACCTTCTGAGAGAAAGGTGATAGGTTCAAGGTATAGCAAAAAAAAAAACAAACCCAAAACTCACATAGTTCAACACGGGTACTATGTGGATTAATTTTGTTTGACTATGCTTATTTGTTACAAGGCATTTTTTTCTTTCCTCTTGGTTTTTTTTTCAAATTGGAAGAGGAGTTGGGAGAAGGAGGGATTTAGCAATAGAGATCCACATGAAAAAAAGAGGACCATTGAAACATTTTTTACAATGTACATTAGAGACAAAAGTTCAGAGGAAAGCACTGATGAGTAGGATAGTTTTGAAAGTAATGTGGGTAATTTATTGTATGGTTTTTGTTTTTCTTTTTAAGTAAACAGTATGAAATAGAAATTCACTTTCATGTACAAGTCCCTTTATGTGTTCTGCTGTGTACATTTCCAGAACTCCTCATCAATTTTATTCTTCTGGTCAAGTAGTCAGTAGCACACTCTGACAAGCTCACTTCTGTTTCTACCTCCTCTATCTTCACCCATTTATTCTCCTTCCATGTTTCCATCCTCTGATTCGTTGGATTTCCTCACAAATACGTTTTCCTTTTATACAGTAATGCAGTATAAAATGTGACCTCCTTCCATATCTTGCTCATTCTTTTTTTTTTAAAAGTGAGATCCCCCATTATTTATCATAAAAATCATTTGATTCTAGAGAGCAAAAATAACATCTTCAATGATCTCCCCATTTGAGTGATAGGATTGAATTTAGAACCAAAAGACCTGAGTTCATGTCCCAATTCTACCTGAAGCTTGGTGATCTGAAGCAGTGTTTTTACCTGACCTAGCTTCAGTGTCTTCATCAAAACTGATAAAAGTTTGCATTTCTTGTCTTGCAGGGTTACTGTATCAAACTGTCATCAGATCCTGCCCAGCCCCAATCTGCCTCTCAGACATCTTTTAATTGGATGTCCAATAGACTTCTTAAACTGAACATGCCCAAAACCAAACATCATCCTCCCAGTCCTTCAGGCTTACAACCTAGAAATTATCTTTAATTCTTCACTATCTCTCCTTATCCTAAATATCCAATCTGTTGCCACGGCCAGTCAATTTCACCTTTGTCATGACATGACTTGCAGTTGACTTTTGAGTGAAGTGAGGGAGGGCTGTGCAAGGTCATCAATCTCACTTTCTTCTCCTGAGCCATCTGGGTCCAGTGGCCTGACATTCATCAGGACGGCTGGAGATAGCCCAGGGGGCAGTTGTTTTGCCTACAGAAATAAAGACTTAAGGAAGGTGGGTTGGGATGGTTGTATCTGAAATGCCATCATGAGGACTAGAGGATATTCGGCTCTGCCACAGAGCAGAGGTAGAAGCAGACAAAGAGCTTTGCAAACTCTGGCTTCTGGGGAGAAAAACTTCCTAATGCTGATGAGTGCCATCCATCCGTGTCTGTCCATCTGTGCCTGCGGAATGTGGGAGGCAGACTAACCCATGCGAAAGATGTTGCACAGAGAATCTTTTTCTGCTCAGATGACCTCTCAATATGATGGCTAGAGAAGAGAGAGCAAAGGTGAATAGACAAGGTGCTGAAGTATTAGGTGCAGGTCAAAGGAAGTCCTCAGTGAAGCACAGGCTAGGTGCCAGAAGGGCCTAACATGGCTCTACACCACTGTACGATATGACAGGATAACTGCACTGTATAACCAACTGTGCATTGAGGTCATTACCAACCCCTCCCACTTCAGCTTGCCAGCTTCTCCCAACATCTCCTAGGAAAGTGGAACCCTAGCAGCAGAATGGGACCCTGAACCCGGGAGGCACTCAGCACGTTGGTGGGCCAAAGAACAGAGCTCCTCCCAGGGAGGAAGGTGTTGAAGCAAAGAACAATTAAATAACAGGGCAGAGGTTCAAGGTAAGAAAGAAGAAGGAAATGTAACAACATTCTTAGCAAACCTGGCTCAGAAAAGACCAGGAGAATGGCTGGGTAGGAAAGCCCAGCTTGCCCAGCAGAGCCCCCACACTTCTCAGGACCAGAGCAGACTGCTACCATCTTGGGCTTGGAGAAGGGGCCAGGCCCCCAGCAGCCTGAGCACATACCCAGATCACCTCAGCCCCTGCACTGTCTCTCACTGGGAAAGTTCACTCTCTTGACCAGTTCAGGCCTTCGGGCAGGAGTGGCAGCCCTCCAGAAAGGCAGCCAGCCTCGATCCTGACAACATAGCATTTACCCACCAGAAGGGGACAAGGGCATGTTAAGTCTCCACCAAGACTGGAAAGCTTGCAGAGAGGCTAAATATCATTTGTGTAATGGAGAACATCTACAGTTTGCCCTCAGGCTTCTGGGTGATGGTATCGTTTCTAAAACTTCAGCTGTTAAGTCAGAAGGAGAAGGAACAGCTAAGGAGAATAAAGGACAGAATGAGGGAGGGAAAAAGGAGGTCTGTCAGCACCACCAAGAACCTTTCTTGAATATGTTTCCCTTATCTCTTCTGACATTGTTTTCTACCTTCATCATCTCACCCCTGGACTGTTACGATAGCCAGCTGGTGGAACTGCCTGCCTCAAGTCTCTCTCACCAGAATCCATCCTCCGTTCAGTCACCAAAATGATTTTCCTAAAGAGCAGGTCCAATCATGCCCCATCCCAACCCCACTCAAATTCCAATGCTCTAAACTAGCTCCTTCTTACCTTTCTAGTCTTCTTATACCTCACTTCACACCATGTACTCAGATCCATTAACACTGGTCACTTTACTGTTCTATAAATGAAATACTCTATCTTTTGGTTCTGAGCATTTTCTTTGATTGTCCCCCATGTCTGAGATATTTTCTCTCTTCTTCTCTCCCTCCTGTCTTCCCTGGCTTCCTGTAAGTCCCAACTAAAATTCTACCTTTTGTTGGAAGGCTTTCCCAACCACTCTTATTGCCTTCCCTTTGTTAATTATTTTCTGTTTAATCTGTACATAGCTTGCTTTGTATATATTTGTTTGTATGTAGTCTCCCCCATCAGACTGGGAGCTCGCTGTGAGCAGGAACTATCTTTTATTTCACAGTGCTTAGCACTGTGCCTAGCCTAGTACATAGTAGGCGCTTAATAAATACTTAATGACAGAAGATTCCTAAGTGTTGAGCCCCAGTGACCCTGACCACAATGTTGGCTGCCATTCCTATGGAACTAAAATCTCCTGAAATGTTTCCCCCAATGTCACATTTTCAAAGGAATACTTTGTGATGTTAGAGGAATATGTCTATTTATAGCTGTCCAAGCAATATCCATGCGGCACACAGATATATTCAAGATCATAAATCTTTTAAGTGTCAGAGCCAGTAATACAACCAAGGTCTTTTATTTGAGTCTTTTTTGACTCTTTTTTTTTGTCTATTTTGAGACTATTTGAATGGTGTATTTTCTAATATACTAAACCATTTTAAGGGAATAATTTGATCTGCAAATCAGTCCCCGAATATCCACAAAGGGGGTGACTACTATTCTGTACAAGCATTCAGCATGCTCCCAGAAGGCAAAATGGAGCACTGGAAGACTAACAGCTGGAAAGAATACCAGGTCAAAGAAAGGGAATTACAGAGTTGTGTAGATGAGACACTAACACCGTGACTAGCCCACAGATTCTATCTTCAAGAAGATCTCCATCCCTTTCAGATATTCCGATGAGATTAACAAGAGACCTTGGGCCCCACCAAGAAGGTCCATGGAGTTAACTACAAAGAAACATCAAAGAGAGACAGAGAAACAGAAGGAGAGAGATAGAGAGACAGGCACAAAGAGAGAAAGTGAAATGGGGTGGGGGAGACATAGAAAGGAGGGAAGCACCAAGTCTGGTTTATAAGCCACATTCTTTAACAGTGTCTACTGTTGTAGGACAGACATGGCTTAGAAGATAGGTGAAACATAGCCACTTCTGTTTGGCCGGTAGGGGATTGGGAAGGGGAATTGACTCATAGCTTTTCCTAAATTGCAACAAAACTAGCACTCAGAAAGGGAAATTTGAGAAACCGCAAAGCAAGGTGCCTAACATAACTCAGAAGTGGGATAAAAGTCCTGCTACTTAGTAGGAGAGTGACAAAAGACATTAAGAACAGGGTATTAAATTTTCTATGACTGAATAACACATGAATGGATCACCCTGTTTGACAACTGAATTCTATCTTTGGAAAAAAATATCCCTTTGACAAATCTCAATTTACTTTAGGTTTTTGTATTTTCGTTGCAGTTTTCACATTTTAAAATTAGATGATTAAAATTCAGATTAAAATGAAATCATATAATAATGGATCTCAAATGGATGTATTTATTTTGCAACGAGCTGGCAGGATGGTTAGAGATTTCATTACTACTCAGATATATATGTCCCTGATAACCAGGCCTGTAAAACTTACTTGGTCAAAAAATATTCACTGTTAAGTTGTCAAGTTCTTATCTGTATTAATGTCTGACCTGAGGGGAAAAATATATTTCCTCTAATAAAAAAGCATTAATATATTACTTACAACAGATTATCACACATTTGCACCTCTAAAGCAGCATCAACAATTGTTTTTCCATCACTGAAAGGAAAATAGTTTTTAGATTATTAATGAATCCTTTGACTCAGGTCACAAATTAGATCAAACTGTGGAGGAAATAGATAAAATCTGTTCTGAGATTTTGGAAAAACACTTTCACCACATTAAAAACAACACTAGAGATCAAAGAAAGGCAGCTACCAGGTAGAATAAGTAGACCGACCCTCAGTTATTTTATTCAATAACAGGCTCAGCCCACTGATTCAAGTAGGTCTCCACTACTTCATGTAGATATTCTGAAAGGATTAACAAGAAACTTTTGGACCCATCAAAATCTGATGGAATTAAATACAGATAAATATCCCCACCAGAATACACCTGTTCTTTGGCAGCTCCTGAGAGGAGTTTAGCAAATTACAACCCCAAGGTTGTCATTCTTCTTCCCCACCCCCTAAATCAAATCATCTGGCACCCCCTATTACTCAATCTCCAAACAAGGAAAATGGATGAGTAGCCACACTTGATAGGCTCTTTTATAGTAACATTGTCCTAATGCTGTGTAAAACCCTATAGATGTGTGGATCACCCTTTATTTTGAAGAGGAGATGGCCACCTGGCAAAGGCTGATGCTAATTTAACATTTTATCTTTTAAACTTGGGTCAGGGTTTCTTGACCTCTAGTCCAACCAACCAAATTACTCCCCAGGAGGACCTTAGGATCTCCAGGCTGAAGAATTTTCCCAACACCTCTAAACTGGCATTTTTATAGAGAGCTGAAATGCTAATAATCTTTATACCTTTTTAAAGGAAAATTAATTACACAATACATAAATTATATTTCTATTCCTAAGTATAGTATTACTTTTTAAAATTTACTTTTTAATTTTTAAAATAATTTTATTTAGAAATATATTACAAAATAACCTTGTTTGTTTCTTTCACACTTTAAAAATGAAACACAACCTTTGAATGACCTAGTCTATCACCATACCAGTAGACTTATAATCTAAAGTGTACTTTAAAGGTGACATACTTCACATCAGGCGAAGTCTCTGATTTGGGTGGAGATTTTGAGTTGTCAGATGTTTCTAAGTCTTTAGATACTGATGAAAACGAAGGCATTGAAACTTGTAAGATGCTCATATGGAGCTGCAATATAATCATAAAAAAGAAAAAATGTAAATAAAAAATATAGCAATCTATATCAATGAAAAAAACCCAAATAAGTGGTTAGTCATCAACATTTATTATATTCCATCTGTGGTCAAAGTAGTCACAGAATCTGAGGCTTGTAATGGAACCTCAGCAATGATCCCATCCAAACCATTGGTAAAAGGAATGGTTACATACCTGACAAAAGGTTATCTAGCTTCTCTTTAAAGAATTCCAAAGACCACCACCTCCTAAGGAAAGCCATTCCACTCTTGGATAGCTCTAATTCTTAGGAAGTTTTTCCTGACATCAAGCCAAAACCTGCCTCTTTGAAAATTTTACCCACTGTTCCTAGTTCTGGTCACTGGGGCCACACCAGAAAAAGTCTAAATCTTCTTCAAGTGATAGCCCTTCAGATACTTAGAGACAGTTATCTTGTTCCCTGTGTCTTCCCTTCTTTAGACTAAATTAATTGATCTTCATATGATATGGACTCAAATCACTCAATACAATACCTGGCAAATAGGAGTATTCAAGAAAAACTTGTTTCTAAGAGAATTAAATTGATTCTGCATCACTGATCCCGTTTAGGAGTTTGTCCTATAATATGATTTTATCCTGTAATTACCTCAGTCATGGTTCTTTGTTTCTGAACTTAGTTCAGATTCATCTGGCCTTGTAATGAAATAATTTTAGAAATCCAGTTATCTTACTAATCATTGTTAGATTGTTGCCTCAAGGAAAAAAATCTGTTTTCCTTGGTAAATATGAGTCTCCACCCTCCTCATCTCCCTCTCTTCACTTAAGGATGCTCTGCCCAAAAGAAGGTACATTTTGTTGGCTGAAAGCTGTCTCATTAACTTGGGGTTGACTGGCTAGATTTCTTTTTCAGAGATGAAGCCTTAAACCCAATTCTGTCTTAGAACGCACAGATTAGACAACAGTAGGTTCCTGCCCTCCTAGCACAGAGAATGTTTCTCTTTTGGCCAGAACATATGAGGGTTTCTCCCTCCCAGTTTGATTTTTTTTTTTTAATTAAAGGGACTATCCCTTGACCCATTTCTTAAAGAGGCCTATTCACAGAATGGGTGTTACCTCATAAAGTGAGAATCTGAAAAGGCCTTAGGCCTAAAAAGGGCCAGGGTCTCCCACTGCATCCTGGGCCATCTCCAGTCATCCTGATGAATATCTGGCCACTGGACCCAGATAGCCCTGGAGGAGAAAGTGAGGCTGGTGACCCTGCACAGCCCTCCCTCACTCAACTCAAAGTCAACTGCAGGTCATGCCACCATCTTCCCTGATGTCGTGGTCCTCTTCAACAATGAAGGACAAACATAACAACAACCTCAGCCCCATGATGTCACCCTATGCTGCTCTGTTCTTAATTCTAATCTTGTAAAAATGAGTTAAAGCTTCACCTCAGAGTCTTTGGCCTAGAAACTGAGGCAGTCAAAGACCCATTCTCTTGGTAGGTTCAAGCCCTACTAATAAAAATGTTATCTTGCTCCAAGAAACCTGCTTCAATTCAAAAATCGAATTTTACTTTCAACATTTTCTTTCCTTCCCCTTTCCCTCTGATCTGGCGAAATTAGAAGACAAGGATAATGAACATGAACAAAAACAAAAAACAAACCATCTTTCTTATGTTTGAAATTTGTAGAAAAAAAGATCACACAGTATTTTTCTGACTACATAGAAATGGAAAATATACCAAATCAAATGTGATCTTTTAAATTATATACTTGTAGACTGTGATGGGAACAAATCAAGCTTATATTGAATCTTCACAGTGAAGTTTCTCTGGGTTTACTAAAGATTTTAAAGTTGATCATTAAGAAAATACTTACAAACATTCTTTTAATTTCTCTCTCAATGGAGACTAGACTACAGAAGTTTCCTCATTCCTTGTACTGACTCTTTATCGCTTATTTGATAGAGATGCCTTTTGTACAGATTAAGCCCTGGGCAGAAAAAGGCTTTGTCTTCTCTTAGGCAAATTATATTCAAGGTGATTTATTCTTCTTTAAATCCTTAAAAGTTGCCATAGGGAAAGAGGTGACTGGGAAAATGTGACCATATACTTATAGTAGGAAGAATTTTCAATTGCTTCCAGAAGACAGTTCAACAAATGATTTTGGTGAATGCCCTTATTTAGAAAATTGAAGCAAAGAATTTACAGATCTAGCTGTAATTCTTCAAGCATATAAATGTAATTAGGTAGAAAAGGCATATTTTGATTGGAAATCTCCTGCAAGTTTTCACTTCTAAAAACCCGAGCACAAAATTATGTAACTGATAAGAAATTCTGCAAGACACATTTTCCATAATGTAGAATAGCCAGAGCATGAGCATGAGCTATATAAAAATGGAGGGTAATTTTATTTATGTGACTGTGTACACATATATACACACACATATATGTGTACATACACATATATGGGAATAAGGAAAATATATAAATGGTGGAGGGTATATTTTTTGAAAGTATTAGTACAAGAGAGAGGAAAATACAAAAAAATTCTAGATGAATGGTAAGAAAATTAGAACTAATGCTAAATGGAAACACATGAAATCTGATTTGAAAGTAAAGCAGAACGATGTTAGCAGAATACTTAAAAATGAGATAAAAATTTAAAGGAAAAATATAGTACTTTGTATAATATATTCATATTTTCAAATAAAAAAAGAGAACAATTTAAACCTGTCTGAATTCCAAAATTCAGAAAACTGAAAAGATCAAAATGGAAGTGGCGTGTGTGAGACTGTTCTCCAAAGTACTAAGAAATTTGTTATGACTTTTGCTTAATTTCATAAATATTGGTATTCTGCCATGGATTGAAAAAAAAAAGTATGATGGATATCTTTCATGGAGATAATTTTGAGACACATTCAGTCAGACTAATGTTATTGGATTAATGGCAATAAGTTTTGCTTTACATTTTATATTTTAAATGTTCCTAACATTGGTTTATATTGATATTATATTTATATTGATTTATAAGTTTCCACCACTATAATTTTCAAAAAAATTATATAAAAGTTGGGAATAATACCTAGAATGTGGTGCATTAAGAGGTTGTATCTGCTTTGATGTGAATGTTACACAAACTTATTAATTCATAATAAGAGCCATTTTATAGTAGAAATATCTGGTGGACATGAGGCTCCTGCTGAATAGTGAATGTATAAACATTACCCCCTAGTATATCAACAGTTGATTTTTGGTAAACATTACAAAAACCTTTGAGGTTAAAAAAAAATGAAAAAGAATGAAGTGTTCAGCAAGCATTAAGTAATCAAGGTCGGATTTAGGATCATAAAGCAAACCAGTAACTGAACTGAGATAAGATTTCTCTTACTTAAGTCACAGAATCCCAGCTCCACACTTGAAAAGCACCTCAGATTTTATCAAGTACAAACCTCTTACTTTACAGATAAGGTAACTGAGTCCTATGGAAATTAAGTGACTTCCTCAACGGATTTGAACTCAAGTCTTCTGATTCCAAAGTCAATGCTTTCCACCCTACCTGATGTCCCTTAACCTCTGAAATCTAAATAAACTTGCCTTTGGGACCGTAGTTTTCTGAGAGGGATTGGCTTGTCACCCTCACACTCCAACTATAATTTTTAGAAAAAAGGAAATAATAGGTAGAAGATGGGAAAATCAGGACATGAGAATTGGGCAAAGGAGCTTGAGAAACAAGTATGGAAGTAAACAGTTGCTGAGAAAAAAGTAACAAGAGAAAGGCAATCTGAAGATGTGGATTGTGCTATGTATGAACCAAGTGAAAGAGTGCCAGGATCCACGCCTCCCTGGCTATGAGAGATGGGCACCTCCCCTTTACCTCCTAGCCACTTTTCCCTCTAAGCTGGGCCTGCAAGTTTATCAGTTCCTTATTTATCGCTGTCAACTTAAATCTCAATTGCCTACTCTAAAGCCCCAGTTGGCCATCAGAAATGTTAGGTGTGTATATATGTTTTATTTTGAGCATACAAATAGAGAGGGAGGATAAGAGAGAGTGTGTTCCTTTTACTAGACAGATTTTCAGTTTCTAGCCAAGGGTGGACAGGCTGGGTTTAGAGGGTTTTACTGGAGGAGGAAGATGAAAGAATATCATGCCTCCACAAAGCAGGAAAGGACTTCACCCTGCCCCTCTTTTGCAGACAGCAAGTAGCAGCACTAGTGAACAAGGCCTACTTGGCTTCTCCACCCTGGAGGTGGAGGAGAATGGAGGGAAGAGAAAAATTCTCTTCCTCTTTTGTGGAAGTATAGCTTTCTTTCCATTCCCTTTCCAGTAGGGGGAACCTAACCTGCCAAAAAATGAAAGTTAACTCACATATATGTATATGTATATATATGCACACACACATATATACACACATAAATATACATAAATGGGAATATGGAAAATATATAAATGGGGGTTTATTTTTTGAAATCATTAGTACAATAGAGTGAAAACTGATTTGAAAATAAAGGAGAATAATTTTTTAAATGAAATAAAATTCATTTTTTATTTTATCAGATATATGTTTAGCTTGCTGATCTCACCAGCATATAATTTAATTCATAGATCAGAATTGTAGAGTTTAATACTTTGTCCTAATTGCTTCCTTAGATTTTCTCCTGCTGATCAAACCTTTGTTTCCCTATAATAAAAGAATGACTTTGCTCTTTCTCTTAAGCTTACATAGAATACACAGGACAGCTAGGTGATGCAGTGGATAGAGCACCAGTGCAGGAGTCAGGAGGACCTGAGTTCAAATATCACCTCAAGACATTTGACACTCACTAGCTGTGTGACCTTAGGCAAGTCACTTAACCCCAACTGCCTCATCCTGATGAACATCTGGTCACTGGATTCAGATGGCTCTGGAGGAAAAGTGAGGCTGGTGACCTGCACAGCCCTCCCTCACTCAAAACAAAGTCAAGTGCAAGTCATGTCATCATTTCTCTGATGGCATGGTCTTCTTTGGCAAGAAGGACGAACACACACACACACACACACACACACACACACACACACACACACTCATATAGAATACACAAATAGCTTAGCATTTCTTCAGGCTAACAGGATTTTATAGTTGATGAATCAGATCTAAATCTGAATCTTTATCTGAAAGCAACAGATAAGGAACTGATAAGCTTATTTACCTAGCTAATGAGAAAAGGGAAAGGATCTTCTGTTAGGCTTTGGGGTAGCTGTCTCTTTGAATGCCTAGCTCTAGTTCCCCCTTCCTCTTTGCCTGGTCCTAATTTCTTCCATTTATCCCCAAACTCCTTTTCCCAAGGTTGGGGGAGGAACTTGTGAGTCAACCTTTTTCCTAAACCTCTCAGCTCCAAAGGCAGGTGATGCTAAATGATACTTTGAAAAACAATACCTCTTCTGAAACACTTGTGTTCAATACGTCATGGCTTGGAGAGCCTGTAACTGGAGTAGAAGGTGAACTTTTCTCCAGATCACTGACACTCTGCATTTCCAGTAAGGCTGAAATTGAGCTAGGTAATTCTTCATATTCACCTTCTTTGCCTACATGAAGACAAAGCATAACTTCAGGTCAATACTTAAATCAATGACTGCTAATTCCTGTAGGAAGAATAAAAGAGATGAAAATAATTACCAAAGATTCAACTTTTTCCTCCCCCAGATCTAGGATTTCACTAGTGCTTAGAATCCCCAGTGTGTAACATCCCTCCAGAGATGCAAATAGAAACTCCTCTGTGATTTATATCTTAGAATTGTCTGGGGTACTGAAAGGTACCCCAGAAAGAAGGCATGAAGCCATGGCTTCCCAACCCCTCCACTAGCCCTCTGGGCAGTGAGGTGGGGCAGTGCATAGAGTACCAGAGCAGGAGTCAGAAGGACCTGAGTTCAAATCTCACCTCAGACACTTGACACTCACTAGCTGTGTGACCTTGGGCAAGTCACTAAACCCCAATTGCCTCATCCTGGGTCATCTCCAGTCATCCTGATGAATATCTGGTTACTGGATTCAAATGGCTCTGGAGGAGAAGTGAGGCTGGTGACCTGCACAGCCCTCCCTCACTCAAAACAAAGTCAAGTGCAAGTCATGTCATCATTTCTCTGATGGCATGGTCTTCTTTGGCAAGAAGGACGAACACACATACTCGCCCTCCATCCTCTGAGCTATGTTGCCTTTCTTCATTTCAGGAGTATGAAAACTTGACCCAACTTCCCAAATTCCAGGAGTCGATATTTCCTGGCACTGAATGAAAACTTCACAATAGCACATAGTCCCATGATCTGTGGATAGAGATCCTATTCTGCATGTCATTGTTCAGTTGGTTTCAGTCATAGCTGACTCTCTGTATCCTTCTGGAGTTTCCTTGGCAAAAGATACTGGAATGGTTTGCCATTTCCTTCTCCAGCTGATTCGAAAGATGAGGAAACTGAGGCAAACAAGGCCAAGTGACTTGCCCAGGGTCATAAAGCTAGTAAGTATCTGAGTTCATATCTGAATTCAAGAAGATGAGTCTTCCTGACTCCAGGTCTGGCACTCTATCCATTGCATAAGTTTTATGATCAAGAATGGGCAATTTTTACTTTGAAAAAGACATTTATATTTTAGGATTGGGTACCTTAAGAGCTGCAAATTCTGCTTAAATCAGGGGTCTTAACCTGAGGTCCACAAACCTCCAAAAATGCTATGGCTGGATTTCAAGTGTCTATGAACTTGAATGAAAGAAAGAAATTACATTTTTATTTTCCCTAACCTTGAAGTGAAATTTGGCAGTTTCTTCAATTAAATAATTACAAAAATAAAAACATTCTGAGAAGTGAACAACACACTTCATTAGCCTGCCAAAGGAGTATGTGACACAAACAAGAACCTAAGTCTAAACATTCCTTGAGTATAGATGGATCTATAATTTTTATTTAGAAATAATTAATCAGCACTCCCCTCCAAGTGACATAATACATTGACTTAGAACATATCAAACTCTAAGAAATTATTATTATTCTATTAAAAATCTTTTAATTTTCATAACTGCTATGGCTCTATATCATATAATATCGAGAATAAAAAATTATAGGTCATCCAGAAGGCAATATAGAAGCGAGAATCATGATCGATTAGAGATCTAAATCTGCAAGGATAAGCTTGTCATTTGCTAAATGAAGAAAGTGACGCTGAGGGAACAGAATAATCATAGGAGGTGAAGGTTAAACAGAGTTCTCTAAATCCAGTCAGTTCACTCTACAGTGCTTTCTGTGAGCCAAAAGATACCATTGTGATAGAAGCAGAAAAGGCCCCATTGAGCTTGTCAACACAGAAAGAGTGAGGGAGAGCCAACAGAGCCAGAGGGATAGCCACCGTATATTAAGAGAACAAGAGAAAGGGCTCCAATAAACTGAGTACCTTCCCTCTCTAAGAGCAACGATCACACCAGAAAGGGTGACCTTGACCAGGGCAAAGAGCTGAAGATTTTTTTCAAAATTTTGAAATATGAAACTGGAAAAAGAAACAGTCAATTCTTTTTTTAAATAGAATTATTTTATTTGTCTTCAGTGTTTGACAATCACTTCCATATATCTTAGATTTTTCCCACTCCCTCTTATTCCCCGCTCTTTCTCCACTTCCTCCCTGAGACAGTGTACAATCTAATATAGGTTCCACACATACATTCCTATTAAATGCATGTTGCATAGAAGAACTAAATGAATGGGGGAAAACCATAAAACAAAATAAAAGATAACATAATATAAAAGAAAATGGTCTGTTTCTGTCTGTGATCCAAGAAACAGTCAATTCTTTAAACATACAAATGTCAAATACAAATATCAAAACTATTTGGGAAAACTGTAAAACTTTTTTTTTTGACAAAGTTTTCCCAGAATTGCTCAGGGTTAAGCAGTAAATTACCTAGGAGAAATGTATTAGAAAAGTTACTCAAAAAAAGGGAAGGATGATCATTGAAACTATAACCTGTGAGCTATACTAATAGTTTTTGTTTGGGGTTTTCTTGGGAAAGATACTTGCATGGTCTGCTATTTCCTTTTCCAGCTGATTTTACAGATGAAGAAACTGAGGCAAACAGGGTCAAGTGACTTGCCCAGGGTCACATAGCTAGAGTCTGAGACCAGATTTGAACACAATAAGATGAGAGTTCTTGACTCCAGGCCTGGCACTCCACTGTACCACACAGCTGCCCTACACTAACAGTGGAGCCATGTAATTATTTAAATTCAGTATACTAAAGGACATGCAAATGTATTTTCAGCTGTAATAGTGACTGCATCCTTTCCATCTTATAGACTCTCCTGTAGCATCACACTCATTGAATTTAAGAGGTGGAAGGAATTTTACAAAGGATCTACTCTAACTCCTGCTTACTGAAGACATAGCACTGTGACCAGAGAAGTTGGATTAAGAAACAAATCCCTTCTACACACAGTGAAGAGGTTTACACTAAAAAACATTAGTTCTATTTGAGTCTATGCCTAAAGCTTCTTAATAAACAAAACTTGAGTTTTCTGAAATTGTATGAAAAGGGGCACTAGGATAACAAAATATAAAGTGAATGTTATCAGTGTAAATACCAATGGGAAGTTAATATTCCCTCTCACCCCAACCCCCTAAACAAATAACTACCATTTGTGGGTGGCAATCTACCTCATTAAAATATGGGTATTCCAATTTTATTATTAGGAATATTTTTAAGATCATAAATTTAGAGCTGAAAAGGATATCAGAGATAACATAGAGGATTGGGCAATCCTCAAATTTTGTAATAAGGAAACTGAGGATCTGTGAGATTAAATGGGTTGACTAAGGTCAGACAACTCCCATTCAGACTTTCTGACTTTCTACTATAACCTACTTCCTCCATTTAAAAATAAAATTAAATAGGAATGTGTAGGTTTTTTCACATTTGAATAATGTTGGATTCTTGAGAAAGTCTTACACATACATGACATAGTAAAAACATTCATATGCAGTACACATAATTGCACCACAATTTTAGCCAGTTATTTCTGTCTTTCTAAAGTAGCATTTCATATGCACTATATTAATCATCCTATACTAGCAAGGTGACCAGATTTGTGAAATGGAAAAATGACTATGGACATATATAACATGTATTTCATACATAAAATGTGTATATTGTATGTTAAATGATATGTTCATACTTCTCTTTTCCAGCGTGTGTGTGTGTGTGTGTGTGTGTGTGTGTGTGTGTGTGTGTAAAACTATCATATAGATCAGATTTCTAAGGCATTATCAATAATCTCTGAAAGAGACTGTCGAGAATGGGAGAGGTATTTTAGTTTGGGAAAAAGATCAAATGTCTTAATATTCAAAACAGATAAGGCAATGGATTCTGTAAACTCTAGGCCAGAGAGTCTGACTTAGATTCCTAGGAAATCTCTACCAAATATTATTAGTGAACATCTAGAAAAGGAATCAATGATAACAAAAAACCCTGTAAGACATGTTTACTAGGGCCAATGCTCTGAAGCAGCAGCCTCAAGGCTGGTTGAGTAGTGGGCTACCTATGTGGCACCCAACTTCCATGTCTCAGTTGTAGAATGGGGGAACCAGCATCCTACAGAGTCTCCAAAATAAGTTCTTGTACAGCAGTCCAAGATTCCCTCCCAAATCATAATAAGATCTAGACTACTATAGTGAGCCCAGAGACTTGGAGGACTACGTGCCCTTAGTGATAGTGCATGGTTTTGGGGTGGCATGATTCTCTGGAGCTCAAACATGTACTCACTGAGTAGTTGGCACACTGAGTACACTTGCAAACCTACAACCTGCTGGGCTTTGGGAGAAGCTCAAGGCCATTTTTTCCCTGTTGTGCCCAGACTGCTGAGGATGAGTTTGTCACATCATCAGAGACCTGGTGGGCAACTATAGGCATTCCAAGCCATTAACTATTTTAAACTTGGCTAGAGCCTAGGGGCCTAGCTTGTGACTCCATCCTGACTTCAGACAAAAATTTGCTGATTTCTTTTATGATGGTAGCATCAGAGTATATATACTACTGTAATGCCCAGAATCAAAGGGGTGAAAAAGCATGATGGAGTCCTTTGGATGGGCCCCATGCTGGAGCAAATTCACCTAATTTGGAAAGATGTGTCTATTACTATGATCTATGGAGTCAACATGAGAAAGTAAAACTTCAGGCTTTTATGTCTGATATGTGGCTATGGAGGGAGACTCACACCATATCTCTATTGCCCAACCACATATCTTCAATACTATGGTGGAAGAAATCTGTGAGTCAGTTGACTTGAGCTGCCATTTTCAGAGGAAGGGAAAAAGAGAGCACAGAGATCCAGCCCTCATTTCCCTCTCTGATTCCCTCTTTCCTTACCCTAACCAACTAATATGCTACTTAGTAAGAGTCTTCATATTCTTCAGAGGGAGGGGTAGGACAATGGTCATGAACCACCCCAGCTGAACACAACCTGAAGATGAGACGCAGTAGTGGCCTTGAGCTCCCTACCCTAGGGAGTTCCATAAGGGATCTTAGATCCCATCTTGTTCTCTCATGCCAAAGCAACGAGTTAGTTTTAAGTGTTGCATAAACACAAAGATCTTTTAAGGTATTCTACTCTCTACTTTCCTTATACATACTGTGCCAAAAGATAGGGGTCATCTCTCCTCATCTAGAACATGGAAACAGAATACAGAAACTATAGAGTTAGCAAGTCTTTTACAGAATGAGAAGATTGACTATTGCTGGGGATAGGCCCTGTGTGGAATAGGTTCCTTTCTTTATATTTTCTCATCTTTTTCTCTTGAGTTCCCTGTAGCATAGGAAGTCCGAAATCCTTATTTTCTTGGGTTCCTCAGAATGATAAACTCTTCTATTCTACTCTAGTCTCTTTATCTTATACAGGAGGAAACCGAAACCTAAATAAAGTGACATCTAAGAGCATAAAGTTAGTGGAAAAGTGGACACTAGGAGACCAGGTCTCCTAGTATCTATGTGAGTCTATATATCCAATTTTCAAAATTCTTGTAGAATGAAATTGGTCAAGCTGACATATATATGGACACATCTGTCAGCTTATTCACATCTCAGTGTTCAACCCCTACCTATAAGCATCTGTTTCCCTCCTTGTTCCACTGCATCTCGTTATTGAACCACAGACGAAACCCAGTGTTGTACTTTTCCTTCTGACTATTCTCTGAGAGGCCTTGGAGTTTCCATCTGAGCCTTGGCACTGAAGCCTCTCATGTTGCCAGTCTGGTCCTGCTACTGATCTATCAATATCACGAGTCTCAAGGGAGTATTGATGTAGGTCCTTACCCTGGGATGGCAGGTAGTGTCAATGAGAATGACTACTTAATCCAGAGCATCTTCCATCTACCCCTGTCTTTACATGTTTTTGCTTTTAACCATGTATTTCAACAGTATTTGTACCTGATGCTTTGTACCAGCTCATTCATCTTGGGGCCCTTTTCTATATTAATAAAGAAACAAGAAGAAATATGTTTAAAAAAACCAGCTCATACCAAAGTAACCTCATTTGCTTTTTTTTTTGACATGGCACTAGAATGGCAGATAAGGAAGTTTTAGATAAAATTTATCTAAATTTCAGAAAAACATTGAATATTCTCTCATGATATCCTTGTGGACAAGATAGGGACATATAGGCCAGATAACAGTACAGCCACTTGGATCAGAACTTTTTGAAAGGCCTGTTCTAAAGAGTAGTCATTAACAGTTTGATGGCAACTTAGGAAACCCAGGAAGCTCTACTTTGTCCTCTGCCATTTAATACTTTTATCAGCAACTGAAGGCATAACATAGATGGTTTATAAAATCTGCAATTGGTAAAATGCAGAAAGGCATAGCTGAGATGTTAAATAACAGACTAAAGATAAAGAGATTTTGATGGGCCAAATCTAATATGATTAAATTGAAGAAGAGTAGGATCCCACTTCAAAAATAATGTTTATAAATACAATATGGGGGAGCTGCTAGAAAGCAGCTCATCTGAAAAAGATCTTTAGATTTAGGAGAGTATAAACTCATTATCAGTGAACTACGTGAATCAGACAAAAAAAAAACTAAACCAACTCATGCCTTTCTTAGGACTGGAATAATATCCAGAATCAAGGAGGAGATCAGTTTTTAAAAGTACAAATATGGAAAAAGTGATCTCTAGATAGCAGTTTGTCTGAGAAAGATCTGAGAATATTAGGAGACTACATGTCCAGGATGAAGCAACATAACATGACCAAAAAAACCCGAGAAAGCAAATTGATGTCACCTAATGCTATATCAAGAGCAGTAGAGCACCTAGAATGAGGAAGGTAACAGTCTCATTATATTCTGTGATTGTCAGAATATTTTGTATTCTTGTGGGTTTGTTTCTTGCATCTAGTAGATATCCAATTTTTTTTTCAGAAAATAGAATCAGAAAACAAAAATTCAGGGTAATCCTTATAGCAAAAGTATACCTCACTAATCCATTTTAAAATTTAAGATTGTCAATTGTACTATTCTCTATTGAGGGATCCATTGAAAACAGGGCAGATGTGGGGGTGAACTAGATATCTTGCAGCTCTCTAATTTTATAAGTATGTGATTAAGAGATTAATGAATAGTTTACAACCTTTGAAGCCAAATAAATATCCATTGTGAGTATGATGCTGAGTCCTAAAAGCAGAGACAAAGAACTCATAGATGAAAGCTTCCAAATGCTGTCAAATGGCTTCTAAGAAAGCATTTCAGTATTCCCTGCCCATATAGTAAATAGTAAATAGAAGTTACATGGAGACTTATTTTGGATCAGTTTGAAGATGAGCTTTCTAAGTTATCCAACAATAGAATGAGCTATCTTAATAGGCAGTGTGCTCCCCATCACAGGAAGCATTCAATGTGTTCAACTAGGGACTCTCTAGATACATAGGCAATCAAAAGAACTGAGGCAAAATGCATAGATAAGATACTAATAAACACTTTTAATTAAGCACATTAGAAAATACTCTACCTTTTTTCCCTTGAGACAGTATCACCATATCCTGTACTTTCTTGTATCTGCTCAAACATTGTCTAAGATCTTCAATTTTTCGATCCTGTGAGAAAATAATATTGGCAATTTTGTTACTATGAGAAAGGGTATTTATGGTACTAAATTCCTAATTAAGGAGTGAACTTGGACACTTATTTATACTTTTCAATAAAGACTTATTAAATCAAAAGAAATGTGTGTGTGTGTATGCACATATGCAGGCATCATATGTGTGAATTCAGTCAATGGCAAAAATAGCTTAGGAGGAAACAGAAGAGTAGGAAAATGGACATCAGAAGAAAGGAAAAATAGCTCATTTTGTTTCAGTGGAATAAAAATTGTGAATATGAAGGAGTAAGAGAAAAATTAAAGAGGAAAATGAAAGAACAGGCAAGAATCATAAAATAAATAGATTAGGAACAGATATGATAACTACAAGCAAGGCCTAAAACATAATATGACCAACTCAATATTTATTAGCGAAAAAAATATTAGCAAAAATTAGCAAAATTATGTAGCATGCTGGCCATATTGTGCTTTAAAATGTTATTTTTGCTCAACTTCTCAGATATCAGGTAGATTTTTATGGTAAATCTTTCTGCACTCAAAAAATTAACATCAGATTGGAGATACAGCCAAATTTCACTCATAAAAGTTAGTTTCTCTTCTTTCTCACAGAGCTACAGATGAAACTATAAACTCCGATGGAGAGGGAAGGAATCTTAGTCATTAGTTCTGCCTAAACAGATCCTGTCATTCACTTGTACAAAAGTATACTGTGAATGAAAAGGGAGGGCACTTGTAATGGCATCAAACAAATACTTAATTTTGTCCATACCTACCTTTTCCTCATTTGCTGCCATTAGGGATTCCACAGATTTTTTCATTTTCTGTACTTCAATATCTGGAAATATACAATATCCCAAGAGTCAATCTAGGTCCCACTACTATAATATGGATGGACTGTTGGCAAACAAGAAACAACTTTTACAGCTTTCAGATTAAAATGTTTTAATATAAACATATTACGTGATTCCTTTTACTTACAAAAATTGAGCTTAAAATATATACATACACACATTATGGTAAACAAAATCTGAAAAGTCAAAAAAGGAATACATTCAGTTTCTCACGCCCTCCACCTCCATTCCCTCCTTCCCCATCTACTACTGCCTCTCCCAAAAGATGAGAGCTACAAAAGTCTACCCAAAGGAATGAAGACGAATTTCAACTGTTACAACAATAACACACTTGTTTTTTTAATCCCCCCCAGAAAGCAAAGCCGTCTATAAAAGGCAATGGATGAAGGTGATGGATTGTGTCCAGAATGAAGTTAAGAGCTAATGATGTTTAGTCATAACCATCACAGATATATGAATGACAGCTTGGTGCAGTGGTAGAGGTGAGTACTGAGATAAACACACATGCTGAATGATGATTTCTTGAAAAAGTGAGCTATTATTAATGCTCCATAGAAAAAGATAATAAATATTTTGCTTCATCTATAAACTTCCAGACTATTTAAAACGTTTTTAAAGAACAAGGATCAAAGTAAATAGGGCAGATACTTACAGCACTCCAAGTTTACTCAAGTTTACCACAAAAATAGTTCATATATATGTATCATTTCAAGGTTTACATTACAAAGTGCTTTTTTTCTATAACAATACGTTATAAATTTCGGAGAGCTGTGGATGGGATCTTAACCTTTGATTTTTATTGGTACTAACACAGAAAACTCCTCCATCAATACCAACTGGCAACTAGTCTGTAATTCAGTTACCTGAGGTATTGAAAAGTTAAGTGACTTATTCATGGTCACAACTCGTATATGTCAGAGACAAAAACTGAACCCAAGTTTTCCTAACTCTATAATCGTCCTTTTTGGTACCTCTCATATGAGATAGAAAGGGCAAATATTATTACCCCAATTTATAAGTAAGGAAACTTAATCTCAGAGAATGATCTAGCTGCAGTCCGACAGTGTCCAAGCTGGACTCTGAATCCTGTTCTCCTCATTCTAATCTTAGTACTTTTTCCAGTAAATCTTCCTGCCTGAGGCAATATGACGTAATGAACGGAGAGCTGGCCATGAAGCCAGGGACATCTAGGTCCAAGTCCTTCCTATGACATAATGGCTATGTGATCTTAGGTAACTCACATAACCTCTGTTGCTCTATGCAGTCTTGCAAGACTAGGCATCAACCTGAATTAATGGAGGTTACTCATCTGGGAGTTTCCTAGATTCTAGACATTCATCCAGTCCCTAGACCTATTTCTATTATTCTGTCTTCATTCTAAATGTCCTTCCTTATACTTACAACCATAATAGCGCTGAGGGGAGTATGCTGCTCTTGTGGACTGACGAAGTTAAGGGTATATGTGGTCCTTACAAATCTTTCTTTTTCAGACAAATTCTTAAGTATAATTTGCTATCTAAAGGAGTTTCAGTACCAGAAAGAGTTCTGGGTTTTGAATTAGGAGTCAGAGCTTGAGAACCGAAGTCCTCTTTGGACCTCAGTTTCCTTCACTATAAGATGGGGTTAATAATCGATTTTGTAAACTTTAAAGTGTTATTATAAATGAGTTAGTTATTGTGGTGGTGGGTCATTGTGAATCATACATTCTTGGAGCCAGAGCAAAAAGATGGGCTTGAATGTACACAACAATTCTCTATCTTCTGGTTTATTTGTTTGTTTAATGCTATGAAGACACAGAGAGCTTATTGATGAAGCAACTTGACAAGTCTGGTACAAGCAACATTTTAATACACATGCAAAGTTACATGGATTGCACTTCTGACATGGGTAAATGTTGATGGAAAAATTCCAAAAACCTTACTTTTTTCTTTGAGCTTCTTTTTACAGTTTTCATCTGTACAGGAAAACCCAGTGGATTGGAAGTTAGTTTAAGTTGTAAAAGAGGGTTTAGCTTTTTCTATTTTGTGACCATTATCAGTTTCTAGGGAATACCAAAAACAGGACACTAAATTCAATCAAACTAACTTCTTATCTGCTTCTATCCCATGAGTCTGTTCTATGCCAACACTTCAGTCCTGGGACAGTCAAAATATCATTCACTGTATCACAGTAAAAAAAGATCATTGGCCTTGGAATCAATCACTAAATTGTTTCCTCATCTATACGATGAAAGGGGGTCTATGACATGACATCTAAGGATTTAATATTCCTGATTTGGTAAATCCTCTTAGAAGTGGGATAAACTTCATACACATATACGTAAGCATGTGTACGTGTACATGTGCATATGCATGTGTATCTTTATCCTGTTTGTGTGTGTGTGTGTGTGTGTGTGTGTGTGTGTGTGTGTATCTCCAGCACAACTCTAAACAAGTCACAATACAAAATATAGTAAAATGACATTTTAGAAGAAAAGTCAGGAAATGGGACGTTTCTATTAACTGAACATTGTACTTGATCATTCCCATACAGCATATATGTGCATTATGAACTTCCAATGATTTGTTCATAATGAACAAAGAACATGTTCCAGTTGGAAGGCATTATTTTGTGCAATAATCACCTTTTCTAAGTCAGACTGATTCCATCTTGCCAAGCTGTACTCAGTGAGAGAAATGGCTCATGGGGTTGTCAAGGGTAAGGAAGAACATCTCTACTTTCTTCCCCAACCCCTTCTCTAGTCTTGTTCTGCAACCTTAGGAACAATTTTGAGGCATGATAACAGTCTCCATCCCTTTAACACTGTTTTGTAATATATATGCACCAATTTTATATATATATATATATATATATATATATATATATATATATATATATATATATATATATATATACACACTATACAAATGTATATAATATAATACATACACACATGCATGTGTATATTATATGTATGATGCACACACAAGTATATACGTGTATGTGTGTGTGTGTGTATGTGTATGTGTGGGGAGGGCAGTTTTCTAATCTTAAGAAACTGATGGAGAAAATGTTAATAAATTAAATTTAAGTGTATTGTATATACCTTTTTTTTTTTATTAAAAGCCTGTTGTTAAACATTTTTCTGGCTCTATATACCTTGGAGGATTTCATGATAGAACAGAACTATCTGACCTCTTAAAGTCTTTTCTAGTTTCTGTTCTAAAAGCATTCTTTCTTACCTCTATCAATCACTTCAATTCCTTCTCCTTTCATTTTGCAAACGAGTTTTTCTTGTAATCGTTTCACTTCAGATTCTTTTTCTTCCAGCTGTTCTTTTAAAGACGTAAGTTCATCCTGAATAAAATATAGAGTAACTTGGCTAAAGTTCTTTAACTTTATTTATCTATATTCATATGTCTTAGAGATTATTTAAAAATATGTATCACCTATGTTTTAATATTATATTCAAATGAAAACTTTCCAAGAATTAAAGTCAAATCTCAGAAACCAGCCAATTGCATAAAAGACAGGCCAATTAAAGTATGATCAATTAAAGATAATATAGCTACAATTTTATAAAATGATTTATCAAATGGGAGACAGAGAAAATGCAAGTGATAGGTCAGGTCTCTCCAAAGTTTGAATCTCATACAGGATAAAGGTTTGTTTATTTTTTGGGGAAAAAAAAGATTTTTGGTAAGAAAAGATAAACAGATTAGATTTTTAAGTCAAGAAGGCAAAATATAATTGACAGATGCTAATGTACATGCATGCTATTTCATCAGAACAAGGTAACATCTATACTTATACAGAAACAGAGCTCTTTCACACAACAGGCCAACTTCATCAGAACATGAGACCAATTAACACTCATAACCAAAGCAAAAGAATAAAAGCAAATGTAACAATGGAGAAAATATAATAACAATAAGAATTAATGGGCATGGAACACTGTATATATCTTTAAATTTTTTTGATGTACTGATGTTTTACTTATTTCACTTCTCTGCTTCCCCTTTTTTTTTCTTTTATCTTCTCTTGTTAAAAATGTTCTTTGTTATATGGGACAACTGTTGAGAAGGGTAGCTGGAAGAAATTTAGGCAACGTAAAAAATATCAATAAAATGTATTTTTAAAAAGAAAACAAGGTTAAATGATAGCCAGAACTTCGCAAGTGGTCACTTCGCAAGTTTCCCCTCTGCTTGACTGTTTCCTTTGTATAGCCTTTTAGGGAAAAGCTCTTAAACTGAACTCTATTAATGCTTAAGATTGACAGGTATGTTTTTTTGGGGGGGGAAATTTACAGAAACTGAAACTTGTGACACTAAGCTTTATCTTTTTATTCATCACTTAAACCTTTAGCTTCATCCCTTAAAAAAAAAAAAAGCCCCTTGATAGGAAAGTGCTTTTGCTGAGTACCCAGCAGGTATATGTAATGTGACACTCCTCACCACATAATCAAGATAAAGAAGATATTCAGAGCCCCTCAAAGAAGGCTCCGTTTAATTGTTTTTAATTTTTATTAATTAATTTATTTAAATTTTTTATTAAAATTTAAATTAAATTTTATTAAAATTTTGTTAAATTTTAAACTATTAAATTTTATTATTAATAGCAGGAGCATAGAAAAAGAATGTTTAAAAGAGAGTAGAAAGAAAAAGAATGCCATTCTCTGTGATATGAAATAATTTTGTCAGACCAAGAGCATCTAACCTGTCTTCCTCACTGGGTTCCCCCCTTTTTCCTCTTTCAACAAGTTGCACAGATGACAGAAACAAATATCATTTACTGTAAAGACGAATGAACTTCTTTGGAAGGTAAAATTTTATGGCTTAACAACCTAACAAATAGAAAGGTCTAATTCAAGTTTAAGTTATAATTAACTTTCAAATTCATTGTTTTCTATCCTTCTTCTCTCCCCCAACTTTATTTACGTGTTACTGCTTTAATTTTTGTTCCAAAAATTTTCTGAAAAAGGTAGGATATGATCATGCTTAAGAATACTTTAATAAGTAGTTTATGATTTTAAAAATAATCAGGCTATATGAAACAAAGAAAAATTAATGCACATTAAGAGAGCATGCCAGTCACATGGAGACAAAAACACAGTTTAACGGGAAACACAAAGGTCCAACCATCCATTGTCTACTCCACCTTTAACGTCTGGCATTTTTGCTCCAGCCGCTGCTTTTCGTACTGCATCTGCCCCACCTTGATTTTCATGCTAGAAAGTTTGGCCATTAAAGACTGGTAACAGAGATAGAGCAGTGAAAGAAAACTAAAGATAGAAAAAAAAAACACAAAGCTAAATAGCTTAGAGAAAAGAATCAGTTTATAAGGAAGTTAGATAATCAGAGAAATGACAAGTTAGGATTTCTGTGATAAATCAGATTCTGGTTTTCCTTCAGCACCACAGGGGAAGCTTTATTTAGGAGGTTCCCATTTGAAGGAACTTTTTTCATATACATTGTTCTTCATTATCCATTTTTTATATTATTGGGAAAAGGTGAGGTCTGGATGAACACATTTTAGGACTGGGTACAACTAGTCAGAGTCACTTACTTTGGTAGATTTAAGTTTTTTCTCGTATTGAAGTCTCTCACTGTCCATTTCACCAACTCTTAATCTCAAGTCATTAATTTCCTGCATTAGACCCTGTCACAAAAATAAAAAAAAACATGGAAAAACAATAAAGGAAAATTCATTGATCAAGGAAGGAAGAAAAAGGAAGGTCAAAAGTAGCAGAACAAGTGCATTTATTAATGCATTTGGTTTTGCCTTGTTAAAAGCTAAGGATTTGTATCAAAATTTTGACCCATTCTATATATGCTTATCACTAGGCACAAACTTAGTGTTGGAAGGGCCCTTGGAGCTCAACCACTCCAACCCATCTCTTCACTGAACATAAACATAAACTGAAGCCTAGAGACGTGAAATAATTTTGCCCATTGCTAGTACATGCCAGAAGTGAATTTTAAACCTGTCTGCTGTTTCCAAATGTAGACATCTTTCCATTGTACATACTCTTTTATTTACTGACAGCTGTTAAGTTTATGATAAAAAAGAAGGGAGGAAGGGAGGGAAAAATGATTAATTTTGAAGTGTATCTTGAAAATTAAGGGGAAAAAATACCAAGAAAAGAAAACAAAGCAAAAGAGAAACACAAATCAGAATATAAAGTGACTATAAATACTTCAATTATGTTAAAATTAAGTGAATCTATTATTTGTGAAGCTTACAACTACTTTAATACCTTCTTGATTTCACCCTTGGGCAGATCACAGCCCACATACTCCTTCTGGGAGAGATCTCAGAGATTCAGACCATATTTTATCTACTGTTGATCCTTAATAGCTACAGATTTCTAAAATTGCACAAAATAAATCAATAAATTAAACAAACAAAAAAAATCACCAAAAATACCTAGTTTTTCTATCTTTTGAGTAACATTTGATTTGTAGTCTTTTGAAATAAGGCAGCATATATTTCCAGAATACTAGTTGCTATTATATGGCTAAGTTACTTTCAGTCCTGTTTCTTAATTGTTCTACAGTACTGAATATGATACTAGTTATATGATGAAGGGAAAATCTTCCTCCTTAATTAGTCCGTTTTCCCTCATACCAACCCTTGTCACAAATTATTAATAATATTAAAATTTATAAAATATAAAAGGTAAGTGAAAAGCAATTATCCCTTTGTCAAGTAGTCCTGGATAACAAATCTCCCTCCTACTCTTTCATGATTAATAACAAAAAGTAAGATCTAACAGGTGCTGCCCTCTCAGGTAGCCTAGCCTGACAAGACAGGCAAAGAAAAGCCTTGTTGAGATGGTCACTATGGATCTGGTATTAAAACAGAACTTTACTAAGAGGGTTTTGGTGGTCCCCTTAGCACCCTGGTTAGTAATTATCAGTAACAGAGGAAGGAAAATAATGTAGGGCCTTCAGAAATTAGACTTGTCAGGGGTGTTAAAACTGTTTCAGTAATGTCCAACTCTTCTTCGCAAAAATACTGGAGTGGTTTGCCATTTTATTCTCCAGCTCATTTTACCAATAGGGAACTGAAGCAAACAGGATTAAGTGACTTGCCCAGGGGTACACAGCTAGTAAGTATCTGAAGCCGGATTTGAACCCATGAAGATAAGTCTTCCTGATTCTATGCCCAGTGCTCTCTATCCACAGTGTCACCTAGCTGCCTTCAATATACTTTTATAGTATACCTCTGGAGAACCCTTCCCCTCTCCCTGAAGTTTTCTTTCATCATCCTACTGATGGATGGCATCCTGGAGGATAGAGATTCTTCTGAGACTACCTACTGCTATACAAGTGGCTGTCTCCTATTTCCAGTCTCATGGATGGAAAGACTTTACTTTCAGAATACAGAGGAGCCCTCAAGATCAGAGGGGACCCAGTAGATTAGACACCTTCAGTCTATGCCCAACATGATGTGAGATAAAAGCCTATCAATGGGTCAATAAGGGAGGTAAATGCTCAGTTACCTTGTTAGGCTTTAGAGGACCCATATTACCTATCTGGTGTGCTTATCTCCATTTATAAATAGAAACAGCAGAAATTCCAGACAACCCACTCATGATACCTGGCTTTGCATATTATAATTCTACACTGATTCTCCACCATGCTTAATACAATTTCCAAGGCCCCAGGCAATTCACATGGGGGTTGAACTTTGGGCTGCTCAGATGGATCTGTGGCACTGCCTTACATATGGAAAAAAGAGCAAATCATCATTTATAGGGGATTCCTGAACTGTTGCTATGGGCTTTGCTCAGTGACTGAGAACTGGGCCATCAATAGTACACTTCTGGGGGCCTGCAGGACCAGTGGTAGAACTCTGCTCATCTTAGTGGGCCACGTTAGTTCTCCCTAATGCCCAGACAGTCTTTTGGTGGGGTGAAATAATGCTGTCAACTAACTCACCCATGCCATTTCTGTCTCTCATTCAGTTTGGTCATGAAGGCAGGGATGCCAAGTACTTCTGGGCACAGGATTATTTTATCCCTTTTCCCCTAATGAAGTGAAAGCCACTGCTTTTGACTGTTGAGGCTGCTATCAGTATTGTCATATTTCCCACAGAATTCACATACCACTGACATTTTCTCAAGGAATGGCATCTTTCTGACTGCTTGGCACACTACAGCTATAACTACTGTAATCGCTCTAATACCCTTCCCTTACATCCATCTTACTTGTTTTTCTTCTGATCCCATAATGTCACCTTGCATTTATTTTCATTTGGCCTTCAGGCAGCAAGCCAATAGACTGTATACTAGAATGGACTTCTAAGACCTAATTGTTGGTTCTGATTTTTGCCAAGGGGACTGACTTCCTTGTGAAGGCAGTGTCTGTTTTCATTCATCATCAGTCTACTAAGTGATTCTCCTGCTCAGACCTTAATACAAATCACAGAGATAAAGAGGTGAATGGTGAGTCCTTGTAATGCCAATACCATACCCACAGCAGCCACTATGGATACGCATGCATACTTACAGGATATATTTGCAAAATACAAACTCTCTTCCTCAAAGATGAAACCAAGATATTTATTCAGATACCAGAAAGCCAACTCCACCATGGTAACAACAAAAAAACACATAAATAAAGGGAGCACAGCCATCCCTAAACCTTCCCCTCATCAAGCCTCCCCACAAACAAGCTCCCTTGGTCAAAATCATTCCCTATCTCACTCACTGCTGGCTGCTCTGCTCTTCCTGCTCTCTCTCATTTCTGCCTCACTCTCTCTTCCTCCTGCACCCTTCCTGCTCTATCTGTTTGGCAAGCTCCTCCCACCATAGGCTCCATGTACTGAAACTGTTTTTTGGACCAGAGCTCAAAGCAGGTCATATGGACCTATTAAGGGGCAGGGAAGCAGGTCATATGGACCTATTAAGGGGCAGGGAAGTTCTTCAAATTCCCTTAACATTACAGTCATCAGTTGTGTGTATGTGTGGGTCTGTGTAGGAAATACTCTGTAATCTTCAGAAAGAAGTCTTTGAGGTGAAATGGGAAAGGCTTCTTGGTGACATTTTATCTGAGACTTGAACTAAGCCAGAAGCCAAATGAGAAGGAAGAACACTCTAGGCATGGAGGACAGCCAGTAAAAAGTCATGGAGATGAGAGAGGGAGCAACCTCTGAGAACTAGCAAGGAGGTAAGCATTCCTGGATTATAGAGTACGTAGAAGGTCAAGGATGAGAAGACTAGAAAAGCCAAAGACTTTGCAATTGTGAAGGGCTTTAAAAGCCAAAACAAGAGGAGAGTCGCTGGAGTTTATTGAATAAGAAGGAGGGTTAACAAAGAAGATCTCTTTGGCAGCTGAGTGGAGGATGAACTAGAGAGAGGAGAAATAAGGCATGAAGACCAGCCAGCTAAGAATATCAATTACGACAATGATCAATCACTACAGTTCCAATACAATTTTAGGAAAAAAAAGTTTGTCCCTATCTTCTCTTCCTTAGGAGCTGGAAAGCACCGTAAAAAGAGACCTTTAAGAAAAACGGAACACATTCCCCTAACATCATGTTTACCTTTCTCCCTATATGGTTTGGCAGATCACTTCCCTGAAAACTGAAGAGGGCTTGGAAGTGGAGGGAGAGAAAGTAGACTCTGAGTAGTAAAGTGACCCAGCATATCTGGGTAAAGGAGAAGTGATAAATGGGGGAAGATTTTGCTTGAGTGATCTTTCTGCAAAGCTCAGAGGTCAAAGTTAAAAGGTGAGCAGTGGGACCCCAGAGAAACTTGGAAATTACTGAAATATAGGCCAGAAAATTTGGTTCCATTTACTTAGGAGTACATGTCCTTATGAAGGAACAGAAAACATGAAATGTGTGGCAGAAATGGCAAGGAGATATTATATTATGTTAAAGCACAAGTTACAAGCAAGGGCATTATAAACCCTTAGCTTTTTCCAGATAAAATTTTGCAGATATTTTGGAACAGAGGCGTCCCCTATCTCCTATATTCCTCCTTCTGGTAACTGGTTGTCTCTTTCTGACTGCTTAATGCTACATTTTAATGACAACTGGTTCTCCCAACCACTTCATAACCCTAGTAACGCTACTACTCTTCTGTACTTCAGGGGATAGCTGGAGAGTTTGTTAGGATTGTTTTAAGAGTGCTTTCCATGTTTCTGTCTCTGGATATTTCACCTGTTAGTACCTGGAACCTGAGGCCCAGGCAATTTTCCACTGGGTTCATAATCTGATCTTGGTACTAGTGGGACCACACTAGGACTGAGACCAAGAGAATGTAATGGGTGCCACACAATCTGCCCAAGTCTTAAGACCAAAAGCCTGACTAGTTTGAATGATTCAAGGTATATCCCTTTGTCATAGAGACCAAGAACAAGGTAGAACTTTAATGGATTATTCTACATCTGATTGGATCCTCTTTTGGTAATTTGAAGAATCCTACTTAAAGTCAATACCAAGAAGGAGGTAAAGCTCTCCCCTCTGATGGAATTTGTTTCCTAAGTACACCATCGTTTCTGTAAGTTTGGGTGTATCTCTCTGTGCCTAGAAATGAATAACCTGGAGAACTATGCCTGTCGATGCATAGCCTTATTAAGTGTTTGTATCACTGCTGTTGCTGCAAAAGTATCATCTATCTATCAATCTATCTATCTTATTAGACTTGGAATTTCATCAGTAATGGAAGGTTCTTGTAAGGGAGTATCTCTGCCAATGCAGATCAGCATCTTTTTTTGCAAGTGATAGTCTCAGAAAGTTGCCTGGGCACTAGAAAAGTTAGGTGATTTGCCTAGGGTCACAACCAATAATACACAACAAATACATTCTGAGTCTATAACCTAAAGTGCATAATTCTGAGTATAATCCTGTGATCATACTGTTTTTTCTTATACTGTGTTATATAAAGTAATTATTCTTGCACAGTATGAGTGCTTAATGAGTTAAAAAATACACTGTTACTCTAAAAACCCCAATATGCACAAAACCCTCCATATATATATATACATATATATATATATATATATATATATATATATATATATATATATGTATATAGCTACAAAATTATATATCTCTGTGGCATTCCATTTACCAACTCCCTTAGAAGTAGAAAGGCTCTGACAAAATTACCAGAGGTCAAATAATTGAAGAAAGTTGACTTTCGTGTTATATAATATATCCTTAAACACGTAATTATTCCATCAAGGCCAAGCTTCGATTACACCTATAAATCTCAATATATATGTTTTAATATATTTAGATCAATTCTGAAAAAAGAACCTTAAAGAGCAAGTTGTTTCCATGGAAAAGGAATCTACTTCCAAAAGAATATTTGCTCCTTGAGAATAGGGGCTGTTTTATTTGTTTTTGTATTGCTCCCCTCACACCCCTAATTCAGAGACTGACTCAAAGTAAGTGCTTCATAAATGCTTTCTTCAAGATTGATTTCTGGAAGGAAGCTCACCTACTGCTGACTCTCTCAAAATAAATAAATAAATGAATGAAAGTTAGCACAGCCTTTCCATTCTTTTAAGATATCAAGAGTATCTAAATTTTTGGTGTTCGTGTTATTGTCCTACAGATGGAGCTATTGACCAGTGAAAAGAAACATCTATCAGCCAACCCTACAAACACTGCTAAAAATACACTGATAGAACCTAAAGTTTCTAAAGGTTTTTTGAAATATTTAGGCTTCTATTTCTTCCTTACTCAGAAGTAAAATCTTCTGAGAAATTAGCTGTATAACAGAAACAAAAGAACTTCATAAATTACTGGATCGTAAAGGTCTTCTATCTGCTATGGCTAATGTGGCAGAAATTAGAATTCAGATCCACTGCTTTTTCCATCTCACCTCAGCCCAAGCTGTTGGTCACAAGAGGCAAACTGTTCTAAGAGTCATAAAATTTTCATGAACCAGTTTTGCTTCTAATGTAGGGAGACAAATAGGAAAAGAAATATCTTAGGTTATTTTACATTTGACTTGAGATTTGTAAAAAAAATATTTCTCAAATGAGCTCATATAGATAGATATTTACGTTGAGATCTTTCAAGACACTACAGAAATGTGTTATTAAAGTTAATTAAGATACATTACTCTATATTCTATATTTTATTACATTATTTTACAGCATAACCTCTCCACTGTTAGGCATGAGTATGTTATAAATGTTTTAAAGTAAGAATTGCACAATGATTCCTCACTGAGGCATTTTGAAAGAGTTTAGGTTTATTCGAACTCTTATAGAAAAGAACATGCCATATATGACTAGGGACAGGTTGAGTGAGTGGAGAAGAACTGTTAAGGAAATTCAACCAAAATTACAAACATTTAAGGAGTGTAAATGTTGCAATAGAGTTGTACTGGACTCATGAAAGCAATTTCAATGCAGTTTAGTTTGACTATTTGGTTAGAGTCACATTTTGTACCTCAGGAAATCTAGTGGTAGTCATGCACAGAGATTAAGCTTGGCCCAGCATTGTGTTTCATAATGCAAAAGGTCACCTCTTGGTCCCCATACTGTAACTTCTTTTCCTGGAAGAGAGCTAGTTCCACCTCCACCTTCTCCATCTGTTGGCTCAGTTCTGTTATTAAGTTATGTAGTGACTGTGGGGTTGAAGGAAATGAAAGGAGGAAGAAAACAGGAAACAATTTTGAAAGACCAGGAGAAGGCAAGAATTGGGAAGAGGTTTTACTTCTTTTCAAGTTGTTTTAGAAAATCAAGTTAACACAATATATGTGGCCAAAAAAAAAAGATAACGGTGGATCTAGTGGAATAAAATCTAAACCAAGCTGGTGATTAAACCACCTAATAGGTACTCAGGGGCTCAAAGATGAAAAAAAAAGGAATAGATCCTGTCCTCATCTGCTGGGGTGTATTTCCATAGCTAAAGAAGGAATAGAATTTATATTTATAGCTTGTGAAATAATGACATCAGGAGGAATTAGAAGAGAGGAGCTAAAATGACTAATAGGTTCTAAGATAAAATCCTCAGGGGAAAGTTAAATTTAAATGGCATAGAATTACTTAACCTTGAGAAGAACTGTGGAATTATCGATCGTATAGCTTTCTGACTGATGAAGGCAGTTTTACAGAAAGGATGCTGAGCAATCAATTTCCATCTCCAAGCAGGATGGGTCAAAGGGGAAAGGTAGAAAACTATAGTGTAAGGGACTTAGTTTAGATCAGAATTAAAGGTGGCAGTGGGGGAGAAAATAGACATTGAATATTTATCAGGCAAGACCTGAACTTAGTGGTCCTCTATTTGCTACTCCATTCTGCCTCTTATCTGAAATCTACCTACTAGTGAAAAAATAAAATTGATACTCATTATTCAGAAAGTGAGGTAAATTAGTTCAACGTACAGAAGAGATTATCTTAAAATTCCATAGATGCTGTGAACTCCAGATGTATCTAACAATGACTAAAAAATAAATGTCCCAATGAAAACTGCCATGGGAAATAACAATAAAAGATTTAGGTTAAAAAAGAGTTGAAGACCAAATAGATACTTTAAAATGAGTTGATGAACTGACTTATAATAATACATTGTATTGGTATACTCACCTCTGCGTCTCTGAATCTATCTTCATAGTCTAACCTGTCCTTCTCTACAGAAGTCAATTTTAGCTTTAAGTTAGATACTTCCGCCATGAGGTCCAATTTCTGAGTTTCTAGAGATGTTCTACTCAGAAGTTCCTGATAAAAGAAAGAAACATTTTAATACTTAAAACAATTATATTTAGTTCTGTGCTGAAGAATATCTCAAAATAGAGCATTTTCCTAAGACAGTTTAAAATTGGGCACCTTTATCAAGAAAACTTTTTGGGTAATGATTAACTATATTTCTAAAATCCAATCATCCTTCTTTTCCTACTATAAGGGTTTATCTAACCTCAAAAAATACAGTAAGTGAGGCTCTACCACTGAGGACTAAATAAATGGTATGGACAGGAAAAGATGGGAAAAGGCTGGCTTGGAATTCTTTCTGTATAGGATTCCTCTCCTTGCTTGCTGTTGAAGACTGACCCAAACTTCTCCCTCTGCTTCATCTACTTAAGTTCCTTTCTGAAGATGGGCTGCAATTGTTTAACCCCTAGTAAAACAGCTGAGATCTGTCAAATGATAACGTTAAGAGAAAAATAAGTGATTCTTTTTTAAAATCCCCATATAGGAAAAAAATATGAAAATTTAGGAAACAAAGTATATACACAAATTAGAATTTTTCCAAAATATAAACAGAATTCTATTTTAAGATCCTCTTTCTTTATTTTCTCAAGGTGTGGCACACAACAATCCTAAATCTTTTCTCAAGATTTACTAGGTAAACTAAAGCACACCAAACAGAATTCAGTATACCAACAGACCCAGCAATACAACAGATTTATGCTCTCCCCACATTTAGCAGAAAATCTGCTATCGCTGACTTCTCTCTCTATACCTGCTGTAACATTTCTTCTGTGGCATTTAATTTCTCCCTGTGCTCTTCGAGACAAAACTCCAAATCACGAATCTTTTCTCCCTGAGCTTCCACTTGATCTGTTAATACGCTCACCTGCAAAGTATAAAATACAAGGGAAAAAGAATTGTACATTTCTATTTCTCAATTCAATTCATAACAATATACAATTATTCCTTAAATTAAAAAAAAATGATATATCATTTATTCAGCATTATGATATGAATAGTACACATGAAAAAGGAACTTTTGTTGCTTAAATTAAAAAGGAAATATCAAGTCAGATATATTAATGGCCACTTCAGATCTCAAAAGATTTTATGGAATTAAAGACCATAACGTTTTTAGATGTATGTTTTTTAGAGCCTAATTAAATAGCTTGAGCATTCAGTTTTCTAAAAGTTCAGTGAAGGTACTATGAATTTATTCTTATTTTCATACATCAAATAATAGGACTTAAATCCACGTAGCTCACAATACCATGGCATATGTGTGTGTGTGTATGTGATACATATATATGGTACATATATATGTATATACTCATTCCTTCATTCTAAAGAAGTTCAAAGGGTTGCCATTAAAATATAGAGGAAGCTACTGCTAACAACTTATGCTTTGTACAAACATACACGTATAAATATGGGCTCTATGTGTACATATATGCTATATAATACATGAGGTGCACATACTTTCATAAACATATGTATATTTTAAATATAAACTAGAAAGTTGGGTACTAAATTAAAATGAAATCTTTGTGAATACATGAAAAGAAAAGTTTAACATAAAATTACTACCTGAAGAACCAGAGATTCTTTATCATTTTCTAAACGGGCTAGCCTTTCTTGATACACATCTCCATTTCCAGATATACGTCCATTAGTCTGAAAGAGAAAAAATGATTAGAGAAGACCCTTCAAAACAACCAGACCTCAAATAAAATGCATCACAGTTGCTACTGGCATTACCCAAAATACATACAAACAGGAGTGTAAGTTGATTCATAACACCTTTGATTTCAAAATAGCTTCTGTTGGCATGAATAAACATGCCAAGGATTTAATTTTTTTTTCTTCCCACTAGTCTAAACAGCTTCTTCTGAAGCAGAAAAATTTGGCCAACAGTAATAATTCCTTGCTACTGATCATGACTGATAGGCAATGCTACTCTTCCTCTAGGTCTACATGGAGACTTATTTCATACCTAAGGGAGAGGCAATGCTACTCTTCCTCTAGGTCTACATGGAGACTTATTTCATACCTAAGGGAGAGGCAATGCTACTCTTCCTCTAGGTCTACATGGAGACTTATTTCATACCTAAGGGAGAGGCAATGCCACTCTTCTTCTAGGTCTACATGGAGACTTATTTCATACCTAAGGGAGTATCCATTCCATCAGTTAGTCAACAAGCATTTATCAATCCCTTGTTATGTGCCTGGCAGTGTGCTAAGTACTGGGGATACAAAGAAAGGCAGCTCCTACCCTCAAAAATCTTAGTTTACGGGGAAGACAACATGCAAATAACCATACATACTATTCCCCTCCACTCCCCTCCTTTCTCTTTTCCTCTCCCCTCCTTTCTTTCTCTCTCTATATAATATAAAAGTATGGAGATAGAACAAGCACTAGCAGATTATTTTCTGCAACATGTTGGGAGATTTTAAATCTTTATATTATTGGGTTCATTGTCATACTGAATTCTACTTGGTGTGCTTCAACTGGACTGGGAAACTTAAGAAAAGATTTGGGTTGGTTATGTGCCAAGCCATGAATAGGATGGTAATCTCAGTGGGTAAGCACTAACACTTCTGGTGGCATGAGGATGAGGACAACTGGGAAAGACCTCTTGAAAAAGGCAAATTTGAGCTGTCATCTCTAAAAACCACATTTTTTTGTACTGCTACTAAGTCTATCTAGATGATAACCAAGATATCATTTTCATATTCAATCCTGTGAAATCACCCAGAGGCCATCAATTATCACCTGACAATCGAATCTCATCCACCCTCAAGGCTCATCTTAACTCCTTCCTCTATCAAACCTTTCAATGAACCCCCCTCAGTCTCAGCATTCTTCTTCCTCTGATTTCTGGCAGCAAATATTGCCAATAAGTCATCATTGCCCTTGCCTAGCACAGTTAATATTATTCATTGTTTATATCTTGTTCATAATGAAATCTAAATCACGTCTAGCACAAAATCACAAGAATTTAAGGTGCTCAGAAAATGTGTTAATAATTAATTTGGCTTCAAAACACCCTTGAGGAAGCAACTATAGTTTTGTTTTTCAATTATACATGACTAGAGCTCATGAAAATGAATAACTATCACTAATAAAGACTTTCTCAAATACATTTGGAGTAAGGAGGGAGTATTATGATCTGATTTTTTCAATGGAAGGAATTCCCATTGTGGAAATTGCCCCTACTGATGTGAAACAGCAATTCCTCTGTAACTTTAGAGTCCTCAAGAATATCCTAGTGCCTTAAATTGCCAAGACACTGAAAGTTTAAGTGATTTATCCATGAACATCAAGCCAGTCTGTGTCAGAAACAGGACTTAAATCCAGATTTTTCTGATTATAAGTCTGGCTCTCTATTCACTATGCCACACATTTCCAAACACACTATGATATATGACATTTTTCCATAGAGCACATGAGCTCAACTAGCATTTTCCATCTCCTGAATAAATGCCATCTTAAACTCCATTCAGGCACAATTCCATTCAGATCATGGAAGCCAGATGGAGTTCTAAGTACAGAATTGGTAGGTGCAGCCAATGCAATCCTTTGGAAAATAACTAAAAAGCTAACTTTTGTTCAGTCATATTCAACTCTTTGTGACCCCATTTGAGTGTTTCTTGGCAAAGATATAGGAGTAGTTTGCCACTTCCTTGTCCAGCTCATTTTACAGATGAGGAACTGAGGTAAACAGGGTAAGTGACTTGCCCAGGGTCACACAGTAAGTGTCTGAAGCTACGGTTAGAACTCAGCTCTTCTTGACTCCAGGCCCGGCACCCTAGCCACTGTGCCATCTAGCTACCCCGCTCCCGCTGCCTTCTCCTCCCCCCCCAAAAAACGAAACAGGCTAGAAAACATCAAGCTTTATGACCAACAGAAATAAAACAAAACAAAATATTGCTAAGGAGAAGTCTCATAAAAAAGAGTTATATTATTATTTTATTTTTTCCTAATTTTATAAATATGAACTAAGTTTGTGACAAGGAAAAATCTGAGGTCTTGAATACATGTCATGAGTATGAAATACTCTGCATATTATTTTAAAATATTTACCAAGATTTTTGTCTATATAATTACATGAATTCAGGATATTTCTAAAATGTAATGTAATGTAATACTATTACATGATAACTGACAAGAGCTCACAAACTCAGGTCCTAATTTAGTAAATATATGATAAGTACTTGGAGATCAAATTATCAGTACTTGTCAGCACACTCCCTCTCAGTTATTACAATTTAATTTTGTCCTTCTAAAAAAACTGTAATGGCCTGAATTAAATTATCTGAATTCTCAGCAGTTTCCTGGAATGGTCTGAATGAGTATTATCTCTAGGGGCTTGCATGAAAATGAGAAATGTCTCTCTTGGGACTTGCTCTTGGAAAAAGAACCAAATTATGTGAGACAAGTTTTTAATTTGAGAAAATGCCCAGATTTGTTAAATATGGTTGTGCATGATTAGTTTTAATTACAAGTATTAATTGCCATTTAAAAAAAATACATGAATCACATTTTCTGAATAGACACATTACACTGGAATTTTTTTTTATGAGACATGGAAGTCCCATTAAAAATAGAAATCGGTCATTCTGATTGAAGGAAATTATTAAAAAGACATTCCAACTTTATAAGAACGGGTGAAAGTATCTTTTTAATGAGGAGGAAGACTTGGTGGGAAAGGGGAGTAATGATAATGTTACAAAAAAGAGGGTCACTGAAATAGTTTAAAGTAATGCAACAAAGAAAACAGTCGATCAATAAACATTTATTAAATAGCTAATTTTGGCCAGGCACTATGCAAAGCATTGGGGGTACAAATACAAAAAAGCAAGGTAGCCCCTGCCCTCAAGGGGCTTATAATATAATGGTGAAGATAACACTGAAAAAAAAAACTGGGGAGGTACATAGCATTGGGGTATGATGGAAAAGTCAAAAGGAGTACAGCCAGATGATGGCTGGCCTGGGCATTCTCATGAAAAGGAGATTCCAAGGAGAGACCTTTGCTCTGTTCTTTAAATAGAGGGGCCTGAGGGGTAGATGCTACTGCTGAGGTATGAGTTCCAGAGGTACTGTGAACTTGCAGGATGCAAGGGTCCCTGGGTGGGGCATGATATAGAAGTTCAAAGGAATAGGAAATTAGGAAATATCTTGCTGAGAAGAGGGAAGAATTTGGAGTTACTACTACATATGATTTCCATCATGTTATCCAGTATTACATTCATGTTACAAGTACCACAGTGAGTGAATACAGTGTCTATATCCAGAGATTCTATTAGGTTTATACACATTGTCAAGAAGAAAGTCTCTATTTACACTAAAAATATTTATAGCAGCAATTTTCCTGGTAGTAAATAAATGGGAACAAAATAGATACTCACAGATTTAAGGAATGGCTAAACAAATTATGGCATATGAATGGTAATGGAATATTGTTGTACTGCAGGAAACTATGATTGTAATGAGTAGGGAGAAGCATGGAAGGGCTTGTTATGAACTGATGAAAAGTGAAGTAAGCAGATCTATGAAAGCATTCTACACAATGTAAAAGAAAGATTACAAAATAACCAAAAGTGAACACTGCAATGTAATCTAATGGTGAAGACAACACTAAAAAAAAAAAAAAAACAAAACCTGGGGAGGTATCCCAGCATTGGGGCAGGATGAAGAAGCTGAAAGGAGTACAGCCAGGTAGGAAATGAAGAGATGTAAAGTAAAAGAAAGAACAATCAAAAATGAACACTGCACCGTTAAAATTAATAACAGTCCCCAAGAAGAGAAATGAAAAGATGTCTCCCCAACTCTTTGCACAGGTGGGACACCCACTAGTGTGGCATATTGAATTTATCATCAAACTTCAGATATTGAGATTTTTTCTCTTTTTTTTTTTTTAAAGAATTTCCCCCCCCAAATTAATTAGTTTGTTTTCAGTTACCAACAATCACTTCCACAAGTTCCAAATTTTCTCCCCCTTTGTCCCCAAGAGGGCATGCAATCTTATATGGGATCTACCCATACATTCCTAATTAAACACATTTTCACATTAGTCATGTTACACAGAAGAATTAAAAGAAATGGGAGAAACCATGAGAAAAACAAAACAAAACATAACAAAAGAGAAAACAGTCTGTTTCATTCTGTGTTCCAATTCCATAGCTCTTTCTCAGGATATGGATGGCATTTTTCATCAACAGTCCTTTGGAAACATTTTAGGTCTTTGCATTGCTGTGAAGGGCTAAGTTTATCAAAAACAGTCCTCCCACACTGTGGCTGTTACTGTGTATAATGTTCTTCTGGTTCTACTCACTTCACTCAGCATCAGTTCATCTAAGTCTTTCCAGGATTTTCTCAAGTTTGCCTGTTCATCATTTCTTATAGCACAATAGTATCCATTACATTCATATACCACAACTTGTTCAGCTATTCCCCAACCGATGGGCATCTCCTCAATTTCTAGTTCTTGGCCACCACAAAAAGAGCTGCCACAAATATTTTTGTACATGTGGTTCCCTTTTCCCATTTTTATGATCTCTTTGGAATATAGCCCTAGAAGCAGTACTGCTGGGTCAAAGGGTAGGTACACTTATGTAGCCCTTTGGGCATAGTTCTAAATTGTTCTCCAAAATGGGTAGATCAGCTCACCGCTCCATCAGCAATGAATTAGCATTCCAACTCTCCCATATCTTCTCCATCATTTATCATTTTCCTGTTCTGTCATGTTAGCCAATCTGATAGATGTGAGTTGTTTTGATTTGCATCTCTAATCAATAGTGATTTAGAGTATTTTTTTCATATGACTACAGATAGCTTTAATTTCTTCCTTTGAAAACTCTCTGTTCATATCCTTTGACCATTTCTCGATTGGGGAATGGCTTGTATTCTTGTAGATTTGACTCAGTTCTCTCTCTATTTTAGAAATGAGGCCATTATCACAGACATTAGTTGTAAAAATTCTTTCCCAGTTTTCAGCTTCCCTCCTAATCTTAACCTTGGTTGCATTAGATTTGTTTGTGCAAAACCTTTTCAATTTAATGTAATCAAAGTTATCCATTTTGCGTTTCATAATGTTCTCTATCTCTTGTTTGGTCATAAATTCCTCCATTTTCCGTAAATCTCACAAATAAACTATTCCTTGCTCCCCTAGTTTGTTTATAGTATTATTAGCCTTTACACTTAGATCGCTGTACCCATTTGGACTTTATTCTGGTATATGACATCAGGCATTGGCGTATGGCCAGTTTCTGCCACACTATTTTCCAGTTTTCCCAGCAATTTTCATCAAACAGTGAGGTCTTATCCCGGAAGTTGGGGTCTTTGGGTTTATCAAATAGTAGACTGCTATAGCCATTGACTACTGTGTCTTGTGTACGTCACCTATTCCATTGACCTACCCCTCTACTTCTTAGCCAGTAGTAAGTGGTTTTGATGATTGTTTTTTTATAATACAATTTAAGATCTGGTAGGGCTAGGCAACCTAGCATTTTTAGCATTTCTTTTCATTAATTCCCCTGATATTCCAGACTTTTTGTTATTCCAGATGAATTTTCATATTTTTTTCTAGATCTATAAAATAATTTTTGGCAGTTTGGTTGGTATGGCACTGAGTAAATTAATTTAGGTAGAATTGTCATTTTTATTATATTAGGTTGGCCTACCCACGAGCAACTGATGTTTTCACATTATTTAGATCTGATTTTATTTGTGTGAAAAGTATTTTGTAATTGTGTTCATTTAGTCCCTGGGTTTGTTTTGACAGGTAAACCCCCAGTAACTATAGTGTCTACAGTAACTTTAAATGGGATTTCTCTCTCTATCTCTTGCTGTTGGGCTTTGTTAGTAATATAAAGAAATGCAGATGCAGATTTATCTGACATTCTGCAACTCTGCTAAAGTTGTTTATTATTTTAAGTATTTTTTTACTCGATTCTCTAAGTATATCATCATGTTGTCTGCAAAGAGTGATAACTTAGTTTCTTCTCTGCCTGTTCTAATTCTTTCTATTTCTTTTTCTTCTGTTACTTCTAAAGATAATATTTCTAGTATCATATTGAATAACAGTGATGATAATGGTCTTTAAATAACTTTTTTAAAAAAATAATTATTTCTCACAGCTTTATGTACAACCCTTGTTTTCTGTTCTATAAATGGAAATGTTTATCTTCTCTGGTGTTTATTAAGAATAAAAAATTGAATTACAAAAAATATTATATCTTATATGAGATGGCTCTCAAGGAGAGAGTAGAAGTAAAGGGAAAAATCTGGTGATGTAAAAAACAAAAAGATAATAAGAATTTATTTAAATCTACAAAGACATAACAAGGTGAGAAAAAACAACGCTATCAAAGCAAATTTTTCTGTGAATTTGTCTTTCCAAAAATTATAATCTGGAAGTGAATTTAAGAAGGAAGAGACTCTAGATCTCAAGATCCTTTGAGAGGTACAAAAGTATGGAGTACCAGAAAGAATAATAGATATACAATCAAGTCCTGGAAATCTCACTTACTGCATAACCTCAATTCACTTTGCTTTGTCCATCAGTTAACTCATCCATAAAATGAAGGGGTTAATACTGATATAGCCTTGATGGCAATTGTGGAAATCAAATTAGATCTTTGTATAAATTAAATAACTACATAAATGTAACCTACCATTACTTTTTTATTTTTGAGTCCAATTGAAATTCCACCTCTTTAAGGAAGCCTCACTTAATCCTTCCTCCCCCATCAATAACAACCTACCTCCTGACTTCATGTAGTATTTTGTTCCCATTTTTCTAATGTACTCATGTTATTTTCTAATATAGCTATCTAATAATCTCATATTCCTTACTAAACTAAGTTTCATGAAAGCATATTATCTCATTTAAAATTCCATGATAACTATTTTGTAAACATTTATTAAGCACCTAGTATATGCCAGGCACTGTGCTACACACTGGATTTCTCCCAAAGTTCAGCACATGTGCACTTCATACAATAGGTATTTGATGAATTGACCTGATGTTCTCAAAAACTTAATGAATTTGAGAACATTCATGCTTAATTAGTATCTAGTTTTTCTTATCACACTTAATTCCACTAAAAATAGTTCAAAGTAAAATTAACTAACTCATTAGTATATCATCAATAATCACAGTGGAAAGCGGGTCAGGAAAGTAATATATACATTTGAAGATCTAAAGTTAGTAATCCATCCCTTTGGCCACAAGCTGGTATGCTTTAGGTTATACTAGAGGAAAGCATATTGACTTTCAAAGGAAACTGTTCTTAGGCCAGATGAGTTCATAAGTGACTAAGCATATAATTCCAATACCATATAATCTATTTGGAAAAATAGGTAAGGAGACCTACCAAATTCCTTTTATGACATAAATATGGTGCTGATGCCTAAACCAAGAAGAACTAAAACAGAAGGAAAATTATAGACTAATTCCCCTAAGGAATATTGATGCAAAAATTTTAAATGTAATACTAGCAACAGTCTTTACAATTTACAGCAATATATCACAAGGATCATAACACTATAATCAGGTAGGATTTAAACTAGGAATGTAGGGACTACATCAATAACAAAACCAATAGACATGATTATCTCAATAGATACTGAAAAGGCTTTAGACAAAATACAGCATCCATTTCTATTAAAAAATACTAGAGAATAAAGGGAGATTTCCTTAAAATGATGAATAATATCTATATTAAACCATCAGCAAGCATTATATATAATGTGGATAAGCTAGAATTTTTCCCAATAAGATCAACGGTAAAGCAAGGACACCCATTGTCACCACTATTATTCAATATTCTGCTAAAAATGATAGCTAAAGCAATAAGAGAAGAAAAAGAAATGGAAGGAATTAGAACAGGCAAGGAGGAAAACAAAATGATCACAGAGTATCCAAGAGAATCAGATAAAAAACTAAATGAAATAATTAACGTTAGTAAAGTTGCGGGATATAAAAGAAACACGTATAAATCATTAGCATTTCCAACCAAGCCCAGCAGCAAGAGACAGAAAGAGAAATTTCATTTATTGTAGACAATATAACATACTTGGGAGTCTACTTGCCAGGACAAACTTAAGAATTATGTGAGAACAGTTATGAAATGTTTTTCACACAAATAAAATTAAATCTAAATAACTGGAAAAATATCAATTGCTCATGGGTAGGCTAAGCCAATATTTAAAAAATGACAATTCTTCCTAAATTAATTTACTCATTTTGAGTCATACCAAACTACCAAAAATGTATTTTCTAGAGCTAGAAAAATAATAATAAAATTCATCTGAAAGAATAAAAGGTCAATAATATAAAGGTAATAAATTAAAACAAATGTGAAGGAAGGTAGACTAGCCATACCAGATCTCAAACTATATTATAAAGCAGTGACCATCAATACTATCTGGTTTTGATATGTATATACACTTATATGGATAATTCTATTAAGGAGATTACAGCAATATATCACAAGGACCATACACTAGGATCAGGTAGGATTTACTGGCTAAGAAATAGAATGATGTATCAGTAGAGTAGATTAGATCCATAAGACACAGCAGTAAATGACCACAGTAACCAAGGTTTGATAACCCAAATGCCCTGGCTTCTGGACTCAGAACTCACTATAACAAAAACTGATGGAAAAACCAGAAAACAGAATAGCAGAAACTAGGTAGAGAATAGCATCCTCCATAATATACCAAGATAAGGTCAAAAAATGCATACATGATTTAAACATAAAGGGTGATATCATAAGTAAATTAAGAGAACAAGAAATAGTTTACCTGTCAGATCTATGGGGAAAGGAAGAATTTATGACCAAGCAAGAAACAAAGAGCACTGTAAAATATAAAATTAATAATTTTAGTTATATTAAATTTAAAATGTTTTGCACAAAACAAAACTAGCACAACCAAGATTAGAAAGAAAGCTGGAAAACAATCTATACAGCAGGTATCTCTGATAAAGACCCCATCTTTTAAATATATAGAGAACTGAATCAAACTTCTCAGAATACAAGTCATGCTCCAATTGAGAAATAGCCAAAAAATATTAACAGAGGGTTTTCAGAACAGGGAATCAAAGCTGTTTTTAGTCATATGGGAAAAAAATTCTATGAATCAGTATTGATTAGAGACATACACATTAAAACAACTTTGTGGCACTACCTCACACCTATCAGACTGACAAATATGACAGAAAAGAAAAATGATAAATGTTGGAGGGAATGTAGGAAAATTACACTGTTGGAGCTGTGAATAAATCCAACCATTCTCAAGAACAATTTGAAATTATGCCCAAAGGGCAATCAAACTGCATATGCTTTGATCCATCAATAGATGGTCAGTACCCCAAAGATATATATTTTTTTAGAAGGGCAGTAGGGTGGAGAAGGACCTACTTATATAAAAATATTTACAGTACCTCTCATTATGGAGCAAAGAAGTGGAAATTGAGGGGATGCCCATCAATTGGGAAACAGCTGGACAAGCTGTGGTACATGAAGATAATGGAATACTACTATGCAGACAGATTTCAAAAAAACCTGCAAAGACTTACATAAGTGAAGTGAGCAGAACCAGGAGAACAATGTACACAGTAACAGCAACATTATGCAATGACCAACTTTGATAAAACTTAGCTCCTCTCAATAATACAATGATCTAAGACAATTCCAAAAGACTCAAGATGGAAAATGCTATCCACATCAGAGAAAGAACTATGGAATCTGAATGCAGATTAAAGCATACGATTTTATCTTTTTTCTTGTTTTTCCATGTCATAGTTTATCCCTTTTGTTCTATTTCTTCCTTCACAACATGACTAATGTGAAAATATGTTTAACATGATTATACATGTATAGCCTATATCAGATTGCGCACTGTGTTGGAGAAGGGAGAAAAAAATGTGAACCTCAAAATCTTATAAAGTTGAACGTTGAAAACTATGTGTACATCTAATTATAAAAAATAATGTTAAGTGAGAAAAAATAAAAAACAAAAGCAAAACAAAACAAGACAATGAAAATGCTGTTCCCAACTAAGCTACGGTGGTTGTTAAGAGAAGAGATAAGGATGAGGGTTAGAGGGACAGGAGAGGAAAGTAAAGTATTAGAGGAGAAAACAAATGGTACTTTAAAAATGTTGAGATGCAATTAAACCGGTCCACATTTCCTATCAATTATGCCTCATTTAATAAAAATATACTTTAAAAATGTCTATGCTTCTTCCTAAAACAATTTTCAAAATATTTCTTATTCCCCTCCATAATCCTGTGTGCTTCTATTTTTAAAAAGTCACTATCATGAAAGAAAAGGTAAAATACAGTCAAATTGCAAAGACCTCTCTGGTTAGTGAAAGAAATGCCATCAGTATGGGGTATTCCTAATGAGGAAACTAAAAGTCTTAGTAGTCACTTGCTAGGGGTCACACAGACAATCAAATAAGAAACCAAATATATCATCAAAAACAGAAAGATAAAAAAGGACACAAAGCCTGAACAGTTGAACTAAGACTTTTGGGATAGATACCCTGTATAAAGGTCACACGATTTAAAAAAAAATTTAAATTATATTATTAACTATATATAACTTTTAAAACTTTACATAAGGGGAGGTTATCAAAAAAGATGAAACAGAAAATGAAATTTCAGTGAACCTACAATAAAGAAAAAGTATCAACTAGAGAAAATATTTTTGCACAAATTATTTTAATAATGTTTTTGTTTTTTATTTGTATTGTCAACACAGCACAATGTCTGACACATTATAAATTCTTGCTTTATAAACACTTGTTAATTAAGGTATTATATCCAAGATATATAGGAAATTAATACAAACAAAGAAGTTAAAAAAAACCATTCCCCAATGTATAAACGATCAAAGAGTAGCAACTAATAGATCTCAAAAGAAGAACTGCAAACTATTAATAACCATAATTACTGTTTCAAATCACCAAGACAAATGATATTAAAATATTTTTTTAAAAAAATTTGAGGATTCACTTCTCACCTAACAAATTGGCAGATTACAAAAGATGCCAGGGTAAAGAAAGACAGATACTCTAATACATTGTTAATGGAGCTGTGAATTCTAGAAAACAATTACAAATTATGTTAAGAGTGACTCAAATTTCCATACCCTTTGATCTAGAAATCTAATTGGTAACATTCTTGGAACCAACACAAAAGCATGTCAAAGACAAAGAGGCCCAATGTATACCAAAATATTCATAGCAATGCTTTTTTGTGGTAGCCAAGAACTGGAACAAAATAGAGACCCATCAATAGTGGAATGGCTAAAACAAATTGTAGAACATGAATGAAGTATCTTAAGAAACAATGAATATTCAGAATACAGAAAAACTATGGGAAATTCATATTAATTGATGCAGAATGAGGTAAGCTGAGACAAACACATATACATGTAAACATATGTATGTGTATATATATATACACACACACATATAAACATCTGTGTGCACGTACACATATAAGCATCTATGTGTACACACACACACACACACACACACACATACATACATACATATATATATGCAACAATTACAAAATAAGTGGGAAGAAAAATAGTAATAGCCCAAACTGAATACTATGTACTTATACTGATCAGATTTTGCCTCAAAGAACTGAGAATATGGAACTCCCCTCTTTGAGGTGTGGATGATGGCATATACAGTTGGATAGAGTTGAGAAATTGGTTAACTTATATAAACTACACCCTCCCTCCCCCTCCACACCTTTCTTTTTAATTTTTTATTACTCTTAAGATACAGTTTATTGGGGAGGGGAGGGTGGAAGGATATAATCAGGTATGAAGTTGATGTAAGGGATTAATAAATATATTTTATCTTTAATCAATAAGACCATTCTCTCCATGTAGTTTACCAATGCCCAATGTCAGGTAGAATAACTGCAGCCTAAAGGCAACAGGAACCAAGCCCAGCATCATATCCATCCCCATGCTCACAAGAGGTAGTATCTATATCAGAGCTACAATAGTGGCTGGTAGAATTAGGAAGAAAGGGGAACCAGGTTTCTCATCTGAAGAAAAGACAAGAATGGTTGAGATGGGGATTTTTTCTTGGCTTCATGAAGAATAGGTGCTGGCAAAAATGTCTTAAAAAATACATTTCCAGGGAGGAAGGAGAGAGGGGGAGAAAATTTAAAACTTATGGAAGTGACTGTTGAAAACTGAAAACAATTTAAAAAATAAAAAAATAAAATCACTTATTGCCTGGGTAACCCTGGGAAAACTGCCTTAATCACTTTGGTCTTCATGTATCTCATTTCTTAAACGAAGGATTTGGACAAGTTGACCATTACGGTCCCTTCTTGCCCTAGGTCTATCACACTATGATCCTTGAATAATCTAAACATGAAATACCGCTTAGACTCCAGGGGCTATCCAAAATACAACTCCTCTTTGAAAGGTTCCTAGAGTTATGGGACAAGGGCTATGGAAACAGGAGAAGAGGAAAAAAAGAAGTCATTCAGAGGATCTCCTGCTATGTCCCAACAGCTCAAGGATCCAACCTCTACCCTACCAGCATGAATTTTAAAGTTTCCCAGATCTGTAGGTAGAACAGGTGCTCCTTAAGAGTTTGGAGCTGTCTAAGAGTTAATAATCCCTTCCAATTACTATCACTGCAGGAAGTTAAAGGGAGTCATCTCATGAAACAAACTTGAGCAGTATCTATCCTTTGGGAATCCCATAAGATCTGAACCTCCCTTACTGTACCAAAGTGGTTGACCTGCATATGAAAATTCAACTGGAGGCAATTAAGGTCTTTATGACCTTATGACCTAGTAGATGACCTGTTAAGCATCAGAGGAAATTTTTCATTACAGGTTGCCAGAAGGATAAGTGCAAAACAGCTTTTATCTTAAATGATTTCTTTCAGACACAACATGGCATAACAGTGAGTAAAGGATCTGGAATCAAAGATCTGGGTTCAAACACTATATAAGAGCTACTTTTAATTTTATTATGATACTGTGCTGGTATACTATGAGCATTCATCTTAAATCCAGTTAATGTGAACATCAGTTCACGTCAGTGATCAATGCAATTTGCACTGGAGTATGTCCAGCAGGTGGAGTACAAGTATTTCCAACTTGTTCTGAGGGATCTTCCCTTCTTGCTGTGAGTGAACATGAGGAAGAGGCAGGCATTCTTCCTTTTGCCTATCTTGAGTAGGGCTGGTCTACAATCCTGTCTGGGACTCCCCTTTGAATTCTCTGACTCTTGGGATCAACCATTATCACAATGACAAGGTATCATAGCTTCATTATAATCCCAGGTCACATGAAATCCCCACTGTGTAAGACCCAGGCTGGCATCCAGCTCTCTACTTTGTCACTGCCCTCAAAAGACACATTTGCTACAATTAAGGTCTTAAATATTTAACCAGTTCATGGCATTATTTCTCACTAGCATGCATGGCAGTGCCTTACTAAATGATCCTTAAGGATCAGAGTGGATGAAAACATTGAGTCTTCTGGTGATTAGCCTATCACAAATGAGCCTGCCTAGAGAACCCCTGTTTCTTCTAATCTGGTAGGTCCCACTACAACTTCAGTTTTCCCTAGCATAATCCTCAGAAATCCAAGATCACTTGTATGTCAGATTGACCCATCAGAGTATATATAGTGGAAACAATCTCAATGAAAGAAAAATGGCTTACTCTTTATTGACTCAAAAGGATTTTAAGTATATAAATAACACTTCAATAAAGTGTCTTCCATAGGTTGGCCAGAGAAACTCTAAATTACATATATATAAAAGAAACAAGGCTCAGAAAAGTGAAATAATTTGTGTTATAAAGTAAGTAATTAGCAGAAGCAAACTGAGAATATTAAAATCTAGTCATTCTAACTAGTTCTTTGTGATATGTCAGGAGCTGGATCCAATTATGAGGTCATAACCCTAACCCTAAACCCCAGTATTTATACTGATTTAAAAAATAGCTAGATTTATTGAATATAGGATGCAAGACAACCGAAAAGAGGAGAAAGTATGTCATGAAGAGTTTTGAATATCATACAGAGGATTCTGATCATAGGGATGACATGGTGTCAACAGAGTTTACTATCACTTTAGGAAAACAACTTTATGGAAGAGGGAGTATTAGAAATGAAAGAGACCTTAGACAGAGGCTAGACCAACCTCCTCATTTTAAAGGTAAGAAATCTGGGGTGCAGAGGAAGGGAAATAACTTGCCCCAAGTTACACAGGGAGGGAATTGTAGAGTTAAGGTTCAAAGCAATAGCCAACCTAGCTCTGCCTGACACAAGTCTCTCCCCACTTTAGTTCATTCTCCATAAAGTTTCTTCATAAAGTGATGGTCAGACTATACTACCTCCCTCCCCACTCCCCACCCTAAATCAATAAACTCCAACAGTTCCTTGTCATTTCCATGATCAAAATTCTCTACTTGGCATTCACAGTCCTTCATAACATACCCCACTCCCTTCCAGTCTTGTTACACCTTACAGGCCCCACCTCCCCCATGTATTCTTCCTCCCACATACTCTTCAACACAATGTCACTGGATTCCTTGCTATTCTTCTGACAACATTCTGTCGGCATTTTCTCTGACTATCTGCCATGCCTGGAATGCTGTCCCTCCTCCTCTCCTCCTCCTAGCTTCTATGCTTTCCTTAAAAAACAGCTAAAATCCCTCCTCCTATAGGAAGCCTTTCCCAATTCTTCTTAATTCTAGTGCCTTCCTCCTTCTTCCCTATGTTGATTATTTCCTATTGATCCTGCATAAAGCTTGTTTGCTTATTGTCTCCCCCATAAGACTGTAAGCTCCTTAAGAGGAGCTATCTTTTGTCTTTCTTTATATCCACAGTGTTGAGCCACAGTGCCTGGCACATAGAGGCACTTCATCTTGATAAGTCAAGAAAGTAGTGTGGAGTTATGGTCTAGACTCAAATTTCACTTCTGATGCTTTATGAAGACTATAAGCCTACAGGCTAAATAGAACCTTAAACCCTCAAGGCTCAAGGCTCAAGCCTTGAAGTTTAATATTCTTTAATGTAAAATCCTGGCTTTAATTATTTGCCATTTAACTTGTGAAGTTGTTCATGATACAAAGTCTCTTAAAGAAAAAACAGAAGTTAGTCAGAAACCAAACATTCCAACCAGGAAAGAGGAATTGAATTTTATATGAGAAAACAAAGATGAATCTCAAGGGAGGTCTGCATTAAGTATGGAAACACTCAAGTTAGAAATCACCAAAAATAAGTGATATTTTAATTCTTGCAATTTGTTTTATGAATAATTATTAGGAATTTGTTGTGAATGTTTAATTTGCTCCTCTGTCTTTCTAAACATATTGTGGGATGACTTTTACATTCTTCAGCAGTAAGGTATCTTTCATCATGACTAAAATCTACCATTTTTCTTACTGGGATGAGAAATGATAAAAATACTACATTTTATTTTCCCATTCTGTTTTTTGGAGAGTGTAACTCCATAGTCTGAGTACTTAGCTATATTCTCAAGCCCATTTTCTTTAGCTTAGGAATTCTTAGTCTAGGTGATCCTTGAGGTTCAGGGGGGCTGGGAACCTGGATAAGGAAAAAATATCATCTTTATATTACATACTCACTTATAAAGCTTAACATTTTCTTCAATTATGAATTTTAAAAAAAACATTATTTTGAGAAGGTGTCCATAGTTTCCCCAGAATGTCAAAAGGGTCCATACACAAGAAGGTTAAGAATTTCTATTTTATTGCAAAAGTCATCGTAGTCCTGGGCAGAGCTAAAGGAAGAAATATGGAAAAGATGATTCTTGCATGTGGTAGGATGGCTATATTCTCTTGGTGGCATAAAGGTCAATGAAATCATTGGAATCAAATGGAATGTCTTCACTGAAAGGTTAGATGAAAGATTTCCATTGTAATCAGTTGAATCAAGAAGGTCATACAAAAAGAACTTCAAGGCATCTGGAAGAGGAATTTTTATTCCCAGCCTCTTAAAAATTTCAAAGGAATTTCTTTTTTAAACTGTGGCAGTAAACCTGGCCTATAAAATGGAAATACTGACACTTCTATTCAAACATAAGTTCTTGAAATTGATTATAGTTCTCATTTTTTAAAAAATTATTATACAAATAAAGTTAAAATCCTTTTTATTCAATAAATAACCTTGCTTTCTGCAAAACAAATTAATATGAAAAAAGTTTAATAAAGTATTTTTAAATAGAAAGGAAATACAAGTAATTAAAATGACCTCTCCAAAGATGATTAATGCTTGATTAAATAAGCATATATTCAAGACCAATAAATAGAACTACCCTAAACTCTCAAACATGAAATTTTTAAAATAGCTTTCATCATATTTATCTGTTAAAAAAAAAAACAAACCCATCTGGTTCACTACCAACTTCTTCAAATAGAGTTGGTAAGAAAGATTTTTATCTTATTTCTTATACCCTGAGGAAATTATCCTCCTTTTTTAGAAAGTTGAAGGAGGTAGGGAAATTCATCACCATCTATATAAATAAACACACTAAGGATGCCAGCTTCCACTCTGTAAAAACCAAGGACATCTACAGATCAGTGGCCAACAGAGCTTTCATTCTCATTTTGAAGGCCAGAAAAGACTGAGTTTTTCAAAAAAGCATGTTGGATATTGAATGGAGAAAGAAGACATTGTTGATCTTGAGAACAATACATAACAAACACAAGACTAACAGTCTTATAGAGTGCATATAGTGGTTACATTGCAAGCATGGACCATTCATAGCTCTCAACATTTCTTCTAGTGGTTCTAGTCTATCAACGACTCGTAAGGGATTCCTGCATATACAATGACAGAACAAAGAGATGTTTTTATGACCCTGTAGAGGGAAATTAAATAGAATTCTTCCTTTTACAACATTTAAAGCATATTTACATGAAATGACGGTGCCTTTGAAAACAAAACAAGTACTCAATTCTATCTTTCACAATTGCACAACCTTTCAAGAATCAAGGGGATACTTCAGAGGGAGAGGAAATATGGAAGTAAATACACGCAGCAGGCAAGGACAGCAACAGCATCAAAGTGACTACGGAAACTTGTTTCTAAATGCATATGAAGAGGTAAGGGGTGAAAGCAGAAATCTGGCAGAGGTAATGGGGAAGAGGCAGATGGAGGCAGTTTGGATAGTGCCTAGTGATACCCCGCCTACAGGTAAAGATTTCTTTTGTGGGACAACATGACAACATGGGAAGGTAAGTGAAAGGGAATGGGAGGGGAGCAGGATAGAGGATTGTGTTATACACTAGGTCAAATCAAGGACTAGCAATGAGAAGAAGGTGACCTCTGTGGTCTCAGAAACAGAAGAGCCTATAGGGCTCTATAGTGGAGAAGATGAAGAGGAAATTATTGGAAAGGGACAGGGGAAGAAAGGAGGTCTTACTTTGGAAGTGGAAGAGGTTTAAGTAAGGAATACTCTTATGGGTGAAGGGAGATGAGAACTTTGCACTGGAGACCTGTGGGATTTGGTACTTGAAAAGTCTACTTGGCCTGGGAAGGGGAAAGTTGGAACCCCTGGGGACAACTAGCCCCTGGAGTAGTAGAAGGGCATGGACACAGAGGGATTTCCAAGCAAATGTAGAAAACAGTTCAACAAGAGAGGGTATAGCTCAATGGTGGGGAGAGGGACCTTATATGGGGTAGTGACCTTTCTGACATTTACAATAACTAACATTGTTCCGAGAGTGAGACACAATGGAAAAAGGGATTCCATGATAAGCCCTAAAAGGCAGTGACAAAAAGTGCCTACAAAAGAAAGCCTTGAATGGATACCTCGTAAACTTTGAATGTATGAATAATACAGAGAAAAGAGAGACCAGATGATTATAGGAGTCATGAATCAGAGAATGAGGGTCTAAAGTAAAAAGAAAGAGAAGATGGATAAGGAAGAGAGTGAGAGAAATCCTTTTTTGGAAAGAGGGGCAAAAAAAAATTTAAATGAACAAGTGGTAGTAATTTTTGTTATGAATTAAAGGATTGCCATAGAGCATGTAAGTGTTGGCAGAAAACTCATTTTTGAATAAGGATTAGGAAAGCAGTCAATTTCCAGATCCAAATAGGAAATTAATCACTGCAAGCTTCACACAGAATGATATGTCTACTTAAGAATTTTATAGAGTATACCTAAGATACAGCATGGTATAATGGAGAAGGGCCAGTCCTGAAATCAGAAGGATATGCTTTCAAGTTTTAATACTGTCATATATTAACTATGTACTTTGGGGCAAGTTACTTAACTTCCCTATACTGATGAAATCACAAGTCTGATTACCCCCATTACACATGCATGCACGCGCGCACACACACACACACACACACACACACACACACACACACACACACACACACCCCCAATAACTAATAAGTACTATTTCCATGGCTATTGACAACTATCTTTTCATGTCACTACCAATTACTGCTATTAAGTAGCAATTATTCTCATGACAGAGAAAACAACAAAATACCTAAAACATACTTTAAATGTTAATTTATTTTATAGTAATATTTTCTAGAATTTATGCAATCTAAGATGTTCTGAGTACTCTAAGAAGTTCTTATATATCTCCAAACACATACTAATGAAGCATAAACAGTATTAGCCTCACTTTACTGTTAAAGAAATTGTGGGATAGATTGGGTAGAATTTCCCAAAGTCATACAACAAGACGTATAACAGGAACAAGGGAGAAAAATCTGAATCATACTAACTACTCTAAAATTTTATATAATCATTCTAGGTTTCCTTACCTGAATTTAACATGCCTGAGTTTGATGTAAAAATATCATGTAGTAGGTGACTATGAGGAATCAGACAAGTAAACAACTTGGGGACCCCAAATGGCAGCTGCTTTAATAACAGACAAATGTTCTATTTCATTCAGTGTGATGTGCTAAGAATGCCGGGTGTGGTGATGTGGCTTTTTTGGTATCAGACAAAGCTACACTCATACCTATTAATCACTTGCTATTCATATCAGGCAGGCTGCTGGTAAACGTTTTATATAAAACATGTTTGGCTCTCCTGAACATGTTGACATATTAGGTGACTGACAAGGAGCTTTCAGTAAACTTGAAAAGCCCCAAGTAACTTAATCAATCTGTTTAATTCAAAGACTCAGTAAAGAGTAAGGACCACTGAATAGAGGCTATATGGTCGCAGCATCCACCATCAAAAAAGTTTGAATTCAATGTTTTTGGCTCACAGATAATGGAAAAAACCGTTATAAGACTCAACAGATGCTAAGTGGCATTTAGATCTAGCAGCAATTTATGCTATTATTATGGAAATTACAATAGTTTATTTTTTGAACCCTGAGGGTCAAATGGAAACTCCCAACTCTGTACAGTTCTAGTTACATTTCATGTAAACATCCTCATCTCAAGAATAGTTAGCCCTGCAAGAGCCCACAGCCTTAGTGACATCACTGAATTAGTGGGGAACAGGAACAAAACTGATTCATGGCCAGGTTGACATGTCATTGCAATGTGACCAATGGGATTTCCTGTCCTATGCCGATGTGCAAATGTGGTCATAAACCAGATCCATCATGCCACTTCCTAATTCAGCCACACCAGAAAGGCTATCGTCTCCACTATTTGATAATTAAACATTTAAAATTTTGATATTTAAAAATCAAATTTTTATAGAGAATACCTAATTTTTTATTGATATTTAAAAATCAAATCTTTTAGGAAGTTTTATGTTGAAATTTAAGTATTTAAACAAAACCTAAAAATAAATATAGTTAATTTTTAAAAATTAATAAATATTTAAGAATAAATAAATAAAAATTAAATATATGAATATATAAAAATATTTTTAAAACTTTTTGGAAGTTTTATCATGTTGATAAAAGTAAATGCCATGTATCGTTTCTATTTTGATGTACGTCTCTGCTGGGTTTTTTGCAACTTAGATGTTTGACAGATATTCAGGCAGGTTCACTGATACATGGCAATGGTGCTTAGAACACTAAGACTATCAATAAATGAAATATTTCTAAGCCAATGTTTCCTCACCATGAATCATGTACTGGCTTTTAGCAAAATTTTACTTATTCTCAAATCTTTGAACCTCAAAAATCCTTACCTTCTCAAATACTATATAATTATAAAAACTACTCAACTACTCTGCTAGAGTCTGGTCACTGGAATTTTTATATATGAGACCTAATGGCTTGGTGGTATTAGTGAAATGCAGCTATTACAATGATAAATTATTATTATAGGTAAGAGAAACTCAAGAGAGTCTGCTAAGTGGTGGGAAAACAAGTAGTGAGGCTGCTAAACAAAGGTCTCTAAAAATGTTTAAATGAAATCAGCCAAGTTCCCCATTACTGAGATCATAAAAGATTCTAAATTAAAATACAAGTACCCTACCATTTGACTCTGAAGCCATTCAATTAGAGTTTCTGCAGTTGAATCAGGGACTTGACATCTCAATCCTTCCTTCTCATCCGTTTCCATCATTTCTAATAAGCCACGAAGATCTTCCACCAGATGCAAGGCTCGCAAGCTCCCCATAAATGGGGAGGTTGGAGATTGACAATCAAAAATCCCATTGGAATATTCCAGGGCTTTAGAGCCTAGAAAAAGTGAAATGAAAGCAATTAAGTTTACATAAATCCAGTTTTTATAAAGCCAAAAGAAAAGCTATATTTATGATCTTGCTGGGAAATCATTTTATTAGAATTGCTGTGAAACTCATGGGCTAAAGCAATTAGATACTATAAATACCACCATGGTGCCACACTCCCTGATACAGGCATATAATAAATTTCTAATAAGACAATGAAAATGTCAGAGTTGGAAAAGACTTCAGAATTCATCTCTGATGTAATCTTTATCTATCTATTCTCAACATGATATAGAAATCACCGCTCCACAGACCCAATAAGTAGTTATCCAGTCTTGACTTGAGTACTTTCACTAATGGGGCACTTATTATTTCTCAGGAGAGCTCATTCCACTATAACCCCAACAAACGTTAATTGTCAGGAAATTTTTCCTCATATCAAATAAACATCTACTGTCCTATAAATCTAATCTACCTAATTTATTTATAAAATTACTAACACTGAACTGACCCTTATAATAAATAAAAAGAATAGTTAATTTTCCTTGATGAATTCAAATCACCTGACCCAGATGTACTCCATCCACAGGTTCTTAAAAAAAAATTTGACAGATATGAAAGCTATACTACTGTCAGTAATATTTGAAAGATCATGGAAAGCTGGAAGTATCCTCTAAAACAGTGGTTCATAAGGTTGGAGAGACTGGCAAATGTTGCCCAATGTAGCCCTTCTAGCCTAAAAAACATTGGAGAACAGACCCTGCAGAATTTTGGTCAGTGAGTTTAACTTCAATTCCTGGTCAAATTCTAGATCAGATCAATCAATAAAGAGATGATTGATGAATATCTAGATAGAAAAGCAGTAATTACAAAGAACCAACACAATTTTATAGAGAACAAGCCATGCCAAACTGATCAGACTTCTTTTTTTGACAGTAGATGTGAGAGTGCTTTGGATGGAGTTCACCTAGAACATCTGCAGAGCTAAAAGCTCACCACGAAAAAGATTTACACTGAGTTAATGCATTTTTATATTGTTTCCTCACTAGCAGAGAGTAAGAAAAATGAAGGCCTAGCCTGAATTGGAGACACTGTGTGATACACACATCCTCTGACCCAGATACACCACAGGAAGTTTTATGAAGCAAGGACATTTGGCATTATCTGGGGTGGGGGAAATATGTACAGTCTTAGAATGGTAACATTGCTAAATAACTTCTAAGGCAAAACAGCCCCAAAGAGAGACTCCACAGTTACAGAATAGAGATTCCATAACGAAGTCCAACTGAACTTGGGGAAAACATGATGCAATAAAGAAAATACTGATCTTAGAATTAGAAGAACAGAGTCTGTATTCTAGTTCCAACAATAACTACCTCTATAACCCAGGGACTGAATCTCTTGGTTGTTTTATCTGTAGAAGAATAATCACCTTCATACTGCCTGCTTTACAAGACTGTGAGAATGCAATTTTGCAAAAAACTTAAAAACATCAGAGAAATATGAGTGATTAGTACTGTTCAATTTGATCTGAAATCCATCTTCTCTTAAATTGCATCTACTGATTCTAGAACTGATGAAGAACTGATGCTAAACAGTGGTTCTCAAAGTGTGATCTTGGGAGCTCTTGGAAGTTGCTGAAGTCAAAACTATCATTATAAAAATATTTTATACAATATACATTTAAATTTTTTTCTCTAACAAGAAACTACTGATAGATATAGCCCACATAAACAAAAGCTCATTGGGTAGGGGAGGTTCTCAATAATTTTAAAGAGCGTAAAAGGGCCCTGAGACCAAAAAGTCAAAGAACCAATCATTGTTCTAGTGTACTAAGTCTGATCCTGATCCTTTCATACAACAGACAGCCCTTCAAATGTTCTAAGGCAGTTATCACATTCCTTCTTTCCCCAAGTCTCCTCTTCTACAGACCAAACATTCTCATTTCCTTTAACTATTTCTCATAGGGCATGGCTGCCTCACATCTCACCACTGTGATACGTTCCTCTAAACACCTCTTCCAGGTTTCCAAAATCCTCTTAAAATGTGGTATCCACAAATGGACACTACTTTGCAATGGTCAATCCATCAATTGTAAGATTTGGAAGCAAGAAGGGAACTGATATTTTCCAACCCCCATATATATTTACATATATATTTGTGTGTGTGTACATATATAATATAATATATATATATTTGCATACATATGGGAAAACTGAGATTTAGCAACGGGAGTTGATATGTCCAAGATCAGCTACTATGAAGTTGTGAAGAAATTGATCAAACCAATATAATCTCCTCCTTCACAGGAACAATTCATCACTGAGTCTGGATTTTAGAAGCTGGCGACTGATCTTACCTGCTATGATACCATCCATCTGCTCCAAAGCAGCTGCCAGCATATCGCTGGCATCACTCATCATTTTTCTAGTTTCTCAAGTGGGGAGTGAAGTCAAACCTGGATCTGAAACAAAAAAAAAATGATGGGGTTATTAACTGCACTCAGAAAAGTATCAAGGCCTCCTTAGCAAATTACGATTTCAGTTTTCAAGTCTCTATGCTAAGGGAGAAGTCCTGAGATAATTTATTCACTTATTCATTCAATAAATATTTATTAAAGACCACATGCTATTTACAAGTAAAATGATCAGACTCAGGAGGAGACATAGATAACTCTATTATTAGTACTACTTTACTAGTAAGAGCTGACCTTGTGAGGTAGATGCTGTTATTGCTCCATTTTCCAAATAAGGAAACTGAAGCTGAAAAAGGTTAAGTGACTTGCCCTGTCATACAGAGCCCAGGTTTGTAACAGAATTTGAATTTAGGTCTTCTTGACCAGTCTAGCACTCTATTCACTAGGCTATACACAACCTCTCAATCTAGTTGGTAACACAGAGAACTATTTCTAACATTTTTGGGCAAGAGTCCACAATCTAACCTAAGGTCCAAAATTAGCCAACCACCTGAGTTTTCACATTTTAAAATGCAATAAAACTATTTTAAAATATAAAAATCATGTGTAGCTCTAAGGCAGCCTAAAAACAGGTGGTAGAACTTGTCCCTCTTTCTGGGCTGAGCATTAATTTGCTCACCCCTGTTTTAGAGCATCAGTTCTCAAACATTTTAATTTGATGATCCCTTTGTACTCTTAAAAATTACTGAAAACTTTTTGTCATTAACTACCTCAAGGTATATATGCCTACGAGTGGGTGCTCTGAGTCAAAGGGTAACATAATTACCCTTTGCATAATTCCAATTTTTTCCCCCAGAATGCTTGTACTAATTCACAATTCCTGCATTATGTGCCTGTTTTTCCACAAGCTCTCCAACTTTGCCTGTTTCTATCTTTATGCCATCTTTTGCAGTTTGCTGGGCATGAGGAGAAGCCTCAGAGTTGCTCTGATTTGCATTTCACTTATTATTACTGACTTGAAATGTCCTTTCATACTGTTGTTAACAGTTTATAGTTATTTTGAGAACTATATACTCAGAGCTTTTGAACACTAACCTATTGGAGCGACTCTTCTAAAAAATGCTATAGCAATTTTTTTTTGTATTTTTTATATCCCTGTCATTTCTTGAACCTTTCCTTGTAACAAAGAAAAGCAGCCAAGAAAGAGAAAGTGTCCCAGCAAAAGCATATGACAGGGAGAATGTTTCATCAATTTTCAGGAATCAGAATCAGAATCAATGTATTTAATTTGCATTCTGATATCTCCTGGTATTTTCATTTGCATTATTTTGGTCATATATTTTTACATTTATTTTACTTTCACTTCATTTTTTCAACAAGTCATCCAAATTTTCTCTGAATTCTTCATATCACCATTTCCTGTATTGTAATACTATTCCATGCATTCATGCACAACATTTTATTCAATCATTCTCCACCTAATGGGTATCTATTTGACTTCTAGTTTTCTGCTATCACAAAAAGTACTGCTAGGAATACTTCATTAATAAAGGGAACCTGTATCCCTTTTCTTTGGCCAACTTGGGATACATGTGGGTACAAACAATGTACTGTCTTTTCTCATATAATTGCAAATTGATTTTCAGAATGTTGGCCCAGTTCACATCAACAATGGTGTTTTAGTGTGCCTGCCTTCTCACAGCCCCTCCAGCACTGACTAAATTCTATCTAATTATCTTTACCAAGTTGAAGGCTGTGAGATGAACCTTTTAGAGTTGCTCTGGTCTACATTTCTTTCACTATTTGTGATTGAAAGCATTTTTCATAGAGTTGTTGATAGTTCCTTCCCTTTTCTTTTCTGAACTATACCTTTTGGGGGTAAAGCCTTCCCCCAAAGCCAAACATCTTCTCATTGCTTGCTACCAATGGTACTATCCCCACACCTATAAGAGATGACTTAAACCTCCTGCTTTTCTGAGAAAAATGAGTTCACCTTCTGTAAGTTGCTTTATTTCCCTTTTTCTATTCCTCAAACCTTATGCCTCCCTCCTAAGTGTAATGACTAGTGCTTCAATGTGGTGCCTTGTTTGCAAAGTTCTTTGTAGATACTGATTTCATCCTCACAACACCCTGGAGGGTAGGTGCTATTGCAGCCCCTATTTTGTGGATATTATATCATTTTATCCTCATAACACGCTGGAGGGTAGGTGCTATTGCAGCCCCTATTTTGTGGATATTATATCATTTTATCCTCACAACACCCTGGAGGGTAGGTGCTATTGCAGCCCCTATTTTGTGGATATTATATCATTTCATCCTCACAACATCCTGGAGGGTGGGTGCTATTGCAGCCCCTATTTTGTGGATATTCTATCATTTTATTCTCATAACACCCTGGAGGGTAGGTGCTATTGCAGCCCCTATTTTACAGATGAAGAGCCTGGGACAGACAGAGGGTGGATGAGTTGCCCTGGGTCACAGAACTGGTATCTGAGATAGGATCTGAACTCAATCTTCTTGACTCTAAGGTCCAACACTCTGCTCACTACTCCAACTAGATGTTTTATGCTACCTATGTTTTTCCTTTCCACTCCCATCTTCTGGATTTTTACTCAAGGCATCATCTCCTCTCTCACTCTCATGCACTTTCAATCTGTCCTTCACCAATGGTTCTTTCCCAACTGTCTGCAGATATGCTTCGTTCTCCACAATTCTAGAGTTGCCTCTGCTGAACATTCTAAATCGTCCAGCTGCTGTTCCTCCCTCTTTTCTTTCCCTTCACTAATAAATTTCTAGAAAAGCCATCTACAATTAGAAATCAGATTAAAAGCAATGACCAATCAGGGTTTTAGGTGGAATGAACCTTCTCCTCTTGGTATAGGGGTGGTAGACTAACTACAGGTAGTGAATGTTGTGTAAGCTGGTAGAGGTAGTTTTTCTGAAGTTGTCTTATAGAATGCCTCCATTTTCTTGCTACCCTCCCAAACCACTGCAAGTTGAACTGGCACTTGAACCACTCCACTGAAAATGCTTTCTCTAAGGCCATCAATGTAATCATCAAGTCCAATGATCTCTTTCCAAGCCTTAATCTCCTTCACCTCTCTGTGGTTTCTGATGCTGTTGATTACTTCATTGAGTATCCACTTGGAAGTTACAAATATCACAGGCCCCATTGTTCTCTCCCTCCCTCTCTAATGACTCTAGGAATGGCTCCCCTACCTAGTTCTTGTAAGGTGGTTGGTGGTCAGAGCTCTGTCCTTCATTCTCCTCTTTCTCTATATTCTCTTTCTTACAAATATATCCCTCCACCTCTATAAAAATGGCTCTCAAATCTTTATCTCCAATGCTCATCAGTCTTTGGCTCTCTAGGCTCCTATCTCCTACTGCTTTCAGGATATCATTATGTAATCTATACTCCAACCAAATGGAAAAGCTTTTTGGCCCTGGGATACATTCTGCATTCTCACATCTCCTTGCTTTTTGTCTATATTATTCTCTATACTTAGAATGTCTTTCCTTTGACTGCTTAATTCCTACATGTTTTCTAAAGTACGTCTGGTAAAGACATCTCTGATCCCCCGGGTGGCAATGATCTCCCCTCCAGGACTCATACAGCACTTTGCTTTCTAACCCTTATTATACTATTCTCTTTGTGGTGGCAAAAAATTGGAAATCGAAGGGATATCGATCAATCCGGGGAATGGCTAAACCAGTTGTGATATATGAATACTATACTGTGTTATAATACTATTGTGCTATAAGAAATGATAAGCATGTTTCAGAAAAAGCTGGAAAGACTTAAATGAACTGATGCTGAGTGAAGTGAACAGAACCAGAAGAACACTGTACATAGTAACAGCAGAATTGTGCAATGATCAACTATGACAGACTTAGCTCTTCTCAGTAATACAATGATTCAAAATGAACCCAAAAGATTTAGTGATGGAAAATGCTATTCATATCCAGAGAAAGAACTATGGAGTCTGAATGCAATCGAAGCATATCATTTTCACTTTTCCCCCATTTTTCATAGTTTTTCCTTTGTGTTCTGATTCTTCTTTCACAACATGACTAAAGTAGAAATATGTTTAACATGACTGTACATGTATAACCTATATCAGATTACTTGCTGTCTTGGGGCTGGGGTAAGGAAGGAAAGAAGGGAAAAAAAATCTGAAACTCAAAATCTTACAAAAATGAATGTTGAAAGCTACCTTCATATGTAAGTGAAAAAAATACTATTGAGTGCAATACACACACACACACACACACACTATTCTGTCTGTTGCATCTTACTTATACTAAGATATAAGTTCTGTGAGGTAAAGGATAGTTTATCAATTAATCAGCATTTATTAAGTGCCTACTATGTATATACACAAAAATGAAACAATAAATGCAATCGAGGAGCTTATAATCTATTTTAACTAAATTTTATATTTTATAATTGCCTAGTAAAGTGATTTGCATGAAGTTTGCAGTTAAGAAATATTTCTTACTGAAAAATATTATTGAAAAGCTTTTGTTTGTGGGTGGCATCTATCGATATTTACTATATTAGAAATTAAAATTGTCAAAATGTTTTAATATTTATGTATTTATAAATAATAATAAAGTAATTATAAACTCATTCCCTGTTAGCATAATATTTTTATAAAAAATAGCTACTTTATAAAAAATTTAGTGAGAATTGTTTTATATATTTTTGCAAACCCCTTTAATACCTGTCTTAATGGAAAACAACTGGATTCTCATATCTGCTTGTGCATTCAATCTGTGTTGTTTTGGCTGTGAAGTATATGGAGAAGATTCGGCATCACACACACATGTAGTTAGAAAGGCGAGGACTATTTTAATAGGTCAACAATGTCTTAGGATCATTATGAAAATAGTTTGACGTTATCAGGGGGTGCAAGGACCACACTTTCAGAACAGCTATTTTAGAGGGTTCTTTCAGGGTTACTCAATTCACATGGATTTTAATATACATCGAATTAAGTAATTCTGTGCTAGGTGGAAGAGTTCTGATGTGACTTTTGAAACAGATGTCATTATAATGAGATGACACACGATATCTTAAGAAAGCAGACTTGGATGACATGCAAATTCTTCAAATAAGATGGAGAGAAAAGTGGTGGATTCATGAATGAAGTTAGTTGAGCCTTTCCAAATAGGGAAGTCCTGAAATATTGAATAGGGATGTGGGCTGACAACATAGGCAGCCTATAGAGTAAAACATTTTCTTTCTCTTTCGGTGATACCATTAATTAGTGGTTCAGCTTTGGGTAATAAACTCTCCTTTCTGGGTATCAGTTTTAAAAAGGAGATTATACTAGGTTGTTGGATTTTTTTCCCTAGTGAAAACATTAGAATGATTTTGTGACTAATGATATTTTCATCTCTAAACTCTATGTCTCTATGAGTCTACGAGAATTTGTAAAATTTAAGGGTAGCTTTTGTGTCTGTCCCTTTGAGCTTCACAAAAGACACATAGTTGTAGTCAACAGAAGTTTCTCCATACAAATACTACCTCCAATTTCTATGGAGAAATTAGGGCACAGAAGAGGAAGATCACATAGCGACTCAGTGGTAAAATCAAGCTTAGAGCCCAGTTAAATGTGTTGTTGGATGGTGCAAAGAGGTGGAGCACAATTTTAAATGTCAAGTTTTAGAGAGAAAAACTAAAAACCTGAAGAAACCTTTGAAGAGTCAAAGCATAAGATAGCAGAACTATCTCTGGAGTTCCTTCAATCTCTGGACTCCATGTAGTTAAATAGCAAAAATTCCCTTTCATTTTAAGACTAACACATCATGGAGGTATAGAGAAATTTGACAAGTTATTAAAAATGACCAAACTCCACCCCCCTCAAACCCATAACATCTACCTGGACGAATAGTCAACATCCACAAAACACAAAGAAATACTTGAAAAGGAATACTCAAATTTCACTAGAAATAAAACTAGAACAAGAAATACTTACACACCTCAAACCCAACCCTTAAAACAAATTCCTGTTTTTCAAATGGGGTAGAAAAAACTTTCCATTTGTAGCAGCTTTCTATTTCTAATCTGAGAGACATTTCAGGTACTGTAAGATTGGAGGTGTGGGGAACACTGGCCTAATTACTGCTTGTGCTATTTCTAACTTAGTAAAAAGCCCTTAACTCCACCCTTTTGTCAGGCACTAATTTAGTATCAGTGGGGAAAAAAACCAATGTGCATTTCTATTCTATATGGCTGGTGAGTTCATTATATATTCAGATGACTGAAGCAGTTGAGGTAAAGAGTACTGATGCTAATATGCTCTGGGGGACTCTTTTATTTCCAGGGTATTCCTGGGTAGGAAACATGGGATCAAGGAATGGCTTTATTTAGTACTTAAGAATGACCCTGGCATTTTTACAGCATTTTCCACTTTTGAAAGTGATTCCATAATCAATCATGTCATCTGAACTTTGCAATGGCTCCATGAGGTAGGTTGGTCAGGTATTATTTTCCTTAACTGATGGGTTAACAAACTAAGAATCAGAAAACTTAAATGACTTGTCAATGTCATACAAATGGTAGAGTCGGAACTGGAACCCATGCCCCCTTACTTCTTCTGTCCCAGTTGCATCAGAAGGCCACACTTTTGCATTACCCTCAGGACCATGATATTCCTCTTCAGAGTAATGGGCCTACAAGAGTTTTCTAACAAATGGAACTGTTAGGCCTGACCTAGAATAAAAACAAACCTCCCTTCATGGGGTTCTGCCTTGGGTGTGGTACAGAATCCACATCTTTACAATATTATCTCAGTCCTATCACAGTGGCTTGCTCACAAGTGCTTAATAAATATTTGTATAAGAACAACAACAAATAAAAAAAACACTGTCTCTGTCCTCTGGAAACTTGACATAATATTGATATATGGCAATAAATCAATGGGTCATATCCATAAATATTTATGTCACCAATTACTTTCCATAATGATTGCAACTTATAATGTCTTTTTTGCTCTTTAATAAAATATATACAACCATGATATAAGGGATATGGAGAATCTGTGTAAAGGGTACTTGCTTGTTGCCAACAATGGAAATCTACATTCATATATGTTTATATATATAGCATGAAGGTGTATATACATTATATATAGATAGATAGATAGACAGATACATATATACACACACTCTTTATTGTTGTAAAGAATAAAGTAATAGGAAGGATTTGTGTTTTGAATAACTCCTTCCCTTCCGCTTCCCCCACAAAAACCCATATGGTACCATTATACCATTGCTTAGCTGACATAAGAATATTAGGTAACAGATTACTCCAGAAATGGGTGAGAACACAGGCCAAAAGGAAAATGGGTATGGGTTAAGACCTGACTTCACAGAATACATCCCTGTAATACAAGGATTTGTTCTGTAAAACTTGCACTCAGTCAAAAAGCTGTGTCCAAGGACTTAGAATGACACATGTGGCCTCATGACCACAGGTTCCCACCCCTGGGTTAGGTAATAGTAAGCGAAGAAAAATGGGAAAAGGACTTAGCTTTTAAAAAAAGTCAAGAACATGAAGAAAAAGAAACTATTCTCAGATATCAGGGTGTTTAGGGAGGAGAACATAGGTGCTATATACCTCAAGTCCCACCAACCGGGCCCTTATTTTCCTCAAGGAAGACTGAGATAAAATTACTGGTTTCACGAACAGAGAGTAAAACAGGTTGGAACTTAGAAGACAAAATTAAATTTAACAAAGCCAGATTCTTTAAGCTGTGTATTACAACTATTTTTATGTAATCTGCATAAACTGTAACAATGTCAAGGTCTAAGTCTAAAGAAGACCCTCTATTCCTTAGGAGCAGAGCCGTCTTTCTTTTGGGGAATATCCATTGCTACTCTCATAGTCTAAATACTTTATGAAAAATACATTTTTGCAAGGACATAAAAAAAGAAATGCGCATCCAAAATCTAAAAAAATGTGTAGATGTTACTTTTAGAAAGAAGGTGAATAACGAATGGTAGGCAAAAATTTGGGTTTCAATCAACATTTATACTATGTACTGCAATTTAACTGAATAAGCAATCTTAATAAGTAAAAAAATAAACTAGAAAATATTTTTCTCACTTGTGAAGGAGTGATATTTTTATATCAAAAATCAGAACTCAATATATTTGCATAGAATTTGCTTAAAAGAGATTTTGAGCAACAACAAAAACAAAATTAAACAAAAAGTAGATCGAAAAACATTTTGAAAATACATCAGCTGAAGGTCTGACTTCCAGAATCTATAACGAATTTACACATATCTTTGAAATTAATATGCTCCACCATGGCATATGGATATTAAAGGATTAAAAAATGCCATCAATTTCTAAAGGCAGAAATATAAACTGCTAATTCTTGAAAAGATACTCAAAGCCTGTTAGAGAAATACAAAGCAAGACAACATTAAGATACAACCATACATCCACTAGAATAGCAAAGATAATTTTAAAATCATGAATTCTAATGTTGACAAGGCCTTGGGAAGAGTAGATTGCTACAAATATTTTGGAGAGAGCAACATGTTGATATGCAGTAAGAGTCACAAAGCAACTTTATACCTTTGAATTCCTTTGCTAAAAATGGGGACAGTTGTTCTATCTGTATAAATTCTCTACTTGTAATGGCTAAAAAAAAACAATTAGAAATATTCCCTATATCTAACACTTAAGTGGAAGATGGTTGAATAAATTCTGGAATATTAATTTAGTAGAACTGGTTGTTTTTGTTTTTGTTTTTTTATCAAGATTTCTGATTTCTTGGGTCTAGAGAACTCCCAGTAAGGAAACTCCCTATCTGCCAATGCAGAGGAGTAAGTTATTTTCTTAAAGAGTTGTCATGGACACTTGAGAGAACATAGCTTTGAGCTAGATGAGCTTAGACTTGAGAAGTCAAGTCAAATCAAGCACTAAGTGTCTGCTCTGTGCCAAGTATGGCACAAAAAAAAAGATGAAAAGGGGAAAAAAACCAAAACAGTCCATGCCATCAAAAGTTCCCAGTATAGTAGGAGAGACAACATGCAAACACTATGTATTAACAACTCATACCCAGAACAAATTAAGAATAATCTTAAAACTAAGGCAGTAGCATTAAAGGGGATCGAGAAAAGCTTCCTGTAGAAGATGGGATTTTAGCTGGAACTTTTGAAGGAAGACAGATAAGTCAAGAGGTGGTGATAAAAGATAGAGCAAATGATAGATCTGGGTTAAGGACAGTGAAAATGGAGAGTCTATGAACAGCCAGGAGGCCACTGTCACTGAATCACAGAAAACTAGAAAGGTAGAAAGGGGCCAGGTGATGCAGAAAAGCCGGAGAATTTTACATTTGATTATGGAAACAACAAGGAGTCACTGGAGTTTATTAAATTATTAGAACACTAGTTCAAACTCCTCACTCCAACTGTGGGAGAAACTGAGGAGAGTCTTCCCAGCCCCTTGCATGACCACCACATGACCTGACATAAGGAATGTAACTTAAAGTTGATATGCATAACTGCTAGTGCCAAAGGAAGCAGCACATAAAGTTTGGAAGAATTAATGAACCTTGTAGTCGGGGCCAAAAGACCCTTATCTTAAGAGTGATAAAACTCCTTAAGGGAGGAGGTGTTTGTGTATGATCTGACCAGTCCTTGGGCACATACATCAAAGTCAACAACTGGAACTTTGGCCGAAGTTCCTTCCTTGCTCTCTCTGTTCTAATGGTTGTTTTCCCATGAAGCTACATGTATAAAGGGACTGAATGGGAGAAAGGTCTTTGGTGGTCTTTGCTTCAGAAGTGCTTCTGTTGATTCCCCCAGTCAGGACCTTTGCCTACTACTCTCCCCCATGCCCCTCCCCCTTCAGTCTCCCCTGTTGTACCACAGTGATGAAACTCAGACTTGGCTGGTGCTCTATTTCTTCTCTGTTTCTATTCTGTCTTTATTATATATTAGATTATATGTATACATATACATATAATTGCTAACTTTCACTATCTGTATTGTTGAATAAACTTAGTTGCCTATTAAGCTTGTATGAACATGTGCCGCTGTATCTTAAGATCCAAACCTAAAGTGAAAGTACTGTGGCGTCTAGAACTCTTTTCAATTACACCAACTCACCCCCATTATACAAAGAAACTAAGGATCAAATAAGTTCGAGGATTTATCCAAGGTCACAAGTAGTAGAAACAGGATTTGAACTCAGGGCCTTTGATTCTAAGATCAGTGCTCTTTCCTTTGGATCTCAAGAAATCTTCTTGGCCAAGGTCTCACAGATTGCATTTGTTACAAGAGACCCAAAGACAGATCTTCCTCCCAGACCAGCTCTCTGACATACCACATTGTCTTGAAACATGATGATGCTCTAGGAAAGCTAGAAATTTCTGACTCCTTTTACTGAGTTCAAATGTAGCCTCGGATACTTACTATCTGTGTAACACTGGGAAAGTCAATTCATCCAGTTTGCCTCACTTTCCTTCCTCATCTATAAAATTAAGTGGAGAAGGAAATAGCAAACCACTCTAATATCTTTGCCAAGAAAACCCTAAATGGGGTCACAGAGAATCAGAGACGACTGAAACAATCAGTATGAAACATAAGAAACATGTAACAATTCTTAAGAGATGATACAGACTGGAAGGAAATCCATGCCAAAAATATTAGAATTCCCTGTGGACCTGGAAAGAGAAGCACAAAAATGACATCTTACTTTCTTGTTCGTTGTTTATTAGGTACTTTGGTACTGATTTCTTAAAGGCTGAAAGGCTTGGTTTAGGATTTTGTCCTTTGTTTTTGTGTGTTTTTTTGACCGATTGCTTTTGATGACAATTTTAAAGTTTACAATAAACCAAATAACGTTAAGAAAGAAGGTGTCCATGCACTGAACATAATTAGTCATCTTAGGGTGTATTTCAGGCTTGACCATTTGGAGTAGTCTTGAATTGGAAACAGCTTCCCAAAGGAGAGAAATCCACCCAGGGTGTGGTGGTTCCAGGGTTGACAGGACACCTCCCCCTCCCCAGCTGTGAGCTCAGTGAATGACTTACTGAAGTTTAACTCAGGCCGCCTGCCCAGGCTCCCAGTCAGGGAGGGACCAAGGGGGAAAAGGAGGGGTAGAGAACATATCCACTATCATATATTCAGTGTTTATAGGAATACATATTATTTTCTGGGTTCTCCATTTTTCTTTTTAAGTCAGATACTTCTTCCTAGATTTACCTTCAGACACAGACCTAGGGGCTAGTAAACTGAAGAGGAAAAGTCTCCAAGAGGAGGTGGGATCCCCTCCTCCCTCACTTATACAATGGACTGGCTAAATTGGCCTAAATGTAGCATCCTAGCTCTAAAAACAGGGTGAAACCCTCCCATATATTACTACCATATTTCTCAGAGGGCTGAAATGAAATTGTTTCTTAGAATATGTGAGAAACATACAGAAATTTCAGCTTTAATAAACTAGTTTCATTAAAAATGGAAAGGAATTCCTTTCTAAATATAAAACATCTAAGAAAAACGGAAGGAGTGAGAGATACTACAGGAGTAACACTAGGGGCCTGCTTTGGACACACTCCTGGGGTTGGTAACGCATGGTTTGAACAGCAACAGAAATGGATTGTGTTGGAGATGCGCTGGGACAGGAAAAAAATAAGTAGTAGTCATATAGTAGCCACAAGAGGGTGAGGGAAGAGGAGCAGTGTTTTTCCCTAACTCCATGTAAAAAAAAGCCTGAGTCGAGAATGAAGGTTCAGATCCCAACTCTGATGGCATACTATCTTTGTGACCTTGAGCAAGTCACTTAACCTCCATGTGCTTCAGTTTCCTCAACTGTAAAATGAGGGTATTGGACTAGATGGCCCCTTAGTTTCCTTCCAGTCCTAGCTCTATGATCCTATAACCCTCACCACTTACCTAGCCCAGCCTCTTCCTACCCTCATTCTTCCCTTGGAAATCTAGTTAGAATTGAGAAGATTTGATTAAAAGCTGAAAACAAACTTTTCAAAATATATTTTAAAATATTATATAAAATGCATTTTGTATATTTCTTATACCTCACATTTGTGTCATTTCTGATAAATGATTGTTGAACTGCCTATATATTTAGTTCTCAGAAGTACTATGTCTAATATCTTTCATGCTTTACTTTGCTTAGCATAATCTCATGCTCACGCCAGGGGCTCAACAAATATTTACTGGCCAACTCTGATGACCCTGTGAAGAGACAGACCATCTGTATAAATACAAAATGAGAGGGTGCAGGGGAGCAAGGTTATAAAAACAACAGGAAGGGCCTCTCTCACTGAGAGTCATTTTGTCCCTGACAGAGAGCCTGAAGGAGACACACCAGAAGAAACCTATGCATCAGAACATAGTCATTTCTCTCGTCCACAAAAATACGGGGCCAGAAGAGAAGGTTTAATTCAGGAAACATTTAGCAAAGTGAAATGGCAGGAGATGAGAGCTCAAAATAAAAAGGGGTGTGACGCTAATTCAGACTCATATTTGCCACAGGAAACACTATTGCTTGTCCACATTAGAATGTTAACTCTTGGAGAGCAGGGACTTTTCTTGTATCCCCAATACTTAGCACTGTACCTGGTACATAGCCCTTAATAAACGTTTTTTGGTTGAATGACCCTCCTTCCTCCTTATTTTTAAAACATATTTAATATCTAGCTAGCTTTTCTGGTACAAATGAAGGTCATGCTCTATCTACATGCACTTAAAAAAACCAAATTCCATCTATCAAGAATATTCTTTTGCTACATTATCTCCACTTGAACTCTGGTTTTCAAGTCCCAACTAAAATCCCATCTTCTATAGAAGTTTTTCCCAATCCCGACTCTGACTCTTGTGGCTTCCCTCTCTTATTTCTTATTCGTCCCATATATAACTGCTTTATACATATTTGTTTGCTTGCTGTCTCCCCAACAATTCCTTGAGGGAACTCACAATATCATTTTTGCCTGTTTTTGTATCCCGAGTGCCTGGCATACAGTAAGTGTTTAATAAATGTTTATTTATTAACTGATCCATCATTCTGATTCCATATCACATATCTTGGAAAGTTCCAGAAGAGAAGTAGGTAGATGTTCTTAGTAAAGTGTCATGAGGGATCTTAACAGTTATTAGACGAACCGGGAAGCTAAACTTATGTTTTTCACAAGCACCAGTCATTCTTCAGAAACTGAACCTTACAAAAAAGACTCAGCCTGGCCAGAGTTTATGTTTTTGAGCTGTATCATCTGTCTTTGCAGTCTAGTTTGGATGCTGCTCAGTATCTTTCTCTTTTAGTTATTGGATCCACATCACAGGAGTGAGAGGTTAGGTTAGGTTCCCTCACAACTTGGAAAATTCATGTTAAATTTTCCCCCCTCCCTTCGTACTAGACAAGTCCGAATTATAATGGTATTAAAAGGTAAAATATTGATATTATACAATCCTATACATATTTTACACATTTCTGAATTTTAAAATTTTTTTCTGTGTTAGCTGCTGGCCTTCAAGGGTCATCTGTGGCTTCTGCAAAAATTTCCATTTAATGGCTTATGCCAAGCAGCAATACATGAAAACCATGATGGGGAAAGTCACAATGTGAAAAGGATAAAACTGTTTTCTTACTGGTTCTTTACCTCATTCCCCATAGCAACTGTTATAAAGCTTTTTTGATTTCAAGTCCCCAATCTCCAAACTTCTAATTTACTAAGATAAGGTCAGATAAGATAAGATGGATTCCTTCCACTCTAATTCCTCCACATTCTTGACTACTTCTTTCCTGTCTCAGAGGAAGATCTCTCCCTATTCTTTGATAAATCTCTTTGCCTTTCTCTCAATCCCTCTTCACATTGCCACCTCATCTTTAGAATACTCTCCCATCTCTGGGCTTCATTATTCACAGATGTCTTCCCTCTCCTCTACTCTATAATCCACTCAAGATAAGATTCTGTCCCTGGTGATATTCTCTTGTCTAGTTATTTTTGCCCTTAACAATCATTCATTTTTACAACTCTAGTTTTCACCTCTACACAGACAATTCTGAAATGCATATATATCCCTAGTTCTTACTAGTACCTTATTCAAATTCCCAATTACCTAAAAGAAATTTCTGCTTGGAAATTCCACATCACTTCAAATTCAGTAGGTAAAAAATGAGCTTAAAAATTTTCTCCCTAAACCTACTTCTTTTGTCTTTGCTGTTTCTGTCCATGACATCATTAAGTTACAGAATGCCTAACATCTGAAAACTTGGCATTACATTTTTTTCTTAATAATAGAAATAATATTTATATGGTACTTTTGGGCATGCAAATTGGCATATATATGTCTTAACTCATTTGAACTTCACAACAACCCTATGAGGTAAGTGCTAATATTATGCCCATTTTTTTTTTTACAGAAGGAAACTGATTGGCTGAGGCATGTTTCAAACTCAGGTTTTCCCAAGCCCAAGGTCTGTGCCCTTACAATGGGGCCCCCGTAGCTGCTTCTTTCTCCCTTATTGCTCATTTGAAAGGGATTGCCAATTCAATTTTACTACCTTATTTTTCTCATTCCTTTCATTTCCATTACCATTAATTTGGAACTCAAAATCTTATCAAAGTGAACATTGACAACTATCTTTACGTGTAATTGGAAAAAAAAAATAAAATACTGTTAAGTGAAAAAAAAATTAAAAGCCTACTGAAATTTTAAAAAAAAGTGGTTATCTAATCTCCACTTGAATTTCAACCAGGGGGAATCTATCACTTCCTGAGGCAGTAAGTAGAGTATACTTTTGGACATCTCTAATTGTTAGTGATGGCAGTAAGTGGAGGATACTTTTGGACATCTCTAATTGTTAGTGATGGGGTGCTTGGGTGTCCATGCTTAAACTCCAATTCTAAAATCACATTTCTCCCTAGCCTCAAAACACTATCCCAGGCAGTTTCTCCCCAGTCTAAGAACACACTGCCCTTGCAAAGCTTTCCTCTCTCTTCCTGATACAGTAGCCAGCTGCACCAAAGAACTTATTAGTCTGAACCAGCTGTGTACTGGCTAAACTGGCTGTGTAGTGGGTCATAAAGATCCTAGACTTAGACGTGTATGCTCTCTTAGGTTTATCTTGTCTAACAAGACTTTGATGGGAGCAGTAGTGGTATTTCTCAGTCAGCTCTAACCATTAGTTGACTTAGAAATGTTTCAGGCCTAAAACTACACCTCCATGTAGCCCCAACTTGGGCTATTTCCCAAAGAACTCTGGGTAAACTACCTGTGCAGTAGATACCAAAAGTGCACGTTCCTTTTTGAGAGCTAACTACTCCCTCATCCCAATCTGAATCATGTTGTTAGCACATTTGGCATATATTTTACTACAGAATACCCTACATAAACTTTAACTACACCTCTCTAAGGTTGCAGGTTCCTAGGAACTCTTACTTGTTGTAATGTGTAACAATAAATCTTTACCACCTTGACTTCAAGAATGCTCAAGTCTGAGAATTCATTCCAGGTGACCTGTCCTTGTACTCCAGTCTTTGCGGGGGAGGTGTCCCAGAATCCTCCATTACCCCTCCTTTTCCAACCCTTGTCAGTTAGTATAGTCCAAAAGAAGACCTAAGAGAAGACACTTCCTACCACTCCCTTTGCGGAAGTGGGTGGTCCACAGGAGTAAAAAATAAAATATATTTTTCAGACTGTTTTTTATGTACTGATCAGTTTTGCTTTTTTAAAAAATTATTGTTATGTGGGATGGTTCTCTGAGAAAGGGGAAATGAAAGGATATTAGGACAAATTTAGGCAATATAACAAATACATAAAATAAATAAGAATAGATAGAAAAGATCATTTGATCCAGCTTCTTTCTTTTACAGATGAGAAAACTGAACCTAAGAGATGATAAATGGTTAAGCCTAAAACTGTACCAGGAGCAAGTCACAGAAGCAGTATTTTAACTGGGAGCCAAATACAAATGCTCTTTCTGTGCAAGTTCATTATGGTGAACTTGCTTACTTGAGTTTTACCATATAGGATCAGAGTTGTACATCATACAGGAAGCACCAATTACGTACGTGTATAGAATGGATAGACAAGACACAATGAACATCGTCACCCTCATAGTTATTGCAGAAATCTCCATAACTTAGGAACTTAGCCTGTGGCCCCTAAGCCATTCACCAACCTAAATTGGCTGCCCCTAAAAGAGCACTTGTATGGGGAAATTATTTGAGTTCATCTTTTCCTATATGCAAGCATTTTCAGTAATGGATCCTATGCTAGCACATTCAGGAATTTTTTTTTTGCACAAACACATGGTACATCTGATGGTCTAGAACTGATTTTGATCTTGGAAAGTCTGGGTAGAACTGCAGCACAACATTCCAGACACATTAACATAAACTTCAAAGGCATTGCTTTTGTCAAGGAAAGTGAGTTTTGTCAAGAATACATGGTGATTTTAAAGAACCATTCCAAGAAAATAACTTTCTAGTTACAGTAGATTTCTCAAGAGGGGCTAGAAGTATTCTGTTTCATCACAATGCCTTTTCTAAAGACATCACTTCTGATCTGGGTATTATAATCCATAAATTACAGAGACAATGATTTCTAGGGCATCTGGTTGGTACAGTGTTTAGAGTACCTACACTAGACTCAGGAAGACCTGAGTACAATCTGACTTCAAACACCGTTTGCCTTGATTTCCTCATCTGTACACTGGGCTGGAGAAGGAAATGGCAAACCACTCTAATATCTTTGCCAAGAAACTCCAAATGGGGTCAAAAAGTTGGATATGACTGAAAAGACTAAACAACCACAACAAAATGATTTCTAGCAAGGGACCCGCATTTGTCTCAATTTATTTTAAAGAATGTATAAGTAGGAACATTACCAGAAAAAAAAATATACACACAATTATCATGTATCCTTATGCAACTATTTGTCTTGAAAGGATGATCTCTACCATTAAAGATATTTTAAAGTGAGTGATTGTAATGGCAAGTAAAATAGGATCTTTTGCTGTTTTTATTTCAGTATAATCAAGAAGTACAATGCCTCTATTTGAACGTGATTAAAGAGGGTCTTTCCCTCCCATTGTTGGGCCAGAAAAGATTTGTAGGAAGGTCCACACCTTTTGCTAATGAGGCACTGGTTCTCAAGGGATGTGATGTGCCCTGTTCTAAAAAGGTGCTGGTTTTATTCTGGGGATTACTGACAGGAAGTGTTTGTCTGACCAAAGGAGGGCTCTGGGAAGCTGCTAAAGGAGCGCCCCGCCTCCCCACTGTCTTCTCAGCTTTGAGAATCCACATGTTGGTGCTTCCTTCTCTGGTAACTATAGTCAGACAGTTGGACTGTCTGTTGTTCTTTAATTTCTCTATATTTTCTTTGAAGTTCAGGGTGCTGACTCCCCTGAACTAGGTGAATGATATACGTGCTTGGTGAAAGGAATGATACATGTGCTTGATTAAAGTGATTGTTAACCCCTAAAAAGGTGCCTTTCCTTTTATGAATGTAGATCTAAGAAACTATGTTAGCAGGTCCCCCGCTGTGCATGTTGGGGTGCTTACTGAAAAAATGATTAAGCATGTGCGATGTGCCAAGCACTGCGAGAAGTGCTGCATCCAAAAGCTTATTTTACGGATGAGAAAAAAGTGGCATAGGTGGGAAACAAAGTGTCCGGTGTCACTTAGCTGGAGAGTCAGCATTTGAACCCCAATCCTGGGTCTCCAAATCCAGTGCTCTCTCCCCTGCAGCCAATGGCTAAACCAAAGGTGTCAGAGGTGTCAGTCCCACTGAATAGTAATGGAGCTCTCATGGGAAGACTTAACAGAAACATGTGGAGCTGCACTTAGCTGAGGACACATAGGATAAACAATGGAAGCAATAATTATTCCTGGCTCCAACTGCTAAAATGAAATCATCATGCTTAAAACAGAACTAACCTTAAAAGGATACCATCCCCTACTCACTCTTGATTAAAGAATTACACTGGCAGACATATACCCCCAAAGAGGCAAAAACATAGAAAGGAACATCCAATATATACCAACATAGTCATAGTGACACTTTTTATGGTAATAAAGAAATGGAGACCAAATGTGTGTCCGCTAATTAGGAAGGACTCCAACATACACAGGAGGGCCTGCTACATTGGTTCTTAGATCTGCTTTTCTAAAGGAAAGCAACTTTCGAGGAGTCGATGACTCCTTTAATCAAGCATACATATCATGCACTTAATTAAAGGGAAAAAGTTAGTACCCTGAATTTCAGAGAAAATACAAAGAGATAACAATCAACAAACAGGGCTTCCAACTGTCTGATGGAACATACACAGTTACCAGAGAGAGAAGCACCAACATGTGGGTTTTCAACATGGGGCTCCTTAGTGGCTTCCCAGAGTCTCATCTGGCCAAACACTTCCAATGAGTAAGCCCCAAAGTAAAATCTCATCTCAGAGTATTTATACGTATCAGAGCCAGAAGGCATCACAATCCTTGAGAACCAGTGTTTCATTAGAAATTAAGAAAAGGTACTTGGGGCTTATTAATGGGAGGGGAAGATCTAATTAACATTACACCTATTAATATAATGAAATATTACTGTGTTACAATGTGTAGCTGGCTCACATTTATTCTACAGCAATAAAAGGCTCATGTTAGAAGACCTCTACATACCTTGCCTTTTCCTACTGATATCCAATTGAACAATTATAAGTTCTATAATTCCAAGAAAGTTGTTGGCTGCCAACAAGTTTGTGTTTTAGTCATGTAAACAAGACCTCCTATATTCACCTCAGACAAGCAAAAACTTCCTGGCTGGAAACAATGTAAATGGCAGATGAATGCAACTTCACAGTAACTTAAGATGTGTGGTTAAATTTAATTCAGCTCAACAATCATTTATTAAGCACCTGCCATGTGCTGGGCACTACTGTCAGGAACTTGAGAAACAAAGATCAAAGCACTATCCCTTTCAGATTTTAAAACTCATACAGGGAATAGTTACACACATAAGTAACCATAATACAAGATGTAATAAGGAAAAGAATTATAGTGGAAGAAATCAAGCACAGTGTCTTATGCAGATGCCTCCACTGAAAGAAGCAAACTACTTTAACAGGTGGAGACAGTGTGTTCCAAGCCTGTACAGAGACAAGGGAGGGCAAGACAAGATAAGGAAACAAGTATTAATACAAGTTTGCTGCAACACAGATTGCACGAAGTCAAGTGGTGTGAAGTTATCTTAGAGCCAAATTGTGGAAGCCTCAAATACCAGATGGAGGTTTTTTACATTTTTCTCAATCAATTGTCATGCATTAACCAAGCACCATCTGGGTACCAGGTATTGTGCTAGATGCTAGGGAAACAACCATAAAAAAGAGTAAGACAGTCACTGATCTCAAAGTCCTTTCAGGAGAGACAATGTTTATGCATAGGTATATACAAAAATATATAATACATACAGGTAATTTAGGGGAATAAGGTGCCAGTAGCTGAGGGAAAGACAGGATCAGGAAAAGCTTCCAGCAGAAGATAGCATCTGAATCTTGAAGGAAACTAGAGATTCTAAGAAGCCAAGAGAAGGAAGAAAGGCATTCCAAAAGTGGAGGACAGCCACTGCAAAGGCACAGAGCCAGGAGCGGGCATTTGCTGTGATAGAGCACACAAAGGGCAGTAGTTTAGCTGAATGTGGGTTATATGAAATAAGGCTAGAAAGGTAAATGTATGCACTAGTTAAGATAACTTTCTCTATTACTTGTTCTTCATAAGTAATAAATCTGCAAAAAAATAAAACTGGATCTGGCAATGCAATATGTATGTATGTTTGTATGTCTTATATACAAGGTGTCCCAAAAGTCTTAGTTCAGTTTTAAACTTTAGTAGCATATCAAAGCTTATATATACACACAGATTTGTAATTATGCATACGCATTAAGCTTTAACCACAATGAATTTAATAAAGCTATGTATGTCAATATGTTTAAAAAAAAGCCACAAGGAGGTTTCATCAGATAAATGTGTTCAGAATCAACGAATAACGTGCAATACAAGAAATACGAACTACTTCAGTTTTCAGTTCTAAGTGAACAGCATCAGTTTTTACAATTTGGGCAATGAGAAAAAGGCAAAACAGAGAAATGGGGGGAAAAATCTGCCCTCACTTTTCTACAGTCTATTCCAGGAGTGCGGAACCTATGACCTCAAGGTCATATGTAGCACTCTCTACATCCTCAAGTATGGTCCTTTGACAAAACCCAAACTTCACAGAACACATCCCCTTAATAAAAGAATTTCTTCTGTAAAACTTGGACTCAGTCAAAAGGAAGCACCCAAGGACCTAGGCCACATGAGGGAGGCCTCAAGGCTGTAGGCTTCTCACCCCTGGCCCATTCCATCCCCAGCCAAAATAAAAGACTGAGACAGCTCAGTTAGCTATCACACAAGTTCTGGCATTAGAAAAAGGGTTCGAACCCCTCTTCTGTCCATTACTAAGTGTATGACCGTGGGGAAATCATTTAACATCTCTGAGCCTCAGTTTCCTAATCTGCAAAATGTGGACAATAAGAATACCTACATCATTTGGTTGTTATAATGTCATTTTTTTGGTTGTCATTACCATTAGCATCTCTTTCTCATCATCTTTTTTTGGGTGGGGAGAAGGATATTCAGATAAAAATTGCCTTAGCATAAGCGAGATTTCCTGCTATTATTCCTTTATATTTTATGTATATCCATGTTCACATGGATAAAATAACAGCTATTTGTAGATGAATATTAGGATATTATATAAAAACAAGTCACAAATAATAAAAATTATTTCATATGCAATCCTGTTTTCCTGTCTTTGTGGAAATGCTTCTCTTTGTCGGCACTTGTCAAGTTTAGAACTATACACACAGACATATACACTGTATGTGTGTGTCGGTGTGTACACACATACACAAAGATATAATTTAAGTATTAGACCATAAGCCACCATCATCAGGGAATCACTGTGGCAGTCAGACTGAACCAAATTCAATTTCAGCCTCTGATACATACTGTCAAGGTGGCTCTGGACAAGTCACAATATCTTAGTATCCCAAGCAATGAACTCTTTAAAATTAAGCTGCAAAACACACAGATCTGTATTGGTGAAGGTGTTTCTTCACTTGGGAGTTCAGGAAAAAAATGATGAAATCACAGGATGGTATCAAACTATGCATATATATATCATATGCATAGAGATATAATCATCTAGTATTTACTATTAGGCAAATAGACAAACTATCTATGACTAAGTAATCAAAATTTTAAAATGTGAAAAGTTTTGCATCTATCAGCTTGGATGTTTCATTGAATCATACTATATAATGGCCATGCTTAACTTTTACTTAAGTATGAATTGAGGACATTAATTCCTATTTTCAGAGCAGACAATTGCCCGCGAAGGCTCATTTAATAGCACACAAAACCTTTCATTCCCAGATTAGAGATAAAAGGTTTTGAAATGCTAATTTTGTGGACAGGGGGCTGGCAAAGGGTAAGTGATCCAAATTAAGATTTAAAAAAAAAACCACAAACTCCTGTTCTGCATTTTAAAGCCCTTCACAACCAGGCTCCAGACCCCCTCTAGGAAAGTCTTCCACTTTATTACCCTTCATGACAAACTGGCCTGCTTGAAATTACCCATTGGTAGCATTACATCTCAGTTTACTTGCCTTTCTCTCATCCACATCTGAAATAATTCTCCTTCCTCACCTCTGGATCTTAAGAAATCCCAAACCCCTTAAAAGCTCAGCTCAAACCCCACTTACCTGAAACCCTTCCCGTTCTCACCCTGTCCCCAGTTACTAATTCTCTCCCCAATTGCTATGTGTATTTACCTTGTATTTATTTAGTATTTACTTGGATGTGTACATATGGTTTCTCCTAATAGAATGTAAGCTCTTTAATAAATGGTAGGGACTGAGATCCCATCTTTTCCATTTTGCACAGAAAATATTAGAAGGCGGGAAGGTACTAGGAGCCTATACTGAAAAGAAAATGAAATTGGGGGGTGGGAGGGAGAAGGGCGAAAGAAGGCTGAAAACATGAATGAAAACTTTTCTGTGAACTTCACAAGTTTGTTGAACGCTTTATTTTCCTTTGTTAAAGAATAAATAGAAGCCACAGGGGGAATGTAGATGTCCCATATGACCACAAGGAATACCAATGCCTGCTACTTTCTAACAGAAATATCTTGCAGATTAAATTCAATGAACCTCTGAGGGTGTAAGTAGAAAAAGCAGAAGTAGGAATGAGGAAGTTTGATGTAGTTGAGAGGGCCCTGGGTTGGCAGTCAAAAGATACTGATTCAAGTTCTAATACTGCCCCTTTACTTCTTGTGACTTGGGGTAAGCTGCCTTCCTTTTTTAGAGTTCAGTCTTTGGATTAATAAAATAAGGGAGGAAATGATTCCTTCATTTCTGATATTCCGTAATATGCCTATATCCCACAGAGAATGGTTCATAGCAGAGAATGGCATATTTTTTAATTGGTGCTTTTGTTTTTTTTATCACATTCATCTTATTTTTTATATTTTTAAAGAAATTTTATTGGTGCATTTTATTTCTTTGCATCACCATTCCTTCTACCAGTGTCCCTCTTCCTCCTCCCACCATATAACAAATAATATTTTTAAAGACCAAAAAAAATAAAGGAAGAGAAAAAAACCCAGCATAACCAATCAATACATCAAAAAAAATCTGAAAATGTGTGCATTGTGCAAGACTTGGGGACCTCTTGCCGTTAATCTCTCATTCATTTCTGAATACATCCCTCCTTTCCTCCCCTATGCAAAGAATTTTCCCTTGTAACAAAGAATTTAAAATAAAAAAGGGAAAGCAATAGAATATTAATGGACATACATACAGAATTTTAATCGGTTCTTCATTTCTAGACCCTACTATGAGCTAAGCACTGTGCTAAGTACTAGGGATATAAAAATAAATAATGAAGCAACCTATATGAACAAGGAGTTTACATTCTATGGGAGGGGACAGGGAGAGTAAGCACATATACATGCATATGCGACATACAATAAATAAATGAATGAATGAATGGACAGACAAATAAATAAACAAATAAGTGCAAAAACAAATGAAAGTTATTTGGGAAGGGCTAACTAGCAACTGGGAAATGAGGAAAGACTTCATTTATGTAGGAGAGGTTATGACTGATCTGGGTCTTGTGGTAAAAGAGACTCTATGAGGGGGACATAAGGAAGGAGTGCATCTGGGCATGGAGGACAGAAATAATAGGATCATAACTTTTTCTTCCTTCTAGAAATTTCTGGCAAGTCCAAAACTTTCATAAAAGATAAAAGCATAAATAAGGAGGGGAAAAGGCTAGATGGCTCTAATTGACTTGCAAATTCACTTTTAAAAATAACAATTATATTTATAGCAGATATTTCTGAAGGGGTTAAGAATTGGAATTGGAGGGGATGCCCATCATTTGGGGAATGGTTGAACAAGTAGTGGCATATGGTTGTAATGTGACTGTGCTATAATAAATGATAAGCTGGGTGACTTCAGAAAAGATTGGAAATTAGTACCATAGAGAATACTGTATACAGTAACAGCCATATTTACAGCAAACAACTGTGAATGATTTTAGCTATTCTCAGCTATACAATGATCCAAGGAAATCACAAAGGATTCATGAGGAAAAATGCTATCTACCTCCAGAGAAAGAACTAATGGTATCTGCCTACAAACTGAAGCATAGAAATTTTCACTTTCTTTTCTTTCTTCTTTTATTTTTGTTGGAGTTTTCTTGCATAAAATATGGAAATGTTTTACATGATTGCACATGTATAACCTATCTCATATTGCTTACTTTATCAGGAAGGAACAAGAGGGATGGAATCTGAAACCCCAAACTAAAAAAAAAAAAATGTTAAAAATTGTTTTTACATGTAATGGGTGGCGGGAATCAAATATTATTCTAAAAATAGTAATAGAACTAATTTCTATAAAGCATTAAGGTTTTCGTGTCACTTTTTTACATTTTTATTTTATATATTTATATTGCATATATTTATCTTTCCTCATTTAATCTTAGCTATTTGTCACAGTAGTTAAAGTAGGGTTGGGGCAGCTAGGTGGTGCAGTGGATAGAGTGCAGGAGTCAGGAGGACCTGAGTTCAAATCTCACCTCAGACACTTGACACTCACTAGCTGTGTGACCTTGGGCAAGTCACTTAAGCCCAATTGCCTCATCGTGGGTCATCTCCAGTCATCCTAAGATGGCTCTCGAGGAGAAGGGCGGCTGGTGACCTGCATAGCTGTCCCTCACTCAAAACGAAGTCAAGTGCAAGTTATGTCATTATTGCTCTGATGGCATGGTCTTCTTTGGCAATGAAGGACGAACACACACACATAAAATTGGGTTTCCAGACAAACCATTAAGTATACTAACTGCTGTATCCTATAGGACTGGAGTCAGGCAATAGAAATATATATACCATTCCTAATTCCAATTGTAATCTCCTAAATTATCCCTATCACATTTTCTAACATCTTATATCAAGCACTGCTAAATCTGAGACATCCTAACTGAATGAATGTGTGCTATTCAGGATACAGGTATAAGTCTCCTTCATGAACCTTACAGGCTAATCACAAAACACTATTGCGGCAAAACAATGTTAGAGCCAAAAAAATCCCAAACTTTTGAAGTTTGAAATTACTTTAATTTTGTTTTGTTTGTATACACCACTAATACACACACACACACACACACACACACTTAGATCATAATAACCTCTCTGTGTCTTAGTTTCTGCCTTCTACTAAATGGTAAGATGGAGAAAGCTCATTTGAAAAGAACCATTGTATACCACAGACTAACTCATGTCTCATGTGATAAAGATTAAAAAGGAAAATGATAGGTGTTGAAAGCAGCTATGGGAGAACAGGTACACTGATGCACTGTAGGGATCCCTATGAATGGGTACAATCATTCCGAAACACACTTTGGAATCAATTATACCCATAGACTGCGGGGAGAAGAAAATGAAGAATAATTTATACTCTTAGCACCAATATTATAAAAACAAACAATTTTGAGGACTTTTATAAGCTGATGAAGAGTGAAATAAACAGAAGCAGGAGAACAATTACTCAATGACATTACAAAGACAAGTTTGAAAGCTGTAAGAGCTATAACAAATATAACGACCATCCATGATTCCAGAGAACCAATGATAAAACATATTATCCAACTCTAGACAGAAAAGTGATAGATTTAGGGCAAAGAATTAAGACAGTTGTTTTTTTTTAATACAGTCAATGAGGGAATTTGTTTTGTTTGCATATTTGGCACAAGGAATTTTTTCTTCTTTTTCAATAGAATAGAAAGTAAGGAGAGAAAAATTTCTGTTAATTTTTTTTAATTGTGAGAAGAGGTGCTATAGATGTGGAAATGTTGCATGCACTATCAGAAGAGGTCACTATATTGTTATTTTTGCTTAATTATTTTACTTTGTAACAAGAGATCTCGTAGAAGGGAGACAATCTGTAAATGTTTATAGTGTAAAAACAAAACAAAATTTCTAAAAAAATGTTAAATGATCTTTAAAAATGATTTTTATTGAATTTTTTTTAAATAGGAAAGAAAAAGAATACAACAATTAGATCAGATGACTATTTGGCCACTTCCACTGTTACAAAGTGCTTATCTTAGGTGAATAATGTACTTCTGGTTTTATGACCCACATCTTTACGCTTCTTAAAATCAAAAAAAAGGAACTAGTCTCACTACTCTATCACTTGGTCAAGTGCCTCCCTTCAAGAGCAGATGATTTATAAAATGATAAAGAACGAAATAAGCAGAACCAAGAGAACAGTTATTCAACAATGACCTTATAAAGACAAGTAGAAAACCTGTAAGCACCATGATCGATAGAGAAGGATCACGAGCAATCTGTTTAAATTTCCTGGGTCTGGCAAAAGTTGGCTTTGAATCAAAGAATTCAAACAGGCCAATAAGTCTCTTTAGGACTTAGGAACCAGAAGACCATGTCAATGTCAAGCCATTCAGGTTACAAACTGGCGACACCCAATATGTACAACTGGATTAGTTGTCAAGGGATAGTGTACACAGACAGATTCTTTTTAATGGCTTTGTGGAATTTTGCTCTGTTAATGCTTCAGTTAACATTTGTTAAAAGGCTAGTTAAATCTTTTCTAAAAATTAATACATGAGCTTTCTCAGACAATCTGCTTAGATTAGATGATTATGAAACAATCAAAACCTTCATTGCCAGTAGCTTTAAAACCATCTGTATATGTTATCAAATACTAAAAATCCCCCCTTTAATTCACTTTTTCCAGTTCCTTCCGTTTAGCGAACAAAAGTTCCATTGTAATTTGGGGATCCTTGAAAAAGAATCCTCAAAATACTTTGTCATTTTTTTTCCATGAGTAGTTCCATAAATGTTAAGTTGCTGATGTGACGGGCATCCTACCCTACATCATTTCTCCCTCCCCTTGATTCTTAGAAATTGAAGCTAATTAAGAAATTATAGAGAATGCCATCAGAATTTCTGCATTCTATTCACTGTGTACTGACATAAGGGAGCCAGGCCTGGGAAGTTTTATATTTAATAATTTGTTAATTACATTAATTACGTAAAATAATTTATAAACATTATAATTTTAAAAAGATTTTTAAGAACATTTCATCTGGTCTTCTTAGATAAGGTCCACAGAGGCCAGGGATTTTCCCAAAGTGCTCTAAATTTAATTAGTAGCATAGTAGGGTTGAAAACTCAGAATCTCTTGATTCTAGGACTCCTCCTAAATACAGGTTACGTTGGTTGTATCAGAGTGAATGATGTATGGTCTTGGACAATTACCACTCACTAAACAAAGTAGTGTTCACTACAATTCGACTTAATAAACATTAAATGCCTAATAAGTGCAAGACAATGCTGTGTGGACTCTGGGGATGGGGAAAATAAAAATGAAAGCGTTTCTATCCTGAAGAAACTTAGATTTGAGGAGGATGAAGGTGGAGAGAATACAGTGTGAATATAAATAACTATAATTCAAAGTAACTTGAGGAGGAAGAAACCAATGAATGAATAAAATGGTCACAGTGAAGGCAGCACCTGAGTTGAATCTCGACAGATAAGAATTTTGGAACATGGATAAAGAAAATGAAGGGCATTTCAAGCCTAGGGATGACTTGTGAAATGTACAAAGGCAAGAAATGAGATGTTGAGTCTGGGGAATGGCTGGTAGCCAGTCTTGCTCAAGCATGAAATACACAAAGGGGAATAAGACTCAAAAGAAAGGGAAGAGAAAGAGAACTGGCCTTGGAATAAAAAAAGACCTAATGCTGAATCCTGCCAATTGGCTATGTGATTCTGGGCAAGTCAGTTAAATTTTCAATGATCTAAGCATGCAAGGATCTAAGACAACTCCAAAAGAGTCATGATGGAAAATGCTATCCACATCCAGAGAAAGAAATGTGGAGTCTGAATGTGGATGGAAACACACTAAGTGCTCTCCTTTTCTTGTTGTTTTGCTTTGTTTATTTCTTGTGGTTCCTCCCAATTAGTTCTAATTCTTCTTTGCATCATGATAAATGTGAAAATATGCTTAATATGAATGTATAAGTAGATCTTAAATCAGACTGCATGCTTTCTTGGGAAGGGAGGGGTAGAAAATTTAAAATTCAAAATCTCTTATGGAAATGAATGTTGAAAACTAAAAATAAATTAATTATAAAAAATTTAAAAAGATAAAGTTGAAGCTTTCTAAGAAACATATTAGAAAAGATTTTGAGTTCCTACTATGTGGAAAACACCATGCTGAGCTCCTAGCAAGGGATCTCAAAAGATAAAGAAAAGCAATATGATGACTGACGGATGTTTTAAAAGCAATAAATTGAAATCAACATCATATTCAATTATCTATATATAATTCCTAATGCCAGACTTGTCCTCCAACTAGGTTACAGAATTAAAGGCACAATGTTTGGTTATTCTAGATGAACAATTCATGCCATCTTCAAGTCAATTCATTTATTAATGTGTACCAGGCACACTCTTATGTATTCCCTTTAGGAATACGAATAGAAGAGCTTATCTCCCCCTCCACTCCTCTACCTTTTATATACCTCAAGAAAGACAATGTCAGAGGGATAAGGGAATGACATAATTAGATACAAAAGCTACTATGGCTCTGGCATTAGAAAGAGCCTCAGTTTCCTTCGTTGTGAAATGAAGGGTTTTGACTAGATGGCCTCCACAGTCCCTAACAACTCTAGGATCCTATGAATACTAGATTTCTAGTTGAAGTTTCTTAATTTCAACAAACATTAAACCCCAACAGAACACAAGGTATTCATATAAAAAGCTCCAAGTTGTTTATAACAACCAGTAAAAATGATAAATACTTTCACTGAACATAGCATCAAGCAAGTGTAGTGCTTTGAAGTGATGAGGCAACGGTGGGGGAGGGAAAGGAAGAGAGGAGGAATATACATAAAGTGTGAAAATCATGAAGATGATTTCACAATACCTAATTATAATCACTTGATAGGGAGGGGAAATTACACAAGCAGTGGCTAATAGCTATCAATTTATTTTTTAAAGCCCTATGCTAACAAAGGAATTGCCTTATAAGCACAAATTCATTCTAAGATTAGTAAACCATTTACTCATCAGAATCTGAGAGACCTTAGAAGTCATCAAGTTTTCACTCTACACTAACCAGGAATTCCTTCAATAGGGTCTCTGATAGGCAGTCGTCCAAATTTCCATTTGAATATCATGATGGGAAACTCCTTAAAGTAGTATAATCCATAATTGTGCAGCTCTAATTGTTAGAAAGTTCTTTCTTGTGCTGGGTCAAAATATAGTTTTATGTGAAATCTCAGAAGGAACACAGTCCACTCATTGGTGTGGAAATATCACCTAAACTGGGAGCCAAAAGACAGGTAAAAAAAAGAACATGACAAAATCATTACCAAATAACAAACTACTCTATTTATAACTAGCAACACATTGTTCCACAATCTAAAATATTTCCTGGGATCACAATCATAGACACAGAAAACAAAACAAAAAACCCACACACAAAGAAAAGGCATTTTCAAGTCAGCACAAGCAGTTATTAAAAAGCATGTTACATAACAGGACCAGAAAAAACCCAAAAGACAAAGTGAATCTTAAATGGCTGTAAAAGACAGTTTGAGGGCAAGAGTTAAAAAAAAAAAAGAAAAGAAAAGAAAAATTCTCCCTTGAAATAGTCTCAGATCTTGAAGCAGTTTTTGCTTATCTTTAGTCTGGCAGGTAAATTCAAATTTTTTTTAGGCTGGAAATTGTTCTGTTTTATCTGATTTTCATCACATCACGGAGACAACAACTAATTGTCTATGAATATCAGTCACCTCCAGTACTTCCAAACTTGCACATTCTCAATTATTATTAACATCTTCGTCCAGTCAACCAACAGACTTTTACTGGGTACCCACTATGTCCCCAACATTATGCTAGGTGTTTTATACAAAGCTAAGAAGTGCCCATGACGTAGTTTCCATTAGGCAGACAATTTTTGGCCCCAATCTGGACCAGTACAGATGTAAACTAAAGAGTCTGCAGCGACAGAATCAAAGACTTGACGTTTCAATGGACCTCAGAATCCCTATCCACAAGGTGTTTGGAGAATCTCAAAACGCTACACAAATACAAACTGTTATTACATTCATGAATCTCATCTCTGGCATCTGCAACAAGTGGTCATTTAGCTCCTGCCAAAGACTTCTAATGATAGGGAATTCACTCCCTCCTGAGGCATCCCATGCCTTCTTTTGGACAGATCTAATTGCTAAAATGTTTTTCCAATGCTGATCCAAAGCTTGGCCTCATTTAATTTGCACTCGTCTTAGCCCTGACCACTTACCGTCAAGCAGAACAATTCGAATTTCTCTCTTGCAAAAAATAGAGATGTAACGATCTGTCTTAACCCAAACCTAGGTAAAAGCTGAGTGAGCTATGCTGTGGGCACTGGGCATTCCAGCTGTCTGCACTTTCAATTGGCTTTCATTTAGTAAGTATCTGACCCATGGAAATGTCAATGCAATTTGCTTTCAGACGATTTACTTCAGAGGCAATATGGATGGTATGGTTAAAAAAAGTGCTCATTTGGACCCCGAGATCCTAGGCTTAAATCCCAGTTTTGCTACATACCTTGTGTAACCTTGAGCAAATAATTCACATACCTCTACACTCCATTTTCCTCATCTGAAAAATGAAAGAGACCGAAGATATGCTACCCAGGACCATAGGACGTAACATCAAAGAAAAGAAAACGAGTGGAGTTGGGAAGGCTAGTGAGAAACCAAATGAGTAAACTAGGACATTTAACCACCTGCCATTTCCTAAAGCTCCTTCTGTGACCATTTTAGTTGCCATCCCTCCTATACTCTTTTCTGTATTTAAGTCCCACCTTGCCTCAATAGAAGGCACTCAGATTCAATCTAGCTCAGACTCGGTCTAGCTGGGATTGTATCTGGCCCACTTGGGAATACAAGTGTTACTAATGCTTAGGCTCTGTAAGAGGCAACCCAATTAGGCGAATCCTTAATAAACTTTGTTTTCTTTGACTTTAAGAAGGCTTGAGTCGAATTCATTCGAGCACAACCTGGACTGTCTGTATTTTGGGGTCCTAATCACCCAATAAACCTCATCAGTGTCATGCCCCCAGGCTGTCTACTTATTAGCTTTCACAATGATAAGTTTACCCATCAAAAGATGGAGATACTAATGAGAGGAACATTTGCCATGTGTTGTCTAATAACCTTTTATACTTATACTGACAGCGCAACTAAACTATAAACTCACTAAGGCCAGAGTATGTTATATACTTCAAGGCTTTGCTTACAAGGAATTGGCATTCAACAAATGCCAGCCATTCACTCTCCATAGGCAACTAAAATGGTCACTTGAGCCATTTCTTAGTTGAAGTGTGGGTTTATACAGAATGTTCCAGTTTGGGCATCCATAGTTTATGGGGGAATAAAGGAGAAAAGCAAAAATTTCAGGGCTTCAAAAACAATGCTTTGCTAGTTTGCCATTTCAGTGAGATACCATTTTCTAGATTTTTTTTCATATCACCCCAAAACTAAATTGTCATAGTTGGAAGACAGTAATTTTTGATGATAGGCATGGACCTCAAGTCCTGAAAAAAATTTATGTGCACAGCTCCAACTTAACAGGTTTTCAACTGAACTATACTAGTAAAAGTCCTCAATGTGCCCCTTTCAAAAGGAAATAAAACTAATCATAAAATGAATATGAAAGGAGATAAAACTAAATAATCTACTCATAAAGAATGAGTGGGTCAAAAAACAAATCACAGGAGCAACCAACAATTTCATTAAAGATAATGACAACAAGGAGATAACACACTAAAATTTGTGGGATGCAGTCAAAGAAGTACTGAGGAGAAACTTTGTATACCTAAAAGCTTACAAACAGTAAAAGAGAAAAAGAGCAGATCAATAAATAGGGCATACAGGTTAGAAAAGGAATTAAAAATCCCCAACTAAACACCAAAAAAAAAATCTTAAAAACCAAAGGAGAGACTAATAAAACTGAAAGAAAAAAAACCATTGGAAATAAAATCAAAAGCTGATTTTATTTTTAAAAATCAACAAAACAGATAAACCATTAGTTAATTTGATGTAAAAAAGAAAAATAAATTACCAGCATCAAAAATGAAAAGTGTGAATATGTCACCAATGAAGATAAAATTAAAGCAACTATTAGGAGCTATTTTGCCCTACTCTATGCCAGTAAAACTGACCATCTAAAAGAAATAGATGGATATTTATAAAAACATGAATTGCCCAGATTAACAGAAGAAGAAATAGAATTCTTAAATAACCCTGTCTTAGAAATATAAATTGAATAAGCCATAATGTGTTCCTAAGAATAAAATCCCCAGGACCAGATGTATTTAAAAATGAATTTTACTAAAAATTTAAAGAACTATTAACTCTAATAATATATAAACTGTTTCAAAAATAGGTAAAGGAGTACCAAGAAATTCCTTGCATATGATTTTAAAACATAAACGAGGAAAAACAAAGAAAACTACAGACAAAATTCCCTAATGAATATTGATGCAAAATTTAAAAAAAACATTAGAAATGAAGTTACAGCAATATATCACAAAGATTATACACTATGATCACGTGGGATTTATGCCAGGAATGCAGGCTGGTTCAATATTAGGAAAACCATCAGCATAATTGATAATAGTGACACTGATTACAAAAACAACAAAAATTATTTGATTAAATCAATACAGAAAAGGCATCTGAAAAAACAGAACACTGATTCCTATTTTAAAATGTTGAACAGATGTGAATAAATGAAGTTTTTCTTAAAATGATAAGTAGTATCTATCTACAACATTAAGCATTATCTGTAATGAGGATAAGCTAGAAGCCTTCCCAGTAAGATCAGGGTTGAAGTACAGATGTCCATTTTCACACTATTATACAATATTGCATTAGAAATGCTAGCTATAGCAATGAGATAAGAAAAATAAATTCAAGAATAAGAATGGGAAATGAAGAAACAAAACCATCAATCTTTTCAGATGATACAAATTCCAGAAAATCAACTAAAAATCTAGTTGAAACAACTAACAACTGTAGCAAAGTTGCAGGATATAAAATAAATCACCATAAATCATCAGCATTTCTATCTATTGCCAAAAAAACCCCAAAACAAACAAACAAACAAAAAACCCAAAAGGAAGAAATGGAAAATGGAATTCCATTGAAAATAACTTACAAAATCTCTGGAAGTCTATCTGCCAAGACACACCTACCAACTCTATTAACATAATTACAAAAGGCTTTTCACATAAAGACAGAGCTAAACAACTGAAGAAATATTCGTTACTCACGGTTAGGCTGAGCTATATAATAAAGAGACCAATATACCTAAATTAATTTATTCAGTGCCATAACAATCAAACTACCAAAGAATTAATTTATAGAACTGGAAAAAAATGACAAAACTCATCTGGAAGGAACAAAGGTCAAGAATATCAAGGAAAACAATGAAAAAAAAATTGCAGGACAATAACCTAACAGGACCAGATTTCAAATTATACTACAAAGCAGTCATCCACAAAACAATCTAGTCTTGGCTAAGGAACAGAGGGGCTGATCAATAGAAGAGACTAGGTACACAATATACAGAAGTAAATGACCATAGCAATTCAGTGTTTGATAAACCCCAGGTGGAGCAAAAGATGGAATGTCAGATCTGGAAAAAGCAAGAGTCTTCTTTCTGAGTTCAAATCTGGCCTCAAAAACTCACTATATAATCCTGAAACTCTGCTTGACTCAGTTTCCTCATTTGTAAAATGATCTAGCAAACCAGTTTTTTTGACAAGAAAACCCAAAAAGGGGTCACAAAAAGTCAGACACAACTGAATGAATAAAACTAAACAACAAAACCAAAACTTAAAGATCCAAGCTCATTATATTTTTTCCCTTTATTTTTCTTGCTTTTTATTCCAACATGGCTAATATGGAAATATATTTTGTACAACTTCACATGGATAATGGGTATCCTATTGCTTGCCTTCTCAATAGGTGAAGGAAAGGGTAGAGGGAAGGAGAGAATTTGGAACTCAAAATTTTAAAAAACTATGTTAAAAAATCTCAAATCTTGTAACTAGATTTTATATTTATTGACCTATCTATCTATCTACTGACAGGGAGACAGATCAATAGATATAGATATATAATATAATGATTTTGTTTCCTTGGTTTTTCACTTACTCAAGCTATTATGGGTATGTTGTTTTTTTGTAATTTTAATATAAATAGAAATTCATATTTTCATAGCACTTTGAAAAGTTTACAAAACATTTTATATTTAAAAGATGTCCCAAAAGTCTCAGAGCAGTTTTAAACTATTAATGCTGTTTTGATCTTCACAATACCCCTTTAAGGTGCTATGATCTTTCCCATTTTATAGATAGGAAAACTAAGGCTGAAAGAGGTTATTTGTCTAATAGCATATGGCTGGGTTTGGGAGGAAATTCAACCCCAGGTTTTGCTGACTCCAAGATCAATCCTTTATGCCATACTAAATCTGTCAGTCAATAAATAGAAAGTACGTTCTATAAACCTAGTCTGAGCACTGGGGTGCAAAGAAAGGTTAAAGACAGTCTCTACATTCAAGGACCACACATTCTAATAGGGTAGAAAATATGCAAATAAACATGAACAAATAAGATGCCTACAGGATAAATTGGAAATCATTAGCAGAAGGAAGGCATTAGAATTAGAAGGAACAAGGCTTCCTGCAGAAGTTAGGATTTTAGGACTTTCTTCAAGTCAGGAAAACCAGGAGGCAGAGATGAGAAGGGAGAATATTCCAAACATGGAAGACAACCAGTGAAAATTCCTAAAGTCAGGAGATATAGTATCTTGTTGGAGGAACAACAAGAAAACAAAAAATGGATTAAAAATCACATATCAAGAAATGTAAAGTATAAGAAGACTGGAAAGGTAAGAGAAAGGGGTGAAGGGGCGGATGTGTGGATTGCCAAACAGGATTTTTTACTTGATCCTGGAGGTGATAGGGAGCCACTGTAGTTTACTGAGTAGGAGTAGGGATGGGAGGACATAGTTAGACCTTCACTTTAGGAAGTCCACTTTGACAGTTGAGTAGAACCACTGGAATCTGTTGAATTCATGGAAGTATGTTTAGGTCACATATTCAGACCTATATTTAGCAAGATTAATTTGACCACTGAGTAAAGAATGAACTGAAATTGGGAGAGAACTGAGATAGGGAGAACAACCAACAAGCTATTCCAATAGTCCAGGCATGAGGTGATGAGGGTCTACAGTATCAAGAGAAGAGAAAGGCAAATATGCAAAAGATGTTACAAAGGTAAAATCATCAGGCATTGGCAAAAGATCTGATATGAGGTATGGGGAATTGAGGGGAACGGGGGGGGGGGGGGGTGTGAATGAGGGAGTATGGTATCCAGGTTACAAGCTTGTGTGGCTTGGAAGATGGTGGTGCCCGTGAGAGAAATGTTAAAATTTGGAAGACAGGAGGTTAGTTTAAGGGGAAAGAAAATTAATTCAGTTTTGCATGTATTGAGTTTAAGATGTCTATGGTACATCCGGTTCAAGATGCCTTATTGACAGTTCAAGTAGAGTAATTCCCCCCTCCCCCGCCCTGCACTTTAATGACTATTGAAGCCATAACTGATTTATTTTAACCCTTGACATCTTTTATAGGAAAAAAAAAGACTTCCCAACCCTGAACTATTCATATGGTCCAAACAATAACCTGGTGACAGCTTTCACTCAAGTGTGATATAATGGAAAATGCTGAATTTAAGGCAGGTGACCTTAAATTTGAATTCTGACTCTGTTACTTGATAACCATGTTAACACCCTGTCATAATAACTTAGTCTGTTTTTAGCCTAGGTGGGAGTAATATAATGGAACCTTGGGGGTCATTGAAAAATGGCCCACTTACTATTTGAAAGCACTTGATGTTAACAGAAGGTATCAAAAATGACCTCTCAACTAAGATTAGTTTATGGAATGTTTAAAAAAGCATCTAGAAAGTGGTTATCTCCTGATCCAGTCAGTTACCTCCTCTTCAGCTTTGGGGAATTTATTCAGAATGTAAAGTTTCACTCTTAAGTTCCCAGTTAGAACAATTCCTAACATTTGGAGACTGGACTCTCTAAAACTTTACATTTATATCTTCCTCTAGTTAACCCATGGCCTCTTTGTGGTTGAGGCAAAATTCACTTTACTGGAAACATTTGGGTAATGAAGCAGCAGATTATAGTAGAGGGTCTGTGGATTGACAGGCACAGAGAGAAGTTTGATAAAAAGCCTAGCTCTTTTGGGGGCTTCCCTCCAGTTGCATCTTATGTTGTGAGATGCCCGTGAACTTGATGACTCTTCAAAATCCCCCTTCTCTGCCATAGCGCAGGCCTCCCTTTGTTCATGTGTGCTAGAATGCTATGCTTGATTCAACCTCCCTCAGAATTGCGCCTCCTCTTTCTGAGATAGCTGTTTCCTTTTGTACAAATTCCTTACATGAGACATTTAAATCTTGAGTCCGGGTTACAGCACTACCACATAACTGCTCACTTGGAAAGGCAGGTACTGCCAAATGAAGGAACTGAAGTGGGGAGAAGAAACTTTCAAGTCACTTTGTCATTTTCAAAATGTCAGATTCCTTAAACTCATGAATCCCTCATTCCAACAAGTTCAGTGAGTGGCCCTAATTTAGGGAACTGTACTAGTTGCTCTTTAAAGATCCTTCCAACTCTAGATCTATGACCCTATGAATCAATATTTATTTTATTTTCCTTTCTTTATTTTTAGTTTTCAACACTCACTTCTATAAGGTTTTGAGTTCCAAATTTTCTCCCCATCTCTCCCTTCCTTTTGCCCCTAAGATAGCATATAATTTGACTTAGGCTCTACATATACATTCACATTGAACCTATTTTCACATTAGTCATGTAATAAAGAAGAATTAGAACCAATGGAAGAAACCACAAGAAAGAAAATGTAAACAAAAAAGAAAGAAAAAAAGAGAGAACAAATAGTACGCTTCAATTTGCATTCAGACTCCATAGTTCTTCTTCTAAATGTAGACAGCATTTTCCATCATAAATCTTTTGGAGTTGTCATAGATCCTTGCATTGCTAAGAAGACATTAGTCTATCAAAGTTAGCTGTCAAATACTGTGGCTGTTACTGTGTACAATATCAGACTGGTTCTGCTTACTTTACTCAGCATCATTTCATTCAAGTCTTTCCAGGTTTTTTTAAAGTCTGCCAGCTCATCACTTCTAACAGTACAATAGATGAATGAATATTTATTGCCTGACATACATAATATGCAAGACAAAATTGCCTACCCCCAAGAAGTTTACAATTAATGGGAATATAGGACATGTAAGTAAATAATAAAACTAGGCTATTGCACAAAAGTGCACAAGAACATAACAAAATATGAGACCAGAGAAAGCAAAGAAAACTCTCTATGCATTTTAAGGGCTAGGCAACAGAATAAATACAGCAATTAAAAAAATAAAGTTTCTTCTAGAGTTAGTCTGGTGTCACCTCAACTCCTCATTCTATCCATACGCAATCCGTTGTCAAGTTTATGTCCCTCCTCTGTCCTCTGACACTGACATCACGCTAGTGGCAGGCCATTATCACCTCACACCTGAACTACTACAATAGCCTGCTGGTTGGTTTCACTTCCTCAGTTCTCTTCCTATTCTAATTAATCTTCCACTCAACTTTCAAGTTGTTCTTATTACAGCAATTCTTCCCATGCTTCTCCATTCGAAGAATTCTAATGCCTCCATGATCAAATCCTGTTTGATTTTTAATTAAACAAATCAAATAGACCTTTCATAAACTGGCTTTTTTCTACTTTTCTAGTTTTTTTGCATCTTGTTTTCCTCTACATATTCTCTGATTCAGTGATGCTTTACTGCTTCTCAAACATAATCCTCCATTTCCTAACTCCAAGCATTTTTACTGGCTTTCACAGAATTTTGCACAGAATTTTCTCTTCTTATATCTGGTTCCAGTTTTCCCTGGTTTCCTTCAAGTCACAGGTAAAGTACTACTTTCTATAAGAAGTCTTTCCCAGGGAAGCTAGTTGGCCCAGTGGATACAACAGCAGCCCTGGAGTCAGGAAGACCTGAATTCAAATTTAGCCTTAGACATTTACTAGCTGTGTGACCCTAGGTCAGTCATTGAACCCCAATTGCCTCCCTCCCATAAAAGAAGCTTTTTCCAAACTTCCTTAATCTCAGGATATCCTTGATTTACTCTGTATATATCTTGTCTGTACAAAAATATTTGCATGCTGTCTCCTCCTGAAAGGCCCTTTTTTTGTATTCCCAGTACTTGGTACAATATCTGGCCAGAGTTGATCTTTAATAGATGTTTGTTGACTGACTAACTGAACTGAGGGTCAGGACATGGGTTCTAGTCATGACTCTAGCCATGAATTCAGAAAAGTCATTTAGTCTCATTTTTTGAATCTGCAAAATGGGGTTATCACCATCAGCCCTGCCTTCTTTATGGAGTTTTTAAAGAGATGATCCAATTCAAAAACCACCAAAATCTGCTGCAATCTTCTTTTTAAGACATTTCATATTATCTGCCTTCACACACTCTTAATTAAGATATTGGAATATTTTAGGGAACATCATCAATATGTTCCCATAGTATGAAGGAAGGAATTGGGGTAGAAAGAATGTAACTAAGGCATTGAAGTGAGGAAGGACAGAGACTGATAGATAACTGCTACCAAGATCAAGATAAGCTGATAAATTTCAATAGTGAGAACCATAAAGGAGGAGAGGTTATTGATTGATAGTGGAAGGGAGAGAGTCTGAAGATGGCAATGACGAACAAGGAATATTCTGATCCTCTCTGGCCCAAGCTAGAAATAGTGGCCAGGGAAACAGGAAGGAGCTAGTTCTCAATGAATGCTAGAAGATGGAAAGAGTGAAAAAGGAAAGAGTTTAAGCTGAAAGGAAATTTGCTAATTATAAGGGTACAGAGGAAGAAGCAGGCAGATCTAGAGTGGAACATAACAGTGGGGTAGAGAAGACTAAAACTAAGGAGGGGAGTTGGGAAATTTATTCAGTTGGAGGTTCACTGGTATTACAAAAGGTTGCTATAAGGAGGTAGGAATATACTAATTACTGGTGAATGAACCTACGCAAAGTACCAGAGGATAGAGGCAGAAAGTTCAGCCTGGCTGATGGTTTTGTGTCCTGTGAGACCCTAGGAGGATGATCTTATAGTAGGTAAAGGCAGGAGTAAGGGATGGCCAGTGATGGAGCTGGAGTTGGCTGGGTCCTGCTAGAAGCTGAAGATGTGGAAGATAGTTAGAGGTATCACTACCCCTCAGTCACAAAGAAGCTAGGCCAATGCTTAGAATCATGTTGGAAGGCAACCCAGGAAGTCATAAATGGCATAATAAGAGGTAGGGAATAAATGGGTAAGACAATGAATAAAGCCCCAGTCAGAATCATGATGCAGAAGTGAACAATCCAAGAAAGCTAAAATCATTTCCCAGGCCTAGAAGACAGGCTTCCTTCCAAGGTGGGATAAAGAATTTAACAAAGCACGTATCTGTATAGTTGTCACATCTTTGCTTATCACTTGAATTTTCATGTGGAAATGTTATCCTCTTCAACAGTCTATTAAAAAGTATAAGAATTACACATGAAATTTTAAATGGGCAAACTCACAATGTCAAAATGAGAGATTTTTTAAAATTGTAATTATAAACACTCAAAGACCACATGGTGAGGTAAAGTGAGTCCTGGATGACTCAGATTAAATGCAGTGAGCCCCACTGATTCCAAACAACAAGTCATGATAGGAATCTACCTGCTCTAGGTAGAGAAACAGCTGTGGGAAGACAAGGAGATGACTCTTAGAGACCTACTGCTACATATGTTAACAAAATATTTAACTATTTTTCTTTATTTGAAGGGAGATTACTATTCATTGGAAGAATGTGAGAGAGGAAGGCTGTGCTGTTTCAAAAAAGAAAAAGCACTTAAAAAAATTTAAAAATTTGGAGTCATAAGAGACCTGGGTTAATATATTGGCTCTGACACTTACTGTGTATGGATAATTTCACTTGGTTTCTATAAACCTAAATTTCCTCATCTTTAAATAGAGATAAGGACTCACTTTACCTTGAAGCACCACATAAATGTCTATTACTATTAACACTAACAGCTACTACTATTACTACCACTACTATACTACCACCACTACTACTACATGCAAGATGCTCATCTGTTACTTACAATCATTGCAACTGCAATATATTCCCTTTTATAAATAATATATTGTAAATGCTTGGCTCTTGAAGGGTTGGGGAAGAGATCAGAAATGGAGAGGGGGAGATAACTCCCCAGATGATCTTTTTTTTTCCCCCTAAAGGCTTGTTCCAAATCTGCCTTAGTAATAGTTACATTAAAAGTCATTTTCTCCCTACAAATGTTTATATTTAGTTCATAGGAGTTAGTTGCCATGGATAAAGTTACAATGTACATTTCTTTCCCCACCTCCAAGTCCAGCTGCATGGAAAGCAGATTACATATTCTATTCTAGGCTCCCAGGAACCTGGAAGACAATCATGCCACTTGGCATCAGAGGAATGACCTGGATCATCGGAAGGATAAATGAAATAAAGGCTGATCTAATTTAGGCCTGTCACGGAAGCATCTGGGCACTTGTAAATTTGGTATAATTCCTACACTAGCCGGTCAGGCTTTCCTGGGGGGTGATGATTCCTCAGCCTTTGACTACCACGGATCCCAAAGGCTGGCCATTTTAGATGGTCTAAGGTTGAATATGATACAAGGACCCACAAAGATCTAGATTCCCACTCCTCTTTGCTCATTGAGCAAAGGAGCTTATCTCTTGGCAATCAATTAACACATATTAGTTGTTCACCTGAGAACTAAGATAAGGGAAGACAGCAAAGCCTGTAATATGAATGATCTGGGATAAAACAAGGGTAGAAGAAATAGAAGGGCAAGATGACAGGTCACAGGGCATAGAGAATAGAGAAAGACAGAGTAATAAAATGTTACGATCAAATAAAGGAATTTCACTGTTTGTTAACAAAGGATTGAAACACTTACGGTGAGATAAAGGGAGCAACTATTTTTGTGGATAGGTAAGGAAGAGTTTGGGCTTCAGAATCGTTGGAATAGGGGAGGAGCCAAGATGGCAGAGTACAAAGACACACTTATGCTACCTCCGAAACCACAGCCTATAAAATATCTGTAGAGAAGAACTCCTAACAAATTCTGGAGCAGTGGAAGCCACAGAACAACAGAGTGGAGGAGATTTCTGTTCCAGAAAGACCTGAAAAACACTCACCAAAGGTCCGTTGTGCACAGGACCAGAGGGGAACCCAGCCCTACCTTGGCCGCGCAGCCCCAGGAGGAACAGATCTGAGGTGGCTTCAGGGATGGAATTTCTGGTGGCCGTGAGGCCACCCACAGGCGCTGCAGGTCAGGGAGAGAGACTTCTGGGCTGGCTGAGAGGGGAACAGGGTGTCTCCATAACTCAGGCCCCCTCAGGAGGCAGCAGCAGGGGCAGCAGCGGACTGGGGCTCCTAAAGCAGGCAGGAGCTTGGCTCCATTACTGAACGTAGGGAGAAATGGAATGGGGCAAATTATCTCTCACAGAAGAGACAGGCAGGAGACTTTTTAGTGGAGGGGAAAAGAGGGGAGGTGAGAGAAAAACATGAAGTTTACTCTCATCACATTTGACCAAGGAAGGAATAAAATGCACACTCATTTTTGTATGAAAACCTATCTTACAATACAGG
>CM053770.1:174839981-174890086 GCA_028658325.1 Potorous gilbertii
CATAACACGACTATTATGGAAGTCATTTGCAAAACTACACAGATATGGCCTATATTGAATTGCCTGCCTTCCCGAGGGAATGGGTGGGGAGGGAGGGATGGGGAGAAGTTGGAACTCAAAAGTTTTAGGAACAACTGTTGAGTATTGTTTCTGCTACTAGGAAATAAGAAATACAGGTAATGAAGAATAGAAAGCTATCTGGCCCTACAGGACAAAAGAAAAGATGGGGTAAAGGAAGGGAGGGATGAAAGAAGAGAGGGCAGATTGGTGATATGGGTAATTAGAATGCTCAGCGTATTGGGGAGGGGAGAGGGGACAAATGGGGAGAAAACTTGGAACCGAAAATTTTGTGAAAATGAATGTAAAAAGTTAAATAAATAAATTTATTTAATAAACAAAAATAAAGAAAAAGAAAAAAAAAGAATTGTTGGAATAGAGTGAATAAAAGGGAATAAAAATATGTTAACCAGTGGGTAGAGTGTGTAGAAAGAGTATCAGTGGTTGGAGATTTGTTGAGGGAGAAAAGATGTAATTTGGGACCTTATCTGAGGTTCAGCTTCCTGGCAGATGGAAATTCACTGTCCCTTGAACACTAAAGTTACACAGAAATGTCAAGACAATCCCAGGCTTCAAGGAGCTCAAAACCTAATAGGGGAGACAACATGCAAATAACTAAGAACAAATAAGATAATTGGGAAGTAATCAACAAATGGAAAGCACTAGAAATAAGAGGGATTGAGAAAGGTTTTCAATAAAAGTAGATTTTCATTTGGGACTTGAAGAAAGCCAGAAGGATGAGGTGAGGAGGGGGAGGTGTCAAGGACAATCAGTGAAAATGTCCAGAGAGATAGACAGCCTTAATCGAGGAATGGTAAGGAGGCAGGAGCAGGCAGATGTTTGGGACTGCTCAGACCTCTATGGAAGGTGAGAAGGTACATCTTGCTTGTCTGGGAGAAGGTCCAAGGGAAGCAGGACAGGGAAGAGATTCGGTCAGAAGAGAGTAGTAGCCTTTTGGGAAAGAACATGCTTGGACTCCCTTTATGGTACAGGAGATGGCTCCTGTGATTGGCCTTACACAAGGTCATTTGGTAGTAGAATGGCAGGTGAGATTTGAACACATGTTCTAACTCCAAATTCATTGTTCTTTCCACTATATAATGCTGTGGCTCCCTAAAACTTCCAGGATCATACACCTGACATTTAAAGCCCTTCAGAACCTGGTTCCAACACACCTTATTATAATTCACCAACACCTTCACACCATCTAGTCTAGCCATACTGGTTTTTTTACTCTTCCCCACCAAAGAACATCCCTTCTTGTCTTAATCTCTTTGCAGTCTGCTCAACGTGCTTGGAATGCACTTCCTATTTACGTCTTCATCTTAGAATCTCAAGTTTCTTTCAAAGCCAAACTCAGTTTCATATGTGAGGTCTTTCCTATTTTCCCCAGCTCTTAAGTGCCTACCCTAGAAAATTCTCTCATACTGATTTTGTACACTTTTGAATGATAGATGGTTCTAGTTCCGCTCATCCTGTGAGACCCTGAGCAGTATTACTTAACTTCTCAGTGGTTTGGCAACTTTCTGGGACTATATGAATTTGCAGAGAAGTTGTCTACTCTGTATTAGTAGTTTTTTTGTCCTAATAGCATTAATATCACAGGTCAAATCCTGATTTTTCTTATGATGTCTTTTTCCAAAAAAATCACTTGCTAGAGGGCAAGGATTACTTCATTTCTATCTTTATATCCCCAGCATCAAGCAAAGTAACTGACCTAATAAATGCTTGTTGAATGGTTGACTGAATAACATTCTGGACCTCCCTTTCCTCTTTTGAAAAACAGAATACCTCTAGGTTAGAAGACCCCTGAGGTCTCTTGCTAACCTAAAATTTTCTGATGTAAAAGTAATCTATCCTTAGCATCCACTGGCCCTTCATATTGGCCCTGTTTGAGGCTCCTTTTTCTAGTTAATTCTTGGTACACTTTTCAGACTCTTTGCAATATCTGCTGATATACAGATAGATAATTACTGTCATCAGAAATCAAAATAAACTTTTGTCATTGGATGGGTCTTCTCAGTACGGAAACTCCCTCGAAGATCACAGAGATAAACATCTAAGACTGAAGATGACTCTGTTAATACTCGTAGGAGTCTGAACTTCAACCCACATCTTCCTAACTCCATGTCCAGAATTACATCCACCAAACTAGGCTTCTACTGCCTTTAGGAATACGCTTATTTATTAGGTAACAAGAAATCAAACATTACAAATTTTTCACCAAGCATGTTTTATAAATGGCTTTGGTTCAGGGTTATTCTTTCAATTTACTAAAACTAGAATGGTAAGTCAAATTAAATTTTCAAACAAAAAATATACACATATCCAGTGGCCACAAGCAAGTCGAATATCAACCAAAAAACTGAAATTTTTTAAAAAATTCCATTATTTTTAAATCACATTTGGAGAAAAAAAAAAAGCAGTTTGAGGATAACAATTATTTACCTTATCTACCTAATTTGCAAGGGAAATCATGACATATCCATTGAGAGATCATTATCAAATAGTATTTTTATCTGGGGCTAGGTGACTTTTAAAGATCTCTTCTGATTGTATTATTTTATTTCATCATAAAGAAGTTGTTAGACACTGAGCTTATTTGGTATAGCCCTAACCACAGCCATCTCTTTATTATCTAAAATACCTGTAGGACAAGGAGATAAGGATAATACAAAAGCTACTTATGTATCTGGCTTATGTGTGGAACATAAGCACACACACTTAGCAGTCAAGTTGGATCTGAGACTTTGAATCAAAAATGATCAAATCAAAGATGAGTAGTAAAATGTACTCCTAGAAATGTCAAAAGACCTTGAAATTAAATTAAATCTGTAGCATGAGTTTTTAAAAGTACCATTCCTGTTGCAGATTCTCACAAGGTTTTTCAATTTTTTGGTACTGATTTCTTAAAAACCAAAATATGTTTTTAAACCAAAATAGATGCTCAGTAATGGGAGTGGGATATCCACACAAATTATGGAACATGAAAATAATGGAATATTACTGTGCCATAAGAAATGACAAATAGGAGAAATTGTGAGGCACCAGGGAAGATGCAAATGAATGGTGTAAAGTGATATAAGCAAAAAGAGGAAAATGCTAAAACACAATGAATGACTACAACAATACATATATAAATAATATCCATCAAAACAAAAATGATGTGTAACTATAATACCCCAGTTTTACCCTGAAGATGAGAAAAACGACCCTCCTTTCTTTCTTTGTAGGATGAGAACATGGGTATAGAATACTGTTTCTAATGTCAGATGTAGTGATGTTTGGTTAGCTCTATCAAAATGAATTTTTCTCCCTTTCTTAAGTTTTTTTCCTGAGCATCAATCCCATTTGGTTATTTCAAACCACATGTCCTGCAGGCATCTTCCTCTCAACATGTCCAAAACTGAACTCATCATCTCTCTTCTCCAATTCTCTCTTCCAAGATTTCTTATTAGCAGTTACTGTTGAGGGTAGTCCTTTCAGTCACTCAGATTCACAACTTTGACATTTTCCCGGACTATTCAATCTTATCCCCCGACAAATAGAATCTATTCAGAATCTATTCTCAAATCTTGTTTCTACCATCATAACATCGTAACATTCCTTTCTCCCCATTGAGATAGCCAAAATTCCTGTATATATTCTTATTTTTACCTAGACTGTTCCAATACTCCTCTAACTGATATCCCTACCATACCAGTCTTTTCCCATACCAGTCATCCTCTACTCAACTGTCAAAACGATTTTCCAGACACATAGTTCAGACCCTTTTTCCAATTCAAACTCCTCTGGCTCCCTATTACCAAGCTCTTTATAACCTACTTAATTACTTCTTACTTTTCCTACTTTTCCAGTCTTCTTCTATACTTCTTCTCCATATCTTCTAAGATGCAACTGCATTGTCCCATCTTTTCTTTAATGTTTATTGATTTATTTTTAGTTTTCAACATTCATTTCCACAAAATTATGAGTTCCAAACTTTCTCCCCATCTCTCCTCTCTCCCACCCCATATTTGCTGTTTCTTAAAACACACCAGTCCATCTCCTAATTCCATGCCATCATGCCAGCTTTCCCTAATCACTACAATAATCTCCCCAATAGAATTCAAATTATTTTATGTTGGTGGTGGCGCTTTTGACTTTCTTTGTTTCCCAAGTACCTAGTACACTGGTTGGCACAAAGTAAGTGCTTAATAAATGTTTGGGGATTGATTGAAAAGGGATCACTTGTTGGGGAGGGTAAGGAAGGGGAGTAGTACTTGGAAATGAGAGTGACACTTAAAACAATTAAAGAGATCAATAGCTTTAATTTAATTTATATTAAATTAAATTAATTATATATTATGCATAATATATAATAATTTGATTCACTTCTTCTAAAAGCCCTAAGAAAACTAAAATTTTTTTGAATTTCATTTTCCCTATTACTAATCATACAATGGGCAAACTTGGAACCATGTGAATTTAAAAAAGAAAAAGAAAAGAAGTCAGACTCATTACCATACTATACCTTGGAATTAAGACCTTTAAAAATATTCTCTCTGACAGTTACGATTAGCAGTTTCTCCTACCCATTTCTGCATCACTACAAAGTATATCATCTCCATTCTATAATTTCCATGAATATCAATTCTGCTACTGGAAAAATCTTCCTTTTGAAAGTGTTTCTTGATTCCAGGCCTACCACTGCATCCACTGAGCCACCCGGGGCCTCCAAAATTTTCTTTTTGATGGGATAGTTTTTGTACTTATATTCCTAGTATCTTAGTACCCGGCATATAAATAAAAACTTGGTAACTGATTGTTCATTGAGAATTCTAAGAAGTTCTTGGGAATGTATTGAATTTATCACGTTTTAAATTTGTATCTATGAACACCATCAGTTTTGTGATATGACCCAATTTCACTTTGATGCAAAACATGTTCTCAGAAGTAATTAACGGAGAACTACTTTTGGAATATGTGAGTGGTAAGGATAAGAGGTAAGGAGAAGGGCTTACTTTCTAACTCCTCTCCACCCCACTTATTAATGTAAGTATATTTATGGTCTTCTTAACATCTTAATATATGCCATGTAATTCAATAGTTTCAGTCATGTCTGACTCTTCATTTGGGCTTTCTTGGCAAAGATACTAGACTGACTGGTTTGCAATTTCCCTTCCTAGTTCATTTTGCAGATGAGGAAACTAAGGCAAACTGGGTTAAATGACTTGAACAGGGTCATACATAAGCGTATGAGGTGAGATTTGACCTTAGGAAAATGAGTCTTCCTGATCCCAGTCCTCACACCAGCTAGCTGCCCTAGGTGTACCCTATATGCCATGCATTAATACAATACATAAAACTGACTCAATATAAATCCATTTGGGTTCCAGAATTAACATTTTTCTGATTCCTTTAAATAGAAAGATTTTCCCGTTGAGACTGCTAGCTTTTAAAAGTGGGAGTGGGTCAGAAGAGAGGACTGAAGCCTTCTTCCTAAGCCCCTTCCACCACACACAACTGTATCAACAGCTTTTGGAACCCCTTAGAGAGACCCAGAGATGCAGCAAAGATACATATTCTCTTAGCTACATCCACTTAGTCCAGTTCTAGTCTAATGGCAAGAGAAATGAATTTGAAATCTCATTTCAGGTCTGCTTCTTACTCCCTATTTACATAACATTTTTGTAATTAGGATATTGTGTGGCTAGTTAACATGTCATTTATCTATCCAATTCCAAATCTGAAAGGTAGATTTTTTTTTTTTAATAGATTCTGGGACAAGTTTATGGGCGATTAACCAGGAGACTTCAAGCAATGTGTTATCCAAATTGTATCAGTGAATACTGTATTTAACAATAACAATTATAGGCCAGTTAACCTCATGCTGAACCATCACAAACCAAGGCAACATTTTTTTTTTGGTGTTTGATGTTTTCAAATAGAATTTTTAATTTAGAAGTGGTTTGTCCTGGGAGAGAAGAGCACATATTCACTTCTTTTTCCAATACAATAAACTGCTTCACCACTATTAACTTTACTGTATACAACCTCTTCATTTCAATAGAAGGAATTCCTCATCTGATACATGAATGAACATTTCTTGTTATTTTCTCTAAATTCAACTCACTTGAATTTCAGTAATAATCTTCTGATCTCAGTATCTCAAGATTTCATTGAACTTATTGAACAGTATTCCTGCATGTTCATCATTCCCAGCTGAAGAATCCTACTGCATTTAAGGCTGTCCTTACACAATAATCTCCCCTAAAAGACCAAAATTAGTCACTTTTCTCCCTACCACCAAGTGAAAACAATTTGGTCTTCAGCACGACAGGAAGGAACACTAACCACAAAATTCATTCTCCTGCTAGTAACACTTTGAGCATGAAGGACTTCAATTAAATGATTACTGGTAAGCATAAATGCAAAAACTTAGCAGAAAATGGGTTCAAATTTCACTCCTGACATGTACTTACTGAACTTGAGTAACACGTCACTGGCCTTCAGTTTCCTCACCTATAAAATGGGGGAAATAAAAATGCCCATAGTTATCTACCTTCACAAAAAGCTGTTCCTAGCACCAAACGAAACAATACATGTAAAAATCTTCATTACTTTATAATGACGACTCTCATTAAAACAGTGACCAAGCATTACTTCAGAAGATTGATGAGAAAGAATTCCTCCGTTCCTCCTGTCTCTTGGCTGAGAGTGGTTGACTAGAGGTACAGAACAAGTTCCACATTCTGAGCCATAGTCAATGAGTTGATTTGTTTTACTTAATTACACTTATTTCTTATAAGGAAAAACTGCTATTTGGTGGAAGAGATGGGTTAGTGGGGCAGTCAGGTTGGGTAGTGGATAGAATGCCAGGCACAGGAAGGAAGACTCATCTTCCTGAGTTCCAATTTGTCCTCAGTCACTTAACTAGCTGTTTAAACCTGGCAAGTCACTTAAGCCTGTTTGCCTCAGTTTCCTCATCAGTAAAATGAGCTAGAGAAGAAAATGGCTAACCATCCCAGCATCTCTGCCAAGAAAAGCCCAAATCAGTTCACAGTCAGACATGACTAAAAACAACTGAACAGCAAATGTGTTAGTTGGACAGAGATAGACACACATACAAAAAAGGAACATCAATAAAATGTTTTAAACATATAGAAGAAAAACAAAAATAAGTTCGGAGGGAATACAAACTGTGAAATTTTGTTACTTTCTTGTTATACATAATACATACTTCTAAAAAATCTATGTAATAGAAGCTCTCAGATTCATACACTTCTCTTTCTTGTTCTTAGTTATTTACTGAAATGTTTTTAATGATTATTAAATTTAAAATTAAAATTAACATGACAAAAATAAAATGGCTTATAAAGTTAAATTGCTACATACACATTTGTTTTTATTATTAGAGATTAGAATTTCTGCCAAAAAGTAATTTTGTTAATTAGTGATAACACACTTGAAGAAACCATTGATTGAAGCAACATAATTCTGACAGGAAATGATAATATTAAGTAACATTTCTTATTTTCCCTAAACTAACCTCATTCAGGTTGCAAAGAAGGTCTTCTTATCCTACTATTTTGGACTCAATGAATAAGGCTTTGTCCAATTTATATATATATACACCATTCATGATTGCATAGACTTGGGGAGGGGGATGTCATTTCCAGTATCAATCTTCACTTTCCAAACTGAAGGATCTTAGAATTTTTTAAATCTGTCTTCATATTGAAGGGATCCCCAATGGGATACAAAGTTGCCATTTCCCTACCCATCGGTAAATGAAATGGCTCTCTCTTCAAAGGAAGAGGAAGAGACTCTAACCACTAAGTCTAGGATGGTATAGGGACAGTACTGCTAGAAACAAGAGAATAAGTGCTATGTCCTTCTACCAATTTCTCATAGCTTAATAGTCCAGTGATTTGTTCTCTGTCTCTCAGGCCCTACTTCTGAGTTACTGCTTAATTTCACGGGTCAGTAGGTTGCCATGGGAACCAAATGGTTTCAGAACTTAGCTGTGTGACAGTTGGACTTTGAGGAAGTGACTCTCAGGACCCAAAATGATTTGTAGCCCCTCACAGTTAATAACTCAGATGTCTAATGGCTGCTTTCTTTGAAGTGGTCTCCCACTAGAGACTGGCCTATCAAAGACATGCAAACTGTTTTTTCTTGTATTTAAGCTTTGAAAGTACAGCAAAAGGAACAGGGTTAAGATGTCAGGAGGAATGTGCTAGGGAGAAGGGCTGTTACACACTGCAACGGGTTTCTTAAGGAACACAATAGCCTCCTTTGCCTGGAAGATGAAGAGTGCAACTCCTCTGAGTATGGGATAGCAGTCATGGGAAGTATGGGAATGGATGATTATTCAAGGAGTAGGAGCAAAGTATTAGCAACTTTCTGCTGTTTCCTCAGACCTTCCTCAAGGTCTCAAAGACCAGACCCAGGCCATGAGGTGGGACCCCTTCGACACTATGGCATCCTCATCCTCCCAGAGTGATAGTGCCCACACTGAGATTAGTAGCTCTGAGTCCCATTTCAGTCTCTCTGTGGGTTATTTTCTCTCACAGGATATAAACTCGTGTCAGCAAACAGGCTCAGAGGGTGATTTCATCCATTTTCTCCCACCCATCCAAGGAGCAAGGCTGACTGAGAGAATGGGGAGACCCAAAGCAAGATATACCCAAGTTCAGACCAACCCAGAACAATTTTCCAAACTTGGAGTTACCCTAGCACGTGATATTGATCTGGGCCTTGACCAACCAGACTCAATATGTGACTGGAAATTAAACAGAGAAAATAACTGGGCAGGCATGAAGCAAGAATGAAATAAACACCAGACTGTGGGAGAGATGGACTCTTTTGTTCAAAAGGCAGAAACAGATATTCAGAAAGAAGATACTCATCCCTGGGTCACTTCCAAAAGAAGATTCCCAGGTCACCATAGTTTCTCCTCTAGAGAACCACTAAAACTACCACTAGGTCCATCCAAAATGAGAATACATCTCAAGAAGCTCCAATTGTTCAACTGGCAAAAAATAGATGTCTGGTCCAACCAATCATGCCACAGGAGTGCCAGCTCAGAGCAGCAATACATAATACTCTGTGGATGTTGCACTGGGAAATCACTTTCCAAAGGGCAGAGGTGAGCAAGAAGAAGAGGGAGAGGAGGAGGGGACAGAATGAAGGATTGCTGTGGGAAAGCCCAAAACAGAACCTTAACTTCCCCAGACAGAGCAAGATGGTCCTGCTGAAGCAGTTTGGGGTGGTGAGAAAGTGTTGAAGGAAAAAACAGTGAAGGAAATGACTATCCTTCACAATAGAAGAAAATAAGAACTGAAAAGGAAGACAAAGGGGACTAGAGGGAAAATCTCAAGGAAATAAATATGAACTAGGCAGATTCTTATGAGATTAGACATTAAAATACCACCATGAAAATGACAGACCAAATTTCCCTTTTTTACATTGTCAGAACACTCTAACGACGCAAAAGGAAAGCTACTCTTTTCCACATTCCTCTCAAGTGACGTAACTCCCTCATTTCCTTGGCAGAGAGAGACTTGGTAGAATAGGAAGGAAACACCAAGCTACAAGAGAACAAGCTCTGGAGAATCTTCCTAACTCTCCACAGGAAAGAGGGAGTACCAGTCTCCTCCTTCCCCAGATATACAGTCGCTGTCCTGTTTCAACATAGGCAGGCTTCTCCAGTAGTTAAGGGAATAAGTCATTTCCTCACTCTTGGAGAGGGAGCAGTCCCAAACCAAGACCACCGAGGGCACAAAACCGCTAGCCCAAAAATGACAGCGCTCATGTCGAGAAAGGAGAGTCCAACCCCTTGACACTCCAGAATCTAACTACAGCCACTGGATTTCTGAACTTTGTAATAGCAACTCTCCCACTTTCCCCATAGGGTCATCTTTTGCTCCAATAAAATACAACTAAATTACTTTTGTGTCTCATGCTTCCTTACTACTGACTTACTTTAATACTTACTAGGTTACAACTCTTGTTTCTGATGAGCAAAATTTATTATTTAAACGACGTTTATATAAGGCTTTAAGATTTTAAAAAATGCTTTCTCCACCAAGGTCCCATAGGAGCTGTGGGCCACTTGAGACCTGCCAAAGGATTTCAGGGGGCCTGCAAAAAATGTAGAGGATGTTACAGAGAGTAAAGATGTAACAAGTGCTTCGTCCATGTCCTGCTTAACACAACTTCCACTACTCACTACTGTGCCTGTCATGTAAATTGGCTGGTGGGCTGCCATTTCATGCTCTCTCCTGTTTTGTTACATGACCCACAACAACCAACCATAGTCACTTTGTCTCTAGTCTGAGAGGGGTGAGAGTCATATATTTGCACTGTGCTTTTGGTCACTACTGATGTTGAACAGGGACAAAGTAAATGCTGCCACATACCCCACTCTGCAAGGAGTGGCAACAATGCACTTCTTCCCCTCGCTGTGTGGTCGCCTCATAAAGTACCTGAGTGTCTGGACCTCTCTCCAAGGTCAGACATTCAGTTCAGTATTTCTTTGTATGAGAGCAGTTGCTATGGAGATTTTTTGGTTCTAACATTAAAGTTTTTGGGGTGACTTTGCAAAATGGGTGACAAAAAAAACCAGAAGATTTAATCAGAATATAGAGTGTTTAATCTGGAATGAATAAATAGGTATTTGTTTACTTACACAAGAGACAAAATATTCTATTTTGGTTGCCAAGAAGTAATAGATGTCCCAAAGGAATACAATCTTTGTCATCATTTGAATCAAAACATTCTAACGTGGACAAATTGCATACCAATGAGAAACAAATTAAAGCATCAAAATTGTTGAAACATCTCAGTGGGGAACAGTGGTTTTTCAAGAAAGTAAACTCAGAAAATGAGGCAGCTACTAAGGCTAGTTTTCAGATTTCTAAAGAAATTGATTTCAAACATGATTCCAGAATACGGTAAACTGATTTTTATAACACATCCTACTAACTAAAAGCCTGAAAAATTTATTAAAACTTGTACCACACAGGAAAGCAATTTTCTTAAATGTGATTTCATGATAAAAAATCTCAAGTAATATGTGTATTAACTGATATTAATTGAAACTTTCCTCTTTTTAAGGTGGTTTATTTGCAAAATAGTTTAATCATTAATTATACCTTTATTTGGAAAGAGAGCCACTAAAAACCTATCTGCAGCCCAAAGAAGTTTAGAATACTTTAATTTTGGCCCCTATCTACTGCCAAGTTGTACAGGTCTGGATTATGGTATAACAAAGTAATATAGGACTCTCTCTCTCTCTCTCTCTCTCATATATATATATATATATGTATATATACATACACATATATATGTGTGTGTAGGTATGTGTGTATGTGTGTGTGTGTGTGTGTGTGTGTGTACACACACACACACACACACACACACACACACAGATTGGTCTCTGGTATTTTTTTAATTTAAAATTTATATAAACACAATGTTTTCTTCCCCTACATACTTTTTTGACCTCTTCTTCCTAACCCACAAATTATGAACTGAGAAACTTATGCCAGTAAACAAGTATGGTCAGACTAATATTCTGACCCATTGATGTCTTCTGTTTTTCACAACACAATAGTTTTTCCCAGTGTCCCTCTCCAATTTAAAAAACAAAAAGGAGAAAATAAGAGGAAAGAACAGCAAAACTAATCAACACGTTGAAAAAAATCTGAAAAAATTGCAATCCACAAAATACTTGTGGATCTCCCATCATCACAAAGGAATGGGATAGCAGTGTTTTCAGATCTGTTCTTTTGAATTATTTTTGCTTTTTATAATTTTTCGAGCCTCATTTTCAATTCTTTGAGGTAGTTTTTTTCCATTTACATTGCTGCAGTCATTGTATATAACATTATTTTCTTGACTGTACTTTCTCTACTCTTTCAGTTCATTTAGATCTTTCTGTGCTTCTCTGTATTTGTCACATTCATCATATTTTTTTCCTAATAATAATATTTTATTTAATCCAATTCTATGACAATTGTGAACATTTAAAAAAAATTTTTTGAGTTCCAAATTTTTCTCCCTCCTGCAAATCCCCTCTTCCAAAAATCAGTTTGATATAGGTTATCTATGTGTCACTAAGTAAAACATATTTCCAAATTAGTCATATTGAAAAAGGAACAGATGAAAAGGAAAAAAAAAACTAAGAAAAATAAAGTGAAAATTGTAATCCTTCGATTTGCATTCAGTCTATCAGTTCTTTCTCTGAATATTTCTGCATTTTCCATCATGAGTCTTTTGGAATACTCTTGGATCATCGTGTTATTGAAAAAGGCTAAGTCACTCATAGTTGATCATCACTCTGTACAATGTTCTTCTGGTTCTGCTCATTTCACTTTGCATCAATTCATAAGTCTTTCCAGGTTTTTCTAAAACCCACCTGCTCATCATTTCTTATTGCACAATAATATTCTATTACATTCATATATCACAACTTCTTGAGCCTTAATTGATGGGTATGTCCTCAATTTAGAACTCTTTACCACCACAAAAAGATTTGTTACAAATATTTTTGTGCATATAAGTCCTTTTCCTTTTTTGGTGATCTCTTTGGGTTATCCGAATAGTTATAGTACTGGATTAAAGGGCATGCACAGTGTGGCTGCTTTCTGGACATAGTTCCAAATTACTCTCCAGAATGGTTGGATTAGTTCACAACTCTACCAATAGTGCATTAGTGTCTCAATTTTCCCACTCCTCTCCAATTTCTTCCCACCTCTTCAACATTTATCAATTTCCTTTTCTGTCACATTAGCCAGTCTGATAGGTAGTACCTCAGTATTGTTTTAAATTGAATTTCTCTACTCAATTGTGATTTAGAGCTTTTTTTATACGACTCTAGATGGCTTTAATTTCTGCATCTGAAAACTCTCCACATTCTTTGACTATCTATCAATTGGGAAATGACTTGTATTCTTGTAAATTTTACTTCAATTCTCTACATATTTGAGAAATGAAGCCCTTATCAGAGACACCTGCTGTAAAAATTGTTTCCCAGCTTTCTGATTTCCTTCTACTCTTGGCTGCATTATTTTGTTTGTGCAAAACCCTTTAAATTCCATATAATAAAAATTATCCATTTTACATTTTTCAATGTTCTGTCTCTTGTTTAGCCATAAATTCTTCCCTTTTCCAGATATCTGAACGGAAAACTACTCCTTGCTCCATGAATTTGATTATTTTATCACCTTCTATGTCTCAATCATGTAAATATTTTGACCTGATCTTGGTCTATGGTATAAGATGTTGGCCTAGTTTCTGTCATATTGTTTTCCAATTTTCCCTGCAGTTTTTGACAAATAGTGAGTTTTGTCACAAAAGCTGGAGTCTAACACTGGTCATTTACTACTGTGTCATATGCTACTGTATAATTCCACTGATCCACCACTCTGTTTCTTAGCCAGTACCAGATAGTTTTTATGATTACAGCCTGGAAATATAGTTTGAGATCTGGTATTACTAGGCCACCTTCTTTTGCAATTTTTTCATTGATTCCCTTGATATTCTTGGCCTTTTGTTCTTGCAGATAAATCTTCTTGTTATTTTTTTCTAGCTCTATAAAACAGCTTCAACTATAATTTTTTTGTCATTTGACTGGTATGGCACTGAATAAGTAAATTAGTTTAGGGAGAATTATCATTTTTTTATATTGACTCGGTCTACCCATGAGTAATTGATACTTTTCCAATTGTTTAGATCTGACTTTATTTGTGAAAAGTGTTTTGTAATTGTGTTCATATAATTTCTGGCAGATAGACTCCCAAGTGTTTTGTCTCATCTAGAGTTATTTTAACTGCTGGCTTTTATTGGTAATATACAGAAATGCTGATGATTTATGTGGTTTTATTTTATATCCCACAACTTTGCTAAGGCTGTTAATTATTCAAGTAGTTTCTTAGTTGATTCTCTAGGATTCTCTAAGTGTACTATCATATCATCTGCAAAGAGTGACAGATTTGTTTCCTCACTTGCCTATTCTAATTCCTTAAATTTCTTTTTCTTCTCTTATTGCTACAGCTAACATTTCTAGCACAATATTGAAAAACAGTGGTGTTAAAATGGTTTGACACCAGAATGGATATCATTATCAGAAGAAATGGCATTAAAGAATACAAATTACCATATTTCCCTAAGGACCAAGAGACCTTTGTATCTGACTTGAAGCTGAAACCTCTCATATTTGTTACTTCCATCATTAGAATGTGAGCACCTTGAAAGAAAAAACTTGCCTTACTTTCCAATTTGTATCCCTAGGATTTAATATAGTGCTTGGCACATAGTAAACACTTAATAAATGTTTTATTTGGATGATCAGGGGGCAGAGCCAGGATGGCAGAATAGAAACATGGACCTGCCTAAACTCTCCCCACAAATCCCTCTAAAAATGACTCTAAACAAATTCTAGGGCAGCAGAAGCCACAAAATAATAGAGTGAAACATATTTCCAACCCAAGACAATCTAGAAGGCCAACCAGAAGGGTATATTGCACCAGGCTCAGAGAAGAGTGCAGCCCAGAGTGGGATGTGCCTGCATAGACAGGACTGGAACAGGCCTCAGGGTGCTGAATCACTGGCAGCTGTTGTGGTTTCCAGACTTTGCAATATACAAACAAAGCCAAAGACAACTTCAAAGATCAGTGAGAAAGCTCTCTTACCTGGATAACAGAGGAATGTAGTCCGGTCCTGGCCCTGGCCCCAGCCCCAGCCCCAGGGCAGCGGCAGCTGCTGCTGTAGCAGCTGCTACATCTGGAGCTCTCAGACTATGGACAGTGGAGGAACTGAGCTGCTGATCTGGGTTGCAGTCCTGGGTGACTGTCCTGGGGCAAGAAGGAGTGCTAGCATGGCAAAGCTGGTGGCAGAGAGAATCTTACAGTTCCAGGGTGGAAGAGTGCTTGTGGTTGCTAAAAGACCAGAGTTCAGGCCAGGAGAAGAGTAAACATCTCTCCTTTGATCATATACACTTTGGAGGAAATGAGAATTTACAGGTCTCTAGGGATATCTCAGAAAAAAGCTGCATAAAATCCCTGAAACTTGAAGCAGTACACCTTCCACTTAACAAAGAGCTAAGCCAAAGTTTGATTCAAAAGCCAAGTAATTGACTGGAGAAATGACCAAAAAGGGGGAAAAATAAGACTATAGAAGGTTACTTTCTTAGTGAAAAGATATTTTCTTATAATAAGGAAGCTCAAAGCATACAACCAGAGGAAGATAGCAAGGTCAAGGCTCCTACATCCAAAGCCTCCAAGAAAAATATGAAAATATGAAATAGTTTCAGGCCATGGAAGAGCTCAAAAAAGATTTTGAAAATCAAGTAAGAAAAGTAGAGGAAAAATTGGGAAGAGAAATGAGAGTGACGCAAGGATATCATAAAAAACGAGTCAACAGGTTGCTAAAGGAGACCAAACAAATGCTGAAGAAAATAACACCTTTATAAAAAGACTAACCAAAATGGCAAAAGAGGTCCAAAAAGTCAATGAGGAGAGAATGCCTTAAAAAGCAGAACTGGCCAGATGGAAAAGGAGGTTCAAAAGCTCACTGAAGAAAATAATTCCTTCAAAATTAGAATGGAGAAAATGGAAGCTAATGACTTTATGAGAAATCAAGAAATTATAAAACCAAAAGAATGAAAAAATAGAAGACAATGTGAAATATCTCATTGGAAAAACAACTGACCTGGAAAATAGATCCAAGAGAGATAACTGAAAAATTATTGATCTACCTGAAAACTATAATCAAAAAAAGGGCATAGATATTGGAAAATTGCCTTGATATTCTGGAAGCAGAGGACAAAATAGAAATGGAGTGAATCCACTGATCACTTCCTGAAAGAGACCCCTGAAAGAAAACTCCTACAAATATTGTAGCCAAATTCCAGAGTTCTCAGATAAAGGAGAAAATATTACAAGCAGCCAGGAAAAAAGAATTCAAGTAATGTAGAAACACAATCAGGATTAACACAGGATTCAGCAGCTTCTACACCAAGGGATCGCAGGGCTTGGAATAGGATATTCCAGAGGTCAAAGAAGTTAGGATTAAAACCAAGAATCACCTACCAAGAAAAACAGAGCATAATACTTCAGGAGAAAAACATGGAATTTCAATGAAATAGGAACTTCCAAGTATTCTTGTTGAAAAGTTCAGAGCTGAATAAAAATATGACTTTCAAATACAAGGAAAGAAAAGACTTAAGGGACTCATTAAAGTTGAACTGTTTACATTCCTACAGGGAAAGATATTTGTCACTCATGAGACTTTTCTCAGTATTAGGATATTAGAGGGAATACACACACACACATACACACATACATATATATGTATGTTTGCAAGTATATATATGTCTGTGTATATTATATATGTGTAGATACATATATGTATTTATGTACGTTTATATATGTATTATATATGTAGATAATACATATGTATTTTTAAATACATATACAGAGGGCACAGGGTGAGTTGAATATGAAGGGAGGATATCTAAAAAATAAAATTAAGTGTTGAGAGGATTGTACTGGGAGAAGGAGAATGGAAGAGATAGAATGTAGTTAACCATCTCACCAAAAAAAGAAGCAAGAAAGAGCTTTTACAATGGAGGGGAAGAGGAGGAGGTGAGAGGGAAATGAGCCTTACCCTTATTGGGTTTGGCTTAAGGAGAGAATAACACACATTCAGTTGTGTATGGGAATCTATCTTACCCTGCAGGAAGGCAGAGGGGAGAGGATAGAAGAGGGAGGGCAGATTGGGAGAAGGGGTGGTTGGGGTACATGCTGTCCTGGGAGGGAGAGAGGGGAGAGATGGGGAGAAAATTTGGAACCCAAAATCTTGTGGAAGTCAATATTGAAAATTGAAAATAAATATACTATATTGAAAAAATAAATGCTTCAAAATTAAAATTATAAAGAGATAACAGGATTTTTAAATGTCTCCCCTTTGGATACTCAATCAGTTACATGGGCAAACTAGCATGTTCAAACTGGCAAAACTGGACAAACTTCAAAGATACTGCCAATCTTGAAAAGGAGGGCCTGGTATTTGGTTGCATTTCTGACAAATTTATCAGCATTGTATAAAACTACTTAACAGGAGTCAACCAGTCCCTCAAGAATCAAGTGATTATCTTAGCAAAACTATATGATCAGAATGTTAGCAATTTTCTCAACAATACTCTTGACGAAGTTCATCAGATAAAAAGAAACATCAGATAGAAACTATACTGAGAGATGGCCTTCAAGGTCCTTGCACTCAAGAAGTTGGAGTTGACAAAATCCATGACACTTGAACTTAAGTTCCATCAGCACCTGTGACCTGACCTCCAGAAGAGTCAACACTTGGCCAGTTCCTTTTAGAGCCTCTTAATGAGGCAGTTAAGTGGAGTTAAGGAGAGAGCACTTGATTTGAAGTTAGGAAAACCCACATCCATATTCTGCTTCAGTCACTTTCTGTATAATACAGAACAAGTCATTAAACCTCTCTCATTCTTAGTTTCCTCGTGTACAGAATAGGGTGAAATTGTATCTATCCCACAGGACTGTTGTGAGTATCAAATTAAATAATTTAAAGAAACCATATTGCAAAATATAAAGTACTGATATCCTTGTTCTCACTGAGAAGTTTCCCACTAGTATGACATCTCAGCTAAACAGGTGGCTGGTCTCCACTTCATACCTTCACTCTTAACTGCCAGGCATAGTATTTCTTAAGTTTTATCTGGGAAACTCCATTCTTTGTATGAGATAACAAAGCATGGTCCCATTTTAGCACTTAGTTTAATATATCAATTTAGCATTTATTAATTATATTATTAGCACATTAAACTAAGTGCTAAAATGGGATTATACTTTGTTATTATTTCTGTTAATTATCCCTTACTTTCTTTGATTACAAGGAAAAGGTGGGGAGAGGCAAGGGAACCAACTCTCCCTAAGACATGATGTATTTTTCATTTATAATTTACTATCATTAGACTTCTCGAACCACCAAAAAAATTTAGTCTTCTACTACAAGAACAAAAATATTTAAATATTCGGATGTCTACATCAGCTAAAATGATCCTAAAAAGATCCAAAAGCTACCTATGATATACTACAAAAAGGTTGGTATGTACAGCTGTTTAAACATTAATTAAAATGTAAGTTAACAACCTACACTCTAAAAAGATAAGGGAATATCAAACAGTGGCATAAGCTAAATTATATAATAGGGCTAGGACAAACAAATATAACAATTTAAATTTCATTTATATTTAGAATGAGGATCAATACAAATTTACTAGCTGTATAGCTCTGGAAAAATCACACCTAGTTGGGCCTCTCGGTTTTCTACCCTTTAAAATGAGGGCTAAATAATTCCTGGAAAGCAATCTGGACCCCTATTTCCAGAGTCAATAAACCATGCTTTGACCCAAAAAGATCAAAGAGAGAGGTAGAAGACTCATACATACAGAAATATTGATAGCAATACTTGTTATAGTAAAGAAGTAGAGACAGTGGGGATGGCCAAACAAATTGTGAGACAACAAATATGAAGGATTCAGAGAAATACAGTAAGTCTTGCATGAAAAGATGGAAAGTGAGATGGGATTCTGAAAAATAACCACAATAATGTAAAAGAAAACAACTCTGTAAAGATTTTTAGGACTTTGAATAGTTCAGTAACCAATCACTAATTTGAAGCCTAGTGATGAAGGATGTCTTCTGTCTCTTGGAAGAAAAGTAAAGAACAGGGGTGGGAACCTTTGGCCTTGAGGCAGGTTCCCCACACTGGAATTTTACATACATACATGCATACACACATATATACACACACATTTTAGGACATGACCAATGGGTTCATTTGTTTTGCTTGTTATTTGTGATGTGGTTAGTTACTGAGTAATGTGAAGTACAAAAACAAAGAATATCAATGAACATTTTAAAATATGCAGAAGCTCAGAAAGAGACAGCAATTTCATGACTATCATGTTAAACTTTAAAATAGTACTTAACAGAGATTCATGAGCTCATAAACAATCCTATTTTTTTGTATTTGAAATGTGTGGTGCTTAATTTCATAATAAAAGAAATTAAAATTTTTAAAAAAGGGGAAAACATTACATATATCCTAAAGGCATTAGTTGTTTTTCCAGGGACTACACTCTACTAATCTCAATGAACAGAATATATTCTTATTTTTACAAAAACAAAATAAGATCCTTATCAGATAAAACTCACTAAGGGACCTTAATTGGGAAGGGAAATGCTTTGGATCATTTCCTAAGAGATTTCTTGGCCTAGATCAAGGGATTACAAAAAGCAATTTCTGTTCATTTCCATCATTCTGTCCCAAGAAATAAAAGTTTTCATAGATTAGAACTTAGTGTTTTATTCTTCTAAAAAGCCTCAGAGGTCATTTTTCAGGCTATATTATAAAGTAATGTACAATTTTTGTAATGTGATGTTTTAATAAAATTTTCTAACATGGAATCAAAGAATTCTTTCCTTTTTTCTATTCAGAAATAAAACTATAATATGTTGATTTTTCTTCAGCTGCCTCAAGAAAGCATTTTAAAGTAAATAACAAAGTAAAGGCTGAGCCTTGATGCTCAAAATAAAATGTCATGTGTGTTGCTTGAAAAAGAATTTGGATATTTCTTAACATAACTAATATAAACACACACTTTTGACATAAAGTGATCATTTGATACTAGATTACAAATTTCTTGAAGGCAAAGATCACTTGAGATTTTGTTTTTTATTTTTTCCCATCTTTGTATCCTGACAGATATCAGGCATTTCAGTATTTATTGCATTGAATAATATTATACATATTATACAGTGATTAAAAAGAGAATAATTCTTTCATGTAAACATATTCCTCCTGGCAACTAGTAGACTTCTAGGAAGCTGGTTGAAAAAAAATGTTACAAAAGAATGTAGTTCTTCAGCATTCCACTGACAACAGCAATAGAAGTGTCAAGAAGCTAACTGAAACCTTTGAAAGAAAAACTGCTTTTAGAAAACAAAAAATCACTGAAAGCAAAAACAAGCAGGATTTTTAAGTTTGTTCTTTAAACAAAAATTATTTTATTATTTTGGCTCAGAGGCATAGGCAACTGCTGATGTTGTAAGATCTGCCCATCTATTGAGTATAAAAATGTTATGAAAATAGCTTTGAATGCCAGATCAATTGTCTGAAAGCAATGACTTCCATGAATTCTTTCAAATTTCCATTATGTACTTCACCATTTACAAATTCAAAGAAAACACATATGTAATAAAATAAGTAGGAACAATAAAACTGGCTTAGCATATAAAATTAATAACATGGAATTTCCATCTCACTAGATTTTAAAACATCAATTTCATCTAGAATTGGGCAAACGGGTCCTTCCCAAATGAGGGTCTATTTAGAGTTATTCAGTAGCTTTTCATTCAAACTTGAGAGAAATAGAAAAAAGAAATCTCTGCCCAAATGGTAATCAAGTCTGGCCTTTCAAAAATTTATCAAAGTATAACTCTTAAAACATACGTATTATTGGGTTTTTTCATTATATTTATCATATAAAAAAAGAGCTACTTGTAGTAATACTAAGTTTTTATGATGAAACTATTCTAAAAGACTCAAAAGTGTTATGCTTTTCAGAATATGGCAAGTCTATATGCATAGATACCCACTAGAAAAGGGCAAGTAAATAGGCTTTGATCAAATCAGAGTTTAGACTTTATCTTCAAGAGATAATCAGTTGGTAAGAATATAAATCAAGTCAATGCCATCAACATCAAGGACCAGTGATTCCATAGATGAAGATCTTAATTGGTCTTTAAGTTACAATTTTACAGTTTTCAGACAGAGGTCTAAAGACTTGTCTAAGCTGATATCAGACTGGCCTTGAACTCAGGGTTATTTTTTTTTTCATTCAAGATCAGTATTTTATTCAGTTAATAAACTGTACACAGTTATGTCATACTCAAAGTACTTCATTATGTAAAAGCAAATCTATTAAAGCAATTCATTATCTCATTTTATGTTCATAATTACTGAATGAGGTAAGGTAGTCCAAGAATAATTAGCCTTTTTTTAACAGCTGAAGAACCTTGAAGAAAGCTTATATAATTAAACTTAGGCCACATAGCTATTAAAGACAGAGCCTGCACTCCAACCCTTTGACTCTCATTGTTTTTTCTACAACACCTAAATGGTTAGATGTCAGTCAATGGATGAAAATTATTTCTATCATGGATTTCATGATTTATGTTTTCAAAGAATATATCACAAAATCTAATGGTGTGTTAAGTTGATTTTAAAGCCAATTCTCCTTTATGCATTATTAAGAAGAATAGTGGGGGAAAATAAACAATAACATAATTCCCCAAGAATATTCACAAATGAATAATTTCTCAGAGTAGCTTGTTATTGCATAATAGTTGCTCTCAGCTTTATTACAGATGACATAATTTTAAGTGGTAAGAAATATAGTTTAGAGAATCAAATATGTATACATATATTTTAAATATTTTTAATATTCTTCTTAAAAATGTTATATCAATTAACAAACTTTTATTAAAAGTTTATGTGCACCCACTGTGCCAGTCACAGAGCATACAAAAGCAAGAATTAAATTTTCTTAAGAGTTTATATTCTAATTGATCAAGGCATCAATGAACTCCCAGAGAGGACTAGGACCAGATGGGTTCACAAGAGAATTCTACCAAACATTTAAAGAACAATTAATTCCAATAATATACAAATCGTTTGGAAAAACAGGGAAAGGAGTCTTACCAAATTACTTTCACAACACAAATATGGTGCTCATACCCAACAAGGAAGAGTTAAAACAAAGAAACTATAGACCAATTGTCTTAATGAATATGGATGCAAAAATTTTCAATAAAATATTAGCAAGGAAGTTACAGCAATATATCACCAGGATCATACACTATGTCAAGGTGGGATTTATATCAGGAATGCAGGGCTGGTTCAACATTAGGAAAAGTATCAGCAATAATTGACCACATTAATAACAAAACCAACAGAAATTATATGTCTATCAACAGATGCTTAAAGAGCTTTTGAAAAAATACAGAACCCATTCCTATTGAAAACATTAGAGGGTACAGAATAAATGGAATTTTTCCTAAAATGATAATTAGTATCTATCTAAAAACCATCAGCAAGCTTTATCTATAAAAGGAATAAGGAAGAGGACTTCCCAATAAGATTGAGTTTTCCACTATCATCACTATTATTCAATATTGTATCAGAAATGTTAGCTATAGCAATAAGAGAAGAAGAAACTGAAGAAACAAAAATACGCAATGAGGAAACAAAACTATCACTCTTCGCAGACAATTATACTTAGGGAATACTAGAGTCAACTAAAAAAACTACTTGAAAAAAATCCTCCTTATTGGCTGTTTAAGATTTAAATTTACTACAAAATATCTTTTATTAGTGTTGCCCAGTAGCATTGTGGAGGGGAAGGAACAGGACAATGTCAGTTTGAATATTTCTCTCTCCAAGTTAGAAATAATTGGATTTAGAGTAATAATAAATTAACTAAAAATTGTTTCTGGTAGGTGTGGCTGAAACACAAAATTAATATTTTTTCTTTAAAATATCTCACCAATTATCAGTGATATCTATCAGGCCAAATCTGCTTTTAGTATTAAGACCTCTAGGAACAAGTAACCAATCTGAATAAGAAGTTAGTTAATAAATTTAATTGTCTTTTATGTATGAGGTACTACGCTAAGTACCTAAGTTTGTGCTCCAACTCTTTTGCCAAATGTCCCTGAAGATATAGAAGTCCTGTATCTCAAAGACCTAGGGATGGCTGAAACTTACCAATGTAGGTTTACCTTACATTACATTTAACTTACATTCTTAACTTAGAAGTGACCTATGGAGAATGTAAATTAGTGTAGAAACGCAAATGTGTAACAAATAGGTTGACAACCACAACACTCAAAAGCCTAGCAGAAGGTAAAACCTGTTTCTGGCAAAAAGCCCCAATTCAAGAACAAAGAAAGGCTGAAGATATAATAAACAGAAGACATTGACCATTATAAAGAATTATTATCAAGCTAGAGCTAGTAAAAAATTCAACCTAGGAGTAAAATACTGAAAGGAAAAAATGGATTCTGTAAAAGGATTACATGAATTCCTAAGAAAAACTGAAGCAAGAAATAAAAAAAAAAGCCCTACCTCTGCATTGCGCAAATACATTCCTTTTTCTCCAAACAGCCAGTAATCAAATTGAGGCCCTTATTATCTCTTGCCTAGACTTTCTAATTAATTATTTGCTTTATCTAAAGTCAATCCATCCTCAAAACGGTTACCTGGGTGGTGCAGTGGAGTTGGGAGGGCCTGAGTTCAAAAGCAGTTAGACACTTACTAGCTGTGTGACCCTGTCCAAGTCACTTAACCCCAATTACTTTCCCAAAGAACTCAGTTGCCAAGTGATTTTCCTAAAATGTAGTTCTTTCCATGTTACTCTCCTACTTAATAAATTTCAGTGTCTCCCTGTTATTTAGTGGAACAAACATAAATGCCTCTGTTCAGCAGACTGTTTACAACTTGGTCTGACTACAGGTTTTGTACTGACTGGTCTTCATGCCTGGAGGAAAATGCTCCTCCCTCCCAACCTTAGCCTCTTAGAATTGCCAGTCTCCTTCAAGATTCAGCTCATGCACCTACATGAAGCTTTTAACATTCCCTCACAAAATTACCTCCTGCAGTCAAATCACACTGTAACTATTTTGTATATGCCTATGTTATCATTTGGTTCCCCAAAGCTTCTTGAGATCAGAAACTGACTTTTGTCACTGTTGCATTAGCACCTAGCCCAGAGTCCAGAATACAGCAGATGCTTAATAAATGCTTGCTGATTGCCTTGTAACCTCCACGACACCATAGATCGTCTACTTTTTTCTTCCAACTCTAATGTATAGTAAATGTAGACTCCATCAACGAATAGTCTGATATTTTCTACATAACCCCCAAGGGACCATGTCATGTTATGGGCCATATGAAGGAGCAAAAAATATTATGTCATACAAATAAGAATTTCCAGGCCTCTATTAACACAACTAACGTGCCTTCCAGTGGCAAGGGGTGGCCCTGACCAATCCCAATCTTTTTTGCTTAATCTCTTTTGTATTTGAGGTTAATTTTTTTCCCCCAAAACTGTCAATTGAAGATAGGTATACAACCTATGGAACTGTGCATGAAGATAAATAGCCTCTAGAAATACTGAACTGGGGAATTTGCCCTCAGTGGCACTATTATTTAACCAATGGGTCCAAAAGGCTAAATATGTATTTATTCTCTATTGAGATGGAATGGATAAAATATTTTCTTCTCATTTGTAACTATTTGAAAGATGCCAGCAGCCTAGTTCCCTACTTACCCCAATAAAACACTAAAAATATCAGCAAATCAAATAATTATCAATAAATACAATGGTGTTCTAAGTGTTGCTTTTAGCTTAGACAAGAAAAAAAATATCTACTGTTTGCTATATTTGCTCTATTCTAAGCCTAATCCTTAACTATTAATTAAAACAAAGGGCAATCTGTGTCTACCAAGAAATGGTCTGAGTGTCGGTGTGAGGGCTAAACTGATCAGACTACTATGTTTCTTAGCAAAAACAAATTTCCTGTTAGTCCAGAACTCAGTCCCTAATGTCTGGGCTTTCTAGACCTTTGATCTACAGATCTGCCTAATTTGAATACTCAAGTGGATTACACAGGATGGGAAGGAATGGAAAGGAATGGGATGGGATCTTAAAAGAGAATTTAGAGATCATCAAAACTGACTCTGTCATTAAAAGATGAAGAAACTAAGCCCCCGAGAGGTTGAGTAATATGCCCATGGTCATGTAACCAGCAAGCTAGTGTGGAATAGCTGGACCTAGCACCCCTTTTTCACTTCCAATCCCGCATGTACCTAAACCCAGCTGCCCTTTAAACCTGATAAGATGCATTTCTAACTCAGGTAATCGTGCCCAAGACAAAGATTTAGGAGAATTACCATCATAATTATATTGGGGAAGAAACCAATCAGGCAACTTGACAAAGTAATATGGGAAGAATTCTTTAAATATTTGGAGGACAGGGGAAGAAAATGGTGTAAATTGTAAGATGTCTTAACTTTTTCTGAGATTTAGGTATCAATCTAATTCATTTTTTTTAAAGTGATGAGAGAATTCCCTCTATTGATGCTGATCAGCAACTATTTTAAGAATCTCCAAGGGAAATTAAAGACTAACTTGCCCAAGGTCATATAGGCAGTAGTTTAGATGCAGAACTTAAATCCTATTTTCCTGACTCTAAGACCTTCTCTCTAGCCAATACACCATGCTGTGGCTCAGGAATTCCAAATATCATTTTGGAAATAAGTTTGTCATAATCTAATGTTAATATCCAGGGGGTTGATTAAATACAAGATCAACAAATATAGTTTTTGAGCTTCATACATGCTCAGTGACTCAGCAGGGAAGACACTTATAGCATATTGTTTGTCTGCTCAAAGAATTTGTCATAGTCTACCTTATATTACCTTATACATTTGTATACATATCCATTTCTTCTTCTGAGCTGTAAATTCCTTGAGGGAAAGAGTTATGACCTTTCTTTTATTATTATAGTACTAAAGTACTCTTTTAACATAGTAGGCATTCAATAAAGATGTGTTATGTGAACAGAAGAACAAATATTTTAAAGTGCTACATAAGGTTAAATTCTTTGAATACAGGGACTATATCTAATGTGCATAGAGTATTCTGTACCTTTGGGATAATTAATAACTCTTTATTATTTTCCAACTGAGAGACTTCCAAAAGGATAGGTTTTTAATGACTGTTAAATGATTAAAAACACATAATGAGATTTTAAAAGCAAAAAGAAAAGCTTTTTTGTGGGGGAGGGGAAGGAGAGAATTATTTTATAAATTAAATTCCTAGAGACTTATGCTGTACACAGAAAGGTAATGATATCATTAAGTATGTATTACAGGAGCATCTAAATTAAAATGTGTACATGTGAGGGGGAGTTACTCAAGGTCAGAATCAATTTACAGCAGGAGTAAAGAACGTAGTCAATTTACGTCTGGAGTAGAGAATGTAGTTATTACTTACTATCCCTTGGAAGCAAACAGCATTCCTAACAGTGCCAGAGTTTTACAGGATCCCAGAAACGAACACTGATTTGAGAATGGAGACTACTTACATTCCAAAACAGGACTTTAACGCTGATCTGTGCCAGGGCTCTGTGGATCTTGCGGATGATTAATCAGTTAATCCATAAACTCTTTACAATGACCTGAGGAAGGAACATAAAAGAGAAGAATGTTGTAGTATAAAATATAATGTAATTCATTTACAAACAAAAACAAATGAAAACTTGGGCTTCATGGACCATATATTAATAAAGAATTCCAAAACACAGGGCTTGAAGACGGGTAATGAAAGCAGAAAAAAAAAATGGGTATGATACCCAATTTGCTTTCTTTCTTTCCTTTCTTCCTTCTTAAACATTTCCACTATACTCTTGTGGTATTTAATTTTTTTTAAAAAAGTCTAAAAACTGAAGCAGAAGCACTGGATTTAAATCTTTTGCCACTTCCAATCTCCATAATGATAGGCATGTCATTTGCCTTATGCTCATACTATTAAATCTCAAAACCACTTTGAGAAAAGCACTTGGTAAACTACATAAATGTGAGTTATTATTAGAGATATGATATAAGAATTCGGGTAATATAGGTAAAAGACAGAAAAAATAAGGAAAAGTTTACGACCGTCAACAATGACAATCATCCTGAGCTATCTCATATATCTAAATCCTAAGTCCAAATAGGGATTTATCTTAAAATGAGAAAACAGAAACACAGAGAACTAGGCTGTTAGCCTCTATTCAAGTAGCTACAAATAGTAGCTTAGCTGTTTTTAGTTTCTTTGTTTTCAGTATCTGTAAAATTCACTTGTCTAGGATACAAGTTTGATCAGAGAACTAAGAGAAGTAGTTACTGAAGTTAGGTCTCAAACAGCAAGGTACCCATTTGAATGGGATAGGTTTAAAGTTCTAGAGTAAATGAGACTTGATTATAAAGAAATGGAAAACTTTTAGGCTAATAAGTGGGGAAAAATGGACACCAGAACTGTTCTATGATTATGAGAAGAATAAAAGAATAAAATTACATCATCATGGACAGAAGATGAGAACAAGATAAGATGGAGTCTGAACCCAGAGAGATAAGAAAGTCTAAGGTCAGAGTTCAGAACTGTTATTAAACAGAGACTATGATGTTCTCAGTACTGTCACTTATTGACGATCAAATTGGTTGGCCAATAAGATCTTGTAGAGATCTTTCTACTCCCACCTGCTGTTCAGAGGAAGAAGAAATAGAAATACTGTGCTCTATTAATGGAATGGAATGGAATACTACTATGATAGCAGAAATGATGAAAGAATAACTCCAGAGAAACCTGGGAATACTTATATGAACTGATGCAAAGTAAAAAAAAATAGTAGCATAATTCATACTATACGAATAGTACTATAAAAATGAAGATTTTTGAAAGCTCTAAAAACTGTTCAGCTCACTGATCAACCCTAATTCCAAAGGTCCAATGATGAAGAATGCTACCCACCTCCTCACAAGGAGGTGATGGATTAAATATGTAGAATGAGATACATGGAAATTCCACATGAGAATTTGCTCTGCTTACTTTGTTTATTTGTTGCAAGAGTCTTCTTTTTTTTTCCCCAGGGGCTAGTGATGTAGGGAGGATGACAGAAGAGAAAAAAAAAATGCTTTACAATAAAATAAGGTTGGACTAGACAACCTCTAAAGTGCTTTTCAGTTCTAGCTCCATGATCTTGTATTCTTTGTACTTTGGGCAAAGTGCATACATGCACTTTGCATGTGACTGTAAAAGATGTGACTTGCTAGAGAATATCGTGTGAAAGCCTGTTTATTCTCAGACTTTCATCAAGGATGTGTGTGACGCATGTATAGATTATCATGCAAATTGAACAATAACGGGAAAATAGGAATTTACTGCTAGGTGTTGAGATTAAATTGAATTTTTTAGAAAGTAATAACATCTAGCGTTCCAAGCATTTGGTATCCTCTTCACTTTCAGGTACTTTAAGGTTCAATTCCTCAATGCTTTCAAAATTATGCTATCTCCAGCATGGATCCTCTTCTGTGATTCATTGATTAGGAATCCTTGTTTTCTGTAGCTCCATTTATCATTTCTCATACTGTCAATGATGAAGAATTTATTATAGAAACTTTCATAGATTTTGTCCTGTGTTCTGTCAGCTTGTTTCTTCCTTCCAACTTTATTTTGAATATATTCTAGCTTAATTGGGTCTTTTGCCAAGTTATCCTCCACAAATTCATTTTGTTTTATAAAGTAATATTGTTCATCATCATCTTCCAGATCACTTACCAGAGCTGTTAGGAATTTTTATACCTTGGACAGGTGGTTGATGGAGGAAAAAGGGAAGGGAGTGGAGGTCCGGAGGATTAGGAATGTTGCTGTCAGAAGAAAAACAACTATGCTTCTCAACAGGGAGAAAGCATGATCCAAGACTGGTATGCTACACAGTTCCTGTGCCCTAGGGATAGGGATACATAGGGAAGGAAGCAAACATTCTAGGATCAAGCTGAAGGGGTTTTGGCATCCAAGTAAACTGGAAAGTTAGTATGCCCTAAGGCAAAGCCCAGATGACCCCGTCCTACTCATGGTCCTGGATTTTACAAAGTAGTTTGTATTTCAAATGGGAATCACCATGGGATGCCATAATTCTTTCCTTGATAATGCTTAAAAAAGAAAAATATTCCCAATTTCTTTAAGACTTAAAAAGGCAGGATATTAAATGCTTACTGAGCACAAGATGAGAAAAATAAGTTTTTGTCTGAACTTATTCCTGAGTAATTCACAATATTTAATTTAGGTTAAAATGAGAAATTCAATTTCCTCAGTCCTCCTATCAACCCAGTGCCCCAATTATTTGGACTATCTGGCAGCTGAATACATGAAACATTTATAAACAGAGAGATCCTTTTTTTTGTTGTTCTCTATCAGAGGTTTTCTTTAAATCAATCAAAGATATTCTTTGTTATGTAGTTTTGAAAAAAAGCTAGTGACTTGCTTCCTCTGAAATGGCCCTATCCTATAAATACTAGCCCCCAAACAATAAACCACTGACAAGCCTGCATAATGACATGTTTCATTTAAAAAGAAGAAAACATTTTTGTTGAAAAGGATACCATTAAAAAGACTAAACAAAAAAAATTCTTAACGGAAAATCTCAGTCTAATTACAAATACAATCATAAAGAGAGAGCTTTCATTTGTCAAGAATTTTCCTGTTCAATAAAGACTTTGTTTTATTTTTATTCATATCCATGACCTCAAATTTCCAATTTCAAGGAATACTTTCAAGGACAGAATAGAATAACTGTTTCTGTATCCCACCTTCAGAAACATGTTGTAATAATAATTCTACTTCCCTATATTCACTTTAGCCTCAAATACGCTTCATATTACTATGAGTTGTACTGACACTATTTCATGCAAAAATAAAATCCTAGAAGTTTGATAGCTTTGAAGTACTATTTAAGCATCATTCAGCATATTAAAACAGCATGCATAAAGTATATGCAAATATCTTCTGAAAAATATTCAAACAGTTGGGTAAAAAAAACCACTTTTAAGGTCCTTTTCAACTCTAATATTCTGTTTCAATGAATCAAAATAAAGTTCAGAGCCTCAGAAACACACACACACACACACACACACACACACACACACATACACTTCTAAGCATCTTTATCTAAAATAGTAAATATACATTCATTTAAAATTCAGAAATTATCTATTGGTAAACATCAATCATGAAGATTTATTTGGAGTTTGGCAAAGGCTTCCTGATTTAAAGACAGGAAATCTCTGTCCCAGTTAGAGAGTCAGAATGTAGCTGAAAAAAAAAAGTCAATTTCAATAAGTGTCTCATTCATCTTTCATTTTTAAGATTATTAATGACATCAGAGGGTGATATCTTAACTTGTCCAAGACATCAGCTTCATTTTTTCTTCCAGAGTCATTGAAGTCCAGTGGCAAGGCAAAAGCAAAGAAGACTGGCAATGACCCACAATGCACGTGGATAACCTTGGTGTCTGAGCACTTCAACTGTCTTCACAGCCATCATTCTCATACGCCCATTCGGCTGGGGAAAGTCTTCACTTGCTTGAGGTAGACATCCCTTGACTCACTGAAAGGTTTGAAGCCTGTCAGTTACCCTCAACCTGGTTGAGATCTGCTGAGATTTTGTACCACGATGTGACCACTGCATTCATTCTTCTTGAAGCCCCAAGTGAGAGCTAGGGTACAAATGGACACCAAAGGTGGATAAGCAGTCCTGAGAAGGGATCAATAAGACCTCATAGAGCTGCTATTCCTCTCTAAACTCCTCATACATCCAAGCTAATTGGCTTAGTGGACAGAGATCTGCGTCTGGATTCAGGAAAACCTGAGTTCAAATTTAGCCACAAATAGCTGTCAAGTCACTTCTTAATTGCCTACTTTATGCCGATACCTGTGCTAAATACTACCAACACAAGAGGCAGAAGAAGACTCTCAAGGAGCTCAGGATCTAATAAGGGAGCAAACAAGTATAAAGGATACACACCCAGAAACACACACACACACACAAAGTAAATAGGAAATATTTAAAAGAGCAAAGGGTCTAGAATTAAGAATGGTTTGGAAGACATTTCTTTAGAAGATTCAATTTTAGCTAGTACTTCAAGGAAGCTAGGGAAGTCAGTAAAGAGAGATGAGAAGGAAAAGTATTCCAGGTGTTAAGAGACAGACATTGAAAATGCCAAACCAAAAAAGGGAGGGAAGAAATAGTAAGGGAAAAGGGGAGTAAAAGGAAGGGAAGACTGGGGGATGTGGTGGCCAAAAATTAAAACTGTATTGTGGAGGGGAAGGGAGAACTAAAAGCATGAATGGGGAGGGGGGAGAGGATGGAGGGAAAGACACAGTAATCATAACTGTGAATGTGAATGGGATGAACTCTCCCATAAAATGGAGGCCGATACAAATGGATTAAAAACCATAATCCAACAACATATTGTTTACAAGAAACACATTTGAAACAGGGGGTTACACACAGAGTAAAGGTAAAATGTTGGAGCAGAACATATTATGCTTCACCTAATGTAAAAAATGCAGGGGTAGCAATTCTAATCTAATCAAAAGAGATAAGGAAGGAAACTATATCCTGATAAAAGGCACCATAGACAATGAAGCAATATCATTACTAAATATATATGCTCCAAATGGTATAACATCCAAATTCTTAGAGAAGTTAAGGGAGTTACAGGAAGAAATAGATAACAAAACTATACTAGTGGGGGACCCCAATCTCATTCTCTCTTACCTTGATAAATCTAAACTAAAAAATAAACAACAAGTTGAACAAAACTCTGGGTAAGGTAGATATGATAGATCTCTGGAGAAAATTGAATGGGAACAGAAAGGAATATACCTTTTTCTCAGCGGTACATGGCACACACAAAAAAACTGATCATGTACTAGGGCATAAAGACCTCATAATTCAATGCAGAAAGGCAGAGATAGTCATTGAATCCTTCTCAGATCATAATGCAAGAAAAATTACATGTAATAAAAGACCATGGACAGAACAAAAATTAATTGGAAACTAAATAATCCAATCCTAAAGAATGAATGGGTTAAACAACAAATCACAGAAACAACCAACAACTTCATTCAAGAGAATGACAATAATGAAACCACCTACCAAATCTTATGGGATACTGCAAAAGCAGTTCTTAGGGGAAGTTTTATATCATTGGACGCCTACATGAATAAAATAGAGAAAGAGGAGATCAATGAATTGGGCATGCAGCTAAAAAAGCTAAAAAAAGAACAAACTGAAAAGCCCCAAGTAAATACCAGATTAGAAATACTGAAAACCAAAGGAGAGATTAATAAAACCAACTCTTAGTTTTATTTATTAGTTCAATAGTTTTCTAAATTAAGAATTGGTTTTATGAAAAAAACAATAAAAGTGATAAACCTTTGGTCAATTTGATTTAAAAAAGAAGAAAAACAAATAACCAAAATTACCACTATCAAAAAAGAAAAGGGTCAATTCACCTTCAACAAGGAAGAAATTAAAACAATAATTAGAAATTACTTTGCCCATCTGTATGCCCATAAATTTGACAATTTAAGTGAGATGGATGAATATTTTAAAAAATACAAATTGCTCAGATTAACAGAAGAGGAAGTTGACCCCATCTCGGAAAAAGAAACTGAAGAAGCCATCAATGAACTCCCTTGGAAAAAATCTCCAGGGCCAGATGGATTTACAAGTGAATTCTACCAAACATTTAAAGAACAGTTAATTCCAATACTATATAGACTATTTGGGGAAACTGGTAAAGAAGGATTCTTTTTATGATTCAAATATGGTTCTGATACCTAAACCAGGAAGAGTCAAAACAGAGAAAGAAAAGTATAGACTAATAATGAATATAGATGCACAAATTTTAAATAAGATATTAGCAAAAAGAATACAGCAACACTTCACGATCATATTATGACCAGGTAGGATTATATCAGGAATGCAAGACTGGTTCAATATTAGGAAAACTATCCGCATTATTGATCATATCAACAACAAAGCTAACAGAAACCATGTGATTATTTCAATAGATGCAGAAAAGGCTTTTGACAAAATACAACACCCATTCCTATTGAAAACACTGGAGAACATAGGAATATATGGATGAAATAATAAGCAGTATCTACCTAAAACCATCAGCAAGCATTATATGTCACGGAGACAAACTAGATGCATTTTCAGTAAGATTAGGGGTGAAACAAGGATGTCCATTATCACCACTGATATTCAATAGAAATGTCAGCTTTAGCAATAAGAGAAGAAAAAGAAATTGAGAGAATTAGAATAGGCAAAGAAGAAACTAAGTTATCACTCTTTGCAGATGATATGATGATGAAGAATCCCAGAGACTCAAGTAAAAAACTACTTGAAATAATAAACAACTGTGACAAAGTTACAGATTACAAACTAAACCCACATAAATCATCTGCATTTCTATATATTACTAACAAAACCCAATAGCAAGAAATAGAAAAAGAAATTCCATTCAAAGCTATGGTAGACACTATAAAATATCTCCAAGTCTAACTGCCAAAACAAACCCAGGGACTATATGAACACAATTACAAAACACTTTTTGCACAAATAAAGTCAGATCTAAGTGAGTGGAAAAATATCAGTTGCTCATGGGTGGGCCAAGCCAATATAATAAAAATGACAATTCTCCCTAAATTAATTTACTTATTCAGTGCCATACTAATTAAACTATAAGAATTATTTTCTAGAGCTAGAAAAAATATCAAAATTCATCTGGAAGAATGAAAGTTCCAGAATATCAAGGGAACTAATGAAAAGAAATAATAGGGAAGGTGGCCTAGCCCTACCAGATCTCAAATTGTATTATAAAGCAGCCATCATCAAAACCACTTGGTACTGACTAAGAAATAGAGAGGCAGACCAATGGAATAGGTTAGGTACTCAAGACACAGTAGTTAATAAATATAGCAATCTACCGTTTGATAAACCCAAGGACTGTAGCTTCTGGAATAAGAACTCACTGTTTCACAAAACTGCTGGGAAAACTGAATAACAGTGTGGTGGAAACTGAGCATACATCAAAGCCTGACACTGTAAACAAGAATAAAGGGCAAATGGACACATGATCTAGGTATAAAGGCTGATACAAATTAGGGGAGTAAGGAATAGTGTATTTGTCAGATTTATGGGCATGGAGAAATTTTTGACCAAACAAGAGATAAAGAACATTATGAAATGCAAAATGGATAATTTTGATTACATTAAATTGAAAAGTTTTTGCACAAACTCAATACAACTAAGATTAGGAGGGAAGCAGAAAACTGAGAAAGAATTTTTGTAACTAGTGTCTGTGATAAAGGCCTCATTTCTAAAATATGTACAAAACTAAGTCAAATGTACAAGAATACAAGTCATTTCCCAATTGATAAATGGTCAAAGGATATGAACAGGCAGTTTTCAGAGGAAGAAATTAAAGTTATCTGTAATCATATGAAAAAGTGCTCTAAATCACTATTGATTAGAGAGATGCAAATCAAAACAATTCTGAGATAGCACATCACACCTATCAGATTGGCTAACATGAGAAAACAGGAAGATGATAAATGCTGGAGAAGATATGGGAGAGTTGGAACACTAATTCATTGCTGGTGGAACTCTGAGCTGATAAGCCATTCTGGAGAGCAATTTAGAACTATGTCCATAGGACTACAAAAATGTGTATACCCTTTGATCCAGCAATACACTTCTAGGGCTGTATCCGAAACAGATCATAAAAATAGGAAAGGGTCCCACATGTACAAAAATATTTATAGCATCTCTTTGTGGTGACCAAGAACTAGAAATCAAGGGGATTCCTATCAACTGGGGAATGGCTGAAGAAGCTGTGGTATATGAATGTAATGGGATATTATTATGCTATAAGAAATGATGAACAGGAAGACTTCAGAGAGGCCTGAAAGGACTTATATGAACTGATGCTGAGTGACAGGAGCAGAACCAGGAGAACTTTGTACACAGCAACAACCACATTTTGCAAGAAATTTTTCTGGTAGAGTTGGCCCTTCACAGCAATGCAAGGACCTAAAAAATTCCCAGTGAACTAGAGGCAAAATGCCATCCACATCCAGAGAAAGAATTATGGAATTGGATTGCAGAATGAAGTAGACAATTTTCTCTTGTGTTTTCTTTTGATTTTTCTCATCGTTTCTCAATTAATTTTAATTCTTTCATGCAACATGACTAAGGTGAAAATGTATTTAACAAGAATGTATGTGTAGAATCCATATAAGATTGCATACCATCTCAGGGAGGAAGGGGGAGAAAATCTTAAGATTTATGGAAGTGATTGTAGAAAACTGAAAACAAATTAACTTTTTAAAAAAAGAGAATGGAAGGAGAGTGACATCTGTGGACTACAGCTACCAGGATTTTGATTGGGTGGTCTTTATAAATAATAGACCCTATTTGCTTATAAATGATATGTCTGTTCTACTGTCCTGATTATTTTGTGTATTATAAACCTAATAATAAAAATTAAAAGAATTAAAAAACAAAAGAAAATGCCAAACCAAGATATAAAACATCTTGTTTGTGGAACAGCAAGGAGGTCAATGTCACTAGGTCAGAGAATATCTGGGGAGACCTGAAAGGTGTGGGGCTAGTTTAAGACTTTGAACATCCAATAGAAGATTTTGTAATTAATCCTGGAGTCAAAAGGGAGTCACCAGAGTTTACTGGTGTCATGGTGCAGGGTGACATGATCAAACCCATACTTTGATTTTAAAGTAAGGAAGGAATACTCACCTTAAAGGTAAAGATAATGAATTCCATTTTGGACATGTGGTGTTTAAGATATCAACTGGACATCCACTTCAAGATGTCTGAAAGGCAGTTGAAAATGTGAGTTTGAAGACCACACTAAAGTTAATGGGAACTGATGAGATCATCAAGTGAAGTAGTACAGGGAGAAGAGAAGAAGGCTCAGCACAGAACACTGTAGGATACTTTCAGTTAAAGAGTATGACTATTTGTGTTCAACTGTTGGTAGAGCTTTCCAAGCCCATGTTGGTCTCATCAGACACACTGTATCTTGACCCCAACATAGTGATGTCCTGTTGATCCTCTTTCATGAAGGACAACAATCAACCAGTATATACATTATTTCATTTGATACAGTAAATAGCATTTACATGTTTTTTCATTTTTTATTAGCCCTATTTTACAAATGAGGAAAATTGATGTTCCAAAGGTCATGAAGCTAGTTAAATGTCAGAGGCAGGATTTGAATTTTTCCCCTTTTCTCCACTTTAGATAATGACATATCCAAGCTCCTCATCTTTACTTTAATTAGAAACTACAGTTGATTTGAGAGGTAGGGGTGGGGTGGGGAAAACTATGGGTTCCTCCCTGAATCACTATAAATTTGAATATTATGAGGAAGTATAGTTATAATAACCATTTCATCTCCCAGAAGGAATCATGATGATATAGCCAAGGTCTAAAGTTTTAATAATTCACACTTCTACTTTAAGAACGTCAAAGCATTTAACAACATATAGCAATGTTATGTTTCAGAGTAGTAAGTTTGAATGTTGAAAACTGGCAGATAAACATAGCAAAATTTTGACATAACTGTAACTGCAAGCCATCAGAGATGGAAGGCATCCTGACATCTGCTTTCCAAGGCAAAATAAAAACACCTCTGACATGTTCTTCTCCCCACCACACATAGGTCCATACCCTTCAATAATGTTTAAGAACATTTCCTTAGCACATAATGGTCTCCAGGAATCTGTACAAAAAGTGGCTTTAAACCACTTATTCATTAATTCCATGCTCCAATTATCTATAATTTATCCTGTATATATTTTGTTTATACATGTTTGTATTTTGTTTTTCCCATTAGACTTTGAGCTCCTTGAGAGAAGGATCTGACTGTCTTTTGTCTTTCTTTGTATCTATCCCCTGTGCCTAGTACAGTGCCTGGCACATACTTGGTACTTAATAAATATCTGTTGACAGCAGGACCTTCCCTGATTTTGATCAGAATATTTTTGTACAAGATATTTCTTGTATTGCTATAATTTAAAGGGAGAAACTCTCAATCACAAATGTGAGACTCTCCTGCTACTACCCATCTAAAGCTTTCAATGTGAATGAGATGTGTCCTAGGTTGAGAAAACTGTGACATGCCTAGGATTCTATACTGATTATGAATGAAGCAAACATTTCATTTCAAGTGCATTCTACAAATATAAAAGCTACACTATGAATTAGGAAGAACTTACTGACAGACGTGGATATTTCTCACAAGCCTTGTTCAAAACAATTCATTTAAGAGGGAGGAATGCAACAGCTGCATGTTATTTAAAAAAAAAAAAGTCCTCCTATGATCTGGAAAAAGGTGAAGGAATTAACTGGGCTCCTGTTAACTAAATGCCAGAACACTGATGGTAATTGATAATGGTAGTTTGAATTATCACCTTCATTTCCCTTTAAACCCTAATGGCTTCATCACTTAAATCTTCCCATGCTAAAAGGACAGACCTTAATACTTCAAACCACTTAGGTTTAATGTGTTAATTGACTGATAGCTAGAAAATGGCATGCTTTAAGGAAGTCTATGTATCTTTAAAATCTCAAATTCTCTCAACACTTTAAGCAGGGCGGGAGGGGGGAGAGGATAGAAAGGATTGCTAGCTGTGACATCCTCCTAGCAACCAACATAGTCAAATTAATGAATTTACCAGATTTCACTTTATTTTGAAATAGCAGTCCTTTATCACTTGTACATCCAAGTTCTCTAGACTCAACCCTTCAAGACAGGTAGTACAAGCACATTAACCCCACTTCTCAGATGAGGAAAATTAGACTCAAAGAGGTTATATCTCTCCCTCAAATATCTGAAGCTAGGAGGCAGGAGAATTAGAATTTAAGTTCATACCTTATGAATCAAATTTCATGATTCTTCCATCATGCCAACATCTTTATGGTCATTAAAAGGACTATTAGTTGAACAGCAATTGCTATGACATAATTCTTCAATTTAAGGCTTTCAAATAAGTAATAAATCAAACACCTCCTGTCCACCATCCCTACCCGCCCCACACCCTTCAAAACAACTCTCTTTCTCAAGGAACTACCCTAGATGTGAAATTAACTGCATAACAATCACTTTTAATACTCTCTTTTCTACAAAGTACTAGGAGCAAATAATTGAGTAACTGTTTCCATTGATGCTTCTAAGCAATGATTCTCTTTTTAGCAGAAGTAAAGAATTGGAAGTTAAAGTTCAGGAATGAAGTCCAGAAGCAAGAATTCCAGTCAGTCATCCCTTTCCCCCTAGTCATTTTCCTTTCCACCTCTGATTATCCTCCTATAGTACTCTATATAGAATCATTAGAAGTAGAACCAGCCTTCTCAAAATTTTGGAAGGAGTTTGATAACCTCAAAGTAAATGTTTGGAATCTGGTATGATGAAAGTTCCAAAGGAACTTGAACCCAAGGAAGTGCTAAGAAAAATATTGGCAATTCAGGTCCCATAACCAAGAAGACATGAGAGGCCATACATTTTCTCCAATTCCCACAATCTCTCCAAAATAGGAATTATTCATAAGAAATAAAGTCATCTCATCTGTCACTGCAGTCTAAATCACCAAAACCCTAATGAGGCAACACTCCAATGAAATGAAAGCAAAGTAGACTAATCCCTAATCCATAGCATGCTCACTTCTGGAATGGCCATTCTGAAGTGCTGCATAAGGCAACCCATAGGCTTGCAAAAGAACTCAACTCTGTCTTCCCTCTCGCTACCCCAGAACCTCTGGAAAGCCAAAAGCCTGTCCTTGGGACAGAAGGGTGGCAGCAGACTTTGCTCCAAGAGTGCTTAGTCAGAAAATCAAGAAAGAGAGAGAATTACAGCAGGATGCCAATGTGTTTGAGGAACTCCCTAGGAAAAGGTCCTGGAACACAGGTAAGGCCAATTCTATATGACCCCAGAAGTAACCTGGGACTGAAACTAAGGTCTATGTAAAGTGAATTCTATATCATGAGAGGAGACTGAAACAGTAATTTTTAGTCTTAACTCCTGGGAAACCACCATCAAAGGGGAAGGAGCCAAAAAGTGAGGAATTGGGAAATAGAAAAAAAAAGACTAAAATTACCAACAGTCTCAAGAGGAAGAAAACTCAGTGAAAGATCTTAAGCACACAAAAATAAAGCAACAGGGAAAATATTAATAAATGAAGGTAATATGGCTTTCAGATCATCTAAAAGAATCCAGATATCTCTGAATATAAATTGCAAAAATAGAAAAGTGAATCAACACAGCATAGGGCATAGGACCCTGGAGTTTTCTAAGAAGGCATGGAACCACAGCAGGATGTTCATGGTTTAAGAGAGAAGTAAGAATTATGAAAGCAGAATTTGTGGCCTGCACAGCAGAAAAATTTGACAGAATTTTTTAAAAAACTGAATCCATAGTGGCAAACCTCACCAAAAAAAAAAAAAAAAAAAGAATGAACACTGGGTCAGGAATGCAAAAACATAGGGATAGAAGAGAAACTAGAAGGAAAGAAAAAAGCATTAATATTAAAAGAAAACATGATCTCTACAAAAGTAAATAAATTGATTGATCTCCAAGACAGGTTACTCAGACCCCACCTTAGGAATAGAGGTCTCCTAGAATAGATGAGAAGTCAAAAAATCTGAACAGCATAATAAAGCAAGAAATCTACCCATAACTTCAGAACACAGAAAACAAAGTGCTAATTGAAAAAATGCACAGATTACCTCCAGAAAAAAAAAAATCCTGTGCTACAAACTTGCATGAGAGAGAAGGAAGGAAGGCAACAAAAAAAAAAAAGAATGGATGGACTTACTAAGCACCAACTATGTGCCAGGCACTGTGATGGGTACTTTATAAATATTACCTAATTTGATCCTCACAACAACCTTGGGAAGTAGATACTTTTATTATAATGGTTATTATTGCTGCCATTTTACAGTTCAGGAAACTGAGGCAGCCAGAGGTTAAATGACTTGCCTGAGGCCACACAGTTAGCAATTATCTGAGACACAACTTTAAATCAGAGAGGCCAATGCTCTCTCCACTATGAATAAAATAAATTACAACAGAAAAAACCCTGAGAATTAATAACTTCAGCAAAGTTGCAGGCTACAAAAATAAAAAAAATTGACAAAAACATATAATAATTAAATAATATTTACACAATAATTATAATATATAAAATAAACATTCATGAATAACTAATAATTAATGAATTGATTAATTAATAAACATAATAATATGAAAACCTGAAAAGCAATAATAGAAATAAAATAAATATATATAAATATATAAATAAATAAATAAATAAAAATTACTATAAAATATAAAAAATATATAAAAAATTACTATAAAATATATAAAATATCTACTGATTAATATACTAAAACACAATGAAAGACTTGTATAGATTCTAGGATGAAATATGAAATCCTATTTTGCATTCAAAGCCCTTCAAAACCTGACCTTCCCCAGGTCTCTCCATGCCCTCACCTCCCACATACCTTTCCAGTCTTATTCCTTACTCCCAAGTACAAACTCTTCAATCTAGTTATGCTGGTCTCCCTGACATTTCTTCAACACGAGACCCCATCTTTCAATTCTGAGCATTTTCTCTGACTGTCCTCATGCCTGGAATGCTCTTCCTCCTCATCTCTGCCTACTGGTTTCCCCAGTTCCTTTCAAATTCCAACTAACTTCTCACTTCTAACAGGCAGCTTTTCTCAACCCCTCTTAATTCCAATTGTTTCCTCTTTATCTTCCATATAGTTTGTTTGCTTGTTTTCTTCCCTCTTTGATTTACAGATGAGCAACAAGCAAATAGAGTTAAGTTAAGGGTTACACAGCTAGTAAGTGCCTGAGGCTGGATTTGAACTCAGGTCTTCCTCTTTCCAGGCCCGGTGGTCTATCCAACCTACCACCTAGCTGTCCATACTGTATATATTAGTCCAGACAAATTGCTTTCTTGCTGTTTCTCATACATGACACACCACGTTCCATTTCTTTCCCCGTGCACAAACTATTCCCAGGCATAGAAGGCACTCCCTTCATATCCACCTGTAACAGCAAAGACCCCGAACACACAGGAAGGCCTGTTGTACAAGTTCTTAGATCTTCTTTTCTAAAAGGAAAGCAACTTTCTAGGGGTCAACAATCACTTTACTCAAACACATATACCAACAGAGAAAACAAGCACAGAAACAAAGACCAACAGACAGAGCTTCCTTCCAAATGTCCGACCATAAGCAATACATACATCCCAGATCAACAGATAGAACCAGCTGTCTGACTATACATAGATAGTTACCAGAGAGAGAAGCACCCACATCTGGATTTTCAAAGCCAGGAGGGTACCTCAGCAGCTACCCAGAGTCTCTGTGACCACACAAACACTTCCAGTGAGTAATCCCCAAAATAAAACCTTAGCTCAGAGTATTTATACACTTTTCAGAGCTGGAGGGCACGACTCTCAAGAGAAATTAACAAAGGGTAGTAAGGTCTATGAATGGGCCAAGAAGATCTTTAATTCTTACCCCCACCCACCATTAACCTTACATTAACATTACACCACCTCTTAGAATTTCCAGTTTCCTTCACAGTTCAGTTTAAATATCACCTTATACATGAAGCCTTTCCTAAGCCTCATTCCACCTCCAACAGATGCTAGTGACTCCTCAAAATTAACTCACATTTTTTGTGCATATATTACGTCCTTACTTATTTGGGGACGTGTTATTTTCCATAATAGTGTGTATGCTCCTTTGAGGATAGGACTGTTTCATTTATTACCTTATTTATTGTCTATTGTATTTTCCAGTATCTAGCACAACACATGGAATACTATTTTAAAAATGTTTAATAATTAAGTGCTAGATTTGGAGTCAGGAATCCTGCCTCAGACAATTACTGTAGTACACTAGATAATTCACTTGGTCTCAGTCTCAGATTCCTCTTCTATAAAATGGTAACACAAGGTTATTTTGAGAGGCAGTGAGATACACTAGTCAGAGCAATGGATTTGGAGTTGGAGCACCTGAGTTCATATCCCACCTCTGATACTAACTACCTGTGTGATCTTGGGTAAAATATTTCCTACCTCTAGGCCCTGAGTCTCCTCCTCTATAAAATGAAGAGGCTGATCTAGATGACCTTTAAGGTCCCTTCCTGCTCTAAATATATGACTATAAGTCTGTGAAATGAGATAACATATATAAAGTATCTTACAAACCTTAAAACACCGTCAGTATCAGTTTTTACTACTGTTATATTTGATTTCCCAGCTCCATGCCTTTGTATAGATTATCCCAAATGCCTGGAAAGTTCTCCCTCCTCACTGTTCTATCAGAAACCCTAGATTCCTTCACCAAAGTTCACCTTACCCTTCCTCACTGTTCTATCAGAAACCCTAGATTCCTTCACCAAAGTTCACCTTACCCTACAATTAACTTTGTTACAAATGATCCATTAATGGCAACTCTTAATTATCCTTTCTTAGTCTTGATCCTTCTTAACCTCTCTGCGACATGTGATGCTGTTGACCACCCTCTCCTGGACACTCTCTCCTCTTTGGATTTTCATGACAGTAACCTCCTTTGGTCTTCCTCCTGTTTCTAGTGATAGATCATCATCCATGTCATACAGCTTAGTTTATTCTAGGCCTGCTTTTTTCTATTGACATTCAGCCTTCTTCGGCTTCTCTAAGTTCAAATATCATGTCTGTAAGGATTATTCCAGCCCTAGTCATTCTCTTGAACTCCATTACCAACTGCCTGATGGACATTTTAAAGTGGAAATTCTATAGGTGTCTCAAATCCTACAGGTCTAAGAAGAAATCTTTCTTGAAAATTCACCACTCTTACCTAACTTTCAAGTTTCTCTTCAACTCTTACCTTATGTATCCAATCAGCTGCCATGTTTTGTCATTTGGAATTAAAAACATCTTCTATATATGTCCTTTCCTCTCCACTTGCACAGCTCCCACCATACCTCAAGTCCTCACAACCTCTCCCCTGGCCTATTGTAATAAATAATTTTCTAACTGTTATCTATGCTTTAAGTTTCTACTCCAAATCCATCCTCCCCACAACCACCAAAATGATTTTCTCAAAGTACAGGTCTAACCTTGCCATCTATTGTTTCTTGCCCCATCAATAAACTCACAAGCCTTTAAAGTTCAAATAAATTTCTCTCTATTTGGCATTTTAAATTCTTCACAACAGTTCATCACTACCTTTCCAGCAATATTCCATACTATTTCTTCTGATCTTCTTGCAGTTCAAAATTTATCTCATGGACTGTTAAAATCCTGTTTAAGTAATTTGAATGTGCAAGATAGGTCATTCCTGGTGATTCATTGTCAAGAAAGAGGAGGTAGAGATTAAAGGACCAATGAATGGCTTAAGGTATACAGATATACATACATACATACATACATACACACACACACACACACACACACACACACACACACACACACACACACACATTTAAGTGCCACTCTTTCTCTGGGTTGGAGGCTTTATCCAAATGAGAAAATCTTGATGAGCTTTGATTAATATTGGATAATTATCTTGAAGCAGAAAAAAGGGGTGGATCTAGGAATTGGGGGGCAGGGTTTGTTGTGGTCTTTTTCTGTTCTCAGACTAAAACAAGTCAATGGTCATTACTGGTACGGGGAGGAATGTGAGTGAACAAAAAGAAAGAGCCACAGGAAAGTTCACTCTCTCCATTTTCCCTTTCAAAATTGGTCTTATCTGCGACACAGAGGGATAGAGTGAGGATACTGACTAAGGAAAATGTCACATTCCAAGGGCCAGCTAAGGGAGGAGTTGGGAAAGTGACTTAGCTTATGTTCCTAAGTAAAGGGGACAAGATTTTAATTAACCTTAATTGATGGCGCACTAGTTGGTCTGCCAATTATACCAACCACCTCCAACTTCAGCTGGCAAAACAGGTTATATTTGTTTGTATGTGTGTGTACATGTTTTTCCCACTATTAGAAAGTAAACTACTCTGGGTAAGTAAGGCCTGTTTTCCTTTTATCTTTGTATCCCCAACGCCTAGTATAGTGCTTGGCAAAGAGTAGGTACCTAATAAATGCTTGATCTATTGATCACAGAGGAAGTCCTAAGCAGCGTGAAAATAAAAAAATAAATGATCCTTTATAGGACAAGTTTCTTCAGATATTCCAGTTCGTGAATCATATTGTACAGACTGCATCAAGCTTCAGAATGGCACTGACTTTCCTCAACAAGATTTCATGACTGCTCAAAAAAAAATAAACCTGAATACCTACAAAGGAAAAATCAAATGGATGAAAAATGTATTTTGTTCAGACTATGAGATGCAATTAGATGTGCAGCTCATTGAGTGAGCCCATCACTACACATATCTTGTACAAGGTATCACGGATAGAAGGTGATCTGGGTCAATAATTGAAAAGTATAAAGACAGTAGGGCAGATTGCATTTAGAAAATCGAAAAGCACTTTCAAGAACCCTAAGCTACAACTTGACATATTTGATAAATCATTCCTTTCTGCTCTCTCTGAAGATACTTCTTTCCTTACACAAACATGATTTTTTAAAAATCTCCTTTTAACCTTTTAGCCTAAGTTCAGTAAAGTCAAAGCTCTTGATATATAACTAGTAGAACTGTAAAATGAGGGATTATCAATTGCTATTTGAGAATAAAGAAAAAATTCCCATATTTGAAAATCAATACTTTAGATAATTTGAAAATTAAATAAATAAAGCTCTTTAGGGCTTCTGAACAAATAGTTCTCAGCTCTTTTTTTTAGAAAACACTCAAAAGTATAAAAAGCATTTCCATACACAATACCTAGCTACATCTACCTATCAGGCCAAATTCTCTCCCAAGAAGAAGACAATGATGCCCATTGCAACATATTTTATTTAACCATTAAGCAAAGTCTCAGTCATTAGTATTAGACCCTCCAATTTAACAGACAATTATAGAGATTTATCTTCTGAGAGAGAGGAAGAAAACCACTTTAGTTTTTTCCAATCTATGTGTCCTCTGTAGTGACTGTCAATGCTCTCCAATAACATTCATTTTTCATGTTGGGAAATAACAGGGTTTGTTCTGTTTTGGTGCTTTGTATGTGAATAGAAGTTCCACCATTTAATTTTCGTGTCTGGAAGAAAAGTAGCATACAATTTTATCATGAGGTATAGCCATAATTAGGTTTTCAAATATGGGATGTGCTCTGAGGTGCCAATAGTAAGAAAATAAAGAGTTTTGAAACTAGTTCTTTTCTACCAGTGTATTCCTTAAAGACCAGAAAGGAAAGAAATAGAGGAATTGCATATAGTTCAAAATATTTGGCTAATTGTGCCAAACTTAACTTAAAATAGCATCTACACTCTCAGTACTATGAAGAAAATAAGAAAATAACTAGAATGGTAATCCTAACTTCAAAGTGAGTAAGAGGTAAGCTAATAAAGTGCTAGTAGCAAATAGTGCAGTTACACATCAGTAAGAATCTCATAAAATGTTTTTATTTTGTTTAAAAGAAGCATCTGGTTTGATATCTTAAAATCTTTCTTATATCAAGAAAACTGTTAATGTGCTAAGATTGTTTACTATTATTATAGGCCATGACGCTGATAAAACAACTTTGCAATAACATGCCCTCCAATTTGAATCCCTAACATATACTTTTAAGTATTACTGTACTATTCCATTTGTTTTGTGGATGAGAAATCATACATATGAATTACAAAGTTAACTCAAGTCCCAACATTACCATACATAAGAAAAGAGGTCATTTCTTCCCTTCCTCTTCTTATGTGAGTTTATCCAATCGTTTTCCCCTTTTTCTCTCCTTCTGCACGTGTGCACACTCCCCCCCAACTCATCAGAAAATGATTAAAATGAAAACAGAAATAGGCAAACTAAAAATTAATTTGAAGTTTAAATATGTTTTAACTACTTTAAATATGTTAAACCACTTTTAAATGTTTTGACTGCTTTCTTTTCACTTGAAAATGTAGGCTTGAGCTCTAAACTTTTAAAAATCTCAGAAGCATCATAAGAAAATTAATTTAAGTCTGTATCCCAAACAGAACATACGAATGGGAAAAGGACCAACTACAAAAATATTTATAGCAGCTCTTTTTGTGGTGGCAAAGAATTGGAAATTGAAGGGATATCCATCAGCTGAGGAATGGGTGAACAAAATGTGGGATATGAATTATATGGAATACTACTGTGCTATCAGAAATGATGAGCAGGTGGACTTCAGAAAAACCTGGAAAGACTTATATGAACTGATGCTGCGTGAAATGACCAGAATCAGGATAACATTGTACATACTGTACACACATTGTGCGATGGCTAACTTTTGATAGACTTACTTAGTAAAGAAAGGCTCTAAGACGCCTCCAAAAGATTCATGAAGGAAACTGCTGTCCACATCCAGAAAAAGAACTATGGAGTCTAAATTCAAATTGAAGCACATTATTTGCTTTCTCTTTTTTATTCCTTCTTTCTCATGGTTTCTTCCATTGATTCTAATTGCTATTACATACTACATGCTATCTTTGAGTGAGGGGAAGAAAATTTAGATCTTATAATCTTATGGAAATAAATGTTGAAAATTAAAAATAAATATTTTCAAAATATCTGAAATAAATTTAAAAGTATAAGGAACCTCAAAGAGCATCTAGTCTACAAAGGAGGAAACCAAGACTTGGAGATATTGAATGGCTTGCCCAGGGTCAAATAGATAGTACAGAACAGATCTGGAATCTGAACTGAAACATGCTTCTATTTTATTCCCCGCTTCTCATGAAAGAACAGTGGTCTAAATGGCTTATCTACATTCATCTAAAAAATATCCTGGAGTTTTTGTGAAATGCAAGCTCCATCAGTTAACAGTCAAAATGTGACTTAAGACTACATAAAAAAAGGTAGATTATGTGAGAGTTCTAATGTCCTTTGACCTCTTCAGATTTCATCTGAGAAGCCTAGATTATCATCATGGTTCAATATGTTTTTGGTCCAAACTTGCAACCTTATTTGGTTTAGGGAATTCTCATTATAGAGGTTCCATCTATTGAGATATATGTGTATATACATATATGTGTATATATACACATGCATGTATATATAGGAATGTATGTGTGCATATATGTGTGTATATTGGCAACTACTCCATAATTATAATCTTGCTGAGATAAAATGAACTGCCCATGATCACAGAACTAGTATGTGTCATAGGCTAAAACAGAACCCAGGTCTTCCTGATTCCAAGACCTCTGTCCAATATTCCACGCTATCTGTGGCTCAAAGTTTGCTTGGGTATAAAATAAAATCAATACAAATGAAACTATGGGAACAAACAGAAAAACAAACTAAAGGAAGAAAACAGCTTTTATCTACCAGATGGATCCATGAGGCTGCCAAAGAACAATTTCTTTACTAAGATTTTTACTGTTCAAGTTCTGAAAAAGGTCTTCCAATTCATACATACTTATTCTAAAATGTGTACAAAACCACACATGGTGTCGTCTTATGAAATAAGATTATTCCTCAGGAAATTTTAAATTCTACAAAAATAAACCAAGTAAAAGACTTTACAACCTGTTTTATACCTTTTGACTTTTTTTCTTTTGTGAATGGATAGAAAAGAGGTTCTAAAATATAGAAACACTATCTAGCCACCCAAAGGAAAATAAAATAACAATTCTGTATAAATAGTAATTCAAGTCCATTGATTATTAATACTGAACAATTCTAAGATGTTGACAGATGAAAAGCTTCATTGCCTTCATTCTGAAAACTGAAGGGAAGGGAGGGGAAACAGGTCTCATATAAATCAAGTCTGAGTGACTTCTGCAAATGACTTAATCTTGTTATACTCATTTTAATCAAAGTAGCTAAAAGGTTTATTGATTCTTTCAATCTTTTAAAAACTGATTTTAACTTTTCTTAGTCCTGTGGTCTTCCTGTTATTCATTCTGAGTTCTACTTTAAATGTTATCTGAATCTCTTAATTTAATGCTTCCATTAAATAACTTCCAGGGCCTGTAGGCTCTTCATTCATTCATTCAATGAATATTTATTTAATTCCTACCTTGTACAAAGCAATTATTAAATGCTAGTAAAAATAGACGGATTAAATAATTTAATTCCACAATGATGCTTTTACACGCTTCTATTGCACTGTGACAAATACTAGGAAAAATATAAAGATTAATTAAGATAGGCTATAGCCTCAAGATGACTATAAACTAATATGGGTGGTAAGATATATACAAGATAAATACAATATTTTTCAAAAGAATATAAGTACAAGGTGTCCCCAAAAGTCTAATACTATTGCACTAAGACTTTCAAGACATGCTGTATAAAAGGAGCACAGAAATACTGTGAGATCAGATAAGGAAAGGATCATTTCCAGATGGAGAAAGAAAGGGAAAGCTCCATTAAACTGCAGCATTTCAGTAGAACCCAGAAGGAAGTCAACAGGAAGGAAAAGAAGAATTCCCATTCTTCTTTCAGATGTTCAGTGTGTGAGCAAAGGGATGGAGATAGGCCATTACGTATGAGATCAATTCAAAGAATAACAAACAGTTTGGCTGAAGCATAGAATATGTAAGAAGAAACAGTAAAAAGAAGGTGAAACTAGAGTTTAGAGAAACATTTTAAAGGGCTTTAAGTTTCATAGGACCATTCTGACCATGGAGTAACAAGACTAGATCTGTTCAGGAAGATTAATCTGACAGCAGATAAAGCAGAGGTGGGGAGCCTAGAGGCTGGGCAATCTGTTAGAAGACTTTGGCCCTGGGGGAAGGGGAGGTAGCTTTGAGGAAAGTCTATATGGCCATTATCAAGAGAATAAAGCAGATTGCTTATTTATTCAGCAGATAACCCAAATCTCAGATAAGGTTGCCTTTGAGTTCACAAGACAACAGAAGAAGTAAGGTGTTCTCCCTTAACATTCTTAACCTTTATAATCTTAACATTCCTTTCTTAATCTTTTTCAGAATCTGTAAAGTATGTGATGGAAAGTTACAATTTACAAATGTAGGGACTCAGACCTTTTATTGCTCCTGTCTAGGAATATTATCAGCCTATCTTCACTCTAGGGTAACAAATATTGTCAGGAAAAGAAATAATTCATAAAATTTGGGTTTTTATATCATATTGATTCTAGTCAACAAGCTTTTATTAAATGTTTAGCCAGATACTATGTGAAGCACTGGGATACGTAAACAGCTAAGTCATGGCCTTGAAGGAGCATACATTCTAATAAGGAGAGACAACATGCAAATAACTTATTATAGACAAGCTATATACAGAATAGATAGAAGATAATCTGAAAAGATAGGCATTCACACTGGCAGAAAGACAGCAGGGAGAAATAACTGGAAAAAACCTCTTGCAGAAATGGGACTTGACTTGAATCTTGAAAGAAACCAGAGAAACTAAGTAAAAGAAAGAAGGCATAGCAAGAACAGGAGACAGTACGGGCAAAGGTATGAAATCAGGTTACCCACAGTTTTATAACCCTTTGGGCCTAATTCCAAAATGCTCTCCAGAATGGCTGGATCAGTTCAGAACTCCACCAACGGTACAGTAATGTCTCAATTTTTCCACACCCCCTCTAACATTTGTCGTTTTCCTTTCTGTCTTATTAGTCAATCTGATAGGTGTCAGTTGTCAGACTGCATTTTTCTTTCAATCTAGATTTATTATTTCCTCCACTAAAAATCACTGCTTCTGCCAAGAGAAGGATAACAAAGCTTAGCCTTTGCATTAAGAAATTCAAATACTTTTGTGTATATGCATAAAAAACTGGTAAGACCATTCAAAATTGGAAAAATAACAGAACAAGGAAACAACATTCCTGACATTCCCCAAATCAAGGAATAAAAAAAAGAAACATTTAGAGAGCTCTCAAATGTTTTTTCACATAATGTCAGAAACAAGTAGTTAGTTGGACTTCTTATGATCCATTTAAGGTATTACCCCTTTCATGTGGGAATATCTTGGCTGCTAAAAGGGGCAGAAAAAACCCCTTGTCTATGGAAAATTGACAAGAACAACTTGAGAAGAAACAGAGAATCTCATATAAAATGTTAAGGAAAAATACAAACCATTCTTGATGACCAGAAAGAGAACTACCCTTCAAACAAACGTATGGGGAATTTTTGAAGGCAAAGAAATGAAGGGGGAGATGACAACTCACAGGCATAATGTCCATGTTTTAGGAAAGGATTGTAGAAGAATAGACTAGAGTGGAAT
>CM053770.1:174890186-174952805 GCA_028658325.1 Potorous gilbertii
CCCCCCCCCCCCCCCCCCCCCCCCCCCGCCCGGGATTATACCTAGGACCATAAGAGAGAGCTTGAGTAGTAGCCAAGTGACTTTGCCCAGGGTCAGCCCCACTTTGAGGAGAGCCCCCACACCTTTAATTGTGAGAGCAGGACAGGGTGAGTGTTATCAGTCAATAGTAAAAAAGGGACTACTGCTGCCATACTGGGAGCCAGACACCCTACAGTGCTCACTTGCTGTACCTGAGCTACACTTAAAACTTGATTTCCTTCATGTCAAAATTTATATACATTAATAGCAGGTACTTTGACCCCTTTGGTGTTTAAATCCCACCAGTGTACGTTAAAGGGAGATGTATGTATGTATGTATGTATGTATGTATGTATAAGAACTTAAGAATTAGGCCTGATCATAAAAATGCTGGAATTGTGAAAAAAAGTTTAATAGTAACTTGTGAATACTTAGAAAAGTGCCTTCTGTATTCATGTTCAGCTCTGAGACATATAGGCTTTATAGCCTTTACAGCCTTTCCCTATAAATCAAAGTCAATCTTTGTTACATTCAAAAAGTATCTAATATAGTGGCATATAACAAGTATGTCTAATAAAGTTCCCTGGTGATGGGAAGTTTAACTCCTCACTTCATGAGAAATTAGGCAATTACGTATGTGCTCTCCCTTCCCCCCAAAAAGGTAACTAGGAATGGAGAATAAGGGTGAAAAGCTATCAACAGGTTAAGTAAAATCTGAATAACATAGACATTAAATTAATATTATCATATCAAAAAATTAGACCCTAAACATTACTTACCATAACCCTTAATTCTACTTATAAAGCTCTTTTGTACTCAGAAAAAAACACTGATTTATCATAAGCTTAATAACATGAATATTTACCCTTTCCAGTAGTCAATGAACCATATAATCTCAACATTAGATAGTGTTGAAGTGGAAAGCAGAAACATAAGGAAAACTTGGTTTATATTTAGGAATACAAAACACTTTATACTTATGAACAAAAACTAGTACAAGTATCCTTCCAGAGTCCTTTAAACTTTGGTATTGCTATACATCTCAATTCAACAGAGGCATAAAAGAAAAAGTGGTGTAAAATGAACTGTTATGAACTGAACTATATTTTACTAGTTCTTACAATAACATATATATAAAGAATTTAAAGGTTTATAAAGCACTATATGTTTAACATACCATTTAATCAGCACAGTAACCCTATAAAGTAGACATAAAAATATTCCTAAAGCAAAAGTCAGACAACGTCACTCCCCTACTCAATTAGTCCAAGTGGCTCCTTATGACTTTATGATCTGGCATTTAAAATAGCTCTTTATAACCTGTCAATCTACCTCCTTTCATTCACAACACAATGCCTGACAGGAGGTATTTAAAAATACCAACTGACCGACTCACTGACACTATTATGCAGTCAAACTGGTGTTCGTTCTGTTTCTCATTGTGACATTCCATCTCTCATATTCATACTTTTTCATATATTTTCTCCATGTTTTGAGTGTACTTCCTCCTTATCTCTCCATATTAAAATCCCTAGTTTTGTACAAAGGTCAACTAAACCACCACCTCCAGAGGTCTGCAAAGATATATTTATACAAAAATATTAATAGTAGCTCTTTTTTTTTGTGGTGGCAAAAAAACTGGAAACTAAGCTGATGCTGGAGAATAGTTATTCTTTATATTAATATAATGAAATACTATTGCACAGAAAAAAAATTCAAAAGGGATGGTTTCAGAGGAACCTTGGAAGATTATTATGAACTGATATAGAATGAAGAAAGCAGATCCAGAAGACCAATTTTAAAATAATAATACTTAAAACACATCATTGAAAGACTCAAGAATTCTGATCAATGAAATGACCAACCAAGATGACCTAGAGGACCCATGTTGAAAACAGCTATCCTCTTCTTGAAAGAATTAATGGACTAAAAGTGCAAAATTATTGGTCATGAATGATATGGAAATTTGTGTTGCCTGACTACTTATATTTCCCTAATAAACTCTGATATAAAAAATTTAAATAATATACCAGAGCAAGGAGATTACAACAATATACACAGAGATCAAACACTATGACCAGGTGGGATTTATGCCAGGAATGCAAGGCTAGTTCAATATAACTTTAACAACTACTGACCATATCAACAACAACAAAAATAATATGATTATCTCAATATATGCAGAAAAGGTCTTTGACAAAATACAACACCCATTTATACACTAGAAAGCATAGGAGTAAATGAAGTTTTTCTTAAAATGGTAAGTACTGTTATCTAAAACTAAGAAAAAGCACTAACTGTAATAAGGATAAACTTGAAGGCTTTTGAGTAAGATCAGGAGTGAAGCAAGTGTCCATTATCACCACTATTATTTAATATCATACTAGAAATGCTAGCAGTAGGACAAGAAAAAGAAACTGAAGGAAAAAAAATATGCAACAAGAAAATAAAACTATCACTCCATGCAGATGATATGATGGTATGCTTAGAGAACCCTAGTGAATCAACAACAACAAAAAAAACAATTAACAACTTCAGTAAAGTTGTTGGATGTGAAATAAATACCCATAAATCATTAACCCACCAGGAAGATGGAGAAAGAGAAAATCCATTTAAAATAACTGTAGACAACATAAAATACTTGGGCGTCTATGTGCCAAAAAAACTTAGAAACTATATGAAAATTAAAAAAAAAAATTTCATATAAAGTCAGATCTAAACAACTGGAAAAATGTAATAAATTGCTCATGGATAGGTCAAACCAGTATAATAAAAACTGACAATTCTACCTAAGCTAATTTACTTATTCAATAAGTAGCTAGGTGGTGCAGTGGAGAGAGCACCAGAACAGGAGTCAGGAGCACCTGAGTTCAAAACTCATCTCAGACACTTGACACTCACTAGCTGTGGGATTTTGGGCAAGTCACTGAACCCCAACTGCCTCATCCTGGGTCATCTCCTGTCATTCTAATGAATATCTGGTCACTGGACTCAGATGGCTCTGGAGGAGAAGTGAGGCTGATGATCTCCCTCACTCAAAACAAAGTCAAGTGCAAGTCATGTTATTATTTCTCTGATGGCATGGTCTTCTTTGGCAACGAAGGATGAACACACACTATACCAATCAAACTTCCAAAAAATTATAGAGCTAAAAAAAAAGTCACAATCAGGAAGAACAAAAGGTCAAGAGTATCAAAGGAATAAATTTTTTAAACGATGAAGAAGGGGGATTAATAGTTCCAGATTTCAAACTATATTACAAAGCAGTAACCAAAAAAACGATTTGGTACTGGCTAAGAAACAGAGTAGTAGATCAGTGGAATAGATTAGGTACACAATACACGGTAGCAAATAACCACAGTAATGTAGCATTTGACATATAATCCTCTCTGCTATCTGCTTCCCTTTTTATGGGTGAATTTACCTCATTCACATTAACAGCTATGAATACTAATTATATATTTCCCTCTACCTTATTTTCTTCCCTGTTTATCTTTCTCTCTCTCTTTTTACCGTCTCTCCTCAAAAGTTCATTTTGCTTCTGACAACTGCCTCCCTTAATCTATCCTGCCTTCTATTAGCTCTGCCCCTTTCTTACTTCTTTCCCCCATACTTATTTCAATATGTATCTAAAAAGCATAGAGTTGTATGAGTTTCATTTTAGAATATCTTTCAGGAGATGGAAATTGTATGTCCAGAAATAAAGAGAAACTATTTGCTATGGTCAAAGGTTTAAGGTTACTTTGGCTACGATCTTCTTCGTAGTAAAAACATTGAAAATCATTATCTGCCTTTGTTTTATTATAGATTTCATATATCAATACATTGTTTTCTTGACTACATTTTATTATGTATTAAATGACTGTATTACAGGGCTTTTTATAGAACTAGGAAAAAAATCGTAACAAAATTCATCTGGCAAAATAAAAGGTCAAGCATATCAATGGAATTAATGAAAACAAATGTGAAGGAACATTGCTTAACCATAATGGATATCAAATTGTATTATAAAGCAATAATCACCAAAAACTACCTGGTACTGGCTAAGAAACAGTGGTGGATCAGTAGATTAAATTAGGTACACAAAACATAGTAGTAAATGGTAACAGTAACTTAGTGTTTGATAAACCAAGGATTCCACTTTCTGAGACAAAAGTTCACTATTCCCACAACTGCTGAGAAAATTGGAAAACTATACGGCAGAAATAGGTATAGACCAACATCTTATACCATATACCAATATAAGGTTAATCTGGGTAGATGATTTAAACATAAAGGGTAATCTATCATAAGCAAATTAGAAGAAAATAGTTTCCCTGTCAGATCTATGGAGAAGGGAAGAATTTAAGACCAAACAGGAGATAGAGAGCATTACAAAATGTAAAATGGATAATTTTGGTTATATTAAATTTAAAAGTTTTTGCACAAACAAAACAAGTGTAATCAAGATTAGAAGGAAAGCAGAAAACTGGGAAACAATTTTGACAGCAAATGTTTCTGATAAAGGCCTCATTTCTCCAATATATAGAGAACTGATTCAAATTTATAAGAACACAAGTCACTCCCCAACTGAAAAACGGTCAAAGAATATGAACAGGCAGTTTTCAGATGAAGAAATCAAAGTTATCTATAGTCATATGAAAAAATGTTCTAAATTACTATTTATTAGAGAAATGCAAATTAAAACAACTCTGTCACCTCATACATACCTATCAGATTGGCTAATATGACAGATAAGGAAAATAATGAATGTTGGAGAGGATGTAGGAAAATTGGGACACTAATGCATTGTTAGTGGAAATGTGAACTGATCCAACCAACTACAGCACAATTTGAATTTGTGCTCATATATATGCCCATTTGAAACTGCACATACTCTTCGATCGAACAATATCACTACCAAGTCTGTATTCCAGAGAGATTAATAAGAAGAAAAAAGGAAAAGTATCTATTTGTATGAAAATATTTATAGCAGCTCTTTTTGCTGAGGCAAAGAACTGAAAATTGAGGGGATGTCCATCAATATATGGTATATAACTGTAATGTAATTTTTAAGAAACAAATTCTTTTTTAGTCAAAGCATCAGCCACTATGATCATTCAAAGAATTTTGGAAATAAAAGAACTTACAACAGTGTTTGTTCAGTAAGAAAGTAATCCAGTTTGGCTACAGTACAAACTGTGTTAAAGATAAGGTTAGAAAGGTAGTATGGTAAAAGTGTGAATGCCATGGAAAAGAAGTTTGAGTTTTGCCCAGCAATTAATTTCCAGAGTTATCCAATTTCAACTTTATCATGAGACATTTAAGTAGTAAATTAGAAATGGATGTGGGGAAAAAGAATACATTCTATATATTACAGAAAAATAAGATTTTTTAAAATGGCAGTTTGTCCTCAGTCAAAAATTAAACTCTCCTAATACATCTATATTTTTTTGTGAAGTGTCTTTACAATTCCTCTGCTTCCAAAATAATGTTATCTCAAAGTAATATTAATATTATGATAATATTCAATTTTATGCAGAGTCAAGCAAATACTAAAGCTTAATGCAGAAATAATCCCGTTAAGTACCTAATTTAAAAACACAGGTGGTAAAAGAAGGCTATTCAGAAAATAACTTATAAATTGCTTCTGGTTACCTTAGGAGGAAACAGTCCCTTTTAATAAAAGTCATAAGGTACATACATTTTTAGACAAAATTAATCTGTAACTTTCTTATCAAATAGTTTCCAGAAACCATGTATCTGACAATTAGAGAACACTTGTTTTGATTGAGTCTAAGAAAGTAGGTTTACACAATTTTAAAAATTTCTATGCTGCTAAAAGTTTTAGATAAGAATAAAATTTAAACACTAATTAATATTAATAATCAAACAGCCCTACAGAACCAACGATCAAACATATTTCCATGCCTTTCAGTAAAGAGGCAGAGCACTAAGAATATAGGATGTAACCTATACTGCCAGAAATGGCCACTTGGTTGATTCTGTGTAATGTTTAAAAATGCTACAATGAAGCATTGAAAATGAGGAGTTCAGCAGTAAAAAATGTAGTGTAAAAACAAAGGACACCAATATTGCCTTTGATAGCAGTAATTTAGACAGGTCATTCAAATTCCAGTGTAAAAAATCTCAATATGTCAAGTTAGGAGAGCCCAGAAAAGAGAAACAATAGCATTCATTGTACTAGCAGGAATTTTGCCCATTCAGGTCACAGCAAGGGATCATCTAAAATACTACAAAGGCTTTGGAAGGTAAGAGAAATTCCATCCAAAGGTCACCAAATGGCATCCTCAGAATATTTACCACGGCATAAACCTAGAAAGCAAAAGCAAGAGTTACTAAAAACTAATTAGTTTCTCTTAATTCATAGCTCAGTATGGATTTTTCTGATCATTTGGGAAATTAATGCACTTATTTCATTTCCTACAAAAGAGTAAGAGGCAGTATGTGAAAGACCCCACAAAAATCAATCCATTAGGAAAAGAGGAGCTCCAACTATCCACAGTGAATACTGTGAAAGCTGCCTTGACTTCCTTCTTCCAGCAATTCACAAAGTCAAGTTTCATCCAAAGCTGGCAATGCAGGCAGTCAACCAAAGGATTGCAACTCCCATTGCCAGTGCACTGCTGCTAACTGAAGCTTATGGAGGGTTACCAAAGAATGTAACCCAGCAGGACACAAAACAGTATTCAAACAAAGCACTAGTGAATATAATCTCCCACACAGCTGGACAGAAGTCTACTGTTCAGGGCTGCAGGAAAGATCAAACGAAAAAAGTCAGTCATCAATGCAGAAGTCTCACTTCTCTTCATATCATTGTGGGTCACATGAAGTTACTTCTTTATACAACATTTTTTCCTACATTGCAGCAGTCTCCAGATGTTGAATTGAGTTAAGGCCAACAGTCTTGAACAGATGGGGAAAGATAAGGAATTACAGTTTACACTGAAGAACTCAGAATTACTCAAGCTTTAATACAAAGGGCAATATTTGAAAATATTTAAAAACTCTTCCCAAACTCCCTTTGAGAGACTGAGGATAGTTATATTTGCGACTATGTACTTTTATCTTTGTTTTCCCAATGCCTGGCACATGGTAGGTATTTGATAATGCTTGCTAATTGATATGAATATTTATTATATCTTGAAGTGAATAGGCAGAGTTTGGACTATAACAATATAAATGGGAAAAAAATACCAATGCAGAATAGAAAATAAAGGTTATAAAACTATGAAAAGAAGCACAATCCCAAAGAGGAGAAAGAAGAAGATGACTCCCTCCCCTCTTTTGCAGAGGTGAGGGACGGAAAAGTGTGGAACGCTATTGCATGAGAGTCTTTGTCAATACATTGATCATTTTTCCTCATTTTTTTCCTTTTTGAAATTAATTATTTGTTATAGAAAAGATCTTTCTGGTAGGAAGATGTGATTTTGAAATTAAAACAAAAAGATATTGATAAAAATTATTTTTAAATATATGGGGGTAACCTCTTCTCAAGATTAACCATTGTAACAGAAAGTATAATTTAAGTGGCCTTTTACAATTTATTATTCTTTGATTTACTTCCCATGGCTACAGGCCCTGCTTGCAAGCTCGTAATCCAATGGAGGAACATACATGCACCATACAAACAAGATCTATAGAGGATAACTTGGAGATAATCTCAGAAGGAACGTGCTCAGATTAAGAACTGGGAAGGACTTTGGCAGAAGATGGGACTTCTGCTGAAACTTGAAGAAAAACAGGAAATTTAGGAGATAGAGATGAGGGGGAAGTTCAGAGTCAAGAGAAGGAGTATCTTGTTCAAGGAACAGCAGGGAGACAAGTATCACTAGATCAGAGTACCTGGAGAGAAGTAAAGCATAAGGTAGGAAGGGAACAGGTTATGAAGGGCTTTAAAAGCCAACAATTTTATACCTGGTCCTGGAGGTAATAAGAAGCTACTTGGATTGTTTGAATAGGTTTAGACTTGTACTCTAGGAAAATCAATTTGACAGCAGAGTAAAGGATAGACTGCGGTGGATAGAAACTTGAGGCAGGGAGACCTACCAAAAGGTTACTGTAATAATCCAAGCATGAGATGATGATCCAAGCCTGAACGAGGAAGCAGCAGTGTCAGAGGGGAGATGGGACATCCCCTGATGTTTAATAGGCGTGAAGGAGGAGATAAGGCTACAAGGAATCTAGTGACATGAAATAAAGAACAAGGAAAAAAGAGAACTACCTGTTAATGGTCTTAATTTTTTCAGTGAAATATCAGGAAAGGTTCTCAGCTAAGAGGGTCAGGAGGCTATGAGAGGCTTAAGGAGGGATGAAAAGGTTTGGAAAAGTCACTATAACGAGGAAAATAATGACTATTTGGACACTTCACATCTGAAATATAACCCATTAAATATAAGCACCTTCCCCCCTCCTTGATCAAGGATGCTCAGAGGCCTACCTGCGTAGGCATGTCAGAAAAACACAGGAGAAATGTACACAGGCACAAAGATGAAAACATTCTTACCCCTCAATTAAGATGCCACGGAACCATCAAAGATGCACAGAATCACAATGAGTCATCAGACTCTTCCACTTTCCTCTCTCCTCTAAGAGGAAACTCTGACCTACATGAAAACTCACTCAGCAACTCTCAGGTTGGTTTTCTCCCTTGATAGCCAAAGATCAGTAAGCCAAACTAATTTTCTTCAAATCCAAATAACTCATGTGTGTCTTCTATCACTTTCCAATGTAGCAAACTGGCAGATCATATTACCTTGCATTCACTTGATTATCCAGTCTTCTTCGGTCTTCAGAACACTCACAAATACACTATTTTTATCCAGTATCTTGTCATCACATCAGCTAAAACGGCCATTCTTTCTATGAACAAGAAATACTGACCTATTTCTCATCTCTTCTTCTTGTATCCATTAAGGTAGCAAGTTAGTAACATCTCCCATAAAAATTAGTATAGTTTTATAGGCTCTAGTCTAGGTTAAAGCAAAAATACGAAAAGATTAAACACAGAATTGAATACTAAAGGTTAGGTAAGATACTATACTCCACCCCCACCATCACCCCTCAATTCAGATTGTTCTCCATTTTATAGTCAACTGCATCGAGCCTTTTAAACGTTAGATAATACCTTGAAGAAGAGATTCAGAGCATTGGGTAACCTTTCTTGCTTTTCTTAAAGACTTTCTCGGGGCCTTAGAGAATAAAAAGTATCTAGGGAAAAGGCTAACAAGACTAGCTTGAGCAGACATGATTTACATTGCATCTGAGAAATTCTCTCTCACTTCTGCATATATCTACTCATCATATCCACAGCAAGAAATATACCAATCAATTTCTGAGATTTGCTCAGTAGGACTTTTCTTTAGGAATGTAGTTTTTAAAATATTTTCATATCCTAAGATTAAAACAATGAACTTGAAATTTTTAATCTCAAATCCACCAGAAGCAGTGAATTCCTGGATTTAGAGTTAGAAAGGATCCCTGAAGCCCCCTAGTTAAAATCCCTCATCTTACAAATAAAAATGAAAGTTAAACCCAGGGTCAAACAGGAAATAAGGTAGAGCCAGGATCTAAACCCAGGTATTCTGATTTCAAATCCAACATTTTTCTTTCTAAGGTACCACAATATGCCTTTCAGCCACAAGGATATATCACTACTGTCTATGAAGTATGTGACAGACTGAGGTGCCTACTGTCTTATTAAGGGGGTCCCTGGAGACCTAGAAATTAAATTTCAACTAAGTCAAATCCTTCTTCAAATACATCTACATATATACATGTGTGGATATATGTATAAACATACATACACACACACACACATACACATTTATACATTTTAGCCATACCTTCTAAAACAAGGTTACACAATCTGCAGCCAGTGGGCATGCCAAAGGATTTGGGGAGGGCCTGGGAAAAATATAGAGATTGTTTTTCGTTACATTTTTCACTGGCCAACAGAAATCCTTTGGTGGGTCGCAGGTTGTGCAGGCCTGTTCTAAAATCTTACAATCTCTATTAGCTGAAGTTCAAGGTTGATTCTTTGCCCAAAGAAAATGGAGAGTGAATAAGAAGTGAGAGACCAAGGAAGTTACCAGCTTCTTTTTTTCTTTACAGCGGGAGAGGGACTGGACCTCTGGTTTCACTGATAGACAACACCTGGATTAGGAAATTCCCCATAGCAATACAGGTTAGTAGCACCTCAGCAATTTAGTTGCCTACATCATTAAGAGGTTAAGTGATTTACCAAGGTTACACAACTATTACATGTCAGAGGCAAAACTTGAATCCATGTTTTTCTGGTTTAAAAACCAGCTTCCATTCATTTTGCCTCTCCATTTGTCAGCACTGACCAAGTAGCTCTTATATAACAAGAAGACTTCTTCATCAGAATGTAAGTAGGATCAGGTGCATTGTACATACAGTCAGTGCTTAATAAAGTCACTTAAGACTAGAAATCTGTTTACAGATATGACTCTGGGCAAGTTACTTAATCTATTTCAAGCCTTTTCCCTCAGCTATAAAGTGGGAATGATAATGACATCCTCACAAGGTTGCTGTGAGAAGTATTCACTTATACATCCAATATCCATTTACTGTTTATTGGATGGACATTAAGATCTAACTGCAAGCCAGGAGAAAAGTTGAGAAAATCAATTTCCATGAGGGTTACTCCAGTCTAAATTGAATTTCAATCCAAATGGTGACAATGGGATCTGAACTGAAGTTCATGAAATATAAATCTAGTCCAAGAACATCTAACACCATTTCTGTCCAGCTGGGTCAGAATTTTCTTTAGTCTTACTTCTTATTAATGATCTTTAACAATCTCTCTTCTGATTCATGTTTGACTGAACGTGCTGGAGTGTCAGACTGTTCTAATCAAGTGTAACTGTACACATTCCTCTTCCCTACCCCGCCTACCCCAGACCTTGTAGTGGCATTTCCATGTTATGTTCTTGAAAAGTGCATGAGGGGAAAATTCAATGATTCCCTGTCATGAATGTAGCATGGTAGCTTTATAATTACACTTCAGAGTCTGCTCAGAATATTAAGCAGTGTTTCCCAGTACATGGCTATAAAAGGTACAATTTCTATGCAGGAGTCCTATTGTAGAAGATGCAATCGTTTGCTAGAGTAGCACATGGTGCACTGGGACACACTTTCAAATTTTTTTTTTTGGTTCATTGATATAAACTTCATGCTCTCTTTACCCACTGTTGATTTGCTGGGAAATAAAAAGGAAATGTCTGTGAGTTTAGGGGATAGGGCATTAGTTAATTACTGACATGGGCCAAGAAAATTGCTGCTTATGATCTCAGTGGCATTTCCCTTGTCAAATTACAGCCAAGATGGGAAATTAAATTTATTGTATTTTTTCATTTTATGATACAAATAAAGACTTAAATTGTTTTGGTTTTTTTTTTTCTAAGAAGGTATCTCCCTCACTTCTTTGTAGAATTGGGAAAACATGAGTATGGAAATTTACATATAATGTAAAACTCAATTTTGAAGTATTGGTAGATTTTGCTGAACTACTTTTTAAAAACTCATTGTCACTATGGATGACTTGTTGAGTAAGGAAGTGTATGTAAGGTGAATTTTAGTGTAAGTAAGGTGGATTTTAGTGTGTGTAAAGTGAATTTTGTTATTATTTCTTAGAGTTCAGTTTCCCAGGATCCATAGATGTAGCAATCAACAGTTCTCAAGTATTAGATATGAGTTCCCACAGTTATGGTTCAAAACATCTCCACCACATTTGCACATAAGTTATATAACGGTAAATAATATAAATATCCACGGCAGTTGTGCAGTGAGATATAGGGATGAGGAGTTATAAACTTGCTGGCAATATGCCTTCTTTGTCTGTTAGCCTATAAAACAGGTGGTCACTAGATAGTGAATAGGGAACACAGGGTTTAATGCACAAAAGTTCTGTGTGCCTCAACTGCCCCCCATTGACATTTGGGGGTACCTGAGGGTGGAACGCACAAGCTGGAATGCTGTGCATACCTTGATTGGCCCATCAAGGCTTAGGGGGATCTGTGTTTGTCTCATCAAGCCACTATTGAAGCTTGAGGGGATTTAGGGGAAGCACAAGTTGTGCATGTCTTGACTGACCCTATTGAGCTGTAGGGGTAGTTGCCCCACTTCTCACCGACCCCTGTGAGAAGGGTGATTAGGGAATGCTGTAGGAGTCTGTGCCCTCACTATCAGCAACCTCTTCTGAGAGAACTAGACTAGAATAAAGATTATTAACCCCTTCTTAGTGTCTTTCCTATCTGACCAAAGCAAGAATGAACCTGTTAGCAGCCCTCAAGTGTGCTGTGTTTTATCTGTCTTACAGGGAGAAATATGGAATGTATTTGGAAATGAAGGTGACATAAAAATGACCAACAAAAATGTTTTCAAAATGAGCTAATAAAAATATTATGAATGACACGAAAGACAATAAAAGAATACAAGTTAAAGTATGCTGAAAATTATGTAGAACTATACAGAGTAATACATTACAGTTATAATTTTATTAAATAAAAAACAATTTGTCATTTAAAGTAAATACCCATTATAATAGAATTCAAATCTCTTTAGGAACCTCAACTCAAAATGAATGAGTGGTTCCTGAGGTCAGTAAAGAGCAAGAAATAAAATTTTGTTTCGCCAAAGTGAATACTATCTCACATTATGTTAATACTATCAGATTAAAGTAGTGTAAACTGAGACTGGAGGAATTTTGAAATTTAAAAAAAAAATGATTTCCTTAATTACTGAAACAGGATGACCAAAGTTATAATTAAAAAATTCCCGAGAGCCCCAAATGGTGCCTGATTTATCTGAAAAAAATAGCCATTATTGTTGCGTGGTTATTTCAGTCACGTCCAATTCTTCATGACCCCATTTGGACTCTTCTTGCTAAAGACACTGGACCTCTTTGCCATTTCCTTCTCCAGGTCATTTTGCAGATGAGGAAACTGAGGCAAACGGGTTAAATGATTTGCCCAGGTCACACAAATATTAAGTGTCTGAGGCCAGATTTGAGCTAAGATGAGTCTTTCTTGACTTCAGGCCCAACCCTCTTGTCTATTATGCAACCTAGCTACAGGAAACTAGCTAAATTAATCTTAGTAACTGTAGCCATATTATCTAAAACCAAGAATAGGGAATAAACAAAACCACTTCTAGGAGTGTGAGCCAGATTGTTGTATTTGTAGCATTCACAGAATTACTAACGATTCATCTGACAAACAGAAACAAAAGCTAAAGCAGAAAATTTTTTTAAAAACCTTACTGACACAAGTGTTTTCATGACTGCCCGTGACTGAAGGTAGAAAAAAGGAAGATATGAGAATGAGCATATGTTTAAGATGATAATGTCATATTACAGGGTTTCTGTTCTTTGTAGCTCTCTGAATCAACCCTTAAAGAAAGAATGACAGACCTCTGATCAGAACTGAAGTATCACTAATAAACAAGGAGGACTATATTTGTTTTGATACTTACTGAACTGAGATGTATTTAAATTGTGAATGTTTCTATTCACTTTACATTGAATATTTATTATGTCCCCACACAACTATTTAGTCAGATTGAAACAGAAAATAGCTGGTATTGTTAGGATGAGTAGCAAAATAGATTCTCAGGAATTTAGAGAAGTTTAGAGATAACACGATTTCAAACGTCCATACAGAAAAGCACAGTATGTGAGTGAAAAAAAGCCAAGGGAATCTGAGATCTTTGGGACAGAAATCTCCTCCACTCCGTTGTTCTGTGGCTTCTGCTACTCTAGAATTTGTTGAGAGTTCTTCTTTACAGGTATTTTATGGGCTGTGGGGTAAGAGCTAAGCGTATGTGCTTCTTTCTACTCTGCCATCTTGGCTCCTCCCGGAATCTGAGATCTTAATGCAAAGATGTAAATTTGATCTCCCAAGTATGATAACTGGGATGATTCAACACTAGACTGTGGCAATGGAAGGTGTGTCTTACTCAAAAATAATAATAAACTACTATATATAAAAGGAATACTTGAATAGAATTGTACATCAAGTAACATTCCATTGTGGACACACACTACATGGAAGGGAGAAAGCTTGGTGGCAAGAGACCTAGAGGTGGATACTGTGAATGGATTTATACAGATGGGGATCTGGAAAAACATAGGAGCTGGGCCTGTGATTTCTTTAATATGGGAAATTTCTTCTGCTAATGTAGTCTGCAATTTCTCTGTAACTTAGAGTCTTAGAGAGTTCCTTAGAGCACTGGTGAATTAAATGATTAATCCACAATTCTTCTGCCAGCATCTGTCAAAAATGGGATTTGAACCCAGGTCTCCCTGGATTTGAGGTCGGTTATCTAGCCACTATTCCACACCGTCTCTCAAACTGAAATTTCTCTGTCTGGTCTCAAAGTACAACACTGTATAATAATGTGTTATTTTCTAGTCAGAACAAGGACATGGATGCATTCCAGAAACTGATCACAAAGCTCAAATGGATACAATATATGGTAATGACAGACAAATCCTGGTGGTCTCCTACTACTAACACCCAAGCAGCTAAGGCATTCTTGACTTGACTTGCTGATAATTTCATACAAGAAAGTACTGAGATTGCTGTTCTGGACTTGACTTTGCTCAATCAACAAGTATATATTAAACAAGCAAACCAAAATGACAAGAACCTTGCCAGTAAATATCAAATTACAGTACCTGATAAAGAGAACATCTGGCACAATATGAAGTATCCACCAAGTTTAAAAAAAACAAATTTTAAAGAGTTCAAAGAATAAAAAGGAGAGATTTGATGGCTAAAGTTCTACAGAGGTCACCTCAAGAGAAATAAGATGCTCTCAAGAAAGAAATTTTGATGAAACAACTCAAAGAATTTCAATGAGGAAGAAAAAGGAATATTCACTAAAGAAATGGATTTGGCTATAAAAAGAAGTAATTAAATAATCATATTTTTAAAAGACAAGCAGAAAAAAGAAACAAGGTCAAGTAACCAAGGATAAATACAAAATTATAGTACTCAGATCTCAAACTACAAATCAATATGGGGCAGCTAGGTGGCGCAGTGGATAGAGCATCAATGCAGGAGTCAGGAGGACCTGAGTTAAAATCTCACCTGACAGTTGACATTCACTAGCTGTGTGACTTTGGGCAAGTCACTTAACCCCAACTGCCTCATCCTAAGTCTCCAGTCATCCTGATGAATATCTGGTCACTGGTCACTCTGGAGGAGAAGCAAGGCTGGTGACCTGCATGGCCCTCCCTCACTCAAAACAAAGTCAAGTGCAAGTCATGTCATTATTTTTCTGATGACATGGTCTTCTTTGGCAATGAAGGACAAACATACACAAATCAATATAGTCTTGGAGAGTTCCACAGAGAACTGATAAATGAAATGAGTTACCTAAGATCACAATGTCAGAATGTATCATCAGAGACAGCACTTGAACCCATGTCTTCTTAGTTGAGGCTAGCTTTCTATCTCATATCATCAAAATGATTATCAGTTAAGAAAAAGGAGACCCTGATTAACAGGACAGATTAGGTAGCTTGATAAAAGGAAACCATTAACCGTTGGAGGGACAGTATGAAAATGGGTACATCTGTTACCTCTTAATTCGGCCGTTTCCAAAGCCATTTAGAACCATGCCTCAAAGTCAACCAACTGTGCATAGCCAACAAAACCACTACTTGGTCTATACTCCCAAGGGATCAAGTAAAAGAGGAAAGGGACCACACGTATATAAAAAAATTTACAGCAGCTCTTTTCATGATGGCCAAGAACTGGAAACTAAGCGGGTATCTATCAACTGAGAAATGGCTAAACAAATTATGGTATATGAATATAACAGAATACTATTGTGGTATACAAAATTATAAAGAAGGTGATTCCTAAGAAACTTAGGAAAACATGCATGAATTAATATAAATTAAGCAAAACCAGAAGAACAATTTGTAAAATAACAACATTGTTAAATAAACAACTTTGAAAGACTCCGGTATTCTGATCAGTGAAATGACCAATCAATGCCAGAGGACCCATAATGAAACATACTATACATCCCCTGACAGAGAAGTGACAGACTCAGAACATTGTGGCACATTTATTTTTGGACAAGGTCAATGTGGGAATTAGTTTTCCCTCACTAAGTATATTTGTTACAAAGTTGTCTCTTTTTCTTTGGAGGGAAAGGAAGAGGAAGGCAGGAGATAAAACTAGTTTTTGTTCATAGAAAAAATATTTAAAGTTTTAAAAACCTAAGAATGTCAGGAATGCTATACAGAATGAACTGAAGATTGTGATAAATGCTAAAGACCACAGAAAGGACTTTCTTGTTTATACTGGAAGCAAGAGGAACATCAAAGGACTAGGACTGATCTCTACGGTTTATAGAATGATAATGAACTACAAAAAAAAAAAAGCTGAGCGGTTCAGCTCCCATTTTGCTAAGGTTTTCTCCAGCAAGGTAAATTTCTTTAGACTGAGAAGTATACAAGAAAAAAGGGGTATTTATTAACCAAATGAGGTCTTGAAAAAAGAACACCAAGGAGTCTACAGGACCTCAAATGAACAGCAGCCCAAGATGCTGAAAGAATATGTAGATGTAATTAATGAGCTAGTATCCTTGACCTTTGGAAAAATTGTGGCAAACTAGAGAAGTACTGAAAACCCAGAGACAGTAAACATCCTGATTTTCAAAAAAGGGAACAGGTACGTTGTTTATACCTGGGTTGGTGAACTTGATTTTGATTCCAGATAAAAAATATTTTAAGTCATTATTAAAGGGATGATTTGTCAGCATTAAAAAGAAAAACATTGATCAATTGAGGCAGTATAGTCTTATCAATAACAAATCATACCAAACTAACCTCATTTTTCTCTTTGGACAGGGCAATGAGGCAGGCAGATCTAAGGAATTAATAGATATATTTTGTCTGGATTTCAGCAAGATGTATGCTGGATGAGAAAAAGTTAGGTAAATCTATTGTTGCACTCTGCCTCAGGTGAGAGAATTACAGCTTGTGGTAGTCATGCTAATAGAGGTAATTACTACATAACCCAGCTAATAGCATTAAAAATGCTTCATAAAACTTATTCTATTCTCCCTCTCTCAGCTTTGTTTAAAAAGCTTAAGCCCACTACTATTTAGCTGTAGTAATGCCGCTCTACTGGGTGATAATCTGAAGAACTAGCAGAATTTTTTTTAATCCTTTGCATCCTGTGAATCAATTTCCTGAGTGAAGTGACATTAATGTTACTTTACTACACCTGCTCTACCACCTGCCAAAATGTTCCTCCTTTAACCAAGAGTTAAATAAAGTAAAATTCAATTTACTATTATTGGAATTTCCATGGGGCCAGAGCAATTTTTTAACTCAAAATTTTAGAAGGTAGAAGGTAAAGTGAAAGCCAGCTGTTTAGTGAGTTCAAGTTGGTTAACTTTACCCAACTATTCTCCCTTGCTTTTATTTTACACAAAATATGAATCATACAAATTCAATTCAATAAACATTAAGTGACTACCATGTGAACACCCTGGATACAGTGCTAATTGCTAGGATACAAAAGAAAAATATGACAAAATTATATCCTTGAGGAATTTACTGTCTAACAGTGGATAAAGACAAGATTAATGGATCACAAATTTAGAGTTGAGAATGTACACAAATAATTATGCTACAAGGGAGCAGAATGTACAATTATACAAATTTTTTTCCTTTTTTTTTTTGGAGGCAATTAGGATTAAGTGACTTGTCTAGGGTCACAAAGCTAGCAAGTATCTGAGGCCGTATTTGAACTCAGATCCTCCTGACTCCAGGGCTGGTGCTCTATTCACCACACCACCTAGCAGCGCCTAGACTATATAACTATAAACAAGAAGAGGACAGTAATCTTTATAAGAAATATAAAGGAGGAGGGAGGAGTGTATATGTCGAGAGAAGGGTTTATAGAGAATGTGGTACCTGATTTCATCCTTGTAGGAAGACTCAGATCTCAACTAGCACAGAATGGGGAGTGGGAGTGGGAATGGCAGGGGAGCCTGTTCCAGGAAAGACTCATGACGACATGAACGAGGGCTCCATAGGTACAGATGGATAAGAGTAAATTAGGAGCAGCATACATCTGAAAGGACTCTGCGTCAGGATTAGGAGTTTATACTTTATTTAATAGGCAATGGGGAGCTACTGAAGAATCTGGATATTGATTTGACCAGAGCAGGGCTTTAGAGAATGGTAGAAGTGAAGGACTGGAGAAGACGCTGAAAATTGCTATTAGTAGTAGTAGCAACAGTAAAAGCAATAAAATAATTACATTAACAATAACAACTAACTTTTTAAAGTACAAAAGCTATCATTACTACGTTCATTTTACAGATGAAGAGAGAAGGTGACTTGCCAGGGTGACAAAACTAGTAAGTATCTGGGGCAGCCCAGATCTCCCCAAATACACCAAGTTCAGCGTTCTGTCCATTATACCATCTCGTCTCTTCTGGCAAAGAAAGGTAAAGAGGATAACTATTAAAGAATGAAAGTAAGAGACATTGCCAAGGTATGGTCAAAAGGACTTGAAAACCAACGGATGGGAAGGAATCCAAAGAGGAATCCAAGCTTCTCAGTCTAAGTGGCCAGAAAGAAGACAGTACGCTCAATAAAAGTATGGGAGTTAAGAGGAGTGATAGATTTAGGGGGAAAGTCCAATTTAGTTTCGGGTATGTTGCGTTTGAGGTGCTTTTGCAAGCCTCATGAAGATAACAAGTTCTAAGACAGGTTTCCCTGTCCTTTTCCCTCACCCCCAAAAAACAATCCTGAAATAAATTCCTATTTTATAGCCAAATATACAAAATTAATTTACCACTTAAACTTCTCAATTTTTAAAAAAAATAAAACTACTATAAATCCTAGCTTCAAATGAAGATATAAAGATATAAAAAAATCCAGTTTTGAAAGTAGTTCCAAACATGTTTTACTACTAATAATAAAAATCCTTGTTTGTCGCATAGTGTTCTTAAATACCTTGGCTTGTTCAGCTCTCACAACAAATAAGCAGCAGTCAACCGATGGAAGATTTTAATCTGAAAAGTATTTAGTATCTCTCGGCTTTGAGGGAACACCTCAAAATAGATGCACTATAGATATTCAAAAGCATGAAAGCTGTCATGTGGAGGAATGTTGCAACAAGAATAAAGCAAACAAATCTGCAGACTTCTTGTGTGGTTATACAAGAAAGACTAGCCAAAACTAACCCGCCTTTCATCTCACTAGTAATCTTGCAGACTGACTTGGCAGCTTGTTTTCTCATTCTTTTCCATGAAGCATTTCAGAAATCACTGTTTGTTGTACTCCCTGAATTTTTTAACGGCACAGACACGTAGCAACTATATAAAGTAATGACAAAAAAGATCAAATATGTGTAAAGAAATGTATGTATATATTTTCTTCCCTATTCATGTTCTATTTACCATGTATATGCTTTTGCAAAGAAAATATCATTTTATTTCGTCTGAAATGACCGCACTGAGGCAGAGGCTTATCATGAAATTCCTAGGGGTCAGCAGGTAGCAAAACAGTGGACCCAATTATCTTGGCAAAAAACAAAGCCAAGAACAGAAATGTTTGCAAAGGCAAACTACTAGGCAATTTAACAGATAGCTAAAATAAATGGGAAATTCTCCTGGCTTCTCCATCATGTTACACACGAGAGAGCTGTTTTATTTATTAATTTATTTACCCTGTTACTCAGTGTTACCCTAAACATGTCACTTAATCTCTCTCAGTTTCAGTTTCCTGATCTGTAGAATGTGGAGGCAGCAGAGGGCATAGTGGATATAGAACAAAGACCCAGGGTCAGGAAGATCTGGGTTTAAATCCTTCCTCTGACAAAAAAAAAAACCAGCTGTGTGACTCTGCAGACTCTAAAGTACAAAACAGCTGGCAATCTTCATAGGCAGAGGGCATTACCTTAGGAATAGTTCCCTACACTGATGAACTCACAGGTCTGAACTGGACCAAAAAACACGGAGAATCAAAAGAGAGCATTTAAGTCAGGGACTTTTGTAACAAAATATTATACAGATGCCAGTTACTATTACTGTCAATTCAGAGATCTAGAGCTTTTTAAACCAGAACAGCAACGAACTCTTCCGCCTGACATGCCAACCAGAAAGACAGCACCATCAAGCAGTATCACTTTTCCCTTGACTGACAAGCCAGGTGGATAAATTGTGCAGTGTTTCAGTAGTTAGTTCTTGGTAAAAACTCTGCTGGAGCCTCCTTTATAGGCTTCCCCACCCACCTGGCCCACCAGCATTGCTCTGGGTTACTGTTTTCAAGCACAGCTGGCTCAGTGCAGAGACACCTCCCTTACCTATGGGAGAAAGAGAGCAGGAACAAGTTCATTTTAAAGCAAAAGAAGGTTGAAGAGGCCTTAAAGTAAAAAAATCTACAAGACTGAATATAAATCACAATAAAAACCTAATGACACCACTAAAAGCAAACCCAGGGAAAGAAGGAACAGTAAAACAGGAAGACAATGCATCTGGGACTTGCAAAGATATACCTGCACTGCAGATGTGAATTAAAAGGCTGTAGGTACCCCTCCTTCATCAAGACATATTTTGAAAATTCACTCCCTAAACATCTATCAAAGGAAACCCATACACACACACACACACACACACACACACACACACACACACACACACACACACACACACACACACACACACTTACCTCTACAAAACTTGGCTTAAGCCAGCAGGAAGTTTACTAGTAACACCCTAAAAATTAAGAATTGTTTTTCCAGCACTGATAAGTTCATGCCAGCTCATACTAGTACACAGTACAACACAAACATTCCCTTGGCAAAGCTAGCTGGGCAGTCATTATCTGACATATCTTCATACTTCAAGGACTGAAGATTTTTCTCCAGCAGGACCCCTTCACCAATGCAGATCACAATCACTCTGTACCTGACTAGGTCTTCCTAAATGATCTTGACCAAAAAATTTCATCACCTAGCAATGAGTTTTTCCAAACTCAAACAGGCTGGTCTTTGCACTGTCTGTTGTTCAGCCTCTCCTTGAAGCCGTTCTGGTTTGGTAGGGCCTACTATGCTACATCTGCATTTAGGAGCACCCAAATTCAAATCCTGCCTCAGACACTTACAAGCCGTATATTCTTGGGCAAGCCACTAAACCTCTGCTAGTTTCCTCATCTGTAGAAAAGGAAGAAAATAGCACCTATCGCCTACAATTGATGTGAGGATCAAGTAAGATAATATTCGTAAAGCACTTGTAGATGCCACTGTTGCTGTTACCAAAGATTATTTGTGCTATACCTCTGAGGAACTGGGTTCACTTCCAGACATAAGGACACACCAGAGTTTACAGGAAGTCATCATTTAAACAAGGAATGTGGACGACATTAATACTAATCCTCTGTGGACATTTTTTTTATTTTAGTAATGGCAGGATCTTCAAACATTTACAAAGCACTTACTATGTGGAAATACAAAGAAATACAAAGAGACTGCCCTCAAGAGGCTTAATTGGGGGAGATAAGATATACACATGAAAAAATAAATTAACATTAGGAAGCTTAAGAAATATATGCTACAAATTAACATGGGTATCTTAGGATAACAACATAGCTAAGTCTAGAGAGGTTTCCCAGAATCTCAGTGTGAGAAGGGACTTGAGAAGCCATCTAATCTAAATATCTAAACTACTAAACAGATTAAAAAGGCTTCTCTAAATTAGCTCAAGTCTCTAACAACCACTAAAAACAGAGTACACAGATAGGTGCAGGATAAAAATTTTAATATACTATTTTTTCTACGCAGAAAATATGAGACCCAAACTTGTGATTTGAACTTTTAGAACCCGACCCAACGTCTAGCATCCAAGATACACAGAGACCTAACATAAATCTCTAAACCCTAGAACTATTCCACAGTGGATAAGTGGTCAAAGGATATGAATCAACAATTCTTAAAAGAATTAAAAACTATTAACAACCATATGAAAAGTTGTTCCAAATTACTAATATTTGCCTATAACTGAGGTGGACTGAAAGATAAGAATTTTAGATTTTAGCAACCTGTAGAATTCAGAAGGTACATGAAAGAACATCAACCAACATGTATACAGAAGATGAACATTAGGTACTAAAATTCATTGAGGAAGGAAACTGAATATCCTAAAGGTCAGTAGACAATGACCAACAGGTTCTATGAGTAATAATAAAGAATCTGAAAGTGACAATGAAGGATGAGGAGTATATTCTGAGTGTCCTGCTTTCACCAGTGATTTGGGCAGGGAGCGGTGGGGGGGGGGTGGGGGAGAGAAGAAGCGGGGGAGGAATGTTAAAAAAAAAAAAAAAGGTGCATACAGTACCAGAAAGCCTGACCAATGATGCAGAGTCATCAGGAAGAAGCCTAGTCTCAATCAGTGCCAAAAGACGGAGGGAGCAAGACAAGAACAGTTAAATTTGAGAAGTTTGTTAATTATGGAACAAATATTAAAGAGGGTTATTAGAAGAAATAGAGGGTAGATTTGTAGTAGAACATAACAAGGAAAGGGCTGAGACATATGGAAATGAGTTCAGTATCACTGGAGAGCTAAATGGGGTAGAAATTTTCTAATCTTTGGGAAAATAATCCAAGTAATCTATCTGTGGAGAATGGAAGTCATTTGAGAAAGGTTTGTGACTGGAAGGTTCAAAGTCATCCTTTGAAGTACTTGGTCACAGACACTATTGCTGTGTCTTGGGAGACCTCAAAAGGCCCACAACAGAACTGGTACTAGCAGAAAGAGGTTTGTCAGAGACTTCATTATTAAAAACTATTATGTACAGAGTACTATTCTAGGTATTAGGGATACCATGTCATAGGAGTGTGTCCCTTGTTCTTCAAATTTAGCTGCTGAGACACGACTTATACATACCAAAATTAGTTAAGTGACAAAGTGAAATATAAACAAATTGTATTCATTTTTGGTAGAAGATGGCCACATTCTCTCAAACTGAAACTGGGATATAGAAGAGTTCTGGAGACAGTGCAAAAGAAAATAGAAAAGATAAGCTCTACAGAGACCTGAATATTGAGTTTTATTGGAAATAGCAAATTAGATAAATAGAGTCAAGTTAGCCACTTTTATTTTCTGGACTCTCTGTTATTTTCTTTCTTTGGGAGATTTTTTATTTCTTTCTAGATCAAATAAAAAGGAATCATAGATCTTTGTGAAAGTGGGGGTCATGGTGTTAGAATTCATTATATGATTATTAGTTCTTAAGGGTATGCAAAAGTTTGAAAAACAACTGCAAATAGAATAGAATGATTAAAGAACCTTAATTCCAAATGTGGGTAATTTTTTTATTTTGCAAAGTCACATTAATGTGGGGGAAAGGAAGCATTTTTTAACAGCTTTCATGGAGTTGATGATAAAAGGAAAAACACTGAGATCCAGGTGACTTCACACAGATCATATTAGCAGACTCACAGGCTTAATAAAACTGTTTACCTTGAATTTCCATTTTCTACTTTCTCTCTTACATACTCACTTCTCCTTACTAATGTAGATCTAAAGTGCAGAAGTGTCTAATTCTTCTATCATTCATATGCAAGTTTTCATTAAGATAAAGCAAAAGCTCTTTCATGCCATGTGAAGTTATCCATATTGTTATGGCAAACATCTCTAGAAAAAAATACAAGTTGTCTGAGTATCATTTTATGTGCTGTCATATGCCTTCATTCTTCCAATTTTAAAAAAAAGAGATATAAAATAGGATTTCTTAACTTTTTTTGTACAATGAACTCTTTTGGCAGTCTTGCTAAAGTCAACAGACCCCATCTCAGAATAATGTTTTTAAACACAAAAAATAAAATATAGGTAGGCAGTTAGGTGGCACGGTGGAAATTTTTCTTGATCTGTAGTCAGGAAGACTTGAATTCAAATCTAGATTCACACACTTAATAACTATGTGATCCTGGGCAAATCTTTAACCTATCTTCTTCATTTCTTCTTCTATCTTCATTTAAGTCTTCTTCGATGTCCTCAACTGCAAAATAAGGATGATGGTAACACCTATCTCCCAGGGTTGTTGTGAAAACCAAATAAAATATTTGTAAAGTGCTTAGCACAGTGCCTGACCCATAGTAGGTACATAATAAATGCTTCGTCCTTTTCCCTATATCAAATTTTTCAGAACAAGTTTAGGGTGACCATCTTAAAAATCTCTGATATATTCTTTGTAGTCAAGAATTGGAAGTGGAGGGGATGCCTACCAATTAGGGAATGGCTGAACAAGTTGTGGTATATGAATGTAATGGAATAGTATTGTTGCATAAGAAATGATTGAGCAGGCAGACTTCAGAAAAACCTAGAAAGATTTACATGAACTGATGCTGAGTGAAGTGGGCAGAACCAGGAGAACACTGTACACAGTAACAGCAACACTGTATGATGACTAAGTTTGATACACATAGCTCTTCTCAGCAATGAAAGGATCTAAGACAATTCAGAGTCATGATGGAAAACACTATCCACATCCAGAGAAAGAACTATGGAGTCTGAATGCAGATTGAAGCATGTGATTTGCTCCCTCTCTCTTTTCTTCTTTTTCGTTTGTTTCTTCTTTCTTGTGTTTCTCCCATTGGTTATAATTCTTCTTTACAACATGACTAATGTAGAAATGTTTAATATGAATGCATATGTAGAGCTTATATATCAGATCTCATGCCAGTTTGGAAAGGGGGGAGGGAAGACAGAGGGAGAAAATTTAGCACTCAAAATCTTAGGGAAGTGAATGTTGAAAACTAAAAATAAACAAGCAACTTAAAAAAAAAAGAATTCCTGCTATAAAACTTTAAATTTAGTTTGCTTTAACTTCATTCTCAATAAAAGTTTAAAAATAAAATTTTTCTCACAGAATAATAAACATACACCTCATATGTATGTTAAGATATAATTGGGCAAAGCATTTTATACTGAGCAAAGTAGTTGCTATAATACTGTGGAAGGAATACTGATACACCAAATATTGTACTAGTGTTGATCCATTGGTAAAAATCCTAAAGGTTTTTTTTGCCACTGTGTTCTCTGGAACCTCTACTTGGAGAAGAAACGGAAAAAAATCACATAGGATAAAGAGCCATGGATGAGTTACAATGTACAACACTGGCAGTAGAATCCACACAAAGGAGATCACAAGTCCACTGAAATACTTTATTTCCTTCAATTAAATATGATACTCAAATACCAAACGTTCTTCAATACAAAGTCAACCAAAATTAAATGCTTTAAGTTCCATCCATTACCAGCCCCCACCCCTGATATTATAGCATTTGCTCTCTTTTTTCTCTTGATGACTTTTACATGATTCATGTTTGTATGCAAGAAATTGCCAAAAGGGATAACCTTGTCTTGATTAGAACTTACACAATTCCATCAACATCACAGACATTTTTGAGTGAGCAGCTATAGATAAATCCACAGAAAGCATAGACATAACCTTGCCATTCTACAGTTATCATCCTTGCCAATGAAAACATGCATGTGCATGTCAAAAATGTGAGTCACTCTCTGGGGAAATATATAACTAAGGCTCAGAGAAGTACACACCCACCTGGGCTTACACAGGGGCCAAATTCAATATTTAAAGTATAAGGGCTTCTAAATCAAGGCAAATGTTATCTTTTTAGCACATAATCTTTCTCCTCCCCTAAATGCCACTGCGCATTACAACAGGTCACTGCCTAAATATGTAAATTTTAAAACACTGGAAGGTCTCAGCTTACTTTTTTAGAAATGCCATTGTCTAATTTCTTTCTTATTGTTTACAAACTAGTAACAGTCAAATTAGTTATTTTTCTAAAGAGGCTAAAGTGAAATCGTGGCTGACAGTATCAATTCACTACAATATTTTTTTAATTACAATGTGTGGTAGTGATTAGAAAGCTACCTCAGAGTCAGGAAAGCCAGGTCAGCCTAGCAAAAGAAGGAAGATACCCTGTGGGAGACAGACAGGAGGCAGCCTGTAAACCATCATCACCACCAATCACCTCTTTGACCACTACCTTGACTTAGATACCAGTGGTGATAGCCCAGAACCCTGAATCTAAGACCCTTGGGAACAGTAGTGTTCCCAAAAGACTAGCTCTGTTTCCAGCAACAACCCCCAACCATCATTAACAGGAACAACCACTGTGGAGCAGAAAACAGCTGTATCTATTAACTCTGACCAAGCGTGACCAATAGAGCAGAAAAATTAACCTTGATGAAGCAAAAACCCACCCTACTGGAGAGACACTGAGGTAGCACATGCCAGACAAATCAAACTAACACAATCACTGTCTCCCCACATTCCACAACAGATATAGTCTAAGATCCTGAGTCCAAAACCCTTGGAAATAGTAGTGTCCTCCAGATCATAAGTTCTCCTTTCAGTCTAGACACCACAGTCATAATAATGAAGAGAAACCACTGTGGAGAAAGGGCCCACCTTCTTCATCACCAACTGATGGATCAATTGTCACCAAGAGCCAGGAGTAGGTAAGCTCAATCGCCCTGGGAGTAGAACATTAACCCTTGTTACCAAACTCCTTGAAGGTATCAAATGGTTCAACACTAGAAAATGATATAATTTCAATCAGTGAAACTGACATTTAATGATGAATTACCGTATGTTTTGCAGCAGTATCCTATGGACAACTAAACTTTTCCATTTGACTAGCAAGAGAAATCTTCCATATGTGTTATCATATTAGAAAATGAGCTCCTAAAAAGGAGAGACTGTCTTGCTTTTCTATTTGTATCCCCAGGGCTTTACAGTGCTTTACACATAGTACCTAATTAATACTTTGCCATTCCTTCATTTATTCATACTGCTGGTTTGATCCTAAGGATATCACTTAATTTCTTAGTGCGACAGACAACTCTCTAAGACTATAAGTTATGGACCATTTGAGACTCTCAAGATCTGTTATAGGTAGGATAATTTCCTTCCTACACTATCTTCCTACACAGATGAAAAATTACATGTCAGAACAAAATTATGCAAATTATACCTGGTCCTAGTACTAAGGTATACAAATACAAAGTTCTTGTCCACAAACAACTTTATATTCTACAGAAAGATTTTATATGTGCATACATACATGAGAGAAATTATTATTTCTTTCTTATTAATAACAAATTATGGAATAAGGATCAAGGTTTTTTCCCTTTCTACATCCTCAGCCAGAAATCAATCAGCATGGGAAATTTTGCTCAGAGACTTACCAAGGCTAAGAACTAATCAAAGACAATAAAAAGAAATTCTAAGTTTGGGGTAATGGGAGAATTCCTGCTCATTCCTGACTCAGACAGGTCAGGAAAAATGTTGATTCTCCCTTTGGTCAGACAAGTGATAGGGAAATTGATAAGTTGCTTTGGGCAAGATTTGGATGATCCAACTCACATACCCCAAGAACTTCATTTTAATATAGTCCAGCTTCTCATTGTAATATTCATTGTCTCATTAATTGTTAACTAATCATAGTTGAATGCCAGATCATATATATGCATACATGAAGATTTTATATGTGGGAGTATGAACACACACGTACACATACACACACACATACACAATCTTCCCATACAAATATGTGGATCTGTAAATACAAAGTAATGTGAATAGTGAGGTCACTACCAATAAGAGAAAATGAAGGTAGGCATTAGGAAGGAGGAGGCACTGGAGCTGAACTTTGAAGAAAGAAAAAGATTTTGAGGAATGTGTGTATTATTAAAGAGATGGTAGGTGAAAATCTAAAAAGGGAAATAATGCTTGCAAAGACCCAGTAAAGGAAACAATGAAAAAATGGTAGAAACAAAGACAAAACAGTGCTTTCAAATTTCAAACTATAATATAAAACAGCAGCCATCACAACTAGACTAGACAAGGAAGTAATCAGAAGTTAATGAACTTATAAATTCAAAAATATTATCTAGCAAAGAACTGATAAGAGAAAAACTTTTAGGAAAACCGTAAAATGGTCTGGCAGAAATTAGGTGTAAACCAAAATCTCATACCCTATTCCACAATAAATTCAAAATGAATGAGTGCCCTAATTCTTAAAGATTATGCTATTAAAAAATCACAAGAGATGCAGACCACATATCCTTACAACTACAAGGAAGGGGTGAATTCTTAACCAAATAGGGAACAGAGACTACAAAAGATAAAGAAATAATTTTGAAATATATGAAATTAGAAGCTCTTAAACAAAAAATTAATGCATCTTGAATAACAAGTAAAACAGTGGATTATAAAAAAAATTTTTATCAAAATATCTCTCATAAAGGTTTGATATCAAAGATATATACAGGAAAGTAATAGGAATTCCAAAATAATTAAGTGGTTAAAGAATATGGACAATAGTTCTCAAAAGAACAGCAAACCATTAATAAATATATGAAAGATTGCTCCAAATCACCAGTGATCAAAGAAATGCAAATCAAAAGTTCTGAGGTTTCATCTCATATTCCATGAATTGGTAATGATGACAAAAGATAAGAGTCCATTTCGAAAGAACTTTAGAAAGATAGGCAAACATTTATTACCCGCAGAATTGTGAAGTGTTCCAACTTGGAACAGCAGTTCTAGAAAGCAATTTAGAATTAAACTAAGAAAATAACCAAAATGTCCATTCTGACTCATCACTGTGAGGCATACACCCCAAGGAGTTCACTGACAAAAATAAAGGACTCATATACACAAAAACATTCATAGCAGCACTTTTTTTTTTGTGGTGGCAAAGAAGTGGAATTAGTAAGTACTACATAGGTACTCATCGATTGATGAATGACTAAACAAATTTTGGTACATAAATATAATGGGATGTTACTGTGTTATAAGAAATGATAAACAAGAAGAAAACAGAGAAGTGTGGAAAGACTTAAAAGAACTGATGCAAAGATCATTTTTCTTTGTTATAAAGGATATTTCTCAGAAAGAGACAAAGACAAGGGATACAAAATGAAAAGCATTAATTAACAAAAGATATTAATGAAAATGTATTTTAAAAATAATTTTAAAATGACCAAATCATGCTGGCAAGACTAAAATGCACTATTACCTTTCTCAAAGAGGCAGAAATTGGTGTAATCTTTTGGGAGACAAATTTGGCAATATGTAATAAGAATTAGAAAACTGATCATGCCTTTTCACCTACTGGTCCCATTACCGAGAAACTTTCCTAAGGAATATTTTAAAAGGAGAAAGAACTATCTACATATCTACACAAAATATCTGTGACTGCTTTATTATCAACAGTGAAAAACAACCTAACACATGTCTAATAGTTGGGTAATGGTTGGAAAAATTGCAGCATACCATCATAACATGCCAACAAAAATGACAAGGAGGATATAAACATATGGGAAGATAGCCTGAATGATAAAAAGTAAATATAGCATAGTAAGAAAAGCAGCATAAATATCACTTGTGACTAGGTATATATCTATGTTATCTGTGTAAGTATGCAAAAGTGACAGAGATTAGAAGACATAAGCTTATTAAAGAATATTTTAACAAATACTTCTGATCTCATGGTTATATTGGTTTTTATTTTTGCTTATTTTCATTTGGTTTTATTGATATTAAGTTTATAATAAAAAATCATGTGAAAAAAACAAAACCAAATCCAGCACAATTAAGAACACATCAGGGTGAACTAATCTCATTTTCTTTTCTGATGGCATTACTATACTTGCAGATTACGGAAATGCTTTGCCTAGTTTGCCTAGACTTTAACACAGTTCCTGATCAGTATCTTATATTATTATTGTGTTGGTTGTTGGGTTTGTCCTTCGTTTTTGAAGAGGATCATGACATCAGAGAAATAAAGACATGACCTGCACTTGATTTTGTTTTGAGTGAGGAAGGGCTGTACAAGGTCACCAGCCTCACTTTCCCCTCCTAAGCCATCTGGATCCAGTGACCAGATATTCTTCAGAATGATGCAGGATGCAATGGGAGACATTGGCCTTTTAGTCTAAGGACTTTTCAGGTACTCACTTAGAGTGAGATGATGCCAATTCAATGCCTCTATAAGAAGTAGTCATTGGTTGACACCTTTGAATATAGGTGGGTAGACAGACAGATAGACATACAAATAAATGAATAAATAAAGAAAGGAGGATAGATTTAGAAAGACAATAGAGACCAGAACTGGGATTTCACTGGGAGAGGGAACTCTTAGGTGACAGAACTCCCTCTATTACAGCAGATTAGCACCTTTTTCTGCCACTTGAAATTCTTGGAGTTGCCTAGAGCACTGAGTGGGCGAAAGTGATTTGCCCATAATCACACAGACAATATGTTTCAGAGGTAAGACTCTTCCTGAGAGACCTGTTCTCTATCTACTATGTCAGAATATGACTAAATGGTTTCAGAAATGACTCAAGTTGGATGACTAGTGGTTAATGTCTCAGTGTCGGTGGAGCAGGAGGTCTTCAGCATAGGAGGTCAGGTATCTATGCTTGATCTGCCGTTTAGCATTTTCATCAATGACTTGGACAAAGCCGTAGATATCAAGCTCACCAAATTTGCAACTGACACAAAACTGGGAGGTAAATCAATATATTGATATATAATAAATTATATAATAATTACATTAATTAATCTTTTTCCAAAAGATCCTGACAGATTAGAGCACTGACCTGAATCTAATAAGATGGAATTCAATAAGGATAAATGTAAAATCTTACCGTTGAGATTAAAAAAATCAAGTTCAAGATGGCAAAGTCATGGTTGGATAACAGTTTGTCTGAAAAATAATGCAAGGGTTTCAGAGTGAACTCAGGACTGTTTCCTTTTTGAGCTTCCATCTGATTGGAAGAACTTGTTTGGATGTAGGTCTTTAGTTGACAGACTGGCTACAGTTTAAGGCAAGTTTACTTCTAAAGGCAAGCAGTTGGATGCGATAGTCAAAGATGTTAATGTGATTTTGGACTGTACTAAAGAAACAAAGCTACCAGGAACAATGGTCAGAAGTTGCTAAGAGGCAAACCTAGGTTCCATGTCCAAAAATGGAATTGCCAATGTTGACAGTGCATTCCTCTCCTTGAGGTCTTCAAAAAGAGGTTAAATGACTACTTGTCAGGCATGTTACAGTATGGGAATCCTTTCATGAGTACAGTGGGGAAAAAAAATAGATAGCTACTGGATTCCCTTCCAATTGAAATTCTATGACTTTGTGTTTATGTGAACACTCCCAAAGAATGAATGGAGGTAGGTAACAAATGGAATGTTGAACTCAGGAACAGCTAGTCTCTGAGACACTGCTAGGACATGTGTAAGACAGAGAATGACAAGAAATAAGGCTAGAAAAAGAAAAGTTCAAACCAGTTTGTGAAGAATTGTAATTGCCATGCTGAGGAGTTTGTATTTTATCCCAAATACAATATGGAACCACCAAAGATCACTGGGCAGGGGAATGCCATGATCAGTTCTAGACCTTAGTATATTGCTAAACATCAAATGTCAATTAATATATGGATTTCACAGAAAACATGAAAAAGGGGGCGGTATTTTATGGGATCGCATTTTTGTACAATTCTGTTTTATAAATATTTAACTTAACTCGGTGGTGGTATCATCATCATCATCATCTTCTGACAAGAACTACAATTCCAATGAAAGGAATGATTTTAGAGAAACTTGGGAATATGTATATGAAATGATTCAGAGTGAAGGGAGGAAAACCAGGAGAACAATTTATAAGACAACAATGAAGACAAACAACTTCGAATACAATGACCAAACATAGTTAATAAACATGTATGAAGCACCTACATGTGCCAGACATTACACTAAGTACAAGAGATACCAAAAAGAAAAAGACAAGTCAGCCCGAAGGAGCTCACAACCTAATAAGGGAGACAATAAGCTATAGAAGATAAATGGGAAATCACTGAAAGGGAAGGCACTAGGATTCAGAGGGGTTGGGAAAAGATTCCTGTAAAAGAGAAGATTTTAGCTGGGACTTAAAGGAAGCCAGGAAACCAGAATTCCATAGGCCCAATGATGAAGATGCTACCCACCTTCTGACACAGAGGTGATGGACTCAGGGTTATAAATGAGACATTTTCTTGCACATGACCAATGAAGGAATTTATTTTGACTATGTATATTTGTTTTAAAAAGGGGGTTTTGTTTTTTTCTTTTTTTTCCCCTTAATGGAGGAAAATGGGAAGGAAAGAAAAAATATTTTTAAGTTGAAAAAAATTAATTTAAAAACTAAAACCCACTGAACTTTTACTAAAATTTTTTTAGTGTACTGAACATCAAAAAATAAATGACATAGAACACTGCCAATGTGCAGAACTGTATACACCCAGAGCAAACTATCAGTTCTCCAACCAACAGTTTCTATTCCAGTGTGATGACTGATTTATTAATGGAACCAGCCAAACTTTAGCAAAAATAAAAAGCTGATATGACAACAGACACTTTGTACCACTCAATTCCCAAAACAACACATAGTGCTGCTAACTGTACCAGCTCCAGCTGTTCAGTCAGAGGACAGAACACAAAAAAATCAAGGCTTCCTAAAATATATTCACAATTGATTCCTCAACTCAAAATATGTCTTTTGTTTTAGGAACAATATGATTTGGGGACAGAACATTTGGAAATATAAAAACCTTCAGCATGTTTTCATCTTTATGATATTACTTTAAGATTTTCCTTTCCAAATACCTCCTGGATTCTGTGGTTAAGACCCAAACAGGAATTGAATAGATATACTCAGTCATTTAGAGCATGAGCAAGGTGTTGCTCCAATGTTATATCTTTATCTAAGTTTCTCCAGTTCTCATTCTGGTAGTGGCAACAAACCTCTTTGTTATGACTATTGTCTGCAACCAAATTGAGATAAAAATTTGGTTCAAATCTGCTTTGTTTCTGAACAGAAAGCATAGGCAGCCATGTGTCTGATTAAGTATGGACTTAGTTTACTGGGAAACACTTTGTATGTTCCACAGCAATATTTTGTATATGTACAGTATATTTAACAAATATACCGACTTTCATCTAAGTTACATGACTGAAAGGAACAGTCTTGAAATCAGAAACCCTGTGTTCAAATTCCAGCCCTGACACTTATTAGCAAACAATAACACTAACAATGTTTGCAAAGCATTTTATTCATGTTGCCGCATCTGATCCTGACAACAACCCTTGGGAAGTAGATATTACCCTCATTTTACAGTTGAGGAAACTGAGGCAGACAAAGGTTAAATGGTTTGCCCAAGGTCACACAACTACTAAGAGTCAAAGGCAGAGCCTGACTCCAGGTCCAGTGTTCTTTCTACCACTGTGCCACCTAGCTGCTCCTGTGACACTGGGTAAATCACTTCTCTGAGGCTATTTCTTCATCCATAAAATGTAGATAATAACATTTGCTCCGCTATTATCTCTGGGCAGCTAGGGGACTCTGTGGATAGAGTTCTGGGTATGGAGCCATAAAAATTCATCTTCTTGAGTTCAAATCTAGCCACATATACTTACTAGCTGTGTGAGGCCAGTCAAGTTACTTAGACTTGTTTGCCTCAGTTTCCTCATCCATAAAATGATCTGGAAAAGGAAATGGTAAACCTCTTCAGTATCTTTGCCAAGAAAACCCCAAAAAGAGAACACAAAGAGTAGGACACAACTGAAAGACCTAGACAACAACAACTATTATCTCACAGAGTTATTCATAAAGAATGTAAATGATGGTTATTATTCAATTAAGTGACTCAAAAGTCAAAGCAGCAGTTACCTGGAAGGGCTCTTGCTTTAAAATTCACGTGGTGAAACATAAAGTAGGTAATCAAAACACAAAGTACAGAGACCTCCTGCAGGAAATCTTTCAGTTCTGAGACTGCAAATGGTGACACTTGTGAAACAGTTCCACTTTTACATCATTTTTCCTGTCATGCTCTATATACTCCAGATGAACTGGCCCAATGCAAGGCATTCCTTCCCTTGTTTCTGATTCTCCCAGATGTTTCCGTGACAATTTCAAATCACCGTGTAATTGTTTGGTATAAACCCCACACTTGTTTATCTGTCAACAGGTTATATTCTTCCAGCACAATGTGAGCTCCCGGAGGAAGGCACTGTTTCATTTTTTTTTTTTAATTTATATCACCCTATCCCTCAAAGGGCCTGGACCCACGGTAAGTGTTTAATGCTGGTTCAGTCACGTGCACTTCTTCGTTGACCCCATTTGGGCTTTTCTTGGCAAAAATACTGAAGTAGCTTGCCATTTCCCTCTCCAGTTCATTTTACAGATGAGGAAACAAAGGCAAACAGGGTTAAGTGATTTGCCCAGGGTCACATAACTACTAAATGTCTGAAGCCAGATTTGAACTCTGGTTGATGAGTCTCCGGACCCCAGGCCTACTGCTCTTCATCCAATTCACTAATCAAAATTATCTTTAGCCTCTGCTTGAGGACTCACTGTACAAGCCACTTCATCTGTTGGCTTAGGGCATTTTCTCTATCTCCCTTACCTGGAATTCTCTTCCTCCTCCTCTCAAACTACTGACCTCCCAGCCTTTCTTTAAGACTCAACTAAAATCCTGTCTTCTATAAGAGAATTTCCCCAACCCCTCTCTTAATTCCAGTGCCTTCGCTATTTATTATCTATTTGTTTGGATATTGTCCCCTCTACTAGATTGTAAAATCCTTGAGGGCAAAGATTGTCTTTTGTCTTTTGCATCCCAAGGGCTTAGCACAATGCCTGGCGTATGGGTATTTGCTAAATGTTGATTGACAGATTGATTTGAATCCATCTGCACCTCAGAAACTCTGTTCATAGCTCCTACTTCTGCCCTCTGGGCCTAAGAAGAACAAGACCAATCCCTCTTCCAGTCAGAAGCCCTTCAAATGCTTGAAGACAGCAGGTAGTTCCTCCCAAGACTTCCCTTTTTTAGGTTAACTATCTCCTCTTATCTCTTCATCTCATTTTGCACATATGGACTCTAAGGTCCTGAAAGGTTAAGTTATAAAGTCACACATCTAGAAAGTAACAGAGCCAGTATTTGAACACAGGCTCTCTGACTCCAAATGCTACATACCACTATCCCAGACTACCTCTTTAAATTGTTACTTCAACATATTTAATATTTATTTTCATAACAATATAATTTGGATCCTTTAGATACAATCCAAAAACAATTACTGGGATAACCCCTTTCCATTTACTTTAAAGTCACTCCATTCTGGAGCTTCCTGACAGTATCATAGATCATGGATTCCTATTCTGTCTCTTAAAAGTAGCATGCAACATAGAACATGTTGCCTCTTTCTATACAGTATTTGCTATATAGATTATCCAAACTAATTCAATTCAAAAAATATTTTTTAAATAACTACTACACACACAAAATTAGTAAGTCAGTCAACAAGCATTCGTTAAGCAAGGCACTGTGCTAAGCACTGGGGTTACAGAGGTAAAACAGGAAATGCCCTCAAGCATCTCACACTCTAAAGGAGGAGACAGCATGCAGATAGTTGTGTATAAAGGAGACGTCTACAGGATAAACTGGAGGTAATCTCAGAGGAAACACAATAGTATTAGAGGGAAATTGGAAAAGGTCTTTCTCAGAAGGTGGGATTTGAGCTGAATTTTGAAGGATGTCATGGAAACCAAGAGGCAATAATGAAAAGAGAGTATTCCAGGAATGGGGGCCAGCCAGTGAAAAGGTAACAGTCAGGAAATGGAGATGATTATGGCAGAAATCAAAACACAAGCAGGAAAGGAGGAACTGTTAGGAGACTGTCGTGAATAAGGAGCAAGCAAGGAAGCTAATGTCACTGGATGGCTGAGCACATGAAGGGGAATAAAATAGAAAGGAAGGAAGGGGCCACACTGTGGAAGGGTTTTAAAAGCCAAGAGGATGATTTTCTCTCTGATCCAGGAGGCAATAAGGAATTACTGATGTTTACTGAGTTAGTGAGTGACACAGTCATACACTTGTGCTTTAAGATCACTTGAGTAGCTGAGAAGATGGGTTGGAATAGGAAGTCCTTAAGCAGGGAGACTATCCATTGTATATAAAATAAGCCATTAGTACAATAAGAGGTGATTAGAAGAGAACTTCTGACCTGCTGGAACTAAGCACCTCCCCTAAACCTTAGCATGTATGTTCTAGCTCCATGAAGAGAAATATGATGCTGTGGCTCAACAACTAAGGACTCGTGTTTGAAATGATACAGCTATGCCTCGGGTCCTCACGGTCCAATACAGAAAAGATTTTCCTTAGAAAATCTCTTGTACAAAGATGAGGTGGGGAATACCAGGAAAAAAGTTTGCTCTCCTCCTTTGGGGTCGGGATCTCCCTGAACTGAATCCAATTTGTGTAAGAGTAAAGTGGCATCTTGGGAAAAGTTGTTAGAGTGCCAAGCCACACACTCAAAAAGGGGGAAGCAAGAAAGAGATAGAGACACTGGTATTTCTTTTTCAGAATTTTGAGTGGGTGGCTCTTCCTGGATCAGTCACCAATCTTTTTATAATGGGAACTATGGGGACCAATGAAGAATTCCCACACCATCCCAAAGAATAAATCCTTCAGCACATGCCCTCCATGGAGTCAGAGTATGCATATGCAGAGTATGCTCCACTGGAGACCCCCAGATCAACCCCTTATTAGCTCGTCAGTCAGCTAAATAAAAATGAATAGCCAACATTGATGTAGCGTTTGCTATGTTCTAGGCACTGTACTAAATGCTTCACAGTTACTATCTCCTTTGATCCTCAAAACAATCCAGGAGAAAGGTGCTATTATTAATGACATTTTACAGATGAGGAAACTGAGATAAGGAGAGGTTAAGTGACTTGCCTAAGTCACTTACAGCTAGTAAGTGGCTAAGACAGGAATTGAACTCATGTCTGAATTCTGGGACTCTATTCACTGCACCACCTAACTGTCTCTGCCTAGCTAGTCTTTACCAAGTGCTTACTGTATGCCAAGCATTGCTAAATACTAGGGACAGAAAGAAAGGCAAAAAACAGTGCCTGCTCTCGAGGAGGTTACGGTCTAACGGATGAGACAACACGCAAACAACTAAGTGTGAAGAAGATATATATAGGATAAATTAGAAGTAATCTCAGAAGAAAGACACTAAGATTAAGAAGACTAGAAAAGACTTTTGCAGAAGGTGGGACTTTAGCTGAAACAAGGAAGCTGAGGAAGCCAGGAGGTAAAGCTGAGGAAAGCATCCTAGGCATAGGTGACAGTCAGTAAAAATGCTCTGTGAGTCAGGAGATGAAGGGTGAATTAACATTAAAAGTAACACCTGTTTGGAGAGGTGCCGTGCCCTAAGCCAGGAGTTTTAACAGAAGGCATAAATCTGCTTTGCATGCAGCAAGACAACTTATTGAAAGACAGTTTATGTTGTCACATCAATGGCAGGAGGTTCAACATGACTGATTTTTTTTTTTGGTTATGTGCATTTTGGGGAAGAGAAATATAGGATTACATTTTTCATGGTACAAAAATGTCAGTTGTGGTTTCAATGCACACGTGACCTTCAAGAATAATTCTCCATCACTTCATTTTCTCTAAAAGAAGAAAGAACGACACTGGAAATGCACTAGGTAGGTTCACTTTTAATTTCAGGACCATCTATTACTTCCATTTTGACATATTAAACTGTAAACTGTCTACTACTTCAGAGTTATCAACTCCTGCTGCCTCAACAATGAAACTATTCTGATCTTTCTAGAAGGGTGTATCTTTTAACATAAACTTGATCTCAATGATCTTGGGCAGCTAAATTGCTATAAGTGGTAGAAATACAACAGAAATTGGACTCAATTTTTCCATAAGCTGAACAACTAAACAAAATCCCATACTTTCTTATTCTGAAGTCAATCACTCAATGAGAAAGATTAAAGATTCTTTTAATGTAATTTATAAGCATCCTCTGCCTCAGCACGTTAACTAGAGGTTACATTGCACAAAATCTAGATTGCATTCGTTCCCCATCTACTGGTTCTCTTTGATACAGAAGACTCTGATGCCCAAATCTAGAAACCAATTTTACTCACAATAAAACCAATAACAATTTTCTACTAGCAGGCATCAAGGAGTCAAGATAACTATGCTCTGAGGAACAATGCCCAATGCAAAGAGAAACTATTCTTTCCGTACTATTTTATTTTTTTTAAAGAAAAACCTCAGATGCTGGCTGCTGATGACTCTGATTTAGCCTCTGGGTGAAAATGTCTGGGAGACTGCAAATCACAGCTTCTTGGATAACTGATGAGTTTACAAAAACAAATCTCTTCTTAGAGGCAGGAAAACCAAGTCTATATTCTCTACTTCCAAAAATATATTTTCCCCTTCTACATTTGATTACTCTCCTAGTAAGCTAACATAGATCTAGACATGGTGCTATTCAAAGGGGACATTTTTCTAGTCCTACATGTTTGAAAATCTTGTTCCCAATAATCAGGTAGAGTGTACTTCCAACTCATTCATTAGTGAGATGCTATGCTACAGAAATAAGCCAAAAAACAGACTCTACACGTCAATGGTTTCTTAAAACATAGGAAACAAACACTGATTTTGCAAAACCCTCCTGATCTAACGTGGCAACAGAAAGTTGTCCTGTTTTAAAAGATAAGAGGGATGAAGTAGAGAAGACAGAATAGTTCACTGTTTTAGAAAGGTGCCTTCCAATGAAGTTTTAAAGCATAGTATGTACTGGCTGATGAAGTCCCCAACAGAAATATGATTCAACGCCTAAACTGAATTTCTCATATCCTGTCTGGTATTATACGCTATGCATAGTGGGAATAGTGAAGGAAAAAAATAAAACAAAGAAACTTCTTTCTTGAAAAGTCTAATTTCTAAATGACTGAGAAAAGACTTACCAGGCACCTCTTTCTTTTGCTCTTAAAATTATTTTCCTCCCCTTCCTACCATCTCTCCCAGAATGGGGTGTGGATGATCTGTGGGTGGGAGGGCAGGGAGGTAGGGAGATGAGGGGCAAACAGAGAGAGGACCGAAAGGGCAGACCTTGCATTTTCAAACCTTTAGGAATTTTCCATGGAGAAAACCAAAGCGAAGGCCAGTGGTTAAACTACACCCTCCCCACTCTCTCCCCCACTTCCCAAAGTCAATGTTCCTGTTGAAAAACAGGGAGGGAATTGGAGAAGGAAACCAAGCCCTGGAAGAGGAGCGGCAGCTGCAGAGAGCAGCAGCTGAATCCACGCTCTGTACACACCATGCTACGTCCCTCCCTTCTCCCAAGTGCTACAAAACAAGTTTACCTGGGTGCACAATGGCCCGCACTGCTGCAGAAGTTCTAGTGCACTTCCCCTGGGGGCTCCTAAGCTCCGCACCCTGGTCCCCTCCAGGCTTGCAAATCTTAAACCTTTCGCTTTTCCTTCCTGGGCTTTCCCACCCGCTCTCCCTCTCGCACCATGTCAGGAATCCGGGAAGGCAGTGAGCTGGGAGCTGACATCACTCCCTGTTCCAGGTACCTCCCACCTCCCACTGCCTCCTTCTCTCCTCCCCCCCGTGGGGACTAACCAAAGAGAGTCAGGGAGCGGGGTGGAGCTGGCCGCTCCCAAGCCCCAGCTGATTGGACCCATGAAAAGTCACTCAGAGAGTCAACTCATTTTGCACATTCCAAGCTGAGCGAGAATTCTGCTGGAAGTTGTGGGTGTTGATGGCAAAAAAAAAAAAGAAAAAGAAAAAAAGTTGCTTTTCCTGCCATGTGTAAGTGAGTGAAAGACCTCTGTCTGAAAGTTTTGAACTTCACTTGGTGAAGAACTGAAATAAAATTAAATCACCAAAATCCCATTTTCAAGTAACAATTGCCTCTGTGCTATGGAAAAGTGTCCTGGTCTTTATGGGTGTAGAAAAGGGCTAGATTTAACTGTCATGCAGACAAAGACAATTGCAGATCATCACTCCACTTGATGTTCTTAGGCATCTGGATTTTCCCCAGGGAGGTAATTAAAAACTAAAAACAAAAGCAAAATACCTCATCTTAGGAATCTTGAGTGGGATCCTTAGAACAGTTGGCAACATGCTCCTGTCTAGTGATGTCTGACTAAGCAAACGTGGCTGCCTTTGCCTTTGAACGGTAAAAAATAAAAACACAAACAAAAAATCCCATCTCCCAGGCAGATACCAAAAGGAACTTCGGGCAGAATCATGGCACTAATTTTCCTCTTTAAGGACTATTATTAAGATTGTCATTTTAATGCATTACTCAGGGAGTATCTAAGAGCTCCAATGAACAACTTATATGAAGGTAATTGAATTTCTGGAGAACCAGTTGAGGTTACCGGACTATCACATAAGGAAAAACCAATTTGTGCTTAATGGTTGTCATATTGTGTAATAATTACCCTGGTGAGTAGAATAGGCTTGATCCCAAGAGGGATGTCTTTCCATTTATTTAAAGTCTGCTTACATGACTTTTAAATACACAATCACCATTTATAGACAAAGGGGGGAAAATTCTCACTTCTGAAATTAAAAAGATTTTATTTTATAATTTTGTTTACTATAATACATTGGAAGTTAGACTAGAAAACTTTGCACTGAGCTGGCCTTTTCCAGTGTAACAAGTGAGAGTGGAATTAAAAATGTTTGGAGAGGGGTAGAGCTAAGATGGCGGAGAGAAGCCAGGAAGTTGTCTGAGCTCTCCCCAGCTTCCCTCAGAAACAATGTTAAATCAAGTCTCTAAAGAATTCTAGAGCAATAGAATCCTCAAAAAGATGGAGTGAACTAAGTTTTCAGTCCAAGATAACTTGGAAGGATTTCAGGAAATATCTGTCTCCCTTGGGCAAAAGCCGGGTGCTGCACAGCACAGGAAGTCTTCAGTTGGAGGTTCTTACCCACAGCGCAGATCAACAACCAAGGCCCTGTGGTTCTGGCTCAGCAGGTCAGTGACACAGCAGACCAACTGTGAGATTTCCAGCCCCAATACAGCAGGCAAACTGCCAGTCCTGGAATCCCAGGGCACAACAGGCACAACTAAGCCAGGCCATCCTAGTACAGTGGGCAATCCAGAAGCACCTAAGGCCCCAAAAAAGATGGTGACCAGGCCCACTGCAAGGAGTTTGGGAGATGTCCCCAGGAGCAGATATCAATTTTTTTTAAATAAGCAAAAAAAAAAAAAACATAAAAGAGTCCTGACAATAGAAAGTTAACTGTGGTGACAGGAAAGATCAAATCACAAACTCAGAAAAGGGCAACTATGTCAAATTGTCTACATGCAACATGCAAAGGAGAATGTGAATTGGTCTCAAGCTCAAAAAAGTCCTCTCAGAAGAACTCAAAAAGAATTTTAAAAATAAAATAAAAGAGGTAGAAGAAAAATTGGGAAAAGACATGAAAATTATGCAAAAGAATTATGAGAAAACAACTTAGAAAAGGAAACACAAATATTGATTGAAGAAAATAACTTCTTAAAAAGTAGAATTAGGTACAAAAGCTAATTGAGGAAAAATTGCATGAAAACTAGAATTGGGCAAGTGGAAGGTAATGATTCTATGAAACATCCAGAATCAGTCAAATCAAATAAAAAGAATGAAAAAATAGAAGAAAACATAAAATGCCTCTTGAAAAAGCAATTTTGACTTGGAAAATAGGTCTAGGAGAGGTAATTTAAGAGTTATTGGACTCTTAAAAGCTATGATCAAAAAAAAAAAAGAGCCTGGAAAGCATCTTTCAAGAAATTATCAAGGAAAACTGCCTTGATATCCTAGAACTAGAGGGTAAAATTATCATTGAAAAAATCCCCCGATCACATCCTCAAAGAGATCCCAAAATGAAAACTCCAAGGAATATTGTAGTCAAATTCCAGAACTATTAGTTCAAGGTGAAAATACTGCAAACAGTCAAATATCAAGGAGTCGCTGTTAGAATTACATAGAACTTAGCAGTTTCTGCATTAAAGGATTGGAGGACTTGAAATACATTATTCCAGAAGGTAAAAGAGCTTGTATTAGAACCAAGAATTAGTTACATAGCAAAGTTGAGCATAATCTTTTAGGGGAAATGTGGATATTCAATGAAATAGGGGACTTTCAAAGTTCCTTGTTGAGGGCCAGGGTGGAGTGCGGTTGACAAGATCAAGAGAGACCTTCAGGAAAACTGTTCTTTGAAACTGTGCTCATTATCATCCAGAATGGCTCTTCCTGTCCCCCACCCCCATGTTGCTGTTTCTGAGACAAACAAGAGAATTACAGAAAACAAGGGATATGTAAAATAGATGCCCTCTAGGCTCACAGTCTTTAAGATAAGACTGATTAAATCACTAGGGCAGGAGACAAGAAGAATGTCACAAAGGCTTGCAGTTTCTGTCTATAAATACCATGACCCTCAGATCAATAAATGGAGTTGGTCTATCTTTTTCCCCCTCCTGTGTCTTTCTTCTTCACCACATCACTGAGCTGTGTAGGAATCCAGGCCATCCGCCACAGTTCCTAATGAAAAGACCAGAATTGAACAGAAAATTTCATCTTCAAATATAAGACTCAAGAGAAGCATAAAAATATCAGCAGGAAAGAAACAAACAAACATAGTATTCTGTAAGGTTAAACTGTTTACAACCTCACATGGGAAGATGATACTTGTAATTTTTTTCAGTTGTAAAAAGATCTACATTTATTTATTTATTAATAATTAAATTATTTTTGTTTTCAGTGTTCAACAATCGCTTCTATATATCTTAGATTTTCTTCCCCTCCCTCACTCTCTCTCCATGAGGTGACATACAATCTTATATAGGTTCTACACATACAATTCCATAGTCTTTTCTCTGGATGTGGAAGGCATTTTGCCTCAAGAGTTCATGATAAATTTTTTAAGTCCTTGCATTGCAATGAAGTACTAAGTCCACCAGAAAAATTCCACGTACATTGTAGTTATTGCTGTGTCCAAAGTTCTCCAGGTTTTGCTCCATCCATACAATATCAGGATACTTCTAATTCTTAAGAACTCTATCTCTCTCACTCTTCCTATTAGTGCAGTTAGAAGAAATATAGTTAGAGGGTGTGGGTTTAAATTAACTTTGATATGATGATGAAAAACATAATTAAGGGGTGAGAAAAAGGACTGTATTGGGAGAAAAGGAAAGGGGGAAGCAGAATGGGGTAAATTATATCCCATGAAGAGGTAAATTATATCAAGCAGGGAAGGAGTGAGCATTGTTTGAACCTCACCCTCATTATAATAGGCTAAAATAGGGAATAATATATCACTTGGGTAGAGAAATCTATCTTATACCAAAAAGGAAGTAGAAGAGGAAAGGGGAAGAAAAGGGGGGCCTGATAAAAACATGGGCAGAAATCAGAGGGGAAAGAGGGGAAAAAAATGGAATAGGGGCTGATAGAAGAGAGGGCAAATTGGAGAAGGCAGTGGCCAGAAGCAAAACAATGGTGAGGAGAGACACAGTGAAAGGATAGAGAAAAGTATAAAAAAGGAAAAATAGAATGGAGGTGAAGTAAATACACAGTAATCATAACTGTGAATGAGAATGGGATGAACTCTCCCATAAAGTGAAAACAAATAGCAGAGTGGGTTAAAAACCAGAATTCTACAATATATTGTTTACAAGTAGCATATTTGAAGCAAAGAGACACCCACAGAGTAAAGGCAAAGGTCTAGAGCAGAATATATTATACTTCAGCTGAAGTTAAAAAGCAAAAGTAGGGGTACCAATACTCATCTCAAAGCATAAAAAAGATCCAATTAAAAGAGACTAGGAAAGGGGGCAGAGCCAAGATGATGGCGTACAAGCACAAATTTGCTAGAACTCTCCCCCCAGTTCCAGTCAAATACCTGTAAAAAATTACTCTAAACACATTCTGGAGTGGCAGAACCCACAGAATGACAATGTGAAGCAAATCTCCAGTCCAAGACAGCCTGAAATGTTGATGGGAAGTTAGGATTAAAAGCCAGCAAAGCCAAGTATAATCCTTCAGGGGGAAAAATGGCTATTCAATGAAATAGAGGACTTTCAAGCATTCTTGATGAAAAGACCAGAGCTGAATAGAAAAGTGAATATTCAACCACAAGAATCAAGAGAAGCATGAAAAGATAAACAGGAAAGAGAAATCACAGGTTGAACTGTTTACATTCCTACAAGAAAAGATAATATTTGTAACTCTTGAGACTTTTCTCATTATAGTGTAGTTGGAGGGATTATATAAGTAGACAGAGGGCACAGGGTGAGTTGAATAAGGGATAATATTGAAAAAAATAAAATTAAGGGGAGAAAGAGGAATATATTGGCAGAAGGAGAAAGGGAGAAATATAATGACGTAAATTATCTCTCACATAAAAGAATCAAGAAAAAGCTTTTTCAGTGGAGGGGAAGGGGGGGAGATGAGAGGGAAGGCGTGAACTTTCACTGGATTTGACTTAAGGAGAGAATTACATGCACATTCAAGTGGACATGAAAATCTATCTTACACTACAGGAAATTGGGGGGAAGAGAATAAGCAGGGGTTAGGAGGGATGATAGAAGAGAGGGCAAATGGGAGAAGAGGGTAATTGAAAGTAAACACTTTTAAGGAAGGACAAAGGCAAAAGAGAGAATACAATAAATGATGGGTAGAATAGGGTGGAGGGAAACATAGTTAGTCTTTCACAACATAATTCTTAGGGAAGTGTTTTTCATGACTACAAATGTATAACCTACATTGAATTACTTTCCTTCTCAGTAGGGATGGGAGGGGAGAGAGGGAGAGAAGTTAGAACTCCCAATTTAAAAAAATGACTGTTAAAAATTGTTTTTACATGCAACTGGGAAATAAGATGTACAGGCAATGGGATATAGAAATCTATATTGCCCAACAAGAAAATGGAGGGGAAGGGGATGAGAAAAGCAAGGAGTGTGACAGAAGGGAGGGCAGATTGGGGGAAGGGGTAACTGGAATGCATGATGTCTTGGAGTGGCAGAGGGGAAGGATGGGGAGAATATTTGCAACTCAAAATCTTGTAGAAGTGAATGTTGAAAACTAAAAATAAATACATAAATAAATAAATAAATAATAAAAAGAGATGAGGAAGAAAACTACACCTTGCACCATAGACAATGAAGTAATATCAATACTAAACATTTATGCACCAAGTGCTATATCATCCCTATTTTTAGAGGAAAAGTTGAATAAGCTATAGGAAGAAATAGACAGCAAAAGTGTACCAATGGGGAACCTCAACCTCTCCCTGTTAGAACTAGATAAATCTGAACACAAAATAAAAAAGAAAGAAGTTAAGGAGGTGAATAGAATTTTAGAAAAGTTAGATATGATAGACTTCTGGAGATAATTGAATGGGGATAGAAAGGAACATACTTTTTTTCTCAGATACATGGCACCTAAACAAAAATTGGTCATGTATTATTAAGGCATAAAAACTCACAATCAAATGCAAATATTAAATGCATCCTCTTCAGATTATGATGCAATAAAAATTACAGGTAATAAAGAGCCATGGAAAGATAGATGAAAATTAATTGGAAATAAAACAATCTAATCCTAAAGAATAAGTGGAGAAAAAACAAATCACAGAAACAATCAATAATTTCATTAAAGAGAATGACAATAATGAGGCAACATACCAGAATTTATGGGATGCAGTACTTAGAAGCATTACTTAGAAGAAATTTTATTTCTTTAAATGTTTACATGAATAAAATAGATAAAGAACAGAACAATGAATTGGGCATGTAATCAAAAAAGCTAGAAAAAAGAACAAATTAAAAATCCCCAAATAAATACCAAATTAGATATTCTTAAAATCAAAGGAGAAATTAATAAAATTGAAAGTAACAAAACTATTGGATTGATAAACAAAACTAATAACTATGAAAGGCCAGTAAAATAGATGAACTTTGATTAATCTTATTTCAAAAAAGAAAAGAAGAAAAACAAATTACTAGTATCAAAATGAAAAGGGTGAATTCACCATCAATGAAGAGGAAATTAAAGCAATAATTAGGAGCTATTTCACTCCATAGTATGCCAATAAATTGGACTATCTAGGTGAAATGGATGAATATTTACAAAAATATAAATTGTCCAGATTAATACAAGAGGAAATAAAATATTTAAATAACCTCATTTTTAAAAAAGGAATTGAACAAGTCATCAATGAACTCTCTAAGATAAAACCTCCAGGGCCAGATGGATTTACAAGTTAATTCTATAAAGCATTTAAAAAACAGTTAATTCCAGTACTATATAGACTATTTAGAAAAAATAGGCAAAGAAGTTCTACCAAATTCGTTCTATGAGGAAGGAACATATATACATACATATGTGTGTATGTGTATAGAAGTGCCAAAACAGAGAAAGAAAATTAGAGACCAATTTTCCTAATGAATATTGATGCAAAAATTTTGAAAAAAACACAAGGAGAGAGATTACATCAATTTATAACAAGGATAATGCACTATTACCAGGTGGGATTTATACCAGGAATGCAGGGTGGTTCAGTGTTACGAAAACTATTAGCATTATTGACCTTGTCAATAACAAAAGCAACAGAAATCATACAATTATCTCAATAGATGCAGAAAAAGCTTTTGACAAAATACAGCACCTACTCCTGTTAAAAACACTAGAGAGTATAAGAATAAATGAAGCTTTCCTTAAATTGATAAGTAGTATCTATCTAAAACCATCAGCAAGTGTTACTTGTAATGAGGATAAGTTAGAAGCCTTCCCAGTAAGATTAAGGGTTAAGCAAGGATGCCCATTACCACCACTGTATTCAATATCGTAATATAAATATTAGCTTTAGCAAAAAGAGAAGAAAAAGAAAATGAAGGAATTAGACTAAGCAATAAGGAAACAAAACTATCACTCTTTGCAGATGATAAGATGGCATATTTAGAGAATCTTAGAGAAGCAATTAAAAACCTATTGAAACAGTGAACAACTTTAGCAAAGTTGTTGGATATAAAATAAGCCCATATAAGTCATTAGCATTTCTATATATTATCAATATAGAAATAATATATATTTCTATATATTAACAGCTCAACAAGAAGAGATAGAAAGAGAAATTTCATTTAAAATAACTATAGGCAACAGAAAATATTTTGGAGTCTAGATGCAAAGACAAACCCAGGAACTGTAAGAACACAATTGCAAAACATTTTCCACACAAATAAAGTCAGATCTGCACAACTGGAAAAATATCAGTTTCACATGGATAGACCAAGAAAATATAATAAAAATGACAATTCTATCTAAATCAATTTACCTATTTAATGTCATACCAATCAAACTACCAAAAAATTATTTTATAGAGCTAGAAAACAATAATAAAATTCATCTGGAAGAATAAAAAGTCAAGAACATCAAGGGAATTAATGAAAAAAAAAGTGCAAAGGAAGATGACATAGCCATACAGATCTAAATTATAAAACAGCAATCATCCAAACTATTTGGCACTCTCTAAGAAATAGAGTAGTGGATCAGTAGAGTAGATTAGACACAGTAGTCAATAATTATAGTAATCTACTGTTTCATAAACCCAAAGACTCCAGTTTCTGTGATAAGAACTCACTGTTTGATAAAAACTGCTGAAAAAACTAGAAAAATATTATGGTAGAAATTAGGCATAGATCAGCATCTCAAGGTGTATTCTAAGAAAAGGTCACAATGGGTACATAATTTAGGCATAATAGAAGATACCATATGCAAATTAGGAGAACAAGGACAGTTACCTATGTGATCTATGGCGAAGGGAAGAATTTATGACCAAACAAGAGATAGAGAACATTATGAAATACAAAATAGATAATTTTGATTACATTAAATATTAAAGGTTTTGCACAAACAAAACCAATGCAACCAAGATTAGAAGGAAAGCTAGGAAGCAATTTTCATAGCAAGTATTTCTGATAAAGGTCTCATTTCTAAAATATATAGAGAACTGAGTCAAATTTAGAAGAATACAAGTCATTTCTCAATTGATAAATGGTCAAAGCATATGAACAAACAATTTTCTGATGAAAAAATTAAAGCTATTAATAGTCATATGAAAAATATGCTCTAAATCACTATTGATTAGAGAAATGCAAATTAAAATAACTCTGAGGTGCTACATTCCATCTATCAGATTGTCTAATATGACAGAAAAGAAAAGTGATAAATGTTGAAGAAGATGTGGGAAAATTAGTGAGACATTAATTCATTGTTGGTGGAGTTGAGAACTGATCCAACCATTCTGGAGAGTAATTTGCAACTGTGCTCAAAGGGCAATCAAACTGTGCTATTATTTGATCTGCTACTAGGTTTGTAGTCCAAAAGGATCATAAAAAAAAGGAAAAGGACTTAACTGTATAAAAATAGTTACAGCAGTTCTTTCTGTGGCAGCAAAGAATTGGAAAATGAGGGGATGCGCATTAACTAGGGAATGGCTGAACAAGTTGTGTTATATGAATGTAATGAATTATTATAAGAAGTGCTATAAGAAATGATGAGCAGGAGGATTTCAGAAAAATTTGAAAAGGCTTACATGAAGTAATGCTGAACCAAGAGAATATTGTAAACAGTTAACAGCAACATTGTGCAATGACAACAATTTTGATAGACTTAGCTCTCCTCAGCAAGGTAGTGATCTAAGAAAATTCCAAAAGTCTCATGGTGAAAAATGCTATCCACTTCCAACAGAAAGAACAATGGAATCTGAATGCAGTTAAAGCTTGCTGTTTTCCCTTTTTCTTTGTCTTGTGGCTTTTCCCTGTTGTTCTGATTCTCCTTTCACAACATGACTAATGTGGAAATATGTTTAATACTATTGTACATAGATAACCTCTATCAGATTGCACGCTACCTTGGGGAGTAGGGTGGAAAGAGAGGAGGAAAAATTTAGAACTCAAAATCTTATAAAACTGAATATTGAAAATAAAAAATTCATTAATTTTTAAAAAAGAAATAATGAGCAGGATGATTCCAGAAAAACCTGAAAAGACTTATGTGAATTGATGATGAAGAAAAGGAACAAAACCAGGAAAACACTGTATACAGTACATCGTATTCTGGCATGTAAATGGAGTGGAAAATGCTATTCACACCTAGACAAAGAACTATGGAATCTGAATTCAGATCAAAGCATACTGTTTTCATTTTTTTTTTTGGTGACTTTTTCTCTTTGTCCCATTTCTTCTTTCACAGTGTGACTTATGTGGAAATGTGTTTACATGATTGCTCATGTAACCTATATGAGATTACTTGCTGTCTTGGTGAGGGGGGTAGGAAGGAAGGAAGAAAAATTTGAAACTCAAAATCTCATAAAAAAATGAATGTTAAAGAATATCTTTACATGTAATTAGAAAAAGTATTTACCAGAAAATATTTAAAAATAAAAAAATGTGAACACTGAACCAGGAAAAGTTTCTCTCTCAGTGGGTCTTAAGAGGCATATATAAAGTCTTCCTACAGAGAAACCCCTCATTTTAGAGTGTCATTTGAGACTCTATCAATTCTCTTTGATCTGAGGGAAGGTCATGGCATTGATTTCTCTCTCCTTTTCTATCCCCACAAACAATATTAGCCCAGGTGAGCCTGAGCCAGGACCCCAAGTCCCTGTCTCCCTTTTCTCTTTTTTTTTTTTCTGAGCACAGATCAAATAGTATTCCAGCCTTGGCAGCTACCACATGGGTTTGAGAATTTTGGGTTCCTAAGTCTGGGTAAATTGACCAACAAGAGATTGCAGTTAGTACACCACTTTTCAGAGGAGAAGGTGAACACCGACAAGGACTTCCTGAACCTGAAGGGTTTAAAGCACCAAGCTCGGTGGCCAGAAGATCAGAACTTTGTGAGTTACACAAGTCTAAGGAAAAAATGGTATTCTGGTCTCTCTCCCAAAGTGAGGCTGGCTCCATCTCAATCTCAGTGTTCTAGGAGTACCCTTGAATGTTTTGTGTGACTTTCTCTAATGCTATCAGCAGAAGCTGCCTTTCCAACGTGTTCTCCCCACAACTGGCCTCCTGTGATTAATGCCCCAGTTCCATTTAATCAATTAAAATGCACTGGTTTTTACAAAGGGGGTACTGAATTATTTTGAAACTATAGCAAAAACAGAAGCACAAAGAGGGCTGAGAGTCAGGAGGTCCTGCCTTTGATATGTGTCAGCTACATGTTCCCTCAAATCTCAAAGGCCAGCCCTCTATCTCCTGTGCCATAATACTGCTCACTCCCTGTAAAGTAAGTATTCAGTAAATGCTTGTTGGATTAAAGTGATGGGAATTTTAACGTTTGTGCAACCATGGGAATGAACTCTCTGGCTGTTTTGTTCACGTGCTTCTAGCAAAAGAATTAAGAAGCATTTGTCACATACTGGTCACGTGCAAAACTTTTGTTGCTTTTCTTTTTAATTCCATCTTGCCCCAGTCATAAATCCTTAAAAATATGTTAATAATTGCAACAAAGTCAATATCTCTTGTATCTCTCCCCTCCTCTACACTCACTTATGCTAGCACTCTCATTCTAGTATAGGCTCTCATCACCAACCTAATGCAAGAGCCTCCAAACCAGTCTTTTCCCTCTTCTTCTTTCACACCCTCACCAATCCATCAGACAACTACTGCTTAATTAATCTTCATTATATACATAGATCTGATTATGTTCCTCTTCTCTTTTATATTCTTCAGTGGAGGATGAAACGACCATAGCCTTGTCTTCCTGTTCAGCCACACAGGTTCTAATGACATCACCTCCAGTGTCCATCCAATCCTTCCCTTCATTCTACTTCATGCTTGCTACATTAAGAAACCCCCTTAAGACTAGAAGAAGGAGAAAACATACTTTTTCATTTGCTTTTGACCTCAGTTCTGGAGTTGCACTATGGAAGAGAGTGAATGAATTTATTCCTATTGGCCTGAGGGATAGCGGACATTTACTGGGGTAAGTCAGGCACTTCATATCTAATAGTATCTCCCTTTTGTGAGAGGTAGCAATGAAGCTTCCTCCACTGGCAGAGGTACCAACCTTTACTAGGTAAAAAGAATAGAATGGCAAGGTGATTCAAACCAGGTCCTAAGAGGATCAGTCGAAATAACTGAGGATGTTTAGCTTGAAGAATTCTTAGGGAAACTTTATCAGTGCATTCAAATATTTGAAAGGGCATAATGGGAAAGAAATGAGACTTACTCTTCTTGGTTAGGATGAATATGGGGAAGAAAGGAGGGATATTTCATTTTGATAAACACAAAAATTCCTTAACAATTAGAGCAGTTACATGCGTTAGTGACTCCTCAACACTCAAGGCACTCATAAGCAATAGTTGAACAACCATTTGTCTGGGATGTTGCAGAGGGAGTCTATGTATCAGGTTCTTTCCAAACCTATGATTCCATGACTCAATAGCTGTTCATTATTGAGACCTGCATTTGGATGCCTTTCCTTGCTGGCTTTGTCTTGTGGTTGAAGACTGAAGGTAGGGCTTCAAAAAGTCAAAACTTCTTAGGACTGAAGAATGCTGTTCCTTCTTTCTCCTCCAGCTACTGAAAATGTTCTCTCTCCCATCTAAAAGACTTTCATTCTTTCATCCAGACAGGTTATTGTGAATTATCCTTGAAACCCCACCTAGGTAGGAACATTTTTTTCTCAGCTATCTAATTTTGAATGGGATTGGTTTCTAAATAGGTCCATCAAAAATCAAAAGCCAGTATTTCCTCACAATAACCCTATAAAAGAGTTGCTGTTATCCCCGTTTTGCAGATGAAGAAACTGGGCCAAAATAAAGGAGGTTAAATGACTAGCCTGGGGTCATGTAGCTAATGTCTATGGCTGAATCTGAAGTTAGGTCTTCCTGCCTCCAGAATCAATGCTCTATTCACTGCAGCACTTAGCTGTTTCAAATTGTTTAAGGTGAAACTTAAAGCAGTGCATTGGCCAAACCACCTTCCTTTCAAATATAGCATAGTAACTGGATGAAGTTGAGTTTCAGGTACCACTGAACTGAGTCCTGTAGGTCACTCCTCAGAGTCTGCTAAGTTTGGTTCCTGAAGTCATTCCTTGGAAGCTTAATGCCAGAAGACTAGATTTTGCTAGCTGCAAATTCCAACAAGATTGGAGAAAGAGGATTGAGGCCTCTTACTGTCCAGGGGTTTACAACATGTCCCTGTCACACAAGAGAGACTGAAAGCAGGCAGAAAAAGGCCATAGCCAGTCTTTCACTAGGTAGCGTCTTTTGCATGTATCTCTTTTCTGGCTCAGTAGACAATCAATAACCTATTTTTATACCAAGAGGTTAGCAGACTAAAATCAGTTATAGAATCTGGGCATGCTCCAAATGAGAGAGTAGGACATTCATTACATAACATCAACCCCACCCCACCCCACCCCAGCCTCCTCTTCTATATAGGGATGACATCAGTTGAGCATACTCTGTATGCTCACTAGATTATATAGAATGTGAAATTGCAGTGACCTAACTGAACATAAAAAATTCAGAAAGTGGATGGAGATTGATTGGCAAAGAGGGCTGGTTTGTCTATGCCTTTTGTCTGTCTACTCACTTAAAAATGGGAAGTGAACAAACTAAGAGATTCAAAGCCCAGGAAATAGCTGTGCTTGGGAGTAGAGCTGTGAAGTAGAGGTCTCATGCCTAAGGACCCGACTCTGGAGGTAGTCAGTCATACAGGAGGGACTCCTGCCAGTCGTAAGATGTGGAAAGCAGTTCTTTCTAAAAGGGAAGAAGTGTTGACTATATTCAAGCAGTGGGTTGATAATGAGAAGGAGCAACATCCAGCAATGACCAAGAGAACAGTAACTAGAGAAGGCTGCAGACCAAAATCAGTAGCCTTAGTGAGAAGACATCAACAGACCTACAGTAACTAAGGCATGAGCAATTCCTCTTCTCCAGTGCCTTAGCTATATACATACATCTCTTGGAAACATAGATGTGTCTACTCTTCCTGCTGATGCTTTGTGTATTCATGGAAAAATGGACCCTATGGGGTTTATGAAAATGTCTTGTTGCTACTATTCTTACAATTTTATTTCGGTAATTGCCTTTCTTTAAGATAATTGAATCCTCTTATTGAGTAGTGACAAGTTAAGCACACAGGCAGAGCTATAGCCCTAAGAGTGTAGCACGATAGAGTAACTTGAACCTAGGATGATCATCCAGCTGGAACCCTATCCATGAAGAAGCAACTAGGTGATACAGTGGATAGAGCATCAGGGCAGGAGTCAGGAGGACCTGAGTTCAAATCTCACCTCAGACACTTGACATTCACTATCTGTGTGACCTTGGGCAAGTCACTTAACTCCAATTGCCTCATTCTGGTTCATCTTCAGTCATCCTAATGAATATCTGGTCACTGAATTCAGATGACTCTAGAGGAGAAGTGAGGCTGGTGACCTGCACAGCCCTCCCTCACTCAAAACAAAGTTAAATGCAAGCCATGTCATTATTTCTCTGATAGCATGGTGTTCTTTGGCAATGAAGGATGAACACACATCTATGAGGATGAGTTGGGGAGAATATATCCCAGAACACTACACTGTAGTGTCTCATCTAGGATAAACACTCACCAAGTGTTTATTCACTTTTAGGGAGTCTCATACATTTTTAAGGCTCATCTGAATCTGTTCCATTTCTTTCCAAGTTAGCCTGTTTGTCCAATAGTTGGGCAAATTTGGACTTATTTTTGGGTGTTTTAGATGATGCAAGGATCTGCTGAAAAAATCCTGGGTTTCTTAAGCATTTGTAGGGTACCACTGGACAAAATTTTATTCAAACTTTCATCTGGATTGCTCTTTGTGTTATAGAGAGATCTACTGGAGAACTTTATAGACTATTAATGTGATGTGCTAAAAGGAAGCATGGAAGGAATATTTACCCAGGATACTTTGGTTTCTTTCTCAAATATAAGAAAGTAACTTCTAGATGACCTCCAAATCAACAATTCCTGTTGGGAGAGCCCTACATACACTGGGAGCTCTTTTATTACGAATTTCTTCTCAGAATGAGGAATCCTATTTAAGTTTATTTTTTCCCTTTATCTTTTTATTGTTATTGCTGCTTCTGTTTTTTTTTTCTTTTTAAATTCTCTTTGGTTCAAGGAAAGATCTTTTTAAGTACCAGGTCAGCAATAATATATAAGTAATTTGTAAAATGTTTATTTGTTGAATTTGTATAACTTTGTATTGGAGAACAAGCGAAATCTCTAGGTCCACCAGCAATGCAGACTATTTTGGATTATCTGGGAAATTCATGGAATGCTAGGAGTCTTTGAATGATATGCAGGAGGCCAATAAAAAATTATTCCATGTGAACATTATTGAGATTCTTTAACAGAAAGCACTGGGGAAGATATTTAAAAGAACAATGTTTGAATATCCCAAGGTCCCTCAGGGGACAACTATCCAGAATTGGAGATATTGCTTAACATACAAGAGAACCCTTTGTTGATTTCCTGGGTATAGCAAATATTTATCTGAGGGGAGAACAAAGCAGAAATAATCCCTAGAAATAATCCCACAGGCTCTTGCTCTTTGTTGAGCCACATTCACTTTCCAGAGATGATCTAGTAACTCTGTATTAGTAGTTCCCTTAACTGCCAAAGATGATTAGTCAGGAAGGGCTGCCCATTTGGTGGCCAAAAGAGAAACTGAAGAAAAACAACTTTCTTTTGGTACTCTTCCAGTATTTCTTCTCCCCTGGATTTGCAGTAAGGTGGGGAGAGATTTCTCCTTCCTTCCCAGTGGCAATGGCAAATAAATTTCATGGTTGCAAGAATATGTGCATGCCTACATGAGTCTTAGTCCTTGGATACCTTTTACGTTATTCCAAGTGCATGACAACCTCCAATTTTTAAAATGAACATTTCCAACCCTGGCAAGAACCTCATGTGTTTGAAAGGATGAGAGTTTCTGAATTGAGTGCTGGTTGCCCAGTGGAAGTTGGTTTCTGCAAAGCACTACTTTTTAGAGAAAAAGACATACCATCTGCAGGATCATATAATATCTGAAAGAACTAAGAAAGTTCAATTCATGTTTCAGCTGACGAAGAGATCTGGACTTTATGAATTATTCAGATAATACAGGTCTGAGATGAGAGTGAAATGTCTATTTCTGTAGCCCCACATAACTGGTTTTATCTTTTGGAAGAATATCTCAATATGAAATATTATTGCTTTTATATAAATGTGTACTTATGAAACTTTATGCTTTAATCATTTTCCATAGTTGAGGCAATAAACCACTGTTCTATAACTTGAACCCATGATGTATCTTGAATACCTTTTCTAGAAGAGATCTTGTTGCTTTATATGAGAGGAGACCCTATAAGAGCTATTCCTATGCTTTGTTTTAAGGATTTCCTTAGGGCTACTGTGGGCTGTGAACAAAGAGACCATGGATTGAGCAAGAGAAAATTGACTTCCTCTTTTTCAGTAATCAGGACCTCCCTGGGATGAACCTGGTTCTATGGTTGTTGTCCTTTCTTGAAGAGGACCAAAGTGACATCACTATGGTAGAGTCAAGTTTCTTTGTGTCCAACTGTGGCTGATCAGATCAACATGAACTTAGGAATGCTTTACCACAGGTCAAGCACAAATAGTCTGTATGAACTTTTGGGGCGGATACTTCAAATTTGCGTGCCCTGTATTTCCTTTGAGCTGTCTCAATTCTACTTCACTCATAGAGTACAGCCCCTTCTCTGATGTGGACATGCCATGCTGAGCAGTCCTGTGCCAACATCTCCCATGTTACACAATCAATTCCAAAGTTCTTAAGAAAGATCTTGAGAGTATCCATATATCACTTCTGTGAATGTGTGAGTTCTCCATAAAATAGTCTTTTTGGCAAGTATATGTTTTACATTCAGCAATGTGACCAGCCCATTGGAGTTGCACTCTCTGAAGTAGAGTTTGAATGCTTGGCAGTTTAATTTGAGTAAGGACTTCAATGTCTGGTACTTTATCCTGACAGGTGATCTTCAGAATCTTCTTAAGACAATTCAGATGGAAGTGATTCACTTTCCTGGCATGGCAATAGTATACTCTCCAGTTTTCAAAGGCATGTATCAATGAGATCAGTACAACAGATCTCTAGACCTTCAGTTTGATAGTCAGTCTAATACCTTTTCTCTCTCGTACTTTCCTTCAAAGCCTCCCAAACACTGAGCTAACTCTGGCAGTGCATACATCAACCTCATTATCAATACCCCACTGTGGACAATACTCTACAAAGATAAGTGAACTTATCCACAGCATTCAAAACTTCTCTATTTGCTATAGCTGATGACTCCACATATGGATGGTGTGGTGGTGGCTGATGAAGCACCTAGCTGAAACTGCTTTGTAGGAGGAGACTCTCATGCTAGTAAGGTAAGTCCTGTGTAAAACTTAAAATACTATATTAATGGGAATTGTTAGTCATTTGCCCTGCTGTTGCATAGATTTCCCTGCTATGCATAGATGATAAGGCTGACATATGTATTGCGAAAGCTAACTCAGTGTTTGGGAGACTCTGAAGGAAAGCATGGGAAAGAAAATGTATTGGATTGTCTACCAAACTGAAGGTCTACAGATCCATTGTGCTGACCTCGTTATTATGTGCCAGTGAAACCAGGACAGTATACTAGCACTATGCTAGGAGACTGAATCACTTCCATCTGAATTGTCTTAACAAGATTCTGAAGATCACCTGGCAAGATAAGGTACCAGACACTGAGGTCCTTTCTTGATCTGAACCAAACCAAGCCAAGCATTCAAACTCTATTGCATAAGGCACAATTCTGATGGGTTGGCCACTATGTTCTGAGAACTGACACAAGGCAAGTGCTCACACAGAAGTCAAAAGAAGTGATACAGTGATCCTCTAAAGGTCTCTCTGGAGAACTTGGTATCTATTGTGACACATGGGAGACACTGGCACAGGACCATTCAGCTTGGCATACCCACATCAAAGAAGGTGCTGTGCTCTATGAGCAAAGCAGAATTGCAGTAGCTCAAAAGAAAAGGTGCAAATTTAGAGACATCTCCATCCCAAAGGTTCTTCCTGGATATTTGTGTCCACCCCATGGTAGAGCCTTCTGAGTTTGTCTGATCGGTCGCTGTCAGACGCTCTGTACGTTGACTCTGACAATGATTTCATTTTGGTCATCTTAGGTAAGAAGAACAATGACCAACCAACCAATCAACTGTGTAAGCAAAATTCAATTTTTCTATAGTATCTCGTGATTTTTAAAAATAGTACTTACAGTGGTTAACTGACACTTTAACCACCATTCCTGAAACTGGCATATTAACTTCATTCCCTTTTTGTTTCAAGGCAATCTTATGTCACTACAACCTTACATGATCTCTTTTAATCTTGAATGTAAAGAATAAGTTTTGGCTCAATACAAATGGTTCAAATTCTTTCTTTAAAAACACTCTCCAGGCAAGTGGAAACAAGTTAATGATAAACCAATCCCCAGGATAAAACATCTTATCTTCCAACTCCTATGAGAGTTAAGTTCTTTGCCGTCAATCCCCTGGTGTCAAGTCTTCTGAAGTGCTTCTGAAGTTTCGTTCCCAAAGACCATTTACTAAGTCACAGAGGGATAGCAATCTATGTAGATAGAGGATAAATTTGCATTAAACATGCCCTTTAGAAATACCACAGTATACCAGTATGATAATTTGTGAATTTCCTATTCTGAGTTAAATGTGATATAATTGATACACTGCTGTCCTTCATATTTGAAAAAGATAAAACTGAAAAATAATATTATTAACAGTTCATATTTACAATAATCCTTTTATTTACAAAGTATTTTATTTTAAATGATCTCATTCATGTAGCATGTCTTATGGGACCAACCCCTCTATTTTTACTCACATTTATAGGTTGAGTTCTTAGAAGTAAGCTACTACTGCTCTCAGGGATCCAGGGTAACCCTATGGGATTATTCATCTAACACTATAGCTCTTGAGCTCAGTATGATTCCCATTAACAATCATCCAGTTGACTTAATTAATTATTAGAAAAGACATTTACCAGGATTATATGAGAGCAGTTGGTACAAAACATCCCCATCCCCCAAAACCTAGGATATATCCTCACCAAAATCCACATATGCATATACAACTACCTTCCATGGTAATGATGGGCTTAAATTTAGAGAACAGGTGATCTTCATGACCCCGGTGGACTGCATTATCCATGGGGTTTTCCTTGGCAAGGATAATGGAGTGGTTTGCCATTTCCTTCTCTAGTGAATTAAGGTAAAAAGAATAGGGAATAAATGTGGTAAAGAAGTCATCCACGACTCCTGCCACTGGAAATAATTTCTTCCTTTGTAGAGTCCTCATGCAGCTCTGCTTAGCTGCAACTTTCTCCTACATAGGCAGCTCAGCTGGGCTTTTAGGATCTACTCCTTTCTTGAATCTATAACTAGAGGATCCCTCTACTTGTAGGGTACTAATCCCTGAAGCTACCTCTTCATTCTGATGACTTGGCTATATCCTATGTCTGTCAGGCTAAAGAGATTGATTCCTAATGGTCCACTCTATATAATGATGTGATTTATGAGGAAGTTAGGAGGGAAATACCTTCTCATCAACCACAAGAGTGATTCCCTCTGAGGGAACTAGTTCCCAAAACTAGAATCTTTAACTGCCAATGAATTTGTGAACTGCTGAAATTCCTCCAAGGATTTAAAGTCCCTATAGGTGTGGTTATCTTATTTCGTTAGCTAATCACATTATTCCTTTCTTGACACAACCAAAGAGACTTTCTAAAGGGATTTCAGGTCATAGGCATTAAAGTTTCATCACGAGTGACTACGTACTGTGATTGCACTAATAGACCTGGAGGGAAATCAGATCCCTGTCTCTTCCCCATTACGTTTAGTTTTCTCAGCAACCTTGTAAGAAATCCAGGCAATCTATTATCATTCTCACTTTACATATAAGGAAACAGAATCTCTGACCAGTTAAGTATGTTACTGAAGGTCAGAAAGCTAGTTAGTGACAGAGACAAAGCTAAAACCTTGATATTTGTTGTGGAGGAGCTGGACTCCTCTATTTGCCTGCTGACTTTTATCATAAATGTAAAACACCACTATATATGTGTGTGTGTGTGTGTGTGTGTGTGTGTGTGTGTGTGTGTGTGTGTGTGTATGTGTGTGTGTATATGCAGATATCCATATGTATATATAACTGAACAGCCTTGAATACATGTTAACCTAGTTACTGTAGCTATATACATTGTTATTCAGTCAGGTCAGACTCTTCATGACCCCAATGGACTGCATTATCCATGGCATTTTCCTTGGCAAGGATAATAGAGTGGTTTGCCATTTCCTTCTTTAGTGAATCAAGGTAAAAAGAGGTTAAGTGATTTGCCCAGGGTCACATAGTAGTGTCTGAGGTCATATCTGAACTGAGGTCTTCCTAACTACAGGCCCAGTGCTCTATCATTGAGTCATCTAGCTGCCTTCTGTATTCATATGTAAATAGAATACAATTACTTGTATTCATATAATTCCTATTCCTTTGATAGGTGGATTGCCAAATATTTCCTAACTTTTATAGGTTATTTTAGTGGTACAGTAGCTATAGCACCAGTGCAGGAGTCAGGGGGACCTGAGTTCAAATTTCACCTCAGACACTTGACACTCACTAGCTGTGTGACCTTGGGCAAGCCACTTAACCCCAATTGCCTCTTCCTGGGTCATCTCCAGTCAACCTGATGAATATCTGGTCACTGGATTCAGATGGCTCTGGAAGAGAAGTGAGGCTGGTGACCTGCACAGCCCTCCCTCACTCAAAACAAAGTCAAGTGCAAGTCATATCATTTCTCTGATGACAGGGTCTTCTTTGGCAATGAAGGACAAACACACATCTTTCTATCTCTTTCTGCTAAGTTTTGTTGGCAAGATACAGAAATGTTGATTATTTTTGGATTTATTTTACATACTACAATTATGCTGAAGTTTTTAATTTTTTCAATTAATTTTTAGTTGCATTTCTAGGGTTCTCTAAATAGACTGTCATATCACTTGCAAAAGTGATAATTTTGTTTCCTCTTTGCCTATCTTATTACTTTAATTTCTTTTCCTTTTATTATAACTAGTATTGAGGACCAAAGAAAGAAGAAAAATTTGCATAGTGGGGGAAGGAAAAAGTGAAGAGGGAGGAGACTGATTTACCCCACGACAAATCTTGAAAAGTTATTTACTACATAGTGATGATGGGGATCTATTTTAATGGTTTTGGGTTAGCATCCATAAGACAATTTCTTATCTGCACAATCATCCTAGAGTTGCTAATAGTACCAAAGATCAAAAGTATCATTAAATTTGTCCCTTGCCTGATTGTCTTAACTCTGCAGAGATGCTCCAAACTTTAGATATAACATTATATCTATGTAGATGGAAACTATGTTTTATTCATGACAACAAAAATATGAGCACAAATTTACTTGTACGCGAATATATATACTTGTACAGGAACATAAGAACTATTGATCTAAGTAAGTGAAAATATACTAATTGCTCATTGTTAGGCTGTTAATATTAAAAAAAAAATCACAATACTATTTAAATTAATTTACTTATTCAGTATCATTATTCAAACTACCAAAATGATTACCATGTAAAGTTTCAAAAGTTTTCAAAATCACTGGAATTTCAAAATATATATGGAAGAGCAAAAGATCAAGATTATCAAGGGAAATAATGAAGGGGGTATATTGTTAATATATTAATATGTTTTTGCTCAATTTGAAGATCTTTCCCATCTATTAATAGACCTACTTAAATCACACAGAAGCCTGTGTGAGTATTCTGAAGTTTTTTAAATAGGTGGAACATGAAGAGGTGGAGCAAAAAGTGAGTCAGAGCAGTCAGAGCTGAGAGAAAGCATGCAGCAACTAGTGTGAGTGGAAGAGTTTGTTTGTGATTTTGTTTAAGGGAGTTGGCTTGTGGGAAGGTTTGAGGATGGTGGTGCCCCCTGCATTGTTATTTGTGTATAGATTTCTTTGTTGCTATGATGGATTTGGTTTTCTGGTGTTGGGATTCAGCTTTCTGGTTTCTGAATAAATGTTTTGGTTATGATTTCCATTTGGAGGGTCTGTTATATTTTGTGATTCAGATTTGTGCTGGTATATTTATAATCACTGTAGGCACTGTGAATATTACATTGGTGCTACATCTGGCAACAAGGATGAGATCGACAAATATCAGACTTCTATTTGGAGGCAAAAAGGCTTTAGAGAGAAATGGATATTCCAGTATGTAAGGATTTACCTTACTCCTCTAGCAAGAGAATGAGTGAAAAGCACAGGGCTCTGTGAAAACTGGGAACTATGGCTATAGAAAGGAGAACCTAGAGATTTGGAGAGATGTTTGCAAGGCATACCAATAGAACTAGGGAAAGGGGGAAGGAGTCAAGATGGCAGGGTAGAAAGATTCACATATGCTAGCTCCAAACCCACAGTCCATAAAATACCTGTAAAAAAGAACTCCCAACAAATTTTGAAGCAGTGGAAGCCACATAACAACAGAGTAGAGGAGATTTCTGTTCCAGAGAGCCCTGAAAAATCAACACCAAAGGTCTGTCACACACTGGACCCAGAGTAGAGCCCACCCCTGCCTTGGCCACGTGGCACCGAGAGAAGCAGATCCGAGTAGGCTTCAGGGATGGAATCTCCAGCAGCCCCGCAGGTCCCTCCATTTGCAGGTGCAAAAGTCAGTGAAAGAGTCTTTCTGGCTGGCCAAGAAGGGAGCAGGGTGTCTCCATAACTCAGGCCCCCTCGGGAGGCAGCAGCAGGGGCAGCAGTGGACTGGGGCTCCTAAAGTTGGCAGGAGCTCGGATCCATTATTGAAGGTCTCCACATAAACCTCCTGAGGGAACTGAACCCTGTGAGGAGGCCCTGTCCCTACCTGAATCTCACACTGAATAGCAACCCTGCTCCTTGCTGAAAGCCCTGAGGCTGGGAAGCAGCATTTGAATCTCAGACCCCAAGCACTAGCTGGGCGGATCTAGGCCAGGGGTGGAGAAGAATCTCAGAAGTCAAGTAACTGGCTGGGAAAATGCCCAGAAAAGGGGGAAAAAAAAGACCATAGAAGGTTATTTTCTTGGTGAACGGATATCTTCTCCCTTCCTTTCTGATGAGGAAAGATATCGAAGTCAAGGCTTCTGTATGCCAAACATCTGAAATAAATATTCAGTGGGCTCAGGCCATGGAAGAGTTCAAAAAGGATTTTGAAAATGAAGTTAGACAGGTGGAGGAAACACTGGGAAGAGAAATGAGAGAGATGCAAGAAAAGCATGAAAAATGGTTCAACACCTTGATAAAGGAGACCCAAAAAAATGCTGAAGAAAATAACACCTTGAAAAATAGGCTAACTCAATTGGCAAAAGAGGTCGAAAAAGCCAATGAGAAGAAGAATGTTTTCAAAATCAGAATTAGCCAAATGGGAAAGGAGGTCCAAAAGCTCACTGAAGAAAATAGTTCTTTCAAAATTAGAATGAAACAGATGGAGGCTAATGACTTGATGAGAAACCAACAAATCACAAAACCAAATCAAAAGAATGAAAAAATGGAAGATAATGTGAAATATCTCACTGGAAAAACAACT
>CM053770.1:174953305-174987672 GCA_028658325.1 Potorous gilbertii
CAGGGTGGGGGGGCGGGGATGATGGAAGGGAGGGCAATGGGAGGAGGGAGCAATTTGAAGTCAACACTTGGGGAGGGACAGGATCAAAAGAGAGAATAGAAGCAATGGGGGGCAGGATACGATGGAGGAAAATATAGTTAGTCTTACACAACATGACTATTATGGAAGTCATTTGCAAAACTACACAGATATGGCCTCTATTGAATTGCCTGCCTTCCCAAAGGGAATGGGTGGGGAGGGAGGGATGGGTAGAAGTTGGAACTCAAAGTTTTAGGAACAACTGTTGAGTATTGTTCTTGCTACTAGGAAAAAAGCAATACAGGTAATGGGGAATAGAAAGTTATCTGGCCCTACAGGACAAAAGAGAAGATGGGGACAATGGAAGGGAGGGATAATAGAAGAGAGGGCAGATTGGGGAGAAGGGAAATTAGAATGCTCAGTGTACTAGGGTGGGGGGGAGGACAAATGGGGAGAAAATTTGGAACCCAAAATTTTGTGAAAATGAATGTAAAAAGTTAAATAAATAAATTTATTATTAAAAAAAGGAACTAGGGAAAGAACTGGTAGGGATGTATAGGAGAGGATGGACGATGTTGACAAGCTATTGTCTTATGTGTAAGAACAGAGACAGGCTGCTGGAAGAGGAAATTCATGTGGAAAATGAATTAGCTGGGTTGTATGAGAAGCTTTCTAAGATACATAGTTTGAAATTTTCTTTAGAGGAACAAACTAGAGGGTTTCAGGTAGTAGAAGAAAGCTATTTGTTTAGCTCAGGAAAATAGGCAAAAGTTAACAAGATGAGATACAGGCAGCCTTTGAACAGGTTGGGTTTGATTAGGGTCCAAACACCTGCCAGGAGGATGTGTGGGAAGAGAATGAAACAAAGTTAGATGAGGAGGCTGAAGTTCGTCCAATACTAAGAAGAAAGCAAGAGAGTCAATGGGGTCACACAGTGTTTGGGGAGGTAACTGAGAATTTTACTCAGCAGGAAGTCACAGTTATTTTGAGTTGGTTCACCCAAGGGATAGGAGAATCGTTGGTATCTTAGATGGTGAAAATAAGTGAAAGAAAAATAAATTTCCTTAAGAGAAAAGAATAAATAACCAGTGGATTCAAAATAAAAATCAATTGGCAAGAAAAGAACTGTTTACTGCTCTACTGAGACCAGGGGTAGATTTTGGAAGAATAGATGGCATTCCAACTAAGAAACTATACAAAATGTACTGAGAAAAGGGGCTTGATATTAGACTGAGCAGGGAGATGAGAGCTGCCACTACAGATCTTCCTGAAGCATTGTATCCAAGTTCATCACACCCGCAGGGATAATAGAAAATTGACCAGGCTCAGATTAAAGAAAATATACCTCTGACCAGAATGATGACCCCCTAAACTGCAAATTAGAAAACAATAAACAACAGAGAATGAGGTTACGATAGTGGGTTCATGAACTCCAAAAGAATGACTGACAGTATATCTACCCTACTTCTGGTTATTGTCTCCTTGTTTCTTTTTGGTTTTTTGTCTGTTCCCCTTGTTTGTCAGATTTGTTTTCTACAGGCTTAATATCTTCCACCAGCAGATACTTGATCATTTAAACCAGATGTTTTCCCCTGTCCAATGTGCTCCATCACCCCTGGAAAAGACTTGGAAATGGGGTTGTCCCTTGCAGTGATAATGTGTATTGACTTCTTGGTTACTGTGATGGATTTGGCTTTCTGGTGTTGGAATTTGACTTTCTGGTGTCTGAATAAATGACTTTTTCCTGCTTTCTATATGGAGAGTGTTATACTTGGCAATTCAGAACTATGCCAACAAATTCATAGTTGCTGTTGGTACTGTGAATATTGTCTCAGTAATACAGAAGGTGAGGGAGAGGGAATTGCTGTTCCATGTTTAAGCTATAATGAAGGCAGTAATCATCAAAATTTTTTGGTACTGGCTAAAAAATAGAAAAATTGATCAGTGGAATAGGTTAGGTATATAACAAAAATTTTGACAAAAACTACTAGAAAAACTGGAAAACAATTTAGAAGAAACTGTTTTAGATCAACATCTTACACTGTGTCCTTTTAATAAACTTTCTTAAGATAAACAGTTCCTAACCTTCCTTCCATGATTGGCTGTCTTTCTTTCTTTCATGTGGCCATTGGATCATTTAGAAAGTTTTTGCTATTACGGTGTGGGGAAGGTGGACAGGGGAGTCTAATCACCTCCCTTGCTCCTGACAAATCCTCTGTAAACCAACAAATTAAGTCAGTCTTCTGACTTAAAGTCTAGTGTATTGCACTAGGTTGTCTCCTTTGTGATCACAAGTGAGTATGGCCAAACATGTCAAAAAAAGTTCTTTCTATTTCAGGCATATATAATGTGGAATAAAGTGCTATAGTCAAAGTTGTAAGATCTAAAAAATAAGCTTTAGCCCTGCCAAAGATTTTCTTTGTGATGATGGGTTCATTACTTGTTCACTCTGTGTTTCAGCTTCTCCATAGGTAAAATGGAAGTTTCATTCACAAATATTTATTAATATTAGTAATTAATATTCACACAATATTATAAAGTTTATAAGGTGCTTTCCTCACAACCCTGAGAGGGACAAATATTATTCCCATTTAACAGTTATGAAACTGATGTTCAGAAAATTTGACTCGTATTCCCATAGCTTTAAAGTATCAAGAGCTAAATCCAATTCTAGCATCCCATACATTGAACTATCTTCAATAAGTACCTATTATGTTCAATAGGTACCTATTATGTTCAGAGAGCTTAAGTGCCGGGGATGTGAAGTTGAGTGGGAAGAGTAATGTGAACTCTAGATAAAAAGATATTTCTGCCTTTGAGTAGCTTCTGTCTTATCTGGAGATGTGTCACAAACACATTAAACTATTGGAAAGCTATTCTCCTTTAGACCAGCAAAGCTGAGGGCTAAGAAAGCAAAGAAAAAAATTATTTAGGTATAAATAGGACTTCATATACTTGTTACCTGTGTGACTGGGCAAGTCACTTAACCCTCAGTTTCCTCATCTGTAAAATGAGCTGGAGAAGGAAATGGCAAACCACTCCAGTATCTTTGCCAAGAAAACCACAAATAGAATCATGAAAAGTCAGGCATGACTGATAACAACTGAACAACAAATACCTTGGAAAGAGCGTAAGGCTTTGAAAATTCCAACTGCATATGAAAAGGCCAGAAAAGAGAATTAACTTGCCTCAGAGCACATGATTTTTCAATAGTTTTGTCTCCAGCCACTCATTTACTTGAAAACTCAACAAGTGTCCTGGAAACGTACCTAGCTAGCCACCACATATAAAGGCAGGGTGACCACTAAGCTCTAAATTCACTAAGTTCCTAGCTCTGCACCAGAAAGAACTCTAGAACTGCAGAGACTGTAATCTCCTACCCCCTGGCAAAGAGGTGACAAAATTGTAAGAGTTGAAAGTCTGACCGAATTCAAGAGGAGAAGCTTCTGCCTATCTCAGGCTAAGAGTTTCTGGAAGAGGACAAAAACCCTCTAGATGGAAAGAGCACATCCACCAAAAGAATGTGGTAACAACCAGCATGTCAGAGACTGGAGGTGGTAGGGGCTATTGTCAATAAATTAATAAGTATTTCTTAAGTGCCTACTATGTGCCAGTGGTGTATGAGTTGTTCAGGGAGTACTAGTTCCTGTGGTGAGAGGGCTTGCTGAACCCTTTTTAGGGCTGCTCACACACCATTGTTGTCCACCTGTCACTCAACTCTCACCTGTGACTCCAACAAGCTGTAGCATGCACAGTAGCATGGGCTAAACTTGGTTGAAGGTAGTTGACAGATTTCAAATCCTTTGGTGAATTAGGGTGATGCCTACACCAAGCATGTGAAAACTTCTTCTAGAGGAATAGGTGAATTCAAATAAATTGTTCTAACAGTTATGAAGGTGGATGAAGCAGGCATTATGAAGCACTTAGACCTTAGGAAGATGTCAAAGATGCCAAGGTCATTCGCTGCATCTCAGGTCATAGCCAGTCATCTTGACTTTTGTCTTGCCACTAGACTTCAATGTCTCTGGGACAGAAAGTGAGGTTGATGACTTTTTGCAACTCTGCCTCACTTAAATCCAATTCACACTTATCATGATAAGTGAAGATGAAAATGAAGAATGAACAGCAACTATATGCCAGGCACTGTGGTAAGCACTGGGGATCCAAAGTAAGGCAAAGGATAGTCCTTTGTCCTCAAAGAGCTCACAAGCTAATGGGGAGATGACAAACAAATATGTATAAACAAGTTTATATACATAGGCAATGATTAAGAGGGAAGGCATTAGAATCTTAAGAGGGATTAGGAAAGGCTTTCTCTAGAAGATGGAATTTTCGTTGGGATTTTAAGGAAGTTAGGGAGATCAGTAGTCAGAACAGAGTGGGGAGAGCATTGCAGGTATGAGACACAGCCAGAGAAAATGCCCAGAGCTAAGAGATTATGTTATGTATTGTTTGGCCAGGAATGACCAGTGTAATTGAATCAAAAAATACATAGGGATGGGGGATAAGGTGTAAGAAGACTGGAAAGGTAAAAGTAGGTTAGGTTGAATGGGGAAGGGGTAACATAATCAGACCTGCACATTAAGAAAATAACTTTAGTGGCTGAATGGAACATGGACTAAACTGGGAAGAGACTTGAGGTAGGCAGATCCACCAGCAGACTCTTAGTGTAAGGTGATAAGTCTTGCAGCAGGGTGGTAACAGTGACAGAAGAGAGAAGGGTTTGTTCAATTAGATACCCATCCAGTATTGAACCCAGGAAGTCCAGAGGATCAACCCACTCGCTGGAGATAATATACTCTGTAAAGACCCAGTCCAACAACTGAACAACCTTCCAACCAAGATTGGAAAGAGTTGTTGCTGGTCACCTGCCCAGCCTATCTTTCCAGCAGCCATTGCTTACAAGGGTTGACCCTAGCACTATAGTTACCTTCCTGGCACAGCTTAGTAACATATCTGTGCATACAAAAAGCTCAAATGCTCTTCCAGAATCCAGCCCACCTGAGCAGTGGAGCATTTTGTGCATCATAGGCTCCACGCTTCCTAAGAACTTCAGGAAAACTGTCCAGAGAGGAAGGACATAAATTCTAAGTAGTTACATAACTGTTAGTTGCCTTGGACACATATAGTCTCTTCTATCTCAGTATCATTGAACTCTAAGTTTGTGGCCAATTTCATTTCCCACCTAGATTGTATTTCTGGGAAAGCCAAGTAATCATAAGGTTATCCCCCAGGAACTTGAAGTGGCATCTAATCCTTTGAGGCCCTTTCACAAGTGTGAGTACAAGTTGAAAAATAAACTGTATGGGAGTGTTACATGGTCATATACCATATCATGCGTTTAAATAAGGTAACTGATAGGAAAACACTGTATTATTATTTTTTTTAGGAAACAAGGTAAAAAATGTTCTAAAGCTATACTCTAATGGTCAGAACTGAAAATCCAGCATTTCTAAAGTGTGTTATCTCCTCTCTTCATTCTTATGTTTTTCTACCACACACTAGCACTATGGGAATTTATTAGATGTGAACACATGTAATTACCATTACTAATTAATGACATACAATTATATTAATTATAGGGCCTTGCCACACCCACTTCTCTAGGATTAGAGATGTTGTGATTAGAGGTGAAAGAAGTAATGGGTTGCTTGAAACTAAGAACTTGAATTGCTTTTGGTTGAATGAAAAGGACTACACATAAGGCACTTGGATGAGTTTGTTTGGTTTTAGTTTTTTTTGGCTCTGGAAAGAGAACAAAGCTTTGGCTCAGCCTAATTGTTGCTTTTATCTGTGCAAGGCCCATCTCACATGACATCTCCTTTTGGAAACCATCCCTGATCCTTGCAGTAAGTAATGACCCTTCTCCTTGACTTTCCCAAACATTTTGTTTTCCTTGTCTATAATACACTTATCATATATTGCACATATTAAGTAGTCCTTATTTCTCTTATAGTATTTACAGCTATAAAAGTCCCGAGATCATTTGATTTGAGATCATTTAGACTAAATTGAGTCATTCTACAGATGTAGAAGAGTGTGCTTGGAAATTTTCCCCCTGACCATTCTACCCCCCACACCACTGAGCACTAAGGGTGTTGATCCTGTGCTCTGACCACTTCCAGGCATATACGTTTCCTCTTGCGCAGCAAAGGGCTTCTCATGGGTTCTCATGTGCTACCTTCTCCTAAACCTTGAGACAAGGAGTGAGGGAGAGGCACAAACACTATGTGAAAGAGCTACCCACTAAGTAGATTTTAACACTGGAGACAATTTCCACTTTGATTATGTGACTTGACACTGAAAATTTGCTCTTGCATTTCCCATCCTTAGGAACAGGAACAAGCACTTTTTAAGCACCTGTAACATGCCAGGCACTTAACAAATATTATCCAATTCGATCTTCACAAAAACTACAGGAAGTAAGTGCTATTGTTATCCCATTTTACAGCTGAGGAAACTGAAGCAAAAAGAGATTAAGCAACTTGCCCAGCATCATATATCTAGTAAGTGTCTGAGTTCAAATTTACATTCAGGTCTTCCTGATTCCAGGTCCAGCATTCTATCCACTAAGCCACGTAATTGTATTAAGGGGGGGAAGAAATTTGTTCTCCTACCCTCCTCCCACAAGCTATGGTGAATCCACACATACAAGGTAACAAGAGGATGTGCTCGTTGTCTTATCCCCCACTATCTCTCAAAGTCTGTCCGAGTTCATCTTCATTGCTTCCATGATACTATCTACCCAACTCAGCCTTTGACATCTCCTTTTTCTTTTGCCTTTAATATTTCCCAACATCAGGGTCTTTTCCAGTGAGTCCCATCTTCTCATTATGTGATCAAAGTATTTAAGCTTCAGCTTCAGTATTTGAGCTTCCAGTGAATGGTCTGAATTAATTTCTTTAACTATAGACTGATTTAACCTCCTTGCTGTCCAAGGGAATCAAAAGTCTTCTTCTCCAGAACCACAATCTGAAAGTGCCCCACTTTTCTCATAGTCCAATTCTAACAGCCATCCATTGCTACTACAAAAACCATTGCCGCTATCTGCTTTTTAGTATGCTGTCCAGACTTTTCATAACGTTCCTTCCAAGCAGCAAGCACCTTTTAATTTCATGGCTGTAGTCACTGTCTGCAATGATCTTTAAGTCAAAGAATATAAAATCTGACACTGCTTCCATTTCTTCTTCCTCTATTTGCCAGAAAGTGATGGGACCACATACCAAAATCTCAGTTTATTTTTTTCTATGTTAAGCTTCAATTCAGCTTTTATACTCTTTTTCTATTACCTTCATTAAGGGGCTTCTTAATTCCTTTTTACTTCCTTCCATCAGAGAGGTATTATGTGCATATATGGGATTAATCCCATTTAGGACTCATTTAACCTGGCATTTTGCATGATATATTCTGCATATAAATTAAATAAGGAGGCCACAGATCCTTGTCATACTTCTTTCCCTGTTTTAAACCAATCAGTTGTTTATGTTTGGTTCTAACAACCCACAAATAGGTTTCTCAAGAGACAAGTATGATAATCTGGTATTCTCATCTCTTTGAAAATGACACGTTTTGTTGTGATCCAAGTAGTCAAAGGCTTTAGTGTAGTCAAAGAAGCAGAAGTAGATGGTTTTTTTTTTTCTGTAACTCCGTTGCTTTTTCCATAATCCAGAGAATGTTCACAATTTGGTCTCTAGTTCCTCTGCCCCTTCAAAACCCAGCCTGCTTTTCTGATTAATTCTTGGTCCACATTTTCATGAAGCCTAGCTTGCAGGATCTTAAGCATAAATTTGTTGGCATGTGAAATAAACATAATTGTTCAGTGACTTAAACATTTTTTGGTATTGCCCTTCTTTAGGATTAGGGCATAAACTGATCTTTTTCAGTCTGGTGACCACTGTTGTGTTTTCCAAATTTGCTGGCATATTGAGTATAGAGCTTCTATTTCATATTCATAAAGGAGGTTATTTAGATCATACCTGTATGGTCTAATGGCTTTTCCCTACTTTCTTCAATTTAAGTCAGTTTTGCAGTAAGATCATGAGCTGAGACATAATGAGCTCCACTTGTTTTAACTATCTGGAGCTTCTCTGCTTTTGAGTTCAAAGAATATAATCAATCTGATTTCTCTATTGATGATCTGGTAGATTCACGTGCAGAGTCATGTTTTGGGTTGTTGAAAAAGAGTATTTGTTATGAAGCTGGATTTGAATTCTTAAAGATCAGTTTTTTTGACTCTAGGCCTGGCACTCTATCCACTATGCTATTTAGTTGCCCTGAAGTTTGATTCCTGCCTTCAAGTTCCTAGTTTGAGTTTGGGTTTGCATAGCACTACCATTATTTTCCTGCCCCTGGTTGGAAGTTCCAGTAGACTGATTGCGGGAATCAAGTGCTATCAGCTAGCTGGAAATCTCTGTTAGTTTAGAGCTCCTTGTTGGTCTGGGATTTCTGCCCCCATTATTCTACTGCAGGTGTCAGACAGAACTGAGGACTGGAGCCCAAATCTCACTCAGCTCCTGGGGTCAAAGGCACATAGCTACTTTTTAATTCTATTACTTTCTGTAGCTTATTATACAGCCTAGAGTCTCTACTGCTCCTTACATTTGAACTCTACCCCCAGGCACAGATTCTTTTTCTGTCTGTCTGACCCAGAACTGTGTAATGAATGACAGGGTTGGCATTTGGAACCTATTCCCATATCCTGTACAAGCTCAGGGTGTGGTATGAGTCTGGGACCCCTTCTTGTCCTGGTATGCAAGCCTCTCTGAGTTACTGGTGTGCCCCTAGACAGACCCTGCCCCAAGTGTTCACAGATATCTCTGGGCCCTTCCATTCTGAAAGACATAAAACTAAAACCTCTGATCCTTAAACTAGAAGACAAGTGATAGAGTCTCCTCTTCTTTTATGGGGAGGAGTCAGCTCCTCATTTAAGAACTCCAATTAAAGTTAGAAGCTGGAAGCAGAGCATAAACAAAATATTCAAGACCAGTGAAGCAATGACAATCAGTGATGATGGAACCAGTGGAATTGTCCAAAACAAAAACAAGGAGCTACTCCCAGTAATAACCATACTCCAAATAGGCAGAGTGTGCAAATCGCTGACGGCAGACTGATGAAGAATAGGTCCACCAGGAACAAAATGGTAATATTCCCAGAAAACCCTAGGGGTTCTGCTACATCAGAGGCATGAATTGCTCTTCCACAGTGTGCTTGCCACATATCTTCTTTACGTGTACTCCTTCATTTTTGAGTGCTGGATATACATGTTCCCTTTGTGTATGCCTCTCTACATATGTCCATTAAGTGCACTCACTTTTTTTTACCCATGCTATCTATATTTTGGAAGAGAATGCCCTAGGTTTATGAGGGAAATTGAAAATTTTACTCTGTTATTTCATTAAGTACTGATTAGTCTGATTAGTCAAAATAAAAATATGTATTTCATCCATTAGAACATGAGCCCCTGAGAGCAAAGACTGCGTGTATGGTTTTTTTCACTTTCTTTGTATCTCCAGTGCTTAGCACAGTGACTGATACATACTAAGCACTTACTAAATGCTTGTTGACATGTTGACATCAGTGGAGTCTTTAGAGCTATGGTTTTATTTGGTTTTTGTTTTTGTTTTAACAAATACATACCCACAGAGTACTGTGGAACTTGAGTAGTTTGTCTGAGTACTCTTAAGTGCCATATATTCTACTGAAAGAAGCAATGACTTAGAATCTAGGCCCTAGATACTTCTCCTAGTGGCCTGGTATCATGAGGATTTGTCCATACTGTTTTGCAGAGGTGGTGCCACTTTTGTTCCCATTCATCTCCTTTTCTCCATACCTATTCTGCTACCATCTCTTTTCCCCAGCTGGACTTCTAGAGCTGTAACAAATTCAGGGGAACGTGGCCTTCCCAACCAATGTGGCAACATTGTTGGGGAGAGGTTCACTTCCTCCCCCTGGGCATCAAAGTCTAAAGAGAGGAGCATCCTCTTTACAGTGTCTTTTTGGGGCTATTCAATCATGAAAAGACTAGAAATCAGGGAGGACAGCCATGGGGAGGAAGCGCATTGCTTCCCAATGTCAGTGTCCTGGAATGAGGAAGTAAATACTGATTACTGCAAAGTTCTCACCCTTAACTCCAGGTCACCTTCAGTTAGGCCAGACTGCCTGCTTGCCACCTGCTTTGAGCCTAATATTAGTAGAAATAGTGGCACATGCCATCTTCAAGGTGTTCTAGTCTCTGAGTTTCCTGCTACCATGTGACCTGGGCACAGCCTGCATAGCATTATTGATGGTGGATGTAGGTACTAGCCTCAGGGTATCCTGGGATTTCTGTCTCTCCCCATTCCCACCTTCTTCTACCCTGGTCTGAATTTCTCTCAGGTGTCTGGATCTCCAATTATGGCTCTGTTAATTGCTACAATTAATCTCCACTTCTTCCCCCTCCTTTTGGAGTGCATTCATCAGCTTTCAGTGAGGGCTTCTAATTGACTGTAGCACTAAGCAAAAGCTATTTGTGTATGCTTGTGTACATGTATGTGTGCTGTTGTTACTGTGGTCCATAAGTGATCCTATGCTGAGTTATCTGTAATAGACTTCATTCGTAAGAGATCAATTTAATGAGTTCAAGTCACCAGGGCCAAAGGATATAATAGAATACTGAAAGTATCATCAGATGTGATTGCAGAGCTGTTGCCAGTGGTGTCTCAAGGGCTGTGGAGAATTGGAGACATTTCATAGAACTGGAGAATTGGAGAAAGGCAAATATCCTGTTTTTCTAAGAACACAGGAGATTATATCTGATTTATAGCAAAATTCTAGAATATAGTATTAAAAGGATAGTCAACAAACATAAAAATGCAGTGATCACAGCCAACCACTATGACTTCATCCAAAACAGATCATGCCAGGCAACTTCACTTTCCTTTTTTTTTTTTAAAGATTGATTAAACTTGTGGTTCAGGGGAAGGTTATGTAGGTTGCCTTAATTTATGCAGTGTACTTGGCAAAATATCAGATAATATCTTTGTTGAAAAGACAGAATTACTTGAGTTAGAAGATTATTGTTGTTTTGGTGATACAGTCATTTCAATCATATCTGGTTCTTTGTGACTCCATTTGGGATTTTCTTGGCAAAGGTACTGGAGTAGTTTGCCATTTCCTTTTCCAGTTCATTTTACAAATTAGGAACTTAGAGGCAGGGTTACATGACTTGCCCAGGGTCACATAACTACTAAGTGTCTGAGGCAGAATTTGAATTCAGTAAGACTCCAGGAGCAGAATTCTATTCCCTGTGCCACCTACCTGTCGCAAACTAGAAGATAGAACCTTTAAATGGATTTGGAACAAGTTGAATAGTTGGATGCCAAATGGAGTCATAGTTTCATGGCAGCTTGGAAGAAGACCTCCAGTGCACTGTGTTAGGGAATCTGTGCTTGACCTGTGCTATGCTGCTGAACATTTTTTTGAGTGACTCACATGAAGGTGAAAATGTATTGCTGAGCAATTGTGTAGATGACACAAAATTAATAGGGTTAGATAGCATGTTGTATAGTAGAGCCAGGGACCAAAAAAGACTTGACAACTCAAAACATTGGAATGAATATAAAATCTTAGGATATATTGAGAAAGACAAGACTGGAGAGGGGATAGTCCTTCTGTAAACTTCTCTGCTCAGTCCACCTCAGGAGAATTTTGTTCCGTTCTGAAAGCCACATTTTAGAAAGGCCACTGATAAATGTGAGTATATCTAGAGGAGGGAAACTAGAACGGTGAAGGATTTCAGGCTCATGTCATTTTAGTCAATTGAAGGAACTAGGGATATATACTGGTAGACAGCTAGGTGGAACTATGGATAGAGCAAGGGCCTGAAGTCAGGAAGATCTGAGTTCCAGTGCAGTCTCAGACACTTACTAGTGGGACACATTCACTTATCCCCCATATGGCTCAGTTTCCTCATCTGTTAAACAGAGATAAGGGTTACGGTGAGGATCAAATGATATAATAATTGTAAAATGCTTAGCGGAGTATGTGGCACATAGTAAGTGCTGTATAAATGTTCGCTATTGCTTATAGAAGATATACAGGGAATATGATAGCTGACTTCTATTATTTTAGAGCTTTCATGTGGAACAGGACATAAGCGTGTTTTTTTTAGCAACAATGGGGAGAGGTGTCAAGGAGGCAAATTCAGACTTGATATGAAGAAGAATTTCTAACTCTCAGAAGTATCTAAAAGTGGAATGAGCTGCTTCTAGAAGCGTTGGTTTCTTCCTCAGTTAAGGTTTTCAAGCAAAGGCTGGACATCTACTTGTTGGGTTTGTCATACTAGAGATTCTTGTTCAAGCACCAACTGAAATAAAAAGTCTCTGAGATTCTGTGTCCCTGCCTCCTCCCAGTTTTCCCTCCTGCTATTGAAAGCGCCACATTCTGTCAATCACAGAGGCCTCCAATCTAGATGTCAACCATGACTCCTCAATTATCCATATCCAATCCCTTGCCAAACCTTGTTAATCTTACCTTTGTAACATCTCTGTAATACACCCCACTTCTCTCCTCTGACACCACCCTGGTGAAGGCTTTCCTTACTTCATGCCTGAATTGCATTGCAACAGCCAGTCTATTAGTTGGTCTCCTTGTTAAAAATCTCTTCCCACTCCAGTCTGTCTTCCACTTGGCTGTCATCTTCCTAAAGCACAGTAGTGACCATGTCACTCTGTTTAATCCACTCCATTGACTCCCTAAGACCTCCCTGATTAAATGTAAAATCCTCTGGTTGGTGTTTAAATCCCTTCATAACCTGAATTCCCCCTGCTTCCCCTACACCTGTGCAGTCTCCTTACACCTTATACTCCTTTATGTAGTCTTTGATGCAGTGATGGTAGCCTTCTTGATGGTCCTTGGACAAAACACTCCATCTCCCAGCTGGGCATTTCAATAATTGATCCCTGCTCCTGTAATGATCTCCCTCCTCATTTTTGCCTGTTGACCTCCCTGGCTTCCTTCAAGCCTCACCTAAAAATCTCACCTTCTACGAGAAGCCCTTCTCAATCCCTCATCATTCCAGTGCCTTTTCTCTCGTGATTATTTCCATTTTATCCTGTATACATACAGTTTGTTTGTATATAGTTGGGTGTTGTCTCCCCATTAAGCTGTGAGCACCTCAAAGACAGGAACTCTCTGTTACTACTATTTTTATTCCCAGTGCTTTAGCACAGTGTCTGAAAAAAGTAGGCATTTAATAAATATTTGTTGGATAACTAATTTAAAATTGTACTAAAGATTTTTGTCTGAATTTCTAACTTTATATTTTATTTTTTCCACTTAATAATATTTTATTTTTTCCAGTTACCCATAAGATGGTTTTTTACCTTTACTTTTAGAAGATTTTGAGTTCCAAGATTTCTTCTTCCTCTCTCCTCCCTTTCCCCACTCCTCAAGATGGAAAAGCAATCTGATACAAGCTCTGCATGTACAATCATATTAAACATATTTCCATATTAGTCATGTGAAGGAAGATCCAGAACCAAAGGGAAGAACCATGAGAAAGGAAAAAAAGAGAGAAAATAGTATGCTTTGATCTACATTCAGACTCCATAGTTCTTTCTCTGGATGTGGATAGTGTTTTCCATTATGAATCCTTTGGAATTGCCTTAGATCATTGTGTTGTTAAGAGGAGCTAAGTCTATCAAAGAGGATCATCATGCAACGTTGCTGTTACTGTGTACCATGTTTTCCTGGTTCTGTTCACTTCTCTTTGCTTTAGTTCATGTAGGCCTTTCCAGGTGTCTCTGAAAACATCCTGCTCATTATTTCTTGTAGCACAATAGTTTTCCATTACATTTATATACCACAACTTGTTCTGATGGGCGTCCCTTAATTTGCAATTATTTGCCACCACAAAGAGCTACTATAAATATTTTTGTACATGTGGGTTCTTTCCCCTTTATGATTTCTTTGGGATGACTAAGATAGAGACCTTCCTGTGATTGTCACAGGACAATCTATTTCCTTTACCTTTATAGAGATGGACAACAGAGGCATCCTTGAATTCCTGGGATATAACGTCTTCTTGCCATATAACTTGGAAAATTTCAGTCAACTTTTGTTTGAGCAATGGTCCTCCTACCTTGTAGATCTCTGCTGGAACAGAATCAACACTAGGTACTTTGCCACAAAAGAGGAGCCTGATGGAGTTCAAAACCTCTTCTTCAGTTGGAACTTCAGTTAGGGAGGGATTAACTTCAACTTGAGGTAAATGGTTAATAACCTCAGCACTGACTGATGATGATCTGTTGAGAATGCTATGGAAGTACAGAATCCTCCTACCAGTGAAGGCTGATCCTTTACCTGGAAGATGACCATCTACCTGAGAGCCAGCGTGGCTTCAGAGAGGACCAAGAAATGGTCGAAATGGTGTTTGTTGGCCAATAACTCCAGGAGAAATGTCAGGAGCAGAACAGAGGTTTGTATTCAACATTTTTCTGAGCAAGGCCTTCAACACTATTAGTCATGAGGGTTTATGGAAAATTATGTCAAAATTTGGTTGCTTGGAGAAGTTCATCAGCACTGGATATCAGTTTCATGATGGCATGTTTGCTTGGGTTCTGGATAATGGACGATGCTCTTGTGCTTTCCTAGTCACTAATGGAGTATAACAAGACTGCGTGCTTGCTCCTGTTCTTTTTAGCATGATATTTTCAGCCATGTTGTCAAATGTTTTCAATGAAGATGAACATGACACTTATTACCTCACTGATGGTAAGTTCTTCAACTTGAAAAGGCTACGGTCAAAGTGGAGGGACTGATGGCACATGATTTTCTGTTTGCTGATCATTGTGCATTCATTGCAGCCTCTGAAGTTGACATACATCAAAGTATGGATCAACTCTTTGCCGCTTGTGCTAATTTTGATCTAACAATTAACACCAAGAAAACACAGGTACTCCATCAGCCACCACCACACCATCCATACATTAAACCAGCAATTACAGCTAATAGAGAAGTTCTTTGAATGCTGTAAGATGCAGACCCAGTAATGGTATTGCTCAAACTTTCTCTTTTGTAAGGGAGAATCTTCTGAGTATGAGATTCCTGAAAACATAGCTCTAGGGTCATTAGAATATATTAGTCTGCTCTAAGGCATCCAAGGTAAAAATTCACACAAGAGGATAGAACAGAGATTGAAAGACTTTAGAAGTAACCTTTCTTTTTAAAGATTTAAAAAAATTCAAATTATTTTATTTGCTTTCAGTGTTCTACAATCACTTCCATATATCTTAGATTTTCCCCCCTCCCTCACCCTCTTTCCTCCCTCCCTTCCCAGTCCCTCCCCAAGACAGTGTGCAATCTTATATAGGTTCTACACATACATTTTTATTAAATGCATTCTCACCTTAGTCATGTTGCATAGAAGAGTTAAAATGAATAAGAGAAACCATAAAACAAAACAAAACAAAGCATAAAACAAAAGAAAATGATCTGCTTCATTCTGTGATCTGATTCCATAGTTCTTTCTCTGGATGTGGAAGGCATTTTGCCTCAAGAGTCCACTAGGAATTTTTTAGGTCCTTGCATTACTATGAAGGTCTCTGTCTACCAGAAAAATTCCTCTCACACTGTGGAGAATTCACAAAGTTCTCCTGGTTCTGCTCTTTGAACTCAGCATCAGTTCATATAAGTCCTTCCAGGCCTCTCTGAAGTCTTCCTGTTCATCACTTCTTATAGCACAACAGTATTCCATTACATTCATATACTACAACTTGTTCAGTCATTCCCCAATTGATGGACATCCCTTTATTTCCAGTTTTTGGCTATCACAAAGAGAGCTGCTATAAATATTTTTGTACATGTGGGACCCTTTCCCATTTTTATGATCTTTTTGGGATACAGTCCTAGAAGCAATATTGCTGGGTCAAAAGGTATGCACATTTTTGTAGCCCTTTGGGCACAGTTCTAAATTGCTCTCCAGAATGGTTGGATCAGCTCACAGCTCCACCAACAATGAATTAGTGCTCCATCTTTTTCAACATTTATCATCTTTCTGTTTTGTCATGGTAGCCAATCTGATAGGTATGATGTGAAATCTCAGAGTTGTTTTGATTTGCATCTCTCTAATCAAATTTAAAGCATTTTTTCATATGACTATAGATAGGAGAGATAGCTTTAATTTCTTCCTGTGACAATTGCCTGTTCTTATCCTTTGACCATTTATCAATTGGGGAATGACCTGTATTCTTGTAAATTTAACTCAGTTCTCTATATATTTTAGAAATGAAGCCTTTATCACCAACACTAATTGCAAAAATTTTTTCCCAGTTTTCTGCTTGCCTTCTATTATTGGTTGCATTGGGTTTGGAAGCAACCTTAAAGGCACAACTTTCAAGCATGAGAAGCAGTAGGGAAGACTATAGGCCATGTGATATGGCTGTTGAAAAGCATCATATACAAGGTAGAAAAAGCTAAAATAGCAGTAAAAGACAGTCATAATGGGGGGGGATCTGGATGTGGCTATGTGTAGGTGAAATGTGTGGCTTAAAAGTCATTCATTCCATTCCTTTATTCAATAAATATTTTCTAATAATTGTATGTATTGTTTGCAGAGCATTGTGCCAGGTCCTTGTTGAAGCACAAAGATAAATAATACAAGGCACTTCTTCTTTTGGAGCAGACAAATTAATAAAATTCACTTATTGTCCCACCAGAAATTCTGTGTTGGGAAAAAGAGTGTATAGGACGTTACCATAAACTAGCTCAACACATAAAGAGATTCAATCTCAAAGAAAGTGAAATGAGCTGAAAAATGAAATGAAGTAGCATAGATGTGAGAGACAGCCTGATGTAGGAGTAAATAAATGCTTTAGATTTGGAGTTGGGTGACAATTTTGAGTCTCAGTTCCTTTAGATTCTAGGTGGTTGTTCTTGACAAATCATCTCACCTGTCTGAGACTGTTTTCTCATCTATAAAATGAAACTACCACTACTTGAACTATCTGTTGAGTCTCTTCTCTTGCAGGGAGGCTCCAGTGGACATGACTACATTCCATAGGAAGGGGCCCTTTGATGCCTCTAGGCCAAGGGTCCTAATTAACTTCTTTTCACAAAATGCTCTTTAACTGTGTCAGGTTTTTGCACACTCATGAAAAGGTATAAAGCATAAATTGAAACATTTAGGGGCTCAGACATGGAGGAATAGGAGTAACAGAAAATAAAACAATAAATAAATCATTTTATGCATGCATAAATCAATGCATGAAAAAACTGTTCCTTCCCTCAGTGAATTTACACTGTGGGTATGGGAGACAAGTACTTAAAAACAGGTACAAAAGGCATATTAGAGAATTTGTTTGGGGAGCAAGGAAAGGAAATACTAGCAAGGTGACTATGGCATCAAATTTCAGATAATCTATATAAGTTTTGTTGATGTTCTTGATGAAAGTATTAGAAAGGATCAGGAAAAGTTTTGCAAAATGCTCCATAATAGAATGACCAGATCTTTATCATTTTACAATTAATTAAAACACATGGAAAATATAAGTTCACTGTACTTGCTATTTTTTAATTTTTAAAAGTAATCTGAAAGAAAATTTTAAAAAAAGAAGAAAAGAATTCATTAAGTCCGTATTATATGCCAGGAACTATGCTAAACATTGGTGATACAAATACAAAATCAAAGGCATTCCTAGATCTCAAGAAATGTTCATCCTAGTACAGGAGTACAGGAGAAACAACACATATAGGGGAGTGGTAGCCAGAAAGGGATACTTTGGTTTAGAGAGTTACAGAACTGGTGAGGCATAAGAGAATGGATGGACCCATTTTCCCCAGGAACAGGGAGAGTGTTGATCTGCTTATAGATCCTAACTAAAGCAGCTGTGCACCTTGAGGGATAGAAAGGAGCCAAGTCAAACAGCTATCACCACCTTGAAGATCATCACCTTCAGACCCTAGTGGAGACATTCCAGGACCATGAACCCAGAAACCTTGGGAATAACCATGTTTCCAGCCCAGTGCCCACAGTCATCATCCTGGGAAGCAATCTTATTGTGATACAGCCTAGCAACTACTCCTCTAGGTGCTATAGTCACAACTATTGAAACCCCCCCCAAAAAAGTTCTTGCCACCAAAGTCCTTGGGTGAACATCAGAAAATTACATGATTTTATCAATGGAAATGCTATAAAATGATACAGATATAATGTAAAACATTATAATATATAATAAATATAAATAAATATGTATTTTAATATATAAATATAATGATATAAAAGAAGAGGCATTGACATTTGCTTTTCTGCTGCATCCAGGTGACTTAAAGCTGAAATCTTTCATATATATTGCCTCTGATATTAAAATTTGAGCTCCTTGAGAACAGTCTTATTTTTTTACCTATATGCCCAGTGCTCAGAATAGGACTCTGCACATATTAAGTGCTCAATAAATGATTTTTTTGATTTATTCCTTCTTAAGGAGAAGAGGAATAACAGGAGATACATGTGTGTTGGCATAGTGCCTGACACATAGTAGGTGCTTAATAAGTGTTAATTGCTTGATTGATGATGGGTAACAAGAAGGGAGTGAAGTGAATCCTGGATGATGCCTGGGACTGGATGGAGTAAGCAATCATCCGCTGGGGCAGTGATGCCCAGGGCTATAGTCCTGGACTGGAAAGGATCAAGTCTTCTGGGGCTTGGTTTTTGGATGAAGTTACATGGCGGCTCAGAATTGAGACCCAGTGTAGCAGGAAATTGCAGCAACCCTAAAAAAACCACAACAAAATATTATCACAACACACAAAAAAATCAATATGAATTAAGAGAAGTACGGGCAAACTTAGATGAAGACCTTCTTAAAATGACCCCCTTTTCTCCCCTTTCTATCTAAACCCAGTTCAGGTGATATCTTTCCTATCCTCCCAGTTGTCCTCATAATCCTCCAGAAATTGTATTTGTTCAGTATAAACTCACTAAAAGCTAGAACTAAGAAAAGGTATGATGCCAAAGAAGAAAGACGGAAACAAGCATTTATATAGTGTATACAAATATGATCTCATTTGGTCCTCACAACAAAATCTGCAAAGAACATATTACCTCCATGTTACAGCTGAAGAGTTGAGGTTAAGTGATGCACAACTAGTATTTGAAGACAGATTTGAATTCAGGTCTTCTTGACTCCAGGTCTAGCACTCTCTTCACTATGCCACCAGAAGAGATATAAGAAAATGCCTCACTTCAATTCTTTGCAGATGTAGGAAACCTGAATATGTTTTCAGACTGATTCATTTTGCTGATTTTTAAAATCATCCTCTTTTTCTTTTCTTTTAAAAAAAGATTCTTTGTAAAGTGGGATGGTTCCCTGAGAGGGAAGAAAGAAATTCTAGGTGAAATTGAGGCCATGTAAAGCCAAAATACATACATAAAAATTTATTTTAGAAAAATTACGACAGGTAGGGGTGGAGCCAAGACAGTAAAGTCAGAAATTCACCTGAATTCTTCCAAAATCCCCTTCAAGTGACATTAAAATAAAATACTAAAGTGGTATAACCAACAAAAGGGCAGAGTGAAACGATTTTCTAGACCAAGACAACTTAGAAGCTCAGCAGGAAAAGTTTATCTCACAGAGGTCAGATCCAAATAGCAAGAGAAATATTAATTGCTCATGGGTAAGTCAAGCCCATATAATAAAAATGATAATTCTACCTAAGTTAATTTACTTATTCAGTGCCATACCAATCAAACTGCTAAAGAATTATTTTATAGAACTAGAAAAAATCATAGCAAAATTCATCTAGAACAAAAAGGCAAGAATATCAAGGAAATCAATGAAAAAAAATTATGAAGGACGGTATCCTAGCCGTACTAGATTGTAAATTTACTTATTACAAAGTAGCACTCATCAAAACAATCTGGTACTGGATAAGAAACACAATGCTGAATCAGTGGAATAGTTTAGGTACATAATACATAATAATCTATTTTTTTTTAAATAAAAAGATCCAAGGTTTTGGGACAAGAATTCACCATTCCACAAAAACTGCTGGGAAACCTGGAAAGACTTTGACAGAAACTAGACATAAACCAACATCTCACACCGGGTTATCAAGATAAAGTCACGATGCATGATTCAGATGTGGAGGGTGATAGCATAAGCAAATTAGAGAAGCATGGAATAGTTTACCTGTCACATAGATAAGGGAATAATTTATGACTAAATGAAAGAGAGAGTATTACATAATATAAAATGGGTAATTTTGATTGTATTAAATTATCAAAAGGTTTTGCACAAACAAAACTGGTGCAGTCAAGATTAGAAAGAAAGCAGAAAACTGGGGATGGAGGATTTTATAACAAGTTTCTCTGATAAATGCATCATTTCTCAAATATATAAAGAAGTGGGTCAAATGTTTAAGAACAGAAGCCATTTCCCAGCTGAAAAATGGTCAAAGGATATAAACAGGCAGTTTCCAGATGAAGATATCAAAGCTATCTAAAGTCATATAAAAATACTCCAAAGCACTATTGATTAGGGAAGTGCAAATTAAAACAACTCTGAGGTACCACCTCATACCTATCAGATTGGATAATATGACAGAAATAAAATTGCAAATGTTGGAGAAGATGTGGGGAAATTGGCACACCAAAGCACTGTTGTTGGAATGTTTTTCCCCTCTCGTTATTTTAACAGTATTTTTTTTGAGTTACATGGAAAGATAATTTTTAACATTTTTTAGACATTTTGAGTTCCAAGTTAGCTCTCTCCCTCATCACTCTCTTCTTAAGACAGTAAGCAATTTGATATAGATTATATATGTGCAATTGTATAAAAAAATTTCCTAATGAATGTTATAAGAGAAGCAATAGGCCAAAAGAAAAAAAAACATGAAAAAATAATAATGTGAATAGAGTATGCTTTGAATTGCATTCAGACTCCATAGTTCTTTATCTGGATATAGGTAGAATTTTCCATCATGAATCCTTTGGAATTGTCTTGGATCTTTGTATTGTCAAGAAGAGCTTGTGTTGCTGTGTTTGTCTTTTGTTCTCAAAGAGGACCATGACATCAAGATGAAGACATGACTTGCAGTTGACTTTGATGGGAGTGAGGGAGGGCTGTGCAAGGTCACCAGCCTCACTTTATTCTCCTGAGCCATCTGGGTCCAGTGGCCTGATATTCATCTGGATAACTGGAGATGGCCCAGGAGGCAGTGGGAGACCTTGGCCCATTGAGCCTAAGGTTTTATCACATTCTCACTTTGAATGAGATACACCCATTCAATGAATAAGCTTCTTTTAAGTTACTCAAGGGAAGGCTCTTTTAATAAAAAAAAATAAAGTCAAACTGGGAGGGAAAGACCCTCAGGGTTCTTGGGTAAAAGAGAAACGATGACTATTTAGTTACTACATCCACTCTGTGCTAGGTGGGTGGGGCCTTGTCCAGTCTATGAGCTCCAGAGTGAATTGGGTTTAAGGCTTGATCTTTGAGCCAGAAATGTAGCCAGTAAACCCAGAGGAAGAAAGGCAGCTTTTGGCCATGGAGTTTACCTTCCCCTGGGCAGAACGCTAGAGGAGAGGAGAGGAAATGAAAGGAGGAGAGGAGATGAGAAGAGAGGAAAGGACAGGAGAGGGGAGGGAAAAGGAGAAGAAAGGAGAGGGGAGGGGAAGGCAGGGGAGGGGAAGGGAGGGGAGCTGCTACTCACTCACAGGTTGTGTTAGTCCTTTGCTTTTGAAGAGGACCATGACATCAAGATGATGACATGACTTGCTGTTGACTTGGATTTGAGTGAGGGAGGGCTGGTCAAGAAGAGCTAAGTTGTTCATAGTTGATCCTCACACAATATTGCTGATAGTGTGTATAACGTTCTGTTCACTTTACTTTGCATTGGTTCATATAAGCCTTTCCAGGTTTTCTTGAATGTGTCCTGCTCATCATTTTCTTATAACACAATAGGATCCCGTTATATTCATATACTACAACTTGTTCAGACATTCCCCAACTGGTGGTCATCCCCTCAATTCCAATTGTTTGCCACTACACAAAGAGCTACTATAAATATTTTCGTATATGTAGATCCTTTTCTCTTTTCTTTTATATCTCTTTGGGATACAGACCTAGTAGGAGTATTGCTGTATCAAAGGTATATGCAGCTTGATTGCCCTTTGGGCTTAGCTCCGAATTGCTTTCTTGAATGGTTGAATCAGTTCACAACTCCATATTGATGCATATTGATGTATCTTTCACCCTCAATTCCTGGGTAGAACCACTTAAAGCTTAAGTTTAGGTAATGTATAGGGTCTTGCCAAAAGAGGGTAGAAAGGGATTTGGTGTACAATGTAAATCAGTTATTGGACATCTAATTATTTTATTTCCTTCACACCAGAGAAATGCTTAACACAAATGAATCACCTTTCCTCATTGACTGTGACTTAAACATCAATGATTTTCTAACTACTGTTGTATTATTCCAAGAGGTTGATGAGTAAAACTTCAGGTATTGTGAAGGATGGCTTAAAGGCATTTCTCACTTATCTCCTCCTATCACTGGTCATCTTCCCAAGATGTGTGGTTGTAGCTACAGGGGGGCACCACTTCCCCATAGTGTAATCTGTAACTAATGAGGGATCCAGGAGCCCTGGCCTCTTGAACTCACAAGCTTAGAAATGTCTGTCTCTAGATCATCACTCTTTCACCTATGCTCAAAAAAGAAACACAAAGCAGAAATATTAAAAGTGATTCCATCTCTAGCTCACTTAATGTAGCATATATGGTAGCTGCCATGGCCCCACATTTTACCATTTTATTCTGGGAGGGCAAGGTCAGGCTTTAAAAATCCCAACACTGAGCTAAGAGGAGAGTTTTTAAGTCTTCCTGACTCAGTGACCCACCTTTTCTGTAGCAGCCACCTTCCCTTGCTGCCATTACAGAGACCAAGTAACAACTCAAAATTTACTAGGTTATCATCCCAAAGTTTCAAATCTTTCAGCACTATGTTAGCCCAAACGGCCATCTGGAAACACAGACAGTGTCTGTCCTGATCAGGATGGAGAATATTGCATCTTTATATGCTTATCTGTACACATATTGTTTCTTTTGGCAAAAAGCAAGCTCCTTTTGGAAGGGGGAGGGAGCAGACTATTTTGCTTTTGTATCACTACTGCCTTACCCCAGGGTCTACAATGTGGTAGGTACTCAATAAATACTTGTGGAATGGGATTGGGTAGGAGTGACTGTAAAGACCAGAGGAGAAAATTATAAGAAAATATAATGGTAGAACATTAGGTGAATGTGAGCAAATAACAAGATTGCAGCAGTCAGAGGCTAGAAATTTGGTACTTGCCACGAAGAATTATCCACTGTAGTATAAAAAATTATCCCTGAACCAAAAGTCAGAGTAATGGCAAGGAGAATGGTGAACCCTCTCAGATCACCCTCTGACACCTTCTTGCCCTGCCACTCCTCCTGACCCTTATCACCTACCCCACCAACCTCCCTGAATTTGCACACAATTTACTATCATCATATACAAAGAGCTGTATTTGTGCTGTCCTACTTTAGGCTAACATGGCTGAGTTCACTTGCCTTTTAAAGCTTAAATTATTTTTAGAATAAAGGATTCATATGTGTGTAAATAACAGCACCTTTGTCAGAAAAGGAAAACAGAAGTACATCCAAGTTCCAGCCTGAAATGCAGCTTTTGACAAGTGTCTGCTTCCTGAACAAGAGCAGGAGAATGGGTAAGGAATTGCATACCTTGAAGCAAAGACAAATTAGATTGTAAATAAGTGTGTAATCACACAGTCTGCATGATTCTGTAAATTTGTGCCTCCCAGTTCTGGGGAGTTTATTTTCCCTCACAGGCTGCCTCACCACCTCCCTGGCCTACTGATAGTAAAATAAGGGGGAAACAAGCAGACTCACTGAGAAGGACCATTCTTAAATTCAATCACTCACCAAACTGTGGGTCTACCTGCACCCTATCTTTTGCTTTCTCACCCATGTTTGGAGAATTCCTTTCCCCCTTCCCCAACTCCCTTTGGAAGAAGTCCAAGAGAGATCTAGTCTTGGCTCTGTCCAACAGAAGCTCCATCTTGAAAGAAAACTCCATTCTCATAGCCCAAAGAGTAAATGACTCTTGCCTCAGTCCTCTGTGGCATCCATGCATACACAGGGATCAATGAGAAGTCATCATGTTCATTGGCAGGAGACCAGAGCACATGTGATCCACCTGAGAAGATCAGGGAACAGATCCATCCTCATACATGGACAATAGTCTATGCCATATAGGGACTATTAATATAGTTTCAAAATTGTCGATCAGATTTATGAGATAGAAACCAAAAGCACATAGTAAATTAAAATATATACAAAGCATATTCAAATGAATTTATGATGGGTGGTTAACAGAAACTGTCATGGATTTGGATAAACCTTCTGGTAGGAAGTGGCACTCATGGTGAGCTCCAAAAGAAGGTTCTACAGGGTTGAGATAAGGAGGGGGTGCATACCAAGCATGGGAAGTAGGCTATGCAAAGACATGGGGACTAGAAATGGAATGACGTTTATGAGAAACAGTGACTAGTCTAGCTTGGCTGGAATATCGAGTATGTAAAGAGAGTAATGTGAAACAAGACTGGAATGAAAGTTAGAGCCAAGTTGTAATACTTTAAAAGCCAAACAGAGGAGTCTGTGTTTTACCCCAGAAGCAAGAGGGAGCCATTGGTGCTCCTTGAATGGGGGAATTACATGGTCAGAAGTGGGATTTAGGAATATAAATTTGATATCTGTATGGAAGATACACCAAAGAAAAGAGACACTTGAGGTAGGGAGGTTAGCCCAATAGTTCAGTCATGAATCAATGAAGATCTGAGCTAGGAATTTTGAGTGTGTGAGGGGATGTAAGAGGGTGGATCTGAAATATTATGGAAGAAGAATCAACAAAACTTGTGAAATGATTGAACATGAGGAGGGAAGGAGAGGGAGGATGTGTTAAAATGGGATGCCTGGAAGAATGGTGATGTTTCCCAAAAGAAATGGGGACTTTAGGAAGAAGGGAGAGTTTTGGAAAAAAGATGATGAGTTTTGTTTTAGACATACTGTGTTTGAAGTAACTATGAGATATCCATTTGGAGATTTTTAATAGCCAGTTATTTATATAGGATTGAGTTCAAGAGAGAGACAGAAAAAAAAGAAAAGAAAAAAAAGAAAGCTATGGTAGGACTAGAGTTCCTCATTCCTGCATAACAAGGATTGGTGTTTCCTAAAAGGCAATCAAACTGTCCCTGGCACCTTCTTGGATCTTACTTCACTTGAAGTATCTTCCTGGTGACCTAAAGGCAGTAAAATACTTTATCCACATGGATAGGCCTCCCCAGTTTGGTGGATTTCTGAACAAGTCATCATACTCTGCTCTGCTACTGAGATTCATTTCCATAGGAAGAGAGGGAAGGGAGGTGTACAGAGAAGTTAAGTCCAAATGATGCAGTTTAGGGGTGCAGGGACCCCAAAACTATCCAGTTACAATGTAGAGTTGTCTGGAAAGAATTCATAGATTCAAGCAGTCTTCCTGTCAAGTGGAAAAAGTTTATTATAATGCTAATAAAGCAGACAGAGCTCTTTAGGAAACTGACAACTTAATGGGGGTGATGCTAAAGCTTATATAGAAAAGGTTCAGTGAGTGGTGTGCCATGTACGTTCATCATATGATATGGGGTGGGATCAAGGTGTAGTCTGCTCCTAAAGAAACACACAGGTTGTGTACCTTGGGCACATGCATCATTGACTAATGAAAACTCTGGGGTAGGAGTAGGGGGTGTGTGGTTGTAAGGGGTGTGTTTTTGATCTGCTATGATTGTAATAAGATAGCTTTGGTGATTGACGTCTATAGCTTGAGCTCTGGACTGTATATGGTAGCTGAGCAAATCAGGACACCGCTACAAGATAGTCCTGTTCATACAAATTCTATAGAGGTCAGCTTGTTCTTGTAATAGAGAGATGGTTTTCCTCACTGGGGCCACTCATCTGTTATTTCCAGAGAAAGGGTTTTTGGGCTGGAGAGAGATATGGTCCTTGGGCAGAGGTCCAAGCACAAGTATCCAATCATTCCTCCTTCAAATGCTTGGGGCCCAAAATATTTTGGGGTTAGGGGCAAAGTTCTTGGCTTCTGAAACTACTTCCTGCTGAGATTGGATGTGGAGTTGTCCCTACCTCTCAGGGTCCCATTCAAGGAACTGGAAACTTAACTGATGTTCCCCTGACAACAAGTCAAGTGGGTGGAGCTCCTTTGACTTAGTGTTAGTACAAAGTTTCAGTGGATCATCTGGAAGTGGGTTGCCCAGAACCTAGAGGAGACAAATATGGCAAGGAAGAGAAGCAAACAAGGGCCCCAAAGAAGTTATTTTCTATATCCTTGTTATAGTGGGAATCTGGACCCCTAAAAAGAAAGGCCCTTGAACTTTCCCACATATTTTAGGAATCCAGTTCCTGGCATTCCCCTGGGGCACTTTAATTATTTAACTAGCTTCCTTGATACTCATTAATCCCATTCATGTCTTTTTCTCTATTACCCCAGGACCACCCCAGGCTTCCTGTCATTCCTTAATCCCATCTAGATCTTCCCACAGTCTTTCTGTATTAAAGTGTCAATCTTGTCCCCATTAAATTGCTCAGATTCATAAAATCTGACTTGCTTGTATCGGCATCACAAATACAGCTGACTCACTAGAAATCTTGTCCACTCCAACTCTCTATAAACTCTCTATTTGGACCGAAAGAAGGCTTGAGTGGTAGAACTCTTCGAGGCAGATCGGCACCCTGTACCCTTGCATTTTGTGGTTCCTAGCACCCCAAAATACAACACTTGGTGTATTAGAGTAAAGTAACCTCAATTTGCTAACTATTCAGTGACTTCTGAGAAGTTCCTCCTCTCATCCCAACAACCAGAGGTGTGCCACAGTCAGCTCACACCAGGCTGGGACAGACAATTGTTAAATTTTCAGTGTGAACATTTACACCTTGGAAATAAGCAAATGTTACAGATCAGGGCTTGATATATTGCTTTGCTAACTATTTAAACTTAAGTGATGAGGAAATGTTAATAATGCAGATTAAATTTAAAAGTATGTCCTATGAACATCTTTCTCCCAGAGAGCTGGTTGTTACACAGCACACCCTTGCTTATACCTGAAAGAACAGACAGCAGTTTCTCCAACATTTTGTCCTATTAAGGAAACTTTTTACAAGAGGTCTTGTGCTGAGATGCTAAGATTCAGAAATTCTCAAGCCTAGGATTGTATTAGGTAACATCTAAGACTGGGAAAGCCCAAGTTTTTAAAATTCAAATATGACCTGTGCTCAGAAAATGAAAGAGAAAGGGAGGAGAAGGAGACCACAAACTAGACATGCAGGAACTCCTTCCTTGTTCTCTAGTAGCTCTCTGATAAGTTGCTATTTTCCATTTGGGGGAAGGGAGATAAGGAAGGAAAAATTCTGTTTCCCCACTCCTCTCCACTCCATTTGTCACTATTTAGAGTACAAACCTGATGGAGAAAAGGTATGTGAAAAGTAGCCAAGCCTTTCACTGATTAATTTGACAGCTCATAGGGGAAGGATTGCTCTTCTGCCAATATACCTTCTTGAGAGGTGCTCTCATACTTTATACCCTCAAGGTGGTTGTGGGGAGACACATAAAATTTATCAGGGTTTTTCTTCCCAAATATACAATTTAGTTATAAAGGACCAGGTCAGTAGAATTGTGGGCTTCCCCACCTGGCACTCAGTAGCAGATATTAGAAATCATTTGTCAGGGTTAAATCAAAGCAACTCCTCATATACTAGAATTGCTTTGTGGTTTTTGACATGGGACCCAAAATGCCTTAATATTTCCAACTGAAACTGTCTATTTTAGGGTGCTGCCTAAATTCTTAACCACCCCTACTCCATGGTCCCTAAATGAAAGTTTGATGATTTCCTAAAACTTTAATAATCTGTCCCTGAAGTCCTCAAATGCTTCCCCAAATATCCCAGGTATCTCTATCCAACATTATCCTCCACACTTACATTAAGTTACAGGTGCTTCAGCTTGTACTTGGCCATGATGCCAGTTAGTATCTGTATCACGGTCTCCCAATACAAATCACTCAAGGCTATGCTAACAGTCGACTACTCTACTCTCTACTACATGCTTCATGCTCTTCTTTCAACATAATTCATTATGAACCCAGCTTCCAGATACAGCTAAAATACTGATGGCCAACATCAGGATAACATCCTGGTATCGAATGTTCTTATAACCTGATTGGTAGTTCACTTCTATAAGTAGTTCAACAAACCTCATTCATGGCAGCCTCTTTGGCAGGGCTCATTCCCCAGTCTGATGCCAGCATTCAACTCTGAAAGAAACTAGTTTTAGATTTTCATCACAAAAAGAGTTCACAATTTATATTGTACCTAGTACTTGCAAAGAGGCTCAGCTATACATTTCATTTGACTGTTACCCCATGTCTTTGAGGTGGGAAGCATAAGCATTATGATATCTGAAAGTCTAGGGAGGTTATGTGACTTTCTCAAGGTCACATAATTGTTAAGAATCAGCACCCAAATTCAGATCTTCTGATTCAAGGTCCTGTGTTCTACCACAACTGTTATGGATCTTTTTAGAGCCCTTAGTCAAGAATGGTGCTTCCTAATTTGGGCAGACTCCTACAAGGTCACAGGTTGCTCAGTCCACTAAACACTTAGAGCCTACCCTCTACCCTCAAAGAAGAATTCCTATCCCCATAAACCACCTCTAAGAGACAAACATGAATCCTACTTTGGTGAGCTCCAAGAAAGATTCAGCACCTTGCTCAATCACCCATTTAAAGACAGGAGTACTAATTCTATTACTACACTTCTCAGTTTCTTCCTTGTCCTTCTTGGGCTAATGGTTAGGGAATTGAAAAATCTTTAAGTAGCCTTCTAAGCCTGGAAGAAGCCTACAACCCTGCTCCCCCTGCTCCCCAGAACTTTTATTTGAGAAAGTAAGCCAGCCCTGATCATTCTTTTCCCATATTTGCTCTTTTGGGACTTTTCCCCTTCTCCCTTCTTATCCCAGCTCCTGACCCTTTTCATTTTCTTTTTAACGTGTCATTTTCTCCTGAGGATCTGTCTTTTCTTTTGCTTGTATTGTATTCCTGTTGAGTCTTAGGGACCCCAAAATACCAACATGCCAGGTCCTATCTGAACGAATTTGACTCAAGACTTCTTTCAGTCAAAGAAAAGCAAAGTTTACTTAAGATCCATCATACTGGCCAGACATTTGAGACATTTGAGCATTGGTGATGCTTGTATTGACAAGCAGGACCTGAGCTAGATTGAATCAGAGTATCTTCATGGAGTCAAGATGATTCTTACATCCAAAAAGATTGTGGGAGGGATCTAGCGCTACCAAGAAGTCTTGGTAACGCTAGAAGACTAGAGGAAGAGTTTTTACAGGGTCTGGAAGGGAACAGATGATGGAAGTCTAGGCTAGGTTAAGGATAACAGATTTGTACATGAAAAGCCAAATCAAGTGGGAAGATTCGAGGAGAGTTCAAGGGACTTTCAAAGAGCCTAAACCCCATCATTTTCCCCTCCAACAAATGGGACCCAAATTCTTTTGGGGTAGGTGGTAAATGTCTCAGCTTCTGAAACTGCTTCCTGGCAAGGAGCTCAGCACTGTCACTGCCTCTCTAGGTCCTGTTCAAGGGATACACAGCCTGAGTTTTCATTTGGAAGTTGATGGCTTTGACTGTGGAGGAGACAAACACGGAGACTAAGCAAGCAAGGACCAAACAGATACAAAAGGAGTATAGATTTCCCTGGTATAAAACCCAGTTTACTAGCGGGAATTAAAGATGACTATGGCAAGGTCAAAACATGGGGAATGTTTGATAGGGGAGTTTTTGCTTGTCAGATTTCCCCTTTTCTTCCAAATTGTTCCATGGGCATGGAGAATTTGGAAAGCATATTTTGAGTAAGTAAAAACTTTTACTCTTTTGTTTTCCCCTAGCTCTAGGGCTCTTGTGGATGCTATTAATTCTGCCTTTTAAGCAGAGGTCCTAGGGACAGAGGTTTGGCCTTTCTGGTGTGGTAAAGAATGACTACTATGTACCTAGCTCTCCCAATTCCTTGTTCTGTGTACCACACTGAGTTGGAGTTTGGGAGTGTGTGGTGAACAAGAAGAATTAGGTCAAGGGTATCTAAGAGCAAAGCTTTGTATTTGGTGAGCCTGCCACTAGCCAACTACTGGTGACTCTTTGATTCCAGGATGCTCTGAACTAGGTGCGAAGTCAGAACTTCTTGGGGTTAGCCAAGTGTAAGTTTAGAGGCTTCCTCAATTAGAATGGCTGCAGCAGCCACAGAGCCTAATTGTTTTGAAAAATTGATAACTGGTCTGAGGTCAGATCTTAAGGAATAAGTTCGGATTCCCAAAATCTGTCCTGTCCTTTCATCAACATACAGAGAAAAGGGTTTTTCTAGGTCAGCTAGAGCTAATGCTGGAGTGGTGGTCAATTTAGTTTTCAAAGTCTCTAAAGCTTTAGCCTGACTGGAGCCCCACTCTAGAGGGAGTGAGTCAGGGCCTTGATTAGCAATTAATGGTTGTAGTCCTTCCCTGTCCTTAGGTTTAATTAGACATAGACAGCAATGGGGGAATACTTTAGGGTTTTGGAGGGGAACAACAGCTGGCTTGGCAGAAGTAGCTCGCCCAGGAATTTCCTGATTCCGAACAATTGGCTCAACTGTCTCCCACATTTCTGGGGGAACATGAGGAGGTCTGGTGAGCAGAGGGAGAAGAAAGATGGGAGGTTTAACTAGAGAAAATTGGCTCTCCAATTTCTCCATCAGATCCCTTCAGAACAAGAGCACAGGGCAAGAGGAGAGCATAAGGAAGGAGAGTTAAAACAACAGATCCTCAGCTAGGCAGGGGAGGAGGTATGTCTGGAGATATCCCTTAGTTTCCCCTTCAAAGCCCATGACCTGAGGCATCAAGGGGCTGGTAGGGTCAGAGTAAGTGGTTAAAACAGAGAACGTAGCCATGATGAAGTGATAACCCCTAGCTTTGCCCTCTATTTTTGCCAGGGTTTGGTAAGAGAGATAGAGAAAGTGGGAGCTCTGTAAAACCCTAGGCTCTCCCAGTCAATCTGAAGTTTGAGCAGATGGCAGTTCATGGTACTGGGGGGCAGCTCCCCCACTTTTCCAACCTTGGGGACAATTCTTCTTCCAATGTCCCTCCTGGTCACATGGCCACAGTCCCATAGGCATTGGTTTCTGGAGACCCCCAGGGGTGGGGGGAATCCCTGGAGGGGCACTCCTTGGGTCTTTTCCTGGCCATGGCAACAGCCAAGAATTGACCATGATCTCTCTGTCTACTTTTTTCCTTGTGTTCTCTTTCCTCTGCTTTGACTAAGTCTCTTGTGTTGAAAACTCCAAAGTCTCTCTCCCGTAATTGGGTCTGAGGTGCTTCAGATCCCGTTGCCAGTTTCTGTAGTTTCCTCCTTATATTTGGGGCAGACTGATAAATGAAATACATGCTCAAGATTGCTGCCCTTTCTATAGAGTCAGGATCTAAACTGATATACTTCTTAATGGCTTCTACCAGGTAATCTTAGAAAAGGCCAGGGTTTTCCTTTTGTCCCTGAGTAATTTCCTTAAGTTTTTGAAAATTTATTTGCTTTCAAAATGCATTTCTTAGACCTCTTAACAAGCAAATTACCATATAGTTTCTCTTTCCCTTATCCTCACTCTTTTGATAATCCCATCCTAGGTCATTAGTGGGAACAGCAGCTGTTCCTAGAGGGTATTATGTGGGGTCATCGCTAGCCAAATGACCCCCAAACTTTTGGGCTTATTCTCAGATTCTCTTATTTTCCTTGGTGGTGTAACAGGTGGAGAAGAGGATATGCAAATCACCCCCAGAAAACTCAAAGTAAGATTGGGGTGGGGATAGGAGCTGGGAAGGTGGGGAAGGAGCCAGGGGAGGGAGGTTTGAAGCCTTGGGAGCCATAAGAAGGGGGTCATCCAAAATGTCCAGTTGACCCCCATTGCCCCTTTGTGGGGTGGCTCTAGCTACAAAGATATTGCAGTCTTTTCTGAGAGAGCTCGATGTAGGCCATTATGTAGGGTATTTCTAACCATTTTCCTGTTCTGTTGACAATATAACTCCAACTGCAAGAGAGTATTGTGCTGTAAATTCCCCAAAATGGGCCACACTTCCGTGGTCCTCTAAGTGATACAGAAGCCAAGTAGTGTTGCAAAAGAACACCAGCTTCTTCTTTTTAAGTTCTTTAGAGAGACTAAACTTTTCCCACTTTTGTAAAAGACAACCCAGAGGTGAATTTTGAGGAATTGAAAAGGATTGACCCATTATAGGCATGGAGGCTGAAAGTCCTGCCCTCTGTAAAGGAGAATATGGGAGGACATCTTGAGAAATAAACAAAACAAGAAATAAACCAAAAAGGTACCTGAAGTTTTCTCAGTTCCCTAGTGCTGCGAGAAGGGAAAGAATTGGGCATAAGCTTCTGGATAGAGCATCTGTCCCTGCCGTCCATGCTTCAGAAGGTGTGTCCAGGTCCATGGCCTCAAAAATAACCACTGGATTGAGAACCTGAGAGCGTCACTGAGTTTGAGACAGCCTCCTACCAGTCTGACCTAATGGAACCTGAGAGCACCTGAGAGCACCTGAAAAGCACCTCCAAGGTGCTTGGAGGGTGAGAAGGGGATAAGGAGGCTTACATCCCTTCCAGTCTTGGCTGGAGAACTTGTGATAAGCAGTTTTCCTGGTCTCAGGGAATCAAAAATGTTTAGGGTTAGAGGTATTCCAAATGAATTTGAATCAAGCCTTCTTTCAAAGAAAGAAAAACAAAATTTAAGATCCGCCATATTGGTCAGACTCTTATGAAATTTGAGCATTTGTGATGCTTGCATTGACAAGCAAGTCAGATACAATCTGAGTTATATTGAATCTGAGTACTTTCATGGAGGCAAGATGGATCTTATACACAGAAAGATTGTGGGAGGGATCTAGGGTTAGCCAAGTAGTCTGGGGTAACTAGAGGAAGGGTTTAGGAAGGTGTAATGGTAATTTTAAATGGGAAGACCTTTCTCATTCATTAATAGGTCCATGTGACCTGCTTAAGTCACGTGGAAGCCTAAGTTGCATGAGTCTAAGTCATTCTTTTACATATCACTGACAGTGGCCTACCTCACTTCATTCACAGTACCCAAAGATTTACGTCTTGTGGGCCTGCTAACGTTGACTCATCAAATGCTGATAGATAATCTTTTGCTATTGCCTTATTTTGGGCATCAATGCTTTGTTTTGCTACTTTTGTCCTGACGCTTGTAGCCCAAAGTTCTATTTTCCTTGGTAGAGAAAACTGAAGTAAAATAATAATTGAGCCTCCCTACCTTCATTTTTTTGACAGGTATCCTCCTCCTCCTCATCATCCCACCCACCCTGAACATCAGTCTTCTGTTTTTTTTCATTTCTGACTATATCCCTTCCCTTTCCCTAACCTGGCATACCACTCCTAGTAATAAAGAACAAAATGAAAAATAGTAGTTGAGCAAAACTAAACACCACAACAACCAAATCTGAAAGAATATGCAGTAGAAAGGAGTGAGTTATTTTTAGTTTTTTGGGTCAAACTTAGTCATAATTATATAATGTTAACTTTCAATTTTATTGGTTCTTTTTAATGTACATTGCTATGTAGTTATTGTGTATAGTTTTCCTAGTTGTACTTACTTCACTTTACACAGTTTGTATAAATCTTACCATTCATTTCTTAATATTCATAATTTTTATAGCATTTTATATTCCATCATATACAAATATCACAATGTTTTGCCGTTCCCCAGTCAACATGTCTCTACCTTGTATCCAGTTCTTTGCTACCACAGAGAGAGCTATTGCTCGGAACATTTTCACGTGTAACAAACTTTTCTGTCTTTGAACTCTTTGGAATAGATACATAGCCATGAGATTGAATCAGCTGGTTAGTAGCACAAGTCTTAGTTCTCCAGGATCACTGCCCACAGTGGATTTAGTGTGTTAGACTTTCAGCAGCCAGCTGTTCTTCCTTCGCAGTTTGCTGGATATATGTTGAGACCTCAGAGTTGTTTGGATTTCATTTCTTTTCTTAATGATTTGTAGTAGTATTTCATGTGGTTGGGAATATCTTGTAATTCAGATTTGTTTTCTTTGCAAGGAGGAACCCAAATTTGCCTTGTTTGTCGCCTAGACTCTCCTTGGAAGCCACAGATCTGTTACTTGCCTCCTTTTTGGAATTGTTTTCCTCTTGGAACTTCTGGTGTCACAGCTGCTTTTCTTCTTACATCCTAGCT
>CM053770.1:174988172-175018369 GCA_028658325.1 Potorous gilbertii
ATTTGTAGTAGTATTTCATGTGGTTGGGAATATCTTGTAATTCAGATTTGTTTTCTTTGCAAGGAGGAACCCAAATTTGCCTTGTTTGTCGCCTAGACTCTCCTTGGAAGCCACAGATCTGTTACTTGCCTCCTTTTTGGAATTGTTTTCCTCTTGGAACTTCTGGTGTCACAGCTGCTTTTCTTCTTACATCCTAGCTGCTCTCTGGCATCTACCTGACTTGGTGGATGTATACTGGCAGTTTTGTTTTCCTTCCTGTTCCTTTTCAGTTTAAAACCCTTTTGATTAGATTGGCAATTCTGAGCAGATCCATGTTACCAACGCTTGTTAGGTGCATTCTAGTTACTCGCCACAAACCTGGCATTTCTGCATTTTAAATCATGGTCCATAAACCAGAAGCTTATACTGAGACACTAACATCTTACCTTGTTCTTCATCCCAAATACTTCTTTTCTGCATCTCTTATCTTCAGTAAGTGTGATGGAAAAACCAGCTATGCAGCTGTGATCTTCAGTTTCTCACCTAAGGTCTCATAATCTTTGGCAGGGCTTCCTAGGTAACTTCTTGTGTTATCATTTGTGCCTGTGAATTGCCAGAAACAGGTGGACTCTTTTGACAAGTCTTGAGTTAGGAGATTCTCACATAGTTTATCTAGATATATGCTCTGAGAAGAAATTTCCTCTTAGAGAATTTTTGGAAAGGCCTGGATGAAAATTGCACAGAATAAAGCAGGCATTGTGGGGTTGTGATATGCTTTATTGGAAGAATATCAATTTTTAAAAGGAATTGAGGTAAAAATTTTTAATAATATTTCATTTTTCTTTTTTTCTAGTTACATGTGCATTATTTAGTCACCTAGAAAACTCAGGGTTGAAGAATAATTCTCTTGAAGAACTCAAGAAAAGACATGGAAATTGATAATTTTTATAAAATTATTGTCCTTTTTTTCATAAGCAAAATTCTGTTTTTCATACTGAAGACTTCTTCTGGTCTTCTTCTAGGTCTTCTTCTGAAGGCTGTGAAGTTGTATAAAAAACAATATTCTTTAGATATGTTGGTTAACTGAATAGGATAGTGATTTGCACTAGTGTGATGTCTTTAAAAGTATACTATTTGTAAATCTTTGTGTGAAAATAAAATATAAATAACTTGAAGCAGATTAGTGTTTTGTTATAGAAAGAACTTGAAATGTTAAATTGAAAGAAATTGTCTAGCTCCTTCAAATACAGCATTTCACTATTACTTCTTTATATTTTCTCCATTAAGATTTTCATGCTATCTTAAAATAGTTCTATATCAAAATATGAACGTTTTGCAACATGATAAAGGAATAAACTGAACTGTCATTTGTCCAGAGTCTCTGATAGCATATGATTCAGACCCAGCAACAGTCACTGAATTGCCTTATAGTGCTTAATGTATAAAATATATATTAAAAGACCATAAAAGGGATTTAAATAGGGGGTAAAATGATGGTTTTTGTTGTATTTTTTTCTCCCATTTTTCTTACTAAACCTACCAATTAATAGCAGATGACCAAGAAACACAATCTATAATTATCTGTTCTTTTACACCATCAGCCATGTAGAGCACTATATAGCCCTATGCTATGCATTGGGTGAAGATAAAAAAGAATACTGCGGAACTCCAAGAATGTTGAAAAAAAATGAAACTAATACTTAGCTCATCAGTTTGTATCTTTGCAGAGTGATCAAGCTTTATTTCAGGTCAGTTCAGTTCAGATTTACAGAGAGTTCCAAGTCCTTGGAGTGGGAGAGTTTGAGGAGCAAATGTAATAAATTGGAAGACCTGTAACAGTACAGAGACTTAGAACCAGCCCCTTGGCCTGGAATAAATATCAAAGAGAACGTGTAGTGCTGAGTTCTAAGACACCTAGGACAATATTTACTGATAATGATACTTGACTTTGTTATAATAGTACTTTAAGTGCTTTACATAAATTATTTCATTTAAATATCACTAATTAATGAAGAAGCTTGCTACCTACTTCCTGAGAGAGAGATGATGAACTAAAGGTATATATTTTTGGACATCGATAGGGTGGAAATTTGTCTTGCTTGCCTAACAATTTGTTATAAAGAGTTTTGTTGTTGTTGTGTTGTTTTTGCATTGAGGTAGAAGTGTAAATGGGAGGAAAAAAACTTGTTAATTGAAAATTTTTTTAACTTTTTAAAGAAAATAAAGTGTGAATGAGTAGATTGGATATGAAGGCGAGGAATAGGATTGCCTTGAAGATGACTTCCAAAACTGGAATGGTGGGCAATGTCATTATTTCAAGGCAAGTCAGAAGTAAAGATAGTAACTTCAGTTTGAGGGAAATTTGACATGTTTCTGACCTTCCTCGCAACCTTGTGTGATAGTTCTATCATTATTCTCATTTTTACCGATGAGGAAATAGACGGGGAAAAGTCAACATGGTCACATAGTTAATCTAGGAAAATGTGGTTCTGGAACTTAGGGCTATGTGCCTCTATACATACATATATATACACATACAGCTCCATATACATACACATACATACACACTTTCTAATAATTGGGGTGATATAAGAATATAATTTATTTCAATATTTACTGTAGTGGTTTTAGTCTTTTCTCCCACTACTGAAACTATTTTTGAAGGGACCTCAACTTACCCAACTCCTATCAGAAATATAAACCTCCTTTTACATTTTCTCTACCAGTGGTTTTAAGTAAAATTAAAATACTCTTAAGTTTGTATGCTCCTGGTAATAATAGAATAAATGGGAGGTAGGATAGGATGGAGGGAAGTATAGTTATTCTTTCACAACATGACTATTACGGAAGTTTTTTGCATTAACTATACATATATAGCCTATATTGAATTGCCTGCCTTCTCAGTGGGGATGGGTGGGGAGGGAGGAAGGGAGAGAAGTTGGAACTCAAAGTTTAAGGAACAAATGTTGAGAGCTATTTTTGCATGCAATTGGGAAATAAGAAATACAGATAGTTGGGTATAGAAATCTATCTTGCCCTACAAGAAAAGAGAGAAGATGGGGAGGGAGGGGTGTGAAAAAAGGGAGGGTAGATTGGGGGAAGAGGTAATCAGAATGCACAGTGTATTGATTGGGATGGGGAAGGGAGAGATGGAGAGAAAATTTGGAGTGCAAAATCTTGTGGAAATGAATGTTGAAAACTAAAATTAAATAAATTTTTTTAAAAAAATTATATTTTCATGGGGAACTATTTACCATAACTTCCCCTTTTCTTTAGTTTAATAATATTTTTACTGAAGCTCAAGAATTTAAGAGCAAACTTCTTCAAAGGATACAGGTAAGATTTCACAGATCTGATATTCAAGAATTTAATTAAGATAATTATAGTACAAACAACATTATCTTACCTTTATAACAGAAATGGAGGAGTAGGACTTACTTAGCTGGAGAGAAAAACAAGGCGTGCTCTGATTCCCACTCTCAAATAGGCTGAGGCACTACTTCCCAGCTCCTCCCTTCAGGCATTCCCTACGTATGACTTTCCATTAATATCCCCACTCCACCCTAGTGTAAGATAATCAGTTCTTTCATTGAATCTATTTAGAGAGACCAATGATAATGGAGTTGCTTGGGGGCTGTGGAAATCTTCCTCTACCTCTTCCCTATTTACCAGACCTCTTCCCATCAGAATATTGTTGGCTCATTTTGTGTCTGAGTCCAGGTTCACTTAGTCTTTTCCCTCTCTGGAGAACTATAATAATAGGTATCTAGAGCAATCTTTTAAACTCATTTCCTAGCCCCTAGATATTGAAAAGAGAACTTCCCCCTCTTTCTCTGTCCCTAACTTAAATGACTTAAAGACATAAATGACAACCCCAATTGCCTTGTCAATGGAAGGAAGGAAGGAAGAAAGAAAGAAAGAAAGAAAGGAAAGAAAGGAATAAAGAGACATAATGAAGAGATTGTTGTTATCAGGCAACACAGAGAGCTAGTCTTTTCCCTGTACAACTTCTTGCAACTACTCTATCCCTCCCCTGCCTCCTTGCCCCCAGCCTCTTTTATCTTTCTTATCTTTCTCCTTTGTTCTTTCTCCTTCTCCTGAAGTTGTTTAGGTAAGGAGGCTAGGATGGAGTTGCTGGGTGCTACTTAACTTCTCCTCTCTGATGCTTTAATGTCTCTCTCTCTAGGGGCTTGTGCTTAGGGCCCTTAACTATCCCTCAGCACACTTATACCCTTCTTTCCTCTTAAGAAATGTTGTATTGTAATTCCTTGAGTAAGAAGATGCTACACATTTGCATAATGCCATTTAATTTTTAGAACACTTTAAATATATACTGTCAGAATCTGGTTGTGAGATACCCGTGTCCCAGGGAAGTCTTCCAGTAAATATATGCTTTTCCTAAAACCTGGGGGATATAGTCCAGAGAATCCATGCCTTCTCAGATGAGGCCAAATTTCAGGATTGAAAGGACTGACAAAGAATGTACTTCCACAAAATCCTGGGAAAAAGTATTTCACTGAACAGAAGGATAATTGTGCCTCTGAAAAGAAGGAGCACTTCCTTAGACTTTCAGGGTGTTAGAGGATTTCTAGAGTATAATTGGCTCCATGAGCAGTGGAATTTTATTCACCATCACAGAGCACAGAGTATGATAGTCAAGAAACTAGGCTTCAATTCCTTTGTCAATCACTTATCTTAGACAAGTCCTTAAAGATCATTCCTTCATCCAGGTTGCAATGTGTCCTCATATTTATTTAGCATTTAATAAGGACAAGGACAAAATTCTACACTTTGATCCAAAAAATAATCTTATCTGTAGGATGAGGAAGCTGTGCATAGACAAGCGTGTCTGAAAAAGGGAGAAATGAATTATGAGTACAACTCCAGTAAGTGGATCCCCAACTCAAAGTGAGCTAACTCTATATGTGACAGCCCTAGGAGATGTTAAGACACTAAGTTTAGGAGGTCTTAATGTATAAAACATGAAAGTTATAACCTTAACATATTCTATCCTGCTCAGGCCCATCTAGAGTATGGTGTTTCATTCTGTGGCACCCATAGCATTGCTGCAGAAACAGATTAAAATGTAATTGGGTAATATTCAACTAAGTAAAATGCAATAAAACATTGTTAATATTAATATGTGATTTTAAAATCAATATGTGGCCCACAGGGCTCTTTATGTAAGGTTTAGTGGCCATTTTTATTTGTGTGTGACACCATTTCACTAGATGAACATTATAAAGAGGGAACCAGGACAGTGAAGGTCCTTAAAATTGCACCATATAAAAGCTGTAGCTTCACCCTTTCTTGAAGTCTTCTAGAGGGCCTTGATTTTCTCCTCAATAAAATAATGAGATTGGATTAGATGAGCTTTAAGATCCTTCTCAGTTCTAGTTCCCTGATCATGTGAAGACTGAATAATTACTTGTTAGGTGTGTTGGAGAGGTCATTGTTTTAGAGTAATATTATGGGAATCTTTGATTTCCTTTTATTTTTTCTACAACTTTTGATTGACATTAATCTTACCTGATCCGATTTGTCCCATGGGATGTCAACATTTACTTAAGAGCCTTAGCATTCCTTAGCTAAGAAGCTGAAGGAAGAATTTCAGTTGTCCCTGACTCCTTGGTGACACAGGACTCTTCAATCAGTTCATTTGTGAATCCCCTAAATGTAGTTGAATCTGTAACTTGACTTAGTTAAACTATAGAGTTTATTTGATAAATCTTGCTTTCCTAGGGGATATATGAGATTATGACTGTTTAAATTTGTTCAACTTTTTGTAACATAGAAGGAAGTATAAGATTATGGATCTCTATTGTCCCTTTAAATGTTAATGATGTAAGAGGAATGTAGAAGAATGAAATATGTAAAGAATTATTTCTCTGTCACACCGATGGAATTTTTACTCTAAAAAGTCTTTTCAGAATCCTCAGGTTGGTCAAGTTTTCTTTGAACCCTGAACCTAGGCTTTAGCATAATAATAAAACCTAGATTTTTATCTCCAATAATTTCTGTATGATGGCAAATATATGTTTGGCAGCAATTCTCTACCATATGAATTCAGAGAGGAGATATTTCTCCCGTAACAGTACAAGTTAAAAAAGAGGACTTCTGAGTTTCTTCATAACGCTAAAATTCTGTACTTCCCTCTCTATAACGGGGAGAAGGAACTGTACTCCATGTTTGCCTTAAAATGATGTCTTCGTACATTGTGTAACTTTGGGAAGCATACTGTGTAATCACCTTAATATTCACAAAGTTTGGCAGGCTTAATTTCTTCCTGTGCAATTCTTTTCTGAATCAATGCCATAAAATAATGGGGATGAATACTGAGAAGGATGGGATTCAGTTAAACCAACAAAAACTGCAATAGTCAAATGATGCTGACCCTCAGGACCCAAAGCCTTCACTTCCTGCATCTTCTCTACTCCTGTCAGAGGAGGACTCTCTCTTCTAATTGGGACCAGTAAGTTTTAACAGATGTAACAGCATATTTGACAATTTTTTTTTGAGCAAAGAGAACAAAATTATGTAGAAAAATTGCATGGAAAAATTCAGTGATGGTTTAGATCTAAACTTAGGAAAAAGCATAATTTAAAATCTAGGAAAACTTTTAATTTTGAAAACCAGTACTCATGTGAGCATGTACCTCTCTGAGAGAAAATCTTTTCACCACTATTTTCCCCCTCCAAACAAATGAGGTACTTTCATTGTGTTTGTTTGTTGGGGCATGGTCCAGCAACCAAGTGCTTTCCTTTTTGCCCACTCCCCGTTCAAACCTAGTCTTGTGCAGGTGCTTGTCCTATCTGATGTTAGACACCAGGGAACAATAATGAATGAATGGATAAATCCATTATCCAAGTGCTTGTTGTTTCATCTGATATACCTTAAAACTCAGCTACTGAGAATATGAACATCTTATTCCAGCCTACATGTGTCTTGGGTAGTTCTGATCTGATTAAAAAAAGTCACAACCAAGGTTGTCACTCATGAGAGCTCAAAGCATTTGTAATCTTTGATATCAGGCAGAGGAATTATCAGAAATTCTCTTGAAAATCAGATCTAGAGTAATAATGTTTTTCTTATACAATTTATAAAAATAAAAATTGCCTTGCAAATTGGTTTCACCATTTCTGCCGGATGTATTTCGATACTTTTGCTGTCATCGTATACAATTATGTACTAGTGTCAATAAAATTATGAGGAAAAAAGAAAGAAATGAAAGAAGAAAGAAACATCATATTCATATGTACTACTCAAGAAAATTCTTCAAGTACCTTGGGATTAAGGGACATGAAAAGGATCCCTTCCCTCTCCAGTTCTCAGAGAGTATGGATAAGACATTAGGAGCATGGTAGACTGTCTTTTTTAACGTTTTTGATTAGATACAACATTTACATTTTTTTTTTTAGAATTTACAGAATTATCATTAATAACATCTCTTTATAATTTTTAATTTTATTATAAACTTAAATACAAAATAAGAAAAGGAAAAAAATTGCCATATTTACAGCAGAACATAAGAGAGGATTCAATGAAAAGGAATGAATTTCCATTTCAAGAAAACCTACGTAATAAATACTATACATTGTTTTCAAAGCTGTCTAGATTTTCTTTATGTCTTTGTAGGATTTCTTTTGTTTTCTGCTGCATGCTTTTTATTTTTCCCCTCCCTGTCCCACCAAAGAAAGCTACAATTAAGCATGTATATATGATATATATATGTATGTATGCAAAATCATACCCACATGTGTGCATATATGTATATAAGACATCCAAGACATAAACACACACATATATTCAAATGTGGAATGCACTTGTCACCTGTATCTCTGAAGGTGGATAGTTCCTTTTTTCATATATCCAAGTCTTCCCAAATTTTTCTAAATCAACTAGGTCATGATTTCCTACACCAAATGAATTCCAAACCAATCACACTCTGAGAGATTGTCTATGGAGGTTTTTTCCCCCAATTTTTTGCCTTTCTTCTATTCTTAGATGGATAAGTTTTATTTATACAAGGAAATTTTAATGTAAAATAATCAAAATTATTCATTCTAAACTTTAACAATACTCTCATCTCCTAATATGGTCAAAGGCCTAATACTACCGAATTATCTTCCTTTACATCTTTTTCTCTTGAAATCTTTGAAGCTCCTGACCTTTTGTTCTTCCAAATGAACTTTGTTATTATTTTTTCTAATTCAGTAAGGTAGTTTTTTTTTTAGCAATTTAATTGGCTTGACATTACATAAACAGAGTAGTTGGGTAAAATTGTCATTTTCTATATTGACTCTACTTGTCCATGAACAATAAATATTACTTCCGTGATTTAGATCTCACTTTATTTGTATGAAAAGTGTTTTGTGTTTATATTCATATAGTTCCTGTGTTCTTTTCGACAGGTATTTTCTCAGGTATTTTACACTGCCTGGTTATTTATGTTAAATGATCTAAAACAATATTGAATAATATGACTGACGCATCTTTATTTTTCTCTTTTGAATAAATCTGTTTTAGCTTTAACTTTGTCTGAGATCATGATGGATACCCCTACTTTTTTACATAATAAATTCTACTCCTAGCCTTTTATTTTGTGTTTGTGTATAGTTGCCATTTTTTTTTTTAGCAATCCTCAAAAGCAGCATATTGTTGAATTCAAATTTTTAATCTGCTATCAGTTTCCATTTGGTGGGTAAATTTATCCTATTCACATTCTAGGCTATAATTTCTTAAATATTTTCCTCCTTACTATTTTTCCTCACTGTCCTTCTCACCCTATTCCTTCTTGTTTCTTTCAGAATTTAGGGGACTGTTATATACCCTTCTAGACATACGTTATTCCCCCTTTAACCCATTCCCATGAGTCTACAAACCCTTCTAACTCTCCCCCCAATTCCGTTGTCTGACTCTTTTATTCCTTTATAAATTTAGAAGACTTTTAATACCTTTCTAAATGTATTATAGAGCCTTTCTTTAACCCGTATCTCATGATGAGTAGGGTTCCAGCACAGCCAGCCCTCCTCTACCCTCAGATTCCTCTGTGTCAGGTTCTTCCTCTTGTGCCTCATCTGTATGAGATAATTACTGTTTGCCTTTTCCTACACATTTTTCTTTGTAGAATCACATCATACTTAGCTCTACCCCAATATTTCTTTCAAACTACACATTTACAAATGACAATCTTAGACATACTGTTTACATTTCCACATATAAAATGTAAACAATTTGTCCTCTTTGAGACCCCTGTAATTAGTCTTTAATGTTTACCTTATGTGCCTCCTGGATCTTTTATGTCAAATTTTCTATTAAGTTCAGGTCTTTTTGTGACAAAATCTAGAAATTTTGTCAATTCATTGAATGTTCATTTTCTTTTTCATTCTGCACTTTCCTGGGTATGATTGTTGTTGAGTTTGTCCTTCATTGCTGAAGAAGACCATGCCATCAGAGAAATGATGACATGACTTGCAGTTGGCTTTGTTTTGAGTGAGGGAGGGCTGTGTAGGTCACCAGCCTCACTGTCTCCTCCAGAGCCATTTGAATCCAGTGACCAGATATTCATCAGGATGACTGGAGATGACCCAGGATGGAATAGAAAACCTTGCCCCCTTTAGGCCAAGGTCTGTTCAGGAACTCACTTAGGATAAAGTAATGCCCATTCAGTAAATAGGCCTCTTTATGAAGTAGCTAGGCCCCTTTAGTGAGGCATAGAAAAAAAGGACATAGGGCTGGGAGGAAACAGCAACAGTTACTATTGATAATCACTCTTAAGCCAGGAGGGTCCAGAAGCCAGCCAGCCCTTAGGCAAGGGCCTAGTGTCCTCCATTGCTTTTACTCTTCAACATATAGTGCTTAAAGAATGTGGTCTTTTAGTGTAGCGACTACTGGATCTTGGGTAATTCTAGCTGTGGTTTTGCAATATTTGAATTGGTTTTTTTCTTGTTGCTCATAATATTTTATCCTTAACCTGGTTTCATAATTTGGTTATGATATTCTTGTAGGTTTTCACTCTGAGATCTCTTTCAGGTGGTGAGTAGTGGATTTTTGCTATTTCTACTTTCTCCTCTTGTTCTAAAACTTCAGGGCAGTTTTCTTTAATCATTTTTTGTATTATTGTAACAAGATTCTTTTTTTCATCTTAGCTTTCAGATAGTCCAATTATTCTTATGTTTTCTCTTCTTGTCTGTTACCCAGATCAGTTATTTTTCTTATGTGATGTTTCACACACTCTTCTATTTTTTCATTCTTTTTACTTTGTTTTATTATTTCTTGATCTCTTATGATATTGTTGGCTTCCCCTTGCCCATTTTGAGTTTTCAAGGAGTTGTTTTCTTCCTTAAGATTCTGGATCTCCTATTTCAGTTGACTGACTTTCTTTTCATAAGCTTTTTGCTTTTCTTGGATTTTTATTTTTTTCCCTCAATCTATTGGATTTTTAACATCTTTTTTGAGTTCTTCTAAGAATTCTTTTTGGGCAGGTGATTTTTTTGGTGCTACTCTATGGGGTAAGAGAGACTTTTTTTGCTTTGGTGTCCTCCTCTGAAGACAAACCATCTTCTCTATTTCTGTAGTGACTGTCTATGATTGAGTTCTTTCTCCTTTGCTTGCTCATTTCTGTTTTGTATTTTTTAAATTTTTAACAGCTTGTTATTGTAATTACCTCTAGCCCAGAGGTCTAGAGGGTGGTGCCTCTGGCCTCAGATCCTTCTTACTGGTTTTTTTGGGCTTTGTCTAGGGCCCAATCTCTGCACTCCTTTCCCTCTCCAAGCCACAGCTGGGACACCCCCCAGCACATAATGCTGGAAATGTCCTTGCTCTCTGAGGACCTTCTAATGGCTTAAACATTCAGTTCTCCCCACTGACATGGAACTGGAACCAAAAACTCACTGTAAATGACCACAGTCAATGGCATACTGCCCCACTAGAATTTCTCTCTCTCTCTTTTTTAACTTTAATTGATGCCTTTCTAGTTTTTTATTGATGTCACCTCCCAATGTAGCTTTTCTGATAGCACTGTCGATTACAAGAAAAAAATATTGGTAAACAAAACCAACTAATACACTGTCCATGTCTAACAACATATACCTCACTGTACCTATTTACCCAAAGGGGAGAGATTTGTGTCACTACTTGCCCTTTGAAGTCAACAGGAGTTGTTTCATGTCCTCAAGTCATATTTACTTATGCATTATTATATTCATTTTGTAAATTATTCTCCTAATTTTGTTCTCTGCTCTAATGAAATCATATACATCTTTCTCAAGTTTTTGTGCAATCTTGATAGCAACAATTTTTATATAATGTAATAATATTTCATTACATTTATATGCCTTAAATTTTTCAAGGCATTTCCCCAATTTATGGGAACCTACTTTGTTTTCAATTTTTTTGCTTTTATTTTACATAAAAAGTACTACTGTAAGTATTTTGGCATATGGATCTTTGCCTCTGTCCTACACCTCTTTGGACACCTAAGGGGTCAAAGGATATGAATCATTTAGTGACTATTCTAATATAGTTTCAAATTGTTTTCCAAAAGAGTTATATCAACTCATTGGTCAACCAACAGGTCATTCATTGAAATGATCTCTAGGCCTTCTCAATTAAAAAAAATTCAAATCAGGAAAATTATTTAAATAATATTTAAAAAATGGAAATAGTTTCAATGAGCTTTTAAAATGGTAATTAAATATTTGTGGAGAGAATAAAGATTTAAAAATCAGCATGCTTTTCTAGTGAAAAGTATCTATCAGGTCCACTTAGGTGGCAGGAATGGGGGAAAGGTTCTAATATCACAGAGAATGAAAAGAAAAAAAACCTATGCAAAGGTTAAAGATAGATTTTTCCAATTATGTGAGTCATTTTTGCTTTTTATTTCCAAATATTGATAACAGCAATATTCCTGCAGGACTAAAGAGAATATGTTCCATAAGCTAAATTACTGGAATTTGAAGATATTTCTTCAAGTTAAGGAACTTGGGATTCACAAAGTCTGGATTGATAAAAATGACATAAGTGTTCAAAAAAGAAAGCCAACAAAAGAAGGCATAAAAATGTAAGTAAATGTGCTCTACTAAATGTATGTGGGAAGATTCCTTACTTTGGTGACAAGGAAAACACCTTATTTCTAAAGCTAGTCAATTATACAAATCTTTGAAAGTCTGTTGAAGTGAAGAGCTTACTATATAGTATTTCAAAGTCCTAGTTTCAAAAGCTCATTCAGTATGATTATATGTTCAATACTGAAAATACAAAATCTTTCTGGATAGACTCTGAAGTCCCTTTCATCTTCAAAGCTCTTATCCTTTGATCCTACTGTAACCAGTAAATTGCTGTCTGAAAAAGTTTAGAGGTTTATGGTGGAGCTTGACTCTCTACTCCTACTGGTTAAGTTGATAGAAAAGATTCTTTCTTGATCACATTTCCCTCTCCTAGTAGGTAGCCCAGGACCTTTCCTCTTGGTCCATACCCTACTCTACTTCCTTTGAGTTGGAGGTTAAAGCTTCCCTGATTCATCTATATACTAGTCACCTGATTTGGGTTCAACGAAGACTACTGTATCCTGGGAGTGAAATTGTCATAGTGATCATGTTTATTTTTTAATAAAGGTATTAATAAAAGCCAAGTCAAGAAGAAATCCTGTCTATTTTTAACCAAGGACCTCTGTTCCACTTAAATTCTGTTCATTTCCAGCTAGCCATTAACAATCTCTATTATATTTCCTTGTTATTGTTTCAGTTATGTCTGACTCTTCATGACCCCATTGAGGATTTGCTTAGCAAAAATACTGGAGTGGTTTGCCATTTCATTTAATAGATCATTTTAAAGATGAAGAAACTGAGGCAAATAGGGTTAGTTGACCAGTGTTACCCAGCTAGTAGGTATTGGAGGTCAAATTTGAACTCCAGAGAGAGCTGATGTTCTATCGATGTTACCATCTAGCTTCCCTTACACGTTCCAATGTGAAATTAATATATTGATATGTATCACAAAGCACTTGTAATCCATGAGTTATTCTTTCCAATGAGACCAAATCAGGAAATATAAATGGCTTGAAATAACAAAAATTATATAGAAAGTACTTTCCTGAGTTCTCTCAGGAGGAAGAATTGGAGGGAAGGAAGAGTTGAGAGGGGAAATAAAAAAATTAAAATTTTCAAAAGTTTTCTGAAACTCTTTATAGTCTCACAGTATCATTCACTTAAAGTGAAAGCCTGCAGCATATCATTTCTTTTTTTCTTTGTATGTCTAGCTCTTAGCACAGTGACTGAAACTGCAAGCTATTAATAAAGGATTGTTGACTTTACTGGCATACAGGCTTTTCCCTGACAGGGAATATGTACCTGAATAGTACTGAGGACATTACATTATTCTTTGGCAGAGAAGAAATAATAGAGGATGAAGATGCCTAGGTAACACTATGATCTGTAAATTCCTACTACCAAATATTGAAAAGAACAAAAATAAGCGTTTAAAAATTGTTTGTAAAAATACATATGTATGTTGTATATATACACACATATATGTGTATGTATATATAATATGTATATGTATGTATATATGTGTGTATGTATACATAAAACTACATTATTGATTATTCTATCACTACCTTAATGATTTATTGCAATAATTATTTAATTGCTACATTAATGACTATTCAGGCAAAAGATCCATGAGATTTATTTATATATCTGGTCAGACTAGTGGTTTTTGGATTTTTCCTTCAGGAAGTGACTCCATACACCAAAGAGAAGAATTAGCAACACTTTTCAGTTTGTGTCCCTAAAGGTGAAGTTTAAGGAAATTTAAAAAAATACTTCTTTAAAATTAGGCATATTAATTAGAAATATCATTTTCCTGTACTTTATACTTGAAAAACAGCTGCATTTGTAATCTTGAGAAAAATCCGTCTAACTAACATTCTATTAAATAGAAACGTGGATAATGACTTCAAGGAATTTCAGAGAACTACTTTTGTTTTTTGTTAAGAGGCTGAAAGCATTTGAATGATAGATGTAAAAAAAAAAAAGACTCTTGGTTCCATGACATCGTTACTCTAGTACATTGAAAAAAAGATTGAGATTCTTTAAAATGTAGCTAAATAATAATTTTCCTAGAAAAAAGCTCCATTAAATGTACTTCTTTGGGAAGGCTTTGCCCTATGATGAAATTGTTCTATTGGGCACTTTCTTTTCTTTGTAGTTTATTAAATAAAGTGATTAAAATGGAAAACCAAACTGCACAGCTAGAGTCAAATCTGTGTCAATTTCTTGAAACTGAAGAGGACGCAAGCAGGTAAGAGGACTTCAAAGAGACTATCAAGTAGACTTTTTTTCTTCTAATGATACTATTCATACTTCCCTCACCATCTTCCAGAACCTCATACTGGTTTTTTCTTTAGGGACATATCACAAACTGATAACAATTTTCTGATAAAATTGGAAACTCCAGGATCTAAGTGGTCAGGACTGAGAGGAAGTTTTCAGGGCTTTTAATCTTAGTCATTGATGGTAGAAAAAGTTTGATTTCCCTGTTTCTACCTATTAATACAGTAGGTGCATCTAATAAAGGAAGTATTTACTTCCATTCTAAAGAATATTGTAGTTGCATGTCCCTGGAAAGTCACTTAAACTTTCCAACGTCAGTTTCCTCACCTTTAAAATGCAGATATTACCTACTTCTCAGGGTTGTTATGAAATTTGAATGAAATAATATTTATAAAGTGCTTAAAGTGCTACAAAAATGGATTACTATTACAGTAATCCAGGCAAGAAGTAATGAGGTCCTGAATTAAGGTGGTGACAATGGGAATAGAAAAGGGAACAGGTTCAGGAGATATTGTAAAGATGAAATTTACAATACTTAGCAACTGATAAAGTATTGGTAAATCAGACAAAGATGAAAGACGATACGGTTTTGAGCATAGTAAGTGCCTGGGAGAATGATACCATCAACAAAAATTGAGAAGTTGGGGTAAAGAGATAATGTGGAGTCATATTTTGTTTTTTCTGGAATGAGTTCCAGCTATTATTGGGACCACTAGGTGGAGATATTTAGCAGCAATTGGTTGTAAATGTGAGCCTGTAGCTCCATTAGGAGAGACGTTGGGGATGGAGTTACAGACTTGCCAATCAACTACCTGGAGATAACAGTTTAAGAGAGGACAGCCCCTTAGATTGCCAAGAGAGGGAGTGTAGAGAAGAAGACTGAGGATGCAATGCTTACATTTTGAAGACAGGAGAAGGAAGAGGAGTTAAGTAGATAAAAATAGATGGAGGCCTCTTTAGGCAAAAATAGAAAATAGATGAGTTTGGGAAGCCGATCGCAAACCTCATACAAAGGTACAATATAGTTTTATCATGACGGGATTGGAGCACTTCTTATGGAGCTTTTCCCTTGCTCAAGTACATGCACTAATTGCACCTTGAGATGAAGTAACAACTCCTAATTGGTTCCAATGCCAGAAGACAATGTCTTCATATCAGTCACTGAATGTCACAAAGGAATGGACTCTCAGGGTGGAAACACCCTCTTTCCAAAGAGATCAGAGAGGCTACACTTTCTTTTGAGCACATCATTTTGGGACTCTTTTCTCTTTGTCTTCTAAGAAGCAAAGTTCCTTTCTATCCCAGAGACAATGGAAGCTATAGGCATTTTGCTGTGAAAGATTGTGCCTTAGGGCAGACCTCAAATTCCTGGCAGCCTCTTCTACTTTGTGTGTCTTTTCTTGTTATGAAGGAAATAATAATTGTGAGGCAATTAACAATGAAATAGAAATTGTGTAAATTTCCAGCCTTGAATATCTCATTTTAGGAGTTCTTGAGTTCTTCAATCACTGCTGGTTGCACAATAGGAGATATTCCCTGCAACTGCACAGCTTCTCAGAAGAGATCATGATTGACAACTTCATAATGAACCTGAAAAAGTACAACACCATACCTGACTAGTCCCTGTTTCTGGACTGGATTGATTACTCAGACAAGAAAGTGAATGTGAAAGGTCTTCAACAATTCCGACAAAGTGACTTTGCCTTTGGGGGAGATTATCATGATGGTGATGTGATCTCACTTATTAATGCATATGTAATATCCTCTTATTATAATTAGCTTGTTTTAAGCCTGGAGAGAATATTATAGTTCTTGAGATCCACATGAATCCACCTTCTGGGGTTTTAGGGAGGTAATTTTAGATGAATAGTTAGGAGTATAAAACCTAGAAATGACTCAAGCCCTCACTTAGGAAGATTCCTAACACTGACGAAGAGATTTGATTCTTTGCTTTTATTTGTTAAGTACATGTGTGTCTATGTATGTAAAACAATCCCTAGTCTCTTTATGGCTGAAACAAAATTCAAGTCACTAGAAAAGTTTGGGTTAAGAAGCAAGGAAGAAATTTCTATGGATACACAAGCAACTTGAAAGGAAAACTGGGGGAAAACAAGTCCTTTCTCTTGGAGCTGTCAGAGTCAGCCTGAATCTTCCACTTCCAGATGCCATGTAGCTGATGGACCTTTGTTATCTCTCTTACCTGCCACAGTCTAATGCTATCTTCTGTCTCCTCTTTCCTTCTCTGATGGCAAGGCTTCTCTCCTCATCATTATCACACTCTTTCCTCTCCTCAGCTAGTCCCTAAGATCTCTAGTTCTGAGGTACTCCTTGGTTTTAATACAAGCTCCTCCGGCCATGACCAAGCCTCAAAGTCCTTCATTGGTTGAAGAAGAGATCTCATACTTAGTTCAGACTGATTCAGTCCAAAAGAGTTCTTAACTAACAAAGGTAATTGTACCAGACAAGGGATGATTAGTGGAGCTCCAGGCTTATGTAAAGAAGATTAAAAGTCTATTTTGAGTCTGTGTGTGTTTCTTTTGTGATTCATGAAATAAATAGCCAATATCTTGATGTGAGGGGGAGTATAGTGGGTACAACTGGACTTGGAGTCAGGAAGACCTGACTTCCTGTACCATCTCTTATTCATAGTGACCGTGTAACCCTTTCAGTGCTTTAGGCAACTCTCTAAGAGTAACTTTCTCTGTAACTTATAGTCTTAAAGAGTTACCTAGGGAGTACTGAGCACCTATACTATGAGGAGAAGGAGTTCCCCCCTTGAGAATTTCTCTATATCTGTGAAGTCAGAGGTGCAGGCTATATACTAAATGTCTATTCTGATTATCGATATCCAATATCTTCTTCTAGAAGATCCCTTAATCCCTTTTGAGATAAAGACTAGATAGGAGGCATACTTAACCTTTGTTTTTAGATATTTTTCTAATTTATTCTTGGTTCTAGAGATTTCTTTTTTTATGTATACAATTTATTTTCAGTTTTAAATTTTTTAATTACATTTATTTACTTATTTTTAGTTTGCAACATTCATTTCCACAAGATTTTGAATTCCAAATGTTTCCCTCATCTCTCCCCTCCCTCCACCCCAAAACATCATGCATTCTGATTACCCCTTCTCCCAATCTGCCCTCCCTTCAATCACACTCCTCCCTTCCCTTATCCCCACCTTCTCTCTTTTCTTATAGGGCAAGATAGATTTCTATGCCCCATTACTTCTATTTCTTATTACCCAGCTGCATGCAAAACAATTTTCAACATTTGTTCCTAAAACTTTGAGTTCCAACTTCTCTCCCTCCCTCCCTCCTCACTGATCCCCATTGAGAAGGCAGACAATTCAATATAGGCTGTATATGTGTAGTTTTGCAAAAGACTTCCATAATAGTCATGTTGTGTAAGACTAACTATATTTCCCTCCATCCTATCCTGCCCCCTATTAATTCTATTCTCTCTTTTGACCTTATCCCTTCTCAAAAATGTTTTCTTCTGATTACTCCCTTCTCTCATTTGCCTCCCTTCTACCATCCCCCTCACCTCACTTGTCCCCTTCTTCCCTACCTTCCTGTAGTGCAAGATAGACTTTCATAGCAAACTGAGTGAGCATGTCATTCCTTCCTTAAGCCAAATGTGAAGAGAGTAAGCTTCCCTTTTTCCCTCTTACTTCCTCCCTTTTCTCCTCCCCTGAAAAAGCTTTTTCTTACCTCCTTTATGGGTAATAATTTGCCCCATTCCATTTCTCTCTTTCTCTTTCCAATATATTCCTCTCTCACCCATCAATTTTTTTTTAAGTATCACCCCTTCTTGTTCAATTCACCCTGTGCTCTCTGCCGATATATATAATAATTATATATATAATAAAAAATATAATAATTATATATATGTGTATATATATATATACACATATATATAATATTTGTAACTCTTGAGACTTTTCTCAGTATTTGGGTAATTGCAGGGATTACACACACACACACACACACACACACACACACACACACACACACCCCTCCATGCCCTTCAGTCCCTTAATGTAGAAGCTGCCAGATTCTGTGTTATCCTGATTGTATTTCCACAACACTTAAATTGTTTCTTTCTAGATACTTGCAATATTTTCTCCTTGACCTGGGAACTCTGGAATTTGGCTGCAATATTCCTAGGAGTTTCTCTTTTTGCATTTGTTTCAGGAGGTGATGGGGGAATTCTTTCAATATTTATTTTGCCCTCTGGTTCTAGAATATCAAGGTAGTTTTCCTTGATAATTTCATGAAAAATGATGTCTAGACCCTTTGCTTGTTCATGGCTTTCAGGTAGCCCCATAATTTTTAAATTGTCTCTCCTGGATGTATTTTCCAGGTCAGTTCTTTTTCCAATGAGATATTTCACATTATCTTCTATTTTTTAATTCTTTTGGTTTTGTTTTGTAATTTCTTGGTTTCTCATGAAGTCATTAGCTTCCATCTGCTCCATTCTAATTTTTAAAGAACTATTTTCTTCAGTGAGCTTTTGAACCTACGTTTCCATTTGGCTAATTCTGATTTTTAAAGCATTCTTCTTCTCTGGCTTTTTGGGCCTCTTTTGCTGTGCTGAAGATAGTTTGAACTAGCATCCAGACCAGAAAACTGCATCAGATGATGTTTCTCCCAGACTGTTGCATGAGATGGAACTTCTGAATGGGTGCTTCATTGGTCTACCTTTGTATTTTGAATCTCTGTATTTATACTTATAAAAGGGGACTGCAGCCATGTAATCTGTCAATCCGTCAGTCAACTTTACTCCCTATTCATGTTCTTACAAAGGGGAGATAGATGAAGGGAAGAATTTGTAGGGGAAAGGTATTTATTGGATTTAGGTGCAGAAACAGAAGTTTTAATAAAGAAAAAAAGGGAGTTTGTGGGAAGCTAAATCTCTCCACTTGTATAAAAATAGATGACAATGGAAAGGCGGTAAGAGAAATCACTAGGAATATTAGAAAATTGTCTGATGTTCCGGTTCAGACTTGGACAACATCACCATTTAAAACTTCTTGGTGTTCCTGATTCAGCGATAGCTGATGGAAACAGCTATTATGGTTTGGGCTCATCACCATCAGTGGAGTTATACTCCTCCCAATTTGTCTCCCTTGCATGATACAACTAGTATCATGACTAGTATAAGATTCCCTTTCAAAGATGATTAGAGTAGAAACTAAAGCTGAAGAGTCAGTTAGACTCATGGTCTTACAAGAGTCAAGGCCGGACACCAGTTGATGGTAGTGGAGAAGAATATAGGGAGAATGATTTAACAGAGGCAGCCTTCTGAGAGTGGTATAAGGGATCTTCAGAGGAACAAAAATAAGGAGGAATTGAGTGAAATCAGGTTAAGTGAAGACCCCCTCAGGCATGAATTCCTCAAAACCTCCACCCAGTCAACATTAGTAGAGGGAATTTTCTCATCTGAGAGTTCTCTCTAAATAAGTCATGGGTTAAAAATCACAGGTTCAGAGTCTGTTTCCTCATCCTAAATTCATTGAAAAGTCAAATGTACATTGTTTTTGCATGGTTATCATAAAACAAATGCATTTTTCTCTCTTTGGGACTACACACTGAGATAGATTTGATGAAGGGGTAAAAACTGATAATTCAAGGAAAAGAGGATAGGCTGAATTAAAGAAGGAAAACAGTTATCTTTTCTTCCCTCATGCCACCTAAGAGACAAAATAGAGGAAGAATAAAAAACCAAAATAAAGCCACTAAGTTAGGTGGCAATTTGAATGCCATTCTGTGGGGGGGAAATATGCCAGGTGGATAAAATTAATTCACTATTTAACTATTTTCTTTCCAGGTGCATCTGATTGGGATTCTTCCAGTACTTCTCTGAAAAGTAAGAGTTACACATAGTCCAAGGATTTGAATCTTAATGAGAATCATCCTTGACAGTCACTGTCTGTGACCAAAATTCAGTGTGGACTCACAGTGTTTGGAAAGATTCCTTTCCAAGAAGATGAAGTAGTGGGAGCTGGAAGTAGCCCTGAGGCTGATTTTAGGGTTTTGATTCTAGAGGAAAAGTCGGTCCCTGAGGAGCAAGATGGGCCACAGCTCCCTGTAAAAGAAGTGGCAGGTAAAGAAGGTAACAAAGAAACATGTGGAGTTAACATTCTGAATTTTCCGTAGGTAGATTATTTGCTCAGTTTTTTGCTTTCCAATCTTTATTGGCATTAGTAAGCAAAACAAAAATGATAAAACCATGTGATGACAAAATTCACTGTGGGCTTTTCCTTCTCTCATGCAGTCTAGAATCTAGCAGGTGGCTTTTTAGCAGGTATTTTGATTTTCTCCTCTGACAAGTGTAACATAATCCACAAGCATGGAAAGGGAGTAGCTTAGGCCTGTATGATAAATTGGCCTTCTCCTTTCTAATGGTGATTTGCTACTTCATTTTTTTTTTTAGTCTTTAAAAGCATTAGCCTTTTGTAAGTTTATATTCACACCTAAAATCCTTATTTGAATAGTTACTTTTCTCTCATTTTGGATCATTCATAGCTATTTTCCCCAAACCTTAAATATAATTGATTAAACTTTTCTCAAATATGAAATGACCTACAAAGGACAGTTGCTAGCACAGATTCACTCTTGATCTGGTGAGACAGGAAGACTGCACAGTGGAATTAATAACCTTGCTTTATTCAAGTTTGAGCTTTTGAAAGGGAGTTGCTGGTAATGGGAGCACCAATTAGTACAACATTCCCTGATCACCCTTCTCACAGGAGCTTGAGAGAAGATGGGGTGGCAGTGACCTCTCATCTCAATGGATTGATCAAGACAGGCCTTGCTTGTGAACTCCCCTATCAAAATCAGAGGTGAGACTCAAACCTCAAATGGGGGCCAGTTGAGGCAAACACAGATTGTTCCCACACAGCGTTCTAGTTTGTGCATTGAACCCTAAGGGTTCCCCACTCACTGACTAGTGCCCACCTGATCTATAGAGCATCAGAAAATGAAGTTTTATGCCAGCAATAGTCTCCAATTTTACATGACCTCATCCCTGTGCCTTACTGCACAGTTCCAGTGAATATTTACAATTTAAGCAGAAATATTTGTATTATTTATGGTATAATGTGATAAAAGTGTTGTGGAGATGTTTGGAACCTTAATCATGAGAACTTATATCTAATACCTGGGAAGACGTGATTGTTATGGCTATGGAGCAAGGAAACTAAACTCTATAAAAAGAATAAGAAAAATCCACCTTACGTACATTGATGCTTTCCAGTAATTGTTTCCATAAAATTGGTTAGAATGGAATGCAATTATTATACCAGGGAATATCTTTTTCATTCTAACAATAGAAATTCCATAAATGAAGAAAAGTGTCATATTCAAGTTTACATGTTTATGTTGATTTTATTTCAATAGATTTGTTTGACCTGTGGCATATATACTTCTCTCTTCCTAATCTTTTGAAATTCTGTTAATCTTTTCATTTCTCTATTTTCTCTCCATGTAATCATACTCTGTCTACCTCTGAAGTACCTGAAAGTTTTACAGTGAATTTTAAATTAACTGCTGCAGTATTATCTGCATATCTTGCTGTTTCTTGGTTTAATCGGTGTAGCTTATAGAGTTACTTAATGCTACAGATTTCATTTATGTTGAGTTCCTTATGCAACATGACATCAAGGAAGAGGACTTTATTCCTACCTCTTTTAAGACAGTCCTGGCCAGTGGTTTCACATATTAAGAGTTAGGTCTTATTTTTTCTGTCTTTTCAGACAATCAGTTTGATTTTGACTTTTTTTAAAAACAATTTTGTCCTCTCATTGCCTAAGTCATGATTCTTTCTCTCTGAACCTAGTGCAGAAATTCATCTGTCCTTTAATTTAGAAATACAGTTCTTTTGTTAATCACTTTTCTATCCCGGTGGCTAGTTTCAGGAAACACAGTGATCTCAATTTCAGTTTAATGAGTTTGTTATACACATCTTCCCTATGATACAAGTCCTTGTCACACAATTCTTTTTGGTGATAGAGACCAGACTTCTAATTCCATTGGGATAAATTAACTCCCTTGAGCAGTACAGGTTAGTACCTTCTGTGAAACTAAAGGTCTTATAGAATTGAATAGACCATGGAAAGGGTAAGTGGTTTGTTAAGAGTCACACAGACAGTATCAGAATCAGAGGTGGGACTCAAGCTCAGGCCTTCCTCATTCTGGGGCCAGCTCTCCATCCACACTGCCTCTCAAACTTCATTTATCTCTCCCTGATCCCCTGGCTCTGAAACCTTTAGTTTTTGATTCCCTGTGTCTATCAGACAAAAGGCAAACTGAAGAAAATGTTATAACCTTCATCTTAAAAACAAACAAACAGACACTTGTACCTTTGGACAAGAGATTCCATAGGCTGATGACAAAAATTCATGACAGAAGACAAAAGTGTAGGCAAAAGGCAGTCAGAAATAAAGATAGTAGTATATGGCTTCATTGGAACCAGGAAGAGAAAGCAAACAAACGCCCCTTTGCTTTTATCAGTTGTGAGGGAGGATATGAGGGCCTCAGTCTATCCTGGGAGTTTTTATTTCTTACTTTTACCCAGATACACTTTTCCCCTCCCTAAATTCATTTATTCAAGAATAGATTATGATTTTTGTTTCATTCTGAGCAAATTTGACTTACTTTCCTGCATGTTGGCATCCAGTTACATACTCTAAGGATGGTAAAATCCATAGAATAAAGCAGAAAGTTAAAAAAATGCTCAGCAAAGTAAGTCACCTGGCAGCAAATGTTTGGAAGATGAAGGAGTGCTGGCTACTAAGGACCTTGACAGTCTGCCTCTAACCAGCCTTAATTCATCCAACTTATCATCAATTTCATTTTCAAACCAAACCGCTCTATCAGTTAGTCTGTGTATTGTCCTGCCCTGTGTTACCTCTATGTGTCCCTTCAGGCCATCTGCTGAAATCTCTCTCTCCCTTCAGAACCTTTCTGAGGTGTAAATTTCAAGAAGCTTTCCTACGTTTTACTAATCTTCCTGACAGTTATTTCCCATTATATCGATTTGTTGTTCTGTTAAAAGAAATTAAAGTATGCTTATTATAAAGATTATCAACTAATATTACAGAGCACCTACTACTACATACATGAAAATGTAATCCATCCAAAGGTTTACTAAATTTATACCCAAGAGCCATTATTATTTCTGAACTTTTCAAAAGGAGAAACATAGAACAAATGTTAAATAGAAACCAAAATAATTATATGGTAAATGTTCAGTTTCCCCAAGAATCCATGAGTTTATTGTTCTAGACTCTAGTCTAGATGTACGGAATTTGAGCCAGACTTCCCCTCCCCACCCTGTCTGAGTTATATACAGTCCCCTGCATTCATTTCTGAGGCAAAAAATCCAAAAAATCAAAAGACAAACCCATTACCTTATTGCCAGAGTTTGAATGATGCCCACACAAAATACAGACATAAGAATAAACATTGCTCATCTCTCAGGATGGGCTATTGCTGTCTCCTAGAAATTAAACCATTGTTCCAATTTTTAGTAGCAATTGGAGCATTTTCTTCCTCCATGACTGAAAGGAAAAAAAGTGTGCTAAGCAATCTGTCTATCCTCTCTCTCTATAGTGAGAGAATGATCACTACCTTTTTTAGCCAAGTGGAGTGAGTAAAAGCTTTTACATTGAAGTTAACTATGAGATGCATGTAGACTAAATAAGAGGTAAAACAATGTGCTTGGTGCTGATTTGGAAGTACCTATTTTAAAACTTTCAGTTGGGAGCAGCCATCTCACATATCACTCAGAATTTTCACAGCCTGACCAACAACTTCTATGTCCCACCAAATATTCCCCAAAATGTCATCTATTTTCAACGATCAGCTGATTTTGAATGTCCTAAAGGAAGACCAGGTTCTCCAGAACAAGATCATTGTTGTTGGGGTTAGTGCATTTGGCATGACTTGTGCCATTGGTATCTTAACAAAGAAACTGACTGATGAACTTTCCCTAGTTGATGTAATAGAAGACAAAATAAAGGGAGAGATGATGCATCTCTAACATGGTAGCCTTTTCCTCCAAACACCAAATGTTGTTTCTGGCAAAGAATACAGTGTGACTGCTAACTCAAAACTGGTTTTGGTCAGGACATGTCAACAGGAGGGAAAACATCGTCTTAATTTTGTCCAGCACAATGTGAATATTTTTAAATTCATCATTTCCAATATTGTTAAATACAACCCTAACTGCAAACTGCTTATTGTTTCCAGTACAGTGGATATTTTGACATATGTGGTCTGGAAGCTAAGTGGCTTTCCTAAAAATCATGTTATTGGAAGTGCTTGAATTCTGGATTGTGCCCGTTTCCTTTATCTAATGGTGGAGAGACTTGGTGTTCATTCTTCAAGTTGTCGTGGATGGACAGCAACACAAGTTGTGTTCCTTTGTGGAGTGGTGTAAATCTTGCTGGTGTGTCTCTGAAGAACCTTCATCCTCCTTTGGGAACTGATGCTGATTCAGAGAACAGGAAAGATGTTCTTGAGCAGGTGGCTGAAAGTGCTTGTGAGGTAATCAAACTGAAGAACTCCACTTCCTGGGCAATTGGCTTGTTTGAGGCAAATCTGGCAGAAAACATTATGAAGAATCTTAGGAGTGTGCCTCCTATTTCCATCCTGTTTAAGGGCCTACATGAAGATGTCTTCCTCTGTGTCCCATGTGTCTTGGGGCAGAATGGTGTTTCAGACGAAGTGAAGGTAAGCCTGAATCTGGAGGAGTGCTGTTTAAAGTAGAATGCAGATACTCTTTGGGGAATCTAGAAGGAGCTGCAATTTTAAAACCTTTTAATGTCCTGCCATCAAGAGAACATGACAGTGATTAAGGGGTTATATATGACATGCTTTTCCAATAGGTCCTCTGATTAGTGATTGAACACCAGAAATGTCAAACCTATGACCCCACTCTAGTTTCTTCCTGAAGTTAGAAATGGGGAATAGTACAGTGTGTGTACTATTTATTCGATCTTGCATATGATGGTGAATATGATTTGCATAGTCTGAGTAGTTGGTGTCAAGCGGAGCCAGCACCCCACAGCTATATAAACTACCTGCCTTGTATGAAGGTGCTACTGGTCCCCATATGTCCAGAACACAGCACTCCTATGCACAAAACACCATACATTAGTAATTCTTTATTGATGCACTGATTACCTTTGTACTCCCCTCCATTAGGACTCTGTAGCATTGCCCCATATGTCACCTATCCAGAGGACCTGATTTTGCCTATACATGCATACATGTGTACGTATATGTGTGTATATATGTATGTATGTATGTATATATCAATAGTTGTAAATTACCATATTATATTACAACGATGCAACAAATTCCTCAAATGTCATACTAACCCTCAATACTTAATAAACAACAAATAACCGAGAAAAGAAACTTCTTTCAATTTCTTAATACTTTTGTGAACTGATGTATATTAAACCTAATTTTGTAATTTAGTATAGCAGACAGTTTCTTAAGACATTTTTGGACTGACATATAGTAAAATAATTTATTATTTTAAAATACACAAGGCTTTCAGAACTTCAAATTTTATCTGAGATTTATTTCCAGTAACATATGTAAACTTCTTTCATTAAAATTAAATTACATATATGCAGAGTTTATATATTAATAATAACAAATTATTGAGAAGATTAAAACAATTGTGCTTTTATAAAATAACTTTGAAATTGGAAGTTTTTCTATACCATTTCTTAAATATATTTTATATACCTTCCTTCATATATCAATAAAGAAACTTTTAAAAAGTTTATTTTTAGTTTTCAACATTCACTCCCATAAGTTTTCAATTTTCTCCCTATCCCCTGTCCCCAAGACAGTGTATAATCAATACAGGCTCTACGCATATCTTTCTATCAAATTTATTAGACATGTTGTATAGAAGAATTAGAATGTGTGACAGGAACCATGACAGAAAAAAAAAAAAAAGAAAATTGTCTGCCTTGTTCTGCATTCAGATTCATTACTTCTTTCTCTGCATGTGGCTCTCATTTTCCATCCTGAGTCAATAAACAAACTTTAAGATAGATTAACTAATGGATATAAGAAGTATAGGTGTGCCATTAAGCAGCATGGGTATGGCAAGAAATGAAAATGTATTATTAACTACTATTCTGTAAGTATCCATCTAAGTGAATGTATTCAAAGCATGTTTCTAACCCTTTACGTTTGGGAGAAGTAATAGTTTATACATTGTTTTAAATTCTATTTTATCTATTTCCAAATTATATAACTAATTAAGGAATCATCCACACTAGGAGCACTTGTAATATAATTACATTAATCACTCTCATTGTTTGGAAGACAGGATGCTGCATTTGAGCATCAAGTTTGTAACAGCCTCCTGCAGAACTTGAGTTTCCATCTCTTAAAAAGGATAACCTTTATATGTGTCGTTGATGAACATGTTTATATAGTGGTTCAAGTACAAACTGGTAAAACCCTTGAAATTTTATCTATTTGAAAGATAAATTGCATGTTTTGCTAACACTATATTCTCATTTTGTTTCAGGTACTAATAATTGATTCTAAATGCTGTTATGGAAATACCATAAAAAGAATTATAGCAAATTATAGCATTCATTCTTTAAATCCTATAATGGGATCCAATAAGCCTATTCATTTTGCAGGAAATTGCATTGCTTAAATATATAGTTATTGATAAAACTTTCATTCGTTTCTTTTCTTTTCAGATTCTCTTGAGAGACATCCAAATTAGAAGGTAAGAACACTGGCACTTTTAATTTATATCTGATATTTACTGAAAACTTTAAACATAACTATCTTCTTATTATCTTCTTTCATAGCCATTTCAGCCCACCACTGAAATCAAATATTCTTTCAACAATCAAGCATTAGAAAAAGGAATTAAGGAAAAACAATAGTCATATAAGTTACCTAATTCTGTAATTTCAGAAGAAAGGAAGTATATTTAAAAAATTTTTCAACATTCATATCTCATTTATCTTGCCTTTCTCCCTATGTTTGTTATAATGAAGGAATCAAGCTTCGATGAGGCAAATGATATTGATGGTATTGTCTTTTTTTACCCGTCTTTACAAGTAGAAGAATAAGTGAATTTAAAAAAAAATCACACTCAAAAGAAGATATATCCTGTAGTTTTCAGGGTTTTTTGTATTTTTAATTGATTAATTTTTTAATTTTGACATTTATTTCCACAAAATTTTGAGTTCCAATTTTTCTTTCCATCTCTCCCCTCCCCCACCTGATAATACCTTGCATTCTGATTACCCCTTCCCTCAATGTATCTTCCCTTCTATCACACCCCACCCTTCTCTTATCCCTACCCTCTCTCTTGTAGGGCAAGATAAATTTATATACTCCATTACCTGTATTTATTATTTCCCAGTTATATGCAATAATAATTCTCAAAGTTTGTTTTTAATACTTTGAATTCCAACTTCTCTCTGTCTCTCCCTCTCTACCCATCCCCACTGAGAAGGCAAGCAATTCAACACAGGCTATATATGTATCATTTTTCAAAAGACTTTCATAATATTCAAGTTGTGTAAGACTAACTATGTTGGCTACTCTGTCCTCCCCCCCTTTTTGCCTATTCTCTCATTTGACCTTGTCCTTTCTAAAAAGTGTTCACTTCTAGTTATTCCCTTCTCCCATTTGCCCTCCTTTCTATCATCCCCCTCACTCCACTTGTCCCCTTCTCTCCTACTTTTCTGTAGTGTAAGATAGATTTTCAGACCAAATTTAGTGAGCATGTTATTCCCTCTTTAAGCTTTATGTGAAGAGAGTAAGCTTCACTTTTCCCCTCTCACCTCCTCCCTTTCCTCTTCCATTGAACAAGATTTTTCTTATCTCTTTTATGAGTGATATCCTGCCCCATTCCATTTCCCCTTTCTCCTCCCAATATTTTCCTCTCTTACCTCTTAATTTAATTTTATGGATATCATCTCTTCTGATTCAACTCAACTTGTACTCTATGTCTATGTGTGTGTGTGTGTGTGTGTGTGTGTGTGTAATCTCTCCACCTACCCAAATACTGAGACAAGTCTCAAGAGTTACAAATATTATCTTACCATGTAGGAATGTAAACAGTTCAGCTTTAGAAAGTCCTTTATGATTTCTCTCTCCTGTTTACCTTTTCATACTTCTCTCGATTCTTATGTTTGAAAATCAAATTTACTATTCAATTCTGGTCTTTTCATCATGAATGCTTGAAAGGCCTCTATATCATTGAATGACCATTTATTCCCTTGAAGTATTATATTCAGTTTTGCTGGGTAGGTGATTCTTGGTTTTAATCCCAGTTCTTTTGACTTCTGGAATATCCTATTCCAAGCCCTTCGATCTCTTAATGTGGAAGCTGCTAGATTCTGTATTATCCTGATTGTATTTCCATAATACTTGAATTGTTTCTACCTAGTTACTTGAAATATTTTCTCCTTGACCTAGAAACTCTGAAATTTGGCCACAATATTCCTAGGAGTTTCTCTTTTCAGGTTTCTTTCAGGAGGTGGTTGGGGTATCCTTTCAATATTTATTTTTCCTCTGGTTCTAGAATGTCAGGACAGTTTTCCTTTATAATTTTATGACTGATAATATCTAGGCTCTTTTTTTATCATGGTTTTCAGGTAGTCCCATAATTTTTAAATTGTCTCTCCTGGATCTGTTTTCCAGGTGAGTTGTTTTTCCAATGAGATGTTTCATGTTATCTTCTATTTTTTCAATCTTTTGATTTTGTTTTTTAACTTCTTGATTTATCTCATCGTCATTAGCTTCCTAAAGTCCAGTCTCTCTTTTAAAGAACTATTTTCTTCAGTGAACTTTTGAACCTCCTTTTCCATTTGGCTAATTCTGCTTTTTAAAGCCTCCTTCTCCTCACTGGATTTTTGGATCTCTTTTTCCAATTAAGTTAGTCTATTTTTAAAGATGTTATTTTCCTCAGAATTTTTTTGGTTCTCCTTTAGCAAGCTGTTGACTCACTTTTCAAGATCTTCTATGGCTTGAACCCATTTTGTATTCATTTTGGAGGTACTGGATGCAGAAGCCTTGACTTCCTCTGCCAGTATGCATTGTTCTTCCTCATCTGAAAGGGTGGAAGGAGACACCTGTTCAACAGGAAAGCAACCTTCTATGGTCTTATTTTTTTCCCCTTTTTTGGGCATTTTCCCAGCCATTTACTTGCCTTCTGAATCTTTCATCAAGAGGAGGGTCCTAGTGCTCCTCCTTCCCCCAGTACCTTGCTCAAGGCTGAGATTCTGATCAGCTGCTCAATTCCCCCAGAGGCTTTAAGCTGAGCTGCCTGGACAATGGACCCAGGCTGTTTCCACAGCCACTGCAGCTGCCAGCCACCCACTGCTGCTGCTGCTGCTGCTGCCTCTGCCTATACCATGGCCTGGGGCCAATGTTGGGCAGACTCCACTCTCCTCTCACCCAGCTGGGAAAGCCCTCCCACATTGACCTTTGGAGCTTTCTTTGTTGCCTGTGGGTTGAGGGATCTGGGACCCTCCCTGCTGGGAATTCTGCCCCAGAGTTCTGTTCAGGTCCTGTTCCTCCCAGTGCTGTACTGCCAGGGATGGACTTCATTTGACTCAGCATCCTGTGATATAGACCTTTCCTCTTGGCCTTCCAGGTTACCTTTGACTGGAAACCTCTTTCACCCTGCTGTTTTGTGGCTTCTGCTGCTCTAGAATTTGTTGAGAGTTATTTTTTTTTTTAATTTTTTTTTTGAAATAAATTTATTTAACTTTTTACATTCATTTTCACAAGATTTTGGGTTCCAAAATTTTCTCCCCATTAGTCCCCTCCCCCCTCCCCAAGACACTGGACATTCTAATTACCCATATCACCA
>CM053770.1:175018869-175034219 GCA_028658325.1 Potorous gilbertii
ATGAAAAAAAGAGCCTAGACATCATCCTTCATGAAATTATCAAGGAAAACTGCCCTGATATTCTAGAACCAGAGGGCAAAATAAATATTGAAAGAATCCACCAATAACCTCCTGAAAGAGATCCAAAAAGAGAAACTCCTAGGACCATTGTAGTCAAATTCCAGTGTTCCCAGGTCAAGGAAAAAATATTGCAAGTAGCTAGAAAGAAACAATTCAAGTATTATGGAAATACAGTCAGAGTAACATAAGATTTAGCAGTTTCTACATTAAGGGATTGAGGGCCTTGGAATATGATATTCCAGAAGTCAAAGGAACTTGGATTAAAACCAAGAATCACCTACCCAGCAAAACTGAATATAATACTTCAGGGGAAAAATGGCTATTCAATGAAATACAGGACTTTCAAATATTCTTGATGAAAAAGTCAGAGCTGAAGAGAAAATTTGACTTTCAAACACAGGAATCAAAAGAAGCATGAAAAGGTAAACATGAAAGAGAAATCACTAGGGACTTATTAAAGTTGAACTGCTTGCATTCCTACATTGAAAGATAATATTTGTAACTCTTGAGACTTTTCTCAGTATTTGGGTAGTTGGAGGGAATTTTACATACACATACACATACACACACACGCATGCATGCACATATATAGTCAGAGAACACAGGGTGAGTTGAATAAGAAGGGATGATAGCTAAAAAAATAAAATTAACGGGTGACAGAGGAATATATTGAGAGGAGAATGGGAGAAATGGAATGGGGCAAATTATCTCTCATAAAAGAGGCAAGAAAATTTTTTTCAGTGGAGGAGAAAAGGGAGGCGGTAAGAGGGAAAAAGTGAGCTTACTCTCTTCACATTTGGCTTAAGGAGGGAATAACATGCTCCCTCAATTTGATATGAAAATCTATCTCACACTACAGAAAATTAGGGGAGAAGGGGACAAGTGGGGTGGGGGTATGATAGGAGGGAGGGCAAATGGGAGGAGGGAGTAATTAGAAGTAACACTTTTGGGGAGAGACAAGGTCAAAAGAGAGAATAGAATAAATGAGGGGAAGGGAAGAGGATAGAGGGAAATATAGGTAGTCTTATACAACATGACTATTGGAAGTCTTTTGCAAAACTATACATATATAGCCTATATTGAATTGTCTGCCTTCTCAGTGGGGATGGGTGGGGAGGGAGGAAGGGAGAGAAGTTGGAACTCAAAGTTTTAGGAAAGAATGTGGAAAACTGTTTTTGCATACAACTGGGAAACAAGAAATACAAGTAATGGGGTATAGAAATCAATCTTGCCCTACAGGACAAGAATGAAGATGGGGATAAGGGAAGAGAGGGGTGTGACAGAAGGAAGGCTATACTGAGGGAAGGGGCAATCAGAATACAAGGTGTTATGGAACGGGGCGGGGGGAGAGATGGGGAGAAAAATTGGAACTCAAAATTTTGTGGAAATTAATGTTGAAAACAAAATAAATAAATAGACATGATTGCACATACATAATCTGTATCAAATTGCTTACTGTCTTAAGAAGAGGGTGGTGAGGGAGAGAGCTAACTTGGAACTCAAAATATTTAAAAAATGAATGCTAAAAATTGTCTTTGCATGTAATCCAAAAAAAATACTATTAAAATAAGAAGAAAAACAAGAAAAAAAACATTCCACCAACAGTGCTTCAGTGTCCCAATTTTCCCACATCTTCTCCAACATTTGTTATTTTATTTCAGCCATATTAGACAATCTGATAGAAATGAGATAATACCTCAGAGTTGTTTTAATTTGCACTTCTCTAATCAATGGTGATTTAGAACTATGGATAGTTTTGATATCTTCACCTGGAAACTTCCTGTTTATATCTTTTGACCATTTACCAGTGGAGAATGGCTTGTATTCTTATAAATTTAACCCATTTCTCTATATAATTGAGAAATGAAATCTTTATCAGAGAAACTTGCTATAAAATCCTGCCCCCACAGACTCCCTCCCCTCATTTTTCTGTTTTCCCTCCCACTTTGATTTTGTTTGTTTAGTTTTCTAATTAAAGGGATCATCCGTTGACTACTTAAAGAGGTCTATTCACAGAATGGGCATTACCACACTCTAAGTGAGTACCTGAAAAGACCTTAGCCTAAAAGGGTCAGGGTCTCCCATTGCATCCTGGGCCATGTCCATTCATCTTGATGAATATTTGGTCACTGGATGCAGATGGCACCAGAGGAAAAAAGTAAGGTTGGTGACTTTGCACAGCCCTCCTTCACTCAAATCAAAGTCAACTAAAATTCATGTTATCATGTCATGGTCCTCTTTTAAAATGAAGGACAAACACAGCAACAAGCTGCACTGGTTTTGTTTGTGCAAAACACTTTGCATTTAATGCAATTAAAATTATCCATTTTACATTATATAATGCTCTCTGTCTCATTTTATCAATGCTGTCACTGCTCCTGGGAAGAATGGATCTGTCCATTCCCCTATGCCTCACCAGTTTTGTAACTCTCTTAACCAAAATATCCTTTCCTGGACACTACTCTCCTATATGTGCTTTTTCTTCTCTACTAGGATGCATTTCTTGGGATCAAGGAATGTCTTTGATTTTGTATTTGTATCACCAATGCTTAGCATGGTTCCTGGCATATAATAAGCACTTAATAAATTATTTTTTTCCCTTTTTGCTTCAAATTACTTTTCATAATCAAGATATAGCAGGCACAGTGATTTTATATTTTCTGTATTTCTTAATTAACTGTAAAATGGTAAAAATCTGATCACTCTATTGTGAAACATTTTGAAAAAGTTTCTCTGCTCCTTTCTAATACCTCATCAAAGACACCAACAAAACTTACATAGATTATCTAAAATTTTATGCCATTGTCACCTGGCTAGTGCTCCCTTTCCTTGCTCCCCAACCAAATTATCTAGTATTTCTTTTGTATATGTTTTTAAGTACTTATCCTGCACACATAGAATCTGAATTCCCTGGAGTATTCCAACTCCAAATCTAAAGCATTTATTTACTGCTGTATCAGGCTGTCTCTCAAACCTATGCTAGCTCATTTCATTTTTCAACTCATTTCACTTTCTTTGAGATTAAATCTCCTTATGGGTTGGGCTGGGTTATGATAGTATCCTAAACACTCTTTTTCCCAAGTCAGAATTTTGTATATAAAGAGGGACAACATTTCTAGTGGGACAACAAAAGAATTTCATTACTGTATCAGTTGCAAAAGGTGAAGAACCTTGTATTATTTATGTTTGTCCTTCAGCAAGGATCTGACACAATGTTCTGCAAACAATACATACAATTATTAGAAAATATTTATTGAATAAAGGAATGGAATGAATGATTTTTTAAACCACACATTCTCCATACACACAGCCACATACAGATCCCACCCACTGTCTTTTAATTCTATTTTTGCATTTTCTAGCTTGTATCTGATGTCTTTTTTAAACAGCTATATGACATGGCCTATAGTCCTCCCTACTGCTACCCATGCTTGAAATTTGTGCCTTTAAGGTTACTTCTAAAAAGTGTTTCAATCTCTGTTCTGTCCTCTTGTGTCAATTTTGACCTTGGAGGCATTGGAGCAGACTAATTTAATCTAATGTCCCCTAGGGCAATGTTTTCAGGAACCTTATAGTCAGAAGATTCTCCCTTAGAAAATACATAGTTTCAAATATGCCACTACTAGATCTGAATCCCACAGAATTCAGAAAACTTCTCTATTAGCTGTAATCACTGCTTCCATGTATGGATGGTGTGGTGGTGGCTGATGCAGCACCTGTGTTTTCTTGGTGTTAATTGTCAGACCAAAATTGTACAAGTAGCAGAGACTTGATCCATACTTTCTTGTATGTCAACTTCAGAGACTGTATTGAGTGAGTGCACAATGATCTGTAAACAGAAAATCTTACACCATCACTCCCTCCACTTTGGTTGTAGCCTTTTCAAGTTGAAGAATTCACCATCAGTGTGGTAGCTAAGCTTGATGCCATATTCATCTTCATTGAAAACATTTGACAACATGACTGAAAGCATCATGCTAAAAAATATGGGAGCAAGTACACTCCATTGGTGACTAGGAAAGCACAAGAACTCTGTCCATTATCCAGAACCTGGGCAAGTATGCCATTATGAAATTGATGTACAATACTGATGGAATGCTCCAGGAAACCAAATTTTGATATAATTTTCCATAAGCCCTCATGACTAACAGTATCAAAGGCCTTGGTCAGATCTACAAATCTTCTGTACAGACCTCTGTTCTGCTCCTGACAATTCTCCTGGAGTTTTTGGCCAACAAACACCATCTTGACCATTCCTTGGCCCTTTCTGAAGCCACACTGGCTCTCAGGTAGATAGCCATCTTCCAGGTAAAGGATCAGCCTTCACTTGATAGGAGGACTCTGCATTTCCATAGTGTTCTCAGCAGACCATCATTAATCAGTGTTAAGGCCATTAACCATTTATCTCAAACTGAAGCTAATCCCTCCCTAAATGAAGTTTCAACTGAAGAAGAGGTTTTGAACTCCATCAGGCTCCTCTTCTGTGGCAAAGCATCTGGTGCTGGTTCTATTCCAGCAGAGATCTACAAGGTAGTAAGTCCATTGCTCATATAAAAGCAAGCTGAAATTTTCCAAGTTACATGGCAAGAGGATGTTATACCCCAGGAACTCAAGGATGCCTCCATTGTCCATGTCTACAAAGGAAAAGGAAATAGATTGTTCTGTGACAATCACAGGAGGGTCTCTCTCTTAGTCTATTCCAAAGAGATCATAAAAAAGGGGAAAGAACCCACATGTACAAAAATATTTATAGCAGCTCTTTCTGGGGGCAAAGATAACAACAGCACAGGATCATTTTGAACCAAAGTAACAACAACGGCACACACACGTGCACACACACGTGCACACAAGCATACACAAATAACTTTTGCTTAGTGCTGTAGTCAATTTGAACCCCCCCATATTGAAAGCTGATGAATGCACTCAATAAGAAGGGGAAGAAGTGGAGGTTAATTGTAGCAATTAGCAGAGCCATAGTTGGAGATCCAGACACCTGGGAGAAATTCAGACCTGGGTAGAAGAGGGTGGAAGTGGAGAGAAACAGAAACCCCAGGATACCCTGAGGTTGGTACATACAACAACCATCAGTAATGCTATGCAGGCTGTACCCAGGTCACATGGCAGCAGGAAAGGTATAGACTACCACAACTTGAAGCTGTCATGTGCCACCATTTCTACTATATTAGACTCAAAGCCACGTGGCAGGCAGGCAATCTGGTCTGACTGAAGGTGACTTGCAGTTAGGGGTGATAACCTTAGAGTAGTCAGTGTTTGCTTCCTCATTCCAGGAAATTATATTGGGAAGGAATGTGCTTCCTCCCCATGACTGTCCTCCCTGATTTCTAGTCTTTTCATGCTTGAATTTCCTCAAAAGGACACTGTAAGGAGGATGCTTCTCTCTTTAGACTTTGATGCCCCGGGGGAGGAAATGAAATTCTCCCCAACAATGTTGGCACATTAGTTGGAAGACCATGATCCCCTGAATTTGTTACAGCTCTAGAAGTCGGGAAGATGGTTGCAGAATAGTTATGGAGAAAAGGAAATGAATGGGAACAAAAGTGGCACCACCTGTGCAAAATAGTATGGACGAATCCCCATGATGCCAGGCCACTAGGAGAAGTAGGTAGGGCCTAGATTCTAGGCCATTGCTTCTTCTAGTAGAATGTATGGCACTTAAAAGTACTCACCGTGCATGTGTTCTTCAGACAAGTTATTCAAGTTCCACAATACTCTATGAGTATATAGTTGTTAAAACAAAAACAAAAAACAAAACAAAATAAAATCATAGCTCTAAAGACTCCATTGATGTAAACATGTCAACAAGCATTCAATTAAGTACTTAGTATGTATTAGTCACTGTGCTAAGCACTGGAGATACAAAGAAAGTGAAAAAAACACCACACACAGTGTCTTTGCCCTCAGGAGTTCATGTTCTAATGAAGGAAATACTTATTTTTATTAATCATACAAAGGTATTTAATGAAATAGCAGGGTAAAATTTGTAATTTCCCTCAAAAACTTGGATATTTTCTTTCAAAATATAGGTAACATAGGTGAAAAAAGTGGGTGCACTTAATGGACATACATAGAGAAGCACACACAAAAGGTACATGTATATCTAAGACCCAAATATGGAGAAGCATAGATGAGGAAGACATGTGGCAAGCACACCGCGGAAGGGCAGCTTGTGCCTCTGATGTAGTAGAACCCCGAGGGTTTTCTAAGAATGTTACCATTTGGTTCCTGATGGAACAAATTCTCCATCTGTTTTGTATCCTTTGTTAGATTTGCAGGGTATGCCTAGTCTAGAGTGTATTTGTTACTGGGAGTAGCTCCTGTTGTCCTTTCTGGACAACTTCACTAATCCTATCATCACAGATGGTCATTGTTTCACTGGTCTTGCATTTTCTGTCTGCGCTCTGCTTCTAGAACCTGACTTTAACTGTTCTTAAATGAGATGCTAACTTCTTCCCACAAGAGAAGAATAGATTCAGCCATCTGTCTTCTAGTTTAGGGGTCAGAGGTTTTGGTGTTATGTCTTTTACAATGGAAGGGCCCAGAGATATCTGTGAACTCCAGGGGCAGGGTCGGGCTAGCAGCACACCAGGGCAAGAAGAGGTCCTGAGCTTATGTAGGACATGGGAACAGGTTGCCACTGTCTACTCTGTCATTCATTACCAGTTCTGGGTCATAAATCCCAAGCAGAGAGAGGGAACCTGTGTTTGGGGTTAGAGTTCAAATGTAAGGAGTAATAGTGACCCTAGGTTGTATACTGAGCGAGAAAAAAGTGGTAGAAGAAACTTTGTGCCTTTGACCCCAGGAACTGAGTGAGATTTGAGCTCCAAGCATCAGCCCTTTCTGAAACCTGCAGTAGAATAATGGGGACAGGAATCCCAGAGCAACTGGGAGCTAGGAGTTATTTCTCTCTGAACAGAGATTTTTCAGCTAGCTGATAGAACTTGACTCCTGCAAGCAATCTACTGGAGCTTCCAAGCAGAGGCAGGACAATAACAGTAGTGTTATGCAAACCCAATCCAAACTAGAAACTTGAAGGCTGTAATCAAACTTTAGAGCAGCTAGGTAGCATAGCGCACAGAGTGCCAGGCCTGGAGTCAAAAAGACTCACCTTGAAGAGTTCAGATCCAGTCTCATAATAAACATTCTTTTTCAACAACCTAAACAGTGACTCTACACATGGATCTATCAGATCATCAATATAGAAACCAAATTGATTATATACTTTGAAACCAAAGGCAAAGAAGTTCTATAATGTCACTGAAAAAAGTGGAGCTGACTATGGCTCAGCTCATGATATTATTGAAAAATTCACATTTAAATAGAAGAAAATAGGGGAAAACCATCAGACCATCAGATATAAATAACATCCTTTATGGATATGAAATCAAAGTCAATATGTCAGTAAATTTGAAAAACACAACAGTGGTCACTGAACTGGCAAAGTTCATTTTTTGCCCTAATCCTATAGAAGGGCAATAACAAGAAATGTTTACGTTACTGAATAATTGTGCTTATTTCACATGCCAACAAAGTTTTGCTTAACCTTCTGCACACTAGACTTGAGGAAAATGTGAACCAAGAATTACCCAAAAGGCAGGCTGATTTCTGAAGAGGCAGAGAAACTAGAAATCAAATTGTCACCCTTCTCTGGATAAAGGAAAAAGCAAAGGAGTTGCAGAAAAACATCTACTTCTGTCTCATTGACTACACTAAAGCCTTTGTGTGGATTATAACAAAATGTGTCATTTTCAAAGAGATAGGCACAACAGATTATCGTACTTGTTTCCTGAGAAACCTTCATGTAGGCCAAGAAGTAACTGTTAGAACGAAACATGGAACAACTGATTGATTTAAAATTGGGAAAGAAGTATGACAAAGATCTATGGTAACCCTATTTATTTAACTTATATGCAGAGTATATCATGCAAAATGTCAGGATAGTGGAATCAAAACTGGAATTAATCTCATGTATGCAGATGATACCTCTCTGATGGCAGAAAGTAAAAAGGAATTAAGAAGCCCCTTGATGAAGGTGAAAAAAAAGAGTATAAAAGTTGGTGTAAAAAGAGTATAAACGTACAAAAGAAAAATGAACTAAGATCTTGGTATGTGCTCCCATCACTTTCTGGCAAATAGAGGGAGAAGAAATGGAAGTTGTGTGTCAGGTTTTATATTTCTTGGTTCAAAAATCATTGCAGACAGTGACTACAGCCATGAAATTAAAAGACACTTTCTCCTTGTAAGTAAAGTTATGGAATATCTGGACAGCATACTAAAAAGCAGAGCCATCACTTTGCCTACAAAGGACTATGTAGTCAAAGCTATGGTTGTTCTAGAGGCAATGTATGACTGTTAGAATTGGACTAGAAGGAAAGCTGAGCACTTTCAAATTGTGGTTCTGGAAAAGACTTTTGACTCCCTTGGACAGCAAGGTCAAATCAGTCAAGAGTTAAAGAAATTAACTCAGACCATTCACTGGAAGGTCAAATACTGACATGGAAGATTAAATAGCAACTTCATATGATGAGAAGATGGGACTCATTGGAAAAGATCCTGATGTTGGGAAAGTTTGAAGGCAAAAGCAAAAGGGGATATCATATACCAGGCACTGCCAAGCCCTGGAGATACAAAGAAAAGCAAAAAACAGTCCTTGCTCTCAAGGAACTTATTCTAATGGGGAAGATGATGGACAAAGAGAGGAGAGGCTATAGCATTAAAGGGAATTGGAAAAGGCTTCTCATAGAAGGTCAGATGTTAATTGGGACTTGAAAGAAACCAGAGAGGGAGGGTAGGAGATGGATATGAGAGATAACGAATGAAAATGCATGGAGGCAGGGGATGAAAGTGTCTGGTGATGAATAGCAAAGAGGCCAATATTCTTGGATCACAGAGTATATGAAGATAAAATGTAAAAAGACAGGAAAAGTAGAGTGCGGGGTGGGGTGGGAAGCACAATGTCAAACAAGGCATTTGATACCTGTTCCTGGAGGTGATAGGTAAGCAGGGTAAGCAGTGTAGTTTATTGGGTGGTGCATGGTCAGACCTGCACTTTAGGAAGATCATTTTGATGGCTGAGTAGAGACCAAACTGAAATAAGGAGACAAAGTAAGATGATGAGGGCTTGCACAAGCGTGGGGGCAAGTAAGAGGAATATAAGAAAGATGTTACACGTGTACATGACACCCAGGTTGTGAGCCCATGTGACTGGATAGTAGTGGTCTCAACAGGAAAGTAATCTATAAAAATTAGGAAGAGGATAGGGGTGGGGTGGGGAATGAGTTCATTTTTTAATATATTCCATTTTAAGATTATGGGACATCCGGTTCAGTATGACCAGTAGGCAGCTGGTCTGGAGAATTTAGAACTGGATAAAAAGATCTAGGAATCATAGGCATGGAAGTAATAATTGAATCTGTGGGAACTGACAAGATGACCAGGGATGTACAATCAGCAAGGTAGAGGTGGGAAGAGAGGCCACCTCGTATCCTCCCAGGGATAGCTAATCATGGGCTTTTTTCCAATGAAACTGCCACTCCCTTCATCAACTGTAGTTTAATCCCGCTGTCCCTTCCCAGAATTGACCTCTTGTGATTAATACCGCCTACCTTTTAGGGTTCTTGTAAGGATCAGATGACTGGATCTGTGAAGTGTTTAGCACAGTGCCTAGCACATAGCAGATTTCCTTCCCCCACTGTAGAGGAGTTATAAATGTGATCACAACACAGGAACTCTGCTGAGGTAAAACTTCCTGCCCTCTGTCCCCAACCCTACCTCATTACTTCATGGCTTCTACGTGGCCTCCTCACTTTACCTCACCTAGGGACCTAATGTAACTCCTTTGATCAGTTGTCATCCTCTTGGTCCTCAATCTCACTTCATCTACTAGTTTCTAATCTAGTGACTTGAACATGCTTCTCCATCTTCCCCACTGGCTCACCATTCATATCAAGCCCTTAAATGGAGCTGCTCCCCAAGATTCTGATCCAGGCCATCTTTTTACCCTGTTTTCCCTTTTGGTTGGATTTAATTCTTATCTCCCAAGTCGATGACTCACAGATATTTACATATTTAACTGCACTCTCCTCCCTGAATATCAGTCTAGCAGGACTATTTGCCTTTTGGACATTTCGGAGTGTAACTCAGAAACTTCAAACTCAACATCTGTAAAAACTGAACTCTATCATTTCCCCCCAAACCATCTTCTAACTTCCCTATTTCTGACACTCTCTTCCTTACAGTCATCCAGGTTCATAGCCTTGTTATTCTCCTTAATTTCTCAGCCTTCCTCTGCCCATTTGTAGAAGATTTCAGGGGGTGGATGATCTTGGAAAAATCCCATCTTTATTATGATATAATTGGTTTCCTTTTTCATGCTATGTATCACATTTTATGCATCTAAATAATTATTCTGAGAAAGAATCCATGGAACTAAACTGCTTAAAGGGGCCATCGTATAATTGATTAAGAACCCCTGTTCTAAAGGATTGAAGGTGAAACAAATTGCATAGCTCTTCACAAAGAGGTAATAGACTGAAGATGAAGAAAGAGATGTTTTTTTTTTCAATATGGTCACTGGGTAGATTTGTTTTCCCTGACTAAGCAAGAGACAACTAAAGTGGGCAGTTTTTAGAGCATTGGGCCTGGAGTTGGGAAGACATGAATACAAATCTGGCCTTAGGGACTTATTAGATGTGTGACCCTGGACAAGGCACTTAACCTCCGTCCGCCTCAGTTTCCTCAACTATAAAATGCAGATAATAGTATCTCCCCCTCTAGGATAGGTTTCAGGACTGAATGAGATAATATTTGTAAAGCACTTAGCACCGTGCCTAGGTAGCCAGGAGATGCTTTGTAAATGCTTATTTCTATCCTTCCCTCCCATTCATGGACCAATCCTATTACTGATGGGTATAGAAGTTTTAACCTGCTATGTTTTCCAGCTTGAGGTGGTGGACTACGACTTATGCAATCTGCTGGACCTTTTCCTCTTCTCTCATGCTGCCCTCCCCACTTCGTTTACTAAACTGAGCTAGATTTAGCGCAAATTCCCAATCAGCCTAACTGCCAAGTTCTTAGGATTCAGCTTCCTTGGTAGCAGGAATGATGTCATTCTCCTACCACACCTACTTTTTGAGCTTCTTATACATTGACATTACACCCATTTCCACTGGAGAATTTGTTTGGATGTTAGATTAATGGGAATAGCCAAAATACTGGACACTTCACAGTAGAATCTCCTATTATCATTACAAGCTTAGAAGTCTTGTGCATAGTTTAAGAACACAGTCAATACTTTATATGGGATGCTCCATATATGTTTATAGCTATATGAGTGTCATACTATTATCAGGAAAACACCAGTATATGACTTAAGCTCCAACTCCCACTGGAAACTCCCTGTTGATGTTGGATGGATGGAAAGAAGTAAACGATTAGAAACTACACAAATTTCCCTAGGATCATTGGAAAGTCAGATTGGTAACTGGAAATCATGTATTTAACTTCAGTAGATGGATATTATTTCTAGCTAATGAAGGAAATATATACAAGGAGTTTAATACTTCAGAGGATATAGTTATACTCTCACATTACAACAAGGTCCACAATGGCATGCCTGCTGACAAAGAGTAAATAGCTAATATGAGGGAAGATTAGGTAGAGGTATCTCTTACTGGCATTGAGAAGCTGGATTACTAAGAAGAAATCATGTCCTTAATTTAATTAGATTACATTACCAAAAGTCTCACTCCTTTTGACTATACAGAGATGATCTATTTAACTTCTATTGTCTGTTAGCATTTTTCTTTTTTTTAAATCCAAAGATATTGCTACATTTTAAAGGATTTCTATCAAGAGTGTATATTTAAAATATCTTGTATTCTGAACTTAACACTCTCCCAAAATAAGCAATACCATATAAAGTGGAGCAGAAAAAGTTATTTAGACCCAAATGAAATAGATTAAAATATAATATATTATTCTTGGCAAGGTTTGTACTATTTTATATACATAATTACTTAATTATCTAATATTAATGATAATAGTATTTGTATTGGGCAGCTAAGTAGCACAAAGGATACAATGCTAGGCCTGGAGTCAGAAAGACTTCCTAAATTCAAATCTGGGTTGTGTGACCCTGGGTAAGTCACTGAACCCGTTTTGCTTCAACTCAACATCTGTAAAATGAGCTAGAAAAGGAAATGATAAACCACTCCCATATCTTTGCCAAGAAAACCTCAGATTGGGTCATGAAGAGTTGGACAGGACAGAAAAATGACTAAGCAACAACAAAAAACTTTTTATATACTGCTTACAATGTTCTGGGCTAAGTCCGACACAAGCACCTCCCTTGACCCTCACAACTTGGGAGTTAAGGTCCCACAGCCTAGAGAGTAGGTGGCATTGTTATTGTCATTTTTACAGATGGACCTGGACTCCCGACCCTGCAGTCTAACCACGGAACCCACCTACTTGGCCTACCTTGCTTGTAATTTTAGGAGGCTCCAACTTCAAGTATTCCATAATTCTTGCGCTTTTAAAAAATTAAACTGTTATTCAATAATTCTTCCAGAGAAAGTGAACACAACTTTCCTCTAATTCTTTTAGGATTAGGGGAATCCCAATGTCTATTTCTTTAGTTTCTTTTTCTTATCCAATTACTATGAAGAGCATTTCTAGTGCAGTTCAAATAACACTGGTGGTTATATATATATGTGTATGTATGTATATATCTCCCTGCTTTACCCCTAATCTTGATCCTTACTCTTCCTTTAATAAAATACTCCATCTCTCACAAGCTATATACAGGATGGTGAATAGGAAATAATCAGAGGGAAGTCACTAGAATTAAGAGGGATTGAGAAAGTCTTCCAGTCAGTCATGAGAGTTTAGCTGGGATTTGAAGGAAGGAGTAGGCAGAGATGAAGGAGAGCACTTCAGGAATGGGGGACAACCAATGAAAATACCTAAAGCGAGAGGAGTATCTTATTAAAGGAACAGCAAGGATGTCAGTATTGCTGGATCAGAGTATGGAGAGCAGTGGGGCTATAAAGAACTTTCTTTAAATAATGTGAATCTAGATATTTCATATTTTTTAAATATTGATCTATTTTTCTATTTTATTGTCACATAACTGGACAGAAAAATTTCTGATAGGTTCCTTTATTTTATCTTCAATTGTGATTTTTTTCGTTTTCCATTTGGTTTTTTATAATTTGTTTTTACCTCTTTTAAAACTCAGAATATCTAACACTTTACCTGTTTTACTAGTTTCCTCCCCCCTCCCAAAAAAAGGCTTTCTAATTGTTTTTTTAAATTAATTTTTTTAAAACTTAAATTTTGTTGATCTCTTCAATGTTAAGAGTCTAATGATGTGTTTGGTGTTTTTTCTTGATGTCATATTTTGCTCAGATTTTTTTAATTGTATGCCAAAACACATGAATTCCTTTCTCAACTCAGAAGTTTATAAAGTAGCTATGTTCTCCTTCAAAGCTTGCTCGAGTTATCTGATTCACTGAAGTTAAATTTTCTCCAGTACTTGGAATACTCAAGCCCTAAATGAATATCCTTTCCTTTGAACTCCTGCCTATACCACTCATTTCACATTTATTATGAGCTTTCCTGTGTAATCCTTTCCCTTCTGGCTATCTAAGTAGTGAATGTGAATTTGGGGAGGGGCTTGTAGTGGTCCCCTGATTTTTACTGCAAGATTAAAAAAAAGTAACTGATGCTTGGACCTGAATTTAGGGAAGATCCCCCTTTTGAAAGAGATATTGGTACTGGTGCTGAGTTCAGCTTGATAAGAATACAGTAATGGATGATTTCTTAGTTTCCATTTCTTAGTCTCCTGGAGGACAGCAGTGGAGTAATCAGAAAAACAATTTGGTGGGGGAGATGTTTCACTTATACATCCCATCCAGACAGGGGTGTGGTGATAAGTATTTAACAATTGGTTCTCAGAAAAAATGTACCCATCATTAACCTGATCTCCTTCACTTTTTAAAGTCTACACAATCAAGAGAACAATTAATCCCTGATTTGTAGTATTTACAGGTTTCTGAGGGTGTAAAGACTCAAGGTGAAAATTTGATAACGTGGATTGTGAGCCCATAGGTGCTGACCCCAGTATTTCCCCTACATCCAGCCATCCACCCAGGCCATCTTCACCATCAGATGGCTGTGATAATCTCTTTTCCACATGGAATAACATTATCCAGAATCTGAGACCTTGGCTTCCACCTGGGCCTTCCAGAATCCACATCTTTTGTCCAAAGAGAAGTTAATCGGTTCATCTTTGAATGTCCATCCCTAGGACTCAACTGCTCAGTGACTGAGTTTTTGTCAGTCATCCAACTGGCTCGCTTGTTGGCCCTAGACAATAGACCATGTTTTTAGTGATGCGAAGTGCCTGGAAACAGGTATGATAAAAAAAAAAAAACAACTGCTTTAATCACACAACTTGATATATAGAGAGGACTTCATAAATGCTTGTTTTCTTCCTTCCTTCCTGTTGGACCCAGGGCTCTTAACTCAAAGCCCTGGGGAAAAAATCACTTAAAACTAAGGTTTATTTCATGTCTAGTATCTCCCCAACCAGACAGGTGCAATGTACAATGTAAATCAGGTATAGGACAACTATGTATTTCCTATACACACATATGTATGCACATGTTTCATGAGACACACAAGCATGTATTGACAAAGATTTAAGTAAACAGCAGTAATCTAACTCCTTGTGTATTCTCCCAGGAGACTGGAACTTAAAATCAAATTATGGAGCATTTTACAAGGCTTTGAAATTAGCATTCCACTTTGACTTTGTTCTGAACCATTCAACTAGTTCCTTTTAGGTCCATGTCGTCCTCATTTTTAAATTTGTTTTTAGTTTTCAACATTCACTTTTATAAGATTGTGAGCTCTAGGGGGGGCGGAGCCAAGATGGCGGAGTAGAAAGACTCACATTTGCTAGCTCCGAATCCACAGCCCATAGATTCCCTGTAAAAAGAACTCCTGACAAATTCTGGAACAGTGGAAGCCACGCAGCAACACGGTGAAGGAGATTTCTGTTGCAGAGAGCCCTGAAAAACCGACCACAAAGGTACCTCAGACGGGAGCCGAGTCCTGCCCGGCCGAGCGCTCCCCTCCCCCGCCCCGGCCACGCGGCACTGAGAGGAGCAAGCAGAGCCCAGCAGGCATCAGGGACCTGAATCTCCGACGGCCGAGAAGGTCCCTCCACCCACAGACGCACAGGTCAGTGAGAGAGACGGGCTGAG
>CM053770.1:175034719-175050055 GCA_028658325.1 Potorous gilbertii
GGTACTGTGGAAATACAATCAGGATAACACAAGATCTAGCAGCTTCTACATTAAGGGATCGAAGGGCGTGGAATAAGATATTCCAGAAGTCAAAGGAACTAGGTCTAAAACCAAGAATCACCTACCCAGCAAAACTGATAGAATAACCCCTTCAGGTCCACCCCCTTGCATGTTCTATAAGATGCATCCCAATCCCAGTAACTCATGATATCCAGAGAATACCATGTTCTGGGAGAAATCAACTGTGACCTAAAAGGTAATGGAGAAACTCATACTTTATGTGAAGTGATCTACAGTGTATTAGCAATGCTGACTTTCAAGTGAGAAATGATGTAAAAGATACATCAAAGATGTGTATGACTGGAAAAGGGGATAAATCAGTTATATAGTAAGAATCATGGTCCACAGATATCAGTCCAATAGGATCATAAAATAGGCATCATAGGACTATAGTATTCAGAACTGGAAAGGACCTTAGATTATATATTCAGTTCAGTGTCTTCATTTTATAGGTGCTACTTGGATAGTTTAAATGACTTGTCAGGAATCACACAAGCAGTGAGTAGTGGTAAAACTGGAAATCAGATTTAGGTCATCTGATCCCAAAGCCAGTATTCTTTCCAACATGTTGAATAAGGTAGGTAAAGAACAGTAAGGACAGAAGTAAAACCAAAACACTGTGATTGTAAGGAAGCCAAAGGAAGAAAGAGTTTCAAGGAAGAGGTGGTGTCTTTGTTATCTAACACTACCCAGAGTGGTCAAAGGATGTGTAGGACTGAGAAAAGCTTTTCTAATAATTATAAAGTCAATGATGACCTTGAAAACAGTTGTTTCAATAGAGTGGTAGTGCTCAGTTAAACAAACTCATTCCTCAACCATTTAAAATCTAGTTTCTAGCACTAGACTCTATTAGTGTTCAGACTAGGAGTTAGGGAATTGAATTTGGTTCTTAAAAAATGTAGATAAGGATTAGAAAAGCATCTATGGGGAATACTATAAGGAGATAGCAAGAGATTAGTATTGTGGTGATCAGATCATGAATTTCAGATGTGTTGTACCCAGTCAAGTACACTTTTATAACTCAGCAGCAATGGTCACTCAACTGGGAGTAGAGATGGAAAAAAAATGAATGGTGAGGGTGATTAAGAGCTGGGAATTGTCACAGCTGATACTGCAGAACTTTATTAGATGAGATTAGAGGATTGGTCTCAGCATTCCAATGAGAATGATGAGTGTGACAAAGCAGCCACAAAAGAGAAATGGTTCCATGTGTATTTCTACTGACTGAGGGAATGTGAGCTAGCTGCAGAAAAAATTTTCCCAGGGTTTCCAGCAGATTTCAAGCACATGCTTCCCACACCCAGCCTTTGTCCTCAACAGACTGTGAGTATTGTGGCTTCAGACATTGGTGCTCTGCTCTGCCTCTCCATTGTGACAAACCACCTCTGTTCATTGCTTGGTTAAACACAATCCCTGACTACTAGGGTTCACCACTTGGTGGTTTGCTGTGGTTACGTTTTGACCAGGAAACTGATCCTAAGAGTAAAATTATTGGGTATTCTCGACAGAAGTGAATTCCCTCAAAAAGTAAGTTTGATATTCATTTGTCTTTTAAAATAACTATTTTACTTCTGACTAAAATATTATACAGCTATGATTTTGTCATTTTAAATGTTTTGGGGATTGGTGGGAACCTGATACAATGAAACAAAATATCCATAAGCCTATGAGGGACTAATTTTCCTAAGTGTTTGGATTTCTCAGATTTCTTGCTTATATTTTATTTTTTTAATTGTAAATTTGGCAAACAACAGTAATATGAACATTTCCATATGTTAAGAACAGAAGAAGAGTCCTACATGTGAAACCATAAATCTCTATGTATAGTTGAAGTTTTAAGTATTTGTGAAATTTAACATGGCCATTCCATATCTTCCTTGCTTCTTTTCAGTTGCTTTTTAATGTTGAATTGAGACTTTTTTCTCGCATGCTATGCATTTTTTATCACTCCACTCTACAATTCCCACTGTGACAAATCAAAGCCCTTTCCTATAACAACTGTGAATAATTAATATATTTACATAGTTGTGTTTCATTCTCCAACACTAGTTCACTGCCTCTCAAGAGATGGGATGCTACATTATCAGTAGTCTGGGGCTGAGATTGGTCTTCGCACTGGTCAGATAGAAGTCTTTTAAAATTGTTTTCTATTATATACTTATATCCTCTTATCCTTGCAGTCATTACACAAAATGTTTTCCTGGTCTGCTCACTTCATTGCATTTGTTCATACAAGTCTTACCATGTTTTTCTAAATCAATTCTTTTTGCAATAATATTTCATTACAATAATATATTACATTCATGTATTGCAATTTGTTCAGCCATTTTCATTTTTCTCTATCTCTCTCTCTCTCTCTGTCTCTGTCTCTGTCTCTCTCTCTCTGCAGTTAAGGTTAAATGACTTGCCCAGGGTCACACAGCTTGACTTTTCCAATGTATCAATTAGTTATGCTGACAATTTTTTCACTTTAAAAATTACTCTTTGTTAAGTGGGATGGCTGGATGTGAGGTAAGATAAGTTACTTTTCCCTTCCATTCTATAATAGAGTGCTTTGTTTTATTTGTTTTGTGTTCTTCCTTTGTTTTAAAGTAGACCATGATATCAGACTTGCACTTGACTTTGTTTTGAGTGCAATTGTGCAGGTCACCAGCCTCACTTCTCCTCCAGAGCCATCTGAATCCAGTGACTCGATATGCATCAGGATGACTGGAGACCAGGATGCAATGGGAGACCTTGGGCTTTTTTGGCTAAGCCCTACTCAATTACTCACTTAGAGTGAGATTATGCCCATTCAGTGAATAGGCCTCTTTAAGAAGGAATCAGGAAATGGCCTTTCTAATGAGCAAAGTAAAAAAAAAAAAAAAAAAAGAGTAAATCAAGCTGGGAGGGAAAGAGCAACAGTTACTATTGATAATCACTCTTTAAAACAGGAAGGTCCAGAAACAGCCATTAGGAACAAAAATAACACACCCCCACATGAAGTCCTAGGACTTCAGCCGGTGCTGAACCTAATAGGGCAAATATTTTGAGCAGTATTTTAAAACATCTTAGAATTTCACATTTTTGCTGTTCTTCCTAGCAAAGTAAAGATAGCAAGGTTTGGTCTGGGCTGAGTTAGGTGCATATATCCCACTCATGCAGTAGTTGCTCCTTCCATTGTTATGGTACCAGCGAGTCCGAAGAGTCAAATATCTCTGGACTTACTGCATTGGTTGAAGAGCCACAGCTCTTACGATGGTCACTACAGCAGAGATGCTATTTTCTTGTTTTGTAGAGATGTGCTGATAAATGTTTAACAAACTGGCTCTCCTGGAAGGAAAAATGTTCCTTGATGTACATTAAGTTGAATCCAATTAAAAATTGTTTCTGTCAATTTAAGTCTAGACAATCAAAAAAAAAATCAATCCCTGATATGTGATATTTGCCAATGAAAGTTTAACAACCAGTTCTCTCAAAATGGTTTAAGCAGAGTTTGGTGGACCCCTGCCTGTATGCTTCTGTAAAAGTTGCACAGATGGTCAAAATGTGCATGTATTAAGTCCCAGGACATTTTATGGTATTTTTCTAGCATCCTGATAAGATTTGCTTCTTATTAGAGCTGATACTCTTTTTACACTGACCAGAGGTACTAGAGCCAAAATGCTGACACCAACAATATCTTCAGGAAATCCTAAAACACTCTCTGATGTATCTCAAGTACGGGTGGATTTTGTCACACAACGACCTCCCAAGATCAAACCTTCCAGAAGCTATATATGAATTTTCTTCTACTAGCTATCCACTAATTATGCTTCACAGTGATTCTTCAACCTTTTCATCCCTCCTCAACTTCAACCTTCTCATGGTTCCCCCTTTTTCCAGCTGAGAAACTTGTCTCATATTTTACAGAAGAAATTGAGGCCATTGACCATGATTTTCTCTTCTACCCTCTTCCTCATCATGTATCACTTTTTCCTTCTGCCACCATCACTACTTTCACTCCTGTCTCACATGATGAGATGGCTTTACTCCTTACTAAGGCTAACCTCTCTACCTGCTCAAGTGATACAGTTTCATCCTCTTTCTTCCAACCCTGGCATTCCCACTATATTATTTATTTTCAATCAATTTATGTCTTATTTCTTCATTCCCCACCACCTAAAAAAATGCCATGTCTTCCCCACCCTCGAAAAACACTCAATCCCTCTATCCCCACTAACAATTGTGCTATATTTCTTCTGCCTTTTGGAGCAGAAGGCCTTGAAAAAACCCATCATAGGTGCCTGCTCTTTCTCTCTTCTCACTCTCATGACCTCATTACAACCCTTCTTCCAACTTTATCATTTTGCTCTCTCTGAAGTTACCAGTGACCTTATCCAATGGCCTTGTCTCCATCCTCATTCTCTGTAGCCTTTGACTATGTTATACTTTTTACTTCTTAATACTTTCTTTTCTCTAGGTTTTCCTCTTATCTATCTGGTCACTCCTCAGTTTCTTTACTGGATACTCATCCAGGTCTTGCCCTCTAACCTTAGGTAAACCACTGAGTTCTTTCATGGTATCTCTTCTCTTCTCCCTCTACACTATTTGACTGGATGTTCACATCAGCTCCCTTGGATTTATTATTTCCATACTGACCACCCTCAAAACTACCTGTCTTGCCAAAGCCTCTCTGTTGACCTCTAGTTTCATATCTCCAACTGCCTTTCAGACATCTCAAACTGGATGTCCAAAAGAAATCTTCAAGTCAGCCCATGTCCAAAATCAAACTCTCTATCTATCCCTCAAAACCCAATTTACAACCCAAACCCCAATTTCCTTATTAGTTTTGAGGGCAACACTACCCTCTGTCTCTCAGGCTCTCAACCTAAAGACTTACCCTGGATTCCTTGCTCTCTCTCATTTCATGTTCTAGCTTTTGTCAAGGACTATTAATTTCACTTCCACAACATCTCTCAGACATGCCCCTTTCTCTCTTTGACTGCCACAGCTCTGCTGCAGGCACACATCACCTCATGCCTGCACTACTTGTATTAGCTTGCTGATGGGTCTAGCTACCTCAAGTCTCCCCTCACTCCAGTCCATCTTCTATTGAGCCACTAAAGTGATTTTCCTAAAGCACAGGTGTGACCATGTCAACCCTCCTCCCCATTCCGACACAATAAATTGCAGGAACAATCTAGTGTTCACATTAATTAAAAGTCAGTTGGCCTTTCTCCTCTGTGCCGAAATGCCAATGCTGCAAATGAAGAGAATATGCTTGCTTTAATGTTTCACCACCCCCAAAATACTTTTCAAGTTTTTGTAAACAAGTTTGCCATGTTGTTTCAATTAATAGCCATGAAGTTCCCAGCAGTCTCTACAGTTTTCCACTGAGGCTCTCCATCAGCCTATTCTGGCTGAGATAGTGCAACTGATACCCAGAAATACATATCTAAATAGTATTTAATTAATTTCCAGCTCAATCCAATGACAATATTTACCTATTTGCAAAAGAATGCTATGCAAATTAACCAAGCAATTTAGTCAACTCCAACAATCCAAATTAGAAATGATAACAGTTTCAACCATAATTATCAGCAAATTACTTGACAGATAGCAAATAAAAAGCTATGCTAAAACGGCAATTATAAAACAATTGGTATTCCTTTAGGCAATATCATATAATGAGTATTAATAGTCAAATATGATTGAATAGTGTAAAATGAGTTCAGCTCAGTGGAGCTAACTCAAGAAAATATGAACACAATTCAGAAATCCAAAACAAAAGGAAGACAAAAAAATAGCCTTACAAAACAAGATGATATTCATAACAGAGTAGAAAATCTGAATGATAAAAAATATTGTTATCAGTAAAGTGTGCTTCAAAAGAAAATTGTATTTCAAAATTGAAGGAAAAAATCTGTAAAATGCAAAATTAAAATTAATATAAAATTACCTTCTTTAAAAGTAATGAATATATCAGATCAAATTCAACTTTAAATGCAAGCTATAAAAAAACTTTATTTTATATATATATATATATATGAATGTATACACAAATATAAAAGTTTTAGACAAAATAAAACTATTTTGTAATAGAATGTCAAAATTGAAAATTCCAAAAAATTCAAATTATAAACACTTGAACAATATATTTTTTTAAAAAAAATAATCCGTTAGAAAGCACAAAAAGAAAATTGGAATGATAAATGATAATTCCTGAGAAGACAAAAATTCAGAATTTAAAAATATTTTTAAATAATCCAAAGATTCAGTTCCCAATTATAATTGCTAAGCATCATCAAGGAGGCCACTTACTTGTCTTCTCCTTTCCCCAGCTCCCTAAAAAGGGTAGGAATCTAATTCTTCACAGACAATATCCTATTTAAAGGACTGACTAAAGGTGGGACTTCTCCTTCCAGTCCTCTCTTTTTATTTTCATGTCCTTTCAACTCTTTCTCTTGAGATTGAAAAGTGCTTTGCCTCAAGCATCCATATCTCAGCCAGGATTACAACATAGAATCTGACTGTGGAAAAAAAAAAAGCTCTATATTCTACTTCCAGATTGGACCTCCAGGACAGAGCAGAGGCATTTCCTCCCCTTTGTGGTCCTTCACATGTCACCAAAGGAGGGAAAAGGTGAGGAATGACAGGGAAGAGAGTTTTGGAATAATTAAATGCTTCCATTGAGGGACAAATACAGAAAAACAAATCAGTAACTATTCTCAAGGAGATGACATTCTAATGAGGGATAAGAAGCCCAGAGAGTGAGTACAGCCAGGAGAAGGAACTATATCTTACTAGCTTTTTGGACCTTCCCCAGTACCTAGCCATAGGGTCTTTGCATGTTGTAGATACTTCATAAAGTCATGTTTGTCTTGCAGTTTTTTAAGAGTCATGACCAAAATAGACTACCTTATAGATAAATCAGACATTGAGGACAGAAGGCTGTCTGAGAGAAAAGCATCAAAAACGGGAGGCTAAAGGATGGGTAGCATTTTCCAAGGATGCTAAGGTCTATTTAATTTCACTTTTCTTACAAATGCATAAAAAAAAATTGGGGAAATTCAACTACTTATAGCAGGATCTCTCTAATGATAAGAGCAACAAAATGCAGACTAATGAACAGTGACCCAAAACCTACACGCTTTGCTAATCTTAGGGGGCTGCTCTACAAAGAACTCTTTGGCTCATCCAGAATTTTCTCTGGGAACTTCTAGGTCTCCACAGATGTTGCGTAAAAAGACACCAGGTCCATGAAAGCACATAAGTTAGCATTACTGGGTATGAGATAGCCGTTATTTCACCTGACAAACAATGTAGAAAACATGAAAGACTTATAGAAGCCCATAAATAAAGTGGAAAATACAGACCTCATAGCAGTCAAGAAACTCCTCTTCTATGCCAGGGACTCTTACAGACCTCATCTCACTACCCTAAAGATTTGGCTTCTGAGAGAGAAAGAGAGAGAGAGAGAGAGAGAGAGAGAGAGAGAGAGAGAGAGAGAGAGAGAGAGAGATGAGGGAGCTCTCTTTGTGGGGGGAAAATCCTGGCCTTCCATTGAGATTTCACAGATAAAAAAGCAGGTTTCACTCCACAGCATTCTTCAGGGAAGGAGGGAATGATACTTTCTATTCTTAAACATGCCCAGCATAATTAGACAAGAAAAGCCCAGATTTTGCCTATTTGTTTCTCTCTTGAATTTGTTTTGCATATGGAAATCAAAAATTCTGAAATATCCACAGAGGAAATGAAGACAAAAGAACATCCTTCCCTGGACAGTACCCTCAAAGAGTCTGTAGTGAGTATATAAGGAATAAGGAAATTATTAAAAGGGGAAATGAAGAGGAAGGAAAAGTGAAAATTAAATCATGAACTAGAGGAAAGGAGTAGGATGTAGAATGAAAGGGAAATAACAAAAAAGGAAATAATAAAAGATGGGGAGAAATGGTATGAGAGGAGATGGCCATGAAGTAAGTGAGGAAGTTAGAAATGAGGGAGAAACAATGGGAAGAGAAAAAGAAAAATTGGTTCTATAACTTCTGGAAAGTTAAGCACATAAAACAAATTCTTTTGTAAGCTCCATGGGATGCTAGGCCTTGAAATACAAGAAAGTCATGTTATAATTCAGCCAACAATAATAAGGGCATATTCCTTGAATTCAGACCTTGGCAGATCACATTTATCTCCAATAAAGATGAATTAGCTCTGAGATTCTCACATATAGTCAACTTAATGATTAATATACTCATGAGGCAACTAGGTGGCTCAGTGAACATGGCACTGGCCCTAGAGTCAGGAAGATCTGTGTTCAAATTCAGACTCCGACCCTTGACACTTACTAGTTGTGTGACCTTGGGCAAGGAACTTAACCCTCCACTGCCTCATCTCCCTTCTTACAAAAAAATGAGAAATCTGGAGGAGGAAGGAGGATTGCTAGGACAGAATATTTTAGTCATTGTCAGACAAGGTTTCCATGTTAAAAGAAAGAGTTCTCAATCTAGTTGAGAGGGCGATAAAGTGAAATGTGAATATAAATGACAGCAGTACAATGAATTAAAATAAAAGAACTGGAAACAAAGGACCCATAAATAGGGGAAAGGTTGAAAAAACTATGGCATCAGAATGTAATGCACCATTATTGTCTGAAGGTATATTACATGTCTGAAACGACAAATATTAGAAATTCAGAAAAACGTAAGAGGATGTTTAAGAACTGAAATATCTTCATATTTTTGTAATCATTTTTTCTTGGTTTTGAAACTGACTACAATGATGTAAATGAAAAGATGTCTAAGATGTTGAGTTAAACTTTGACTAATGGGAAAACCACTGAAAGCTCTGGAGAAAAAAAATGAAATAAACACCTCCTGCCCTTGTCAGAGAAATGGAGGAGACAAGTAGGACAGAATGCTGAATACTTGTCTTACATAATCTCTGTATCCAATGTTTTTGCTTAGTTGGTTTTCTTTGTGACAACGGTAAATTTTATCTAAAGGATGTCTGTGATAAAAAGCTATCACGAGACAGTAAGAAAAAAAATCACCAATAAAACACCAAAAAAGTTTCAGGATTGCTAAAGTCCAGATTTAGCTAGGGATGGCAAGAAAAGTTAGACAAAAAAACATTTTTTAAGTTACATTAAGGGATTGAGTAAATACAAAGAAGGCAGAATACTGCTCATGGAGCTGTGTAACCATAGGCAAGTCACTTAATCTCTCCATCTCAGTTTCCTGTTTTGTAATAACAATCAATCGTACCTGCCTCACGAGATTGCTGTGAGAAATCAAATCAAATAATACACATAAAGTGCTTTGCAAACCTTAAAGGGCTACATACAAACAGTTTTAAGCGTCATCGTGGAACCTGGATTCTACTCCTGCCTCTCCTGCTTACTGGCTGTTTGACATTGGAAAAGTGATTTTACCTTTCTGGGCCCCAGTGTCCTCATTGTCAAATGAGGGAGTTGGACTCTATGACTTCCAACGTCCCCTGCAGCTCTGTATCTGTGATTATGGAAGAAGGGATAGGAATGCGTCAAACAAAATTATTTCTGCACTAAAAGTACTAGAATAAAAATGACTAATAAGAAGTTGTTTATCCAAGGAAGTACGACTAATCCTAATTCCTTTTTGACTCCAAAGATTACTAAACTAGAAGATGAGGGCAATGGTGTAGATATAGTTCACCTGCATTTTAACAAGGCATTTTAGCAAACATAGAGTATTTTCAACTATTTTGTGGAAAATATGGACTAGCTAATATGATTATATTGAAACTCACTAAATGGACCAACTCCAAGAGAAGTTAAAAATGGTTAAATGTGAACTTGAAAGGTATCTAGTTAGAATACCCTGAACTCCGAGTGATTTTATATTTTTATCAATGACTTGATAATGAAGATGATAATGAAATTTGCAGATGGCATAAAGCTTGGAGGATCAGCTACCATACTGTATCTCACTGGACCATAGGTAGCATCAGCTTCCAAAAAGACCTTGAAGAATGGAATAAATGTAGAGACTCATACTTAAGTTTAAAAAACTGACTTCACTACTAGGATATGGTTAGATTTTAGCTTGCCTAAGGGTTTTAGTGCATTGTAAACTCAAAATGAATCAGCAATGTGAGGTGGCAGCCAAAAAATACCCCTAATGCAATCTGAAGCTATATTAAGAGAAGCATAGCTTCCAAATTTGATAACATTCCTGGGCTACCTTCCCCCAGCTTTCAGTGATACTAATTTATATGTCAGATTTCCCAAGTAGACAACTGCTCTTACAGATTTTGATGCCCTATGATCACAGTCCTAAAACTGTAATATGCAAGGCCCCCCCATTTACTAAAACTTACCTTTACTAGTCAGCCTGTACCATACAATTAGTTCAAAGAAAAGCATTTTTACTAAAATGGCATAGTAAGTATAGTAGTTACAAAACATTTCCTCCCATAAACTCGGGGCACAGTGTCCCACAAATACTACTGAAGTAAAAAAAATGATGAGCAGGATGGTTTCAGAAGACGTACGAACTGATGCAATGTGAAGTGGGCAGAACCAAGAGTAACAGAAATGTTGTATGATGAGCAACTGTGAGTGACTTAGTTATTGGCAGCAATATAATAAATGATTCAAGCCAATTTTGAAGGGAGTTATGATGAAAAATGCTTTCCATCTTTCCAAAAGAATCGATAAAGTCTGAATGTAAAAATTTATTTTGGGTTTTTTTATTCCACTTTTTTCTTTTGCAACATAAATTGGAAATGTTTTGTATGACTACATGTATAATGTATATCAAACTGCTTGCCTTCTTAAAGTGGGAGAGGAAGGGTAGAAGACAATTTGGAAGTCATATATTTTAAAAATTTAAAAATATTATTTGCATGTAATTAAGAAAATTTAAATTATTTTTTTAGAAGAGGAGTGACAAATCAGTAAGTCAAAAGGTGTGGGTTGTACTAGGGATATAGAGGGCACAGGCTGTATAATAAAGAGCACAAAGTCACTACTCAAGGAATTTGCTGGTTCATAGAGGAGATAAGGTGTTGCATCAACAAGTAGGAAGGATCATCGGAGTCATTTTACTCTCCACTCTTCTCATCTTCTAAATTAGGACACTGAAACCAAGAGAGGATAATGAATTTGTTCAAGGTCACAAAGTTGGTACTCTAGAGTTTGAACCCCAAACTCTTGACTCTTACCCATGGTCTTTATACTAAATCACACTGCTATTTATATGCTCTGATACATAAATACAGACCATAGATTTAGATTTGGAAGGGACCTTAGAGACCATCAAGTCCATCCTTCCCTTATCATACACAAAAAAAAAATGAGACATGGACCAGTTAAATTATCTGTTCTAGTAAGAGTTAGACAAATGGTAAGCATCTGAGGAAGTATTTCAACTTAGGCCTTTTGGACTCTACCAGCACCCTATCCTCTAGGCCATGTTGTCTCTCATAATAGTAAATTGTTACTTAATTTTTACTTTTTAGTATGGACCAATAATTTAACAATGTGTAGAGAACTTCTTTTGTTGAAACTCTCCTCAAGAAAGCATACCGACAAAGTCATTTGTAATCTAGAATCTTAGATAGTTGGCTGGAATGTCGGCTCTTCTCCAGATTCTTTCCATAAGTCTATGTGGTCAAAACTACTGCCATTAATAATACAAAACATTTCTGACTATTAAAATATTTCTCCCTTGTCCAACTGCATATTTATGTGAAGTCAGATTTTCTTCACATACACCAACTAAAACAATGTCACAACAAATTGAATGAAGATAATGAGAATCCAGTTGTGTTCTACCAAGACAGACATTAAAGATGTTTGCAAAAATATGTAAAACAATGCTATTTAATATTTGATATGATTTTATATGTTGTTTTTATTATTTTCAAACTGATTAATTTTAAAATTGTATCCATCTTAATTTCTAACATAGTGTTAATAGATATAACCACTTAAGCAAAAGCTCTTTGGGAGTCCTTAAAAATTTTTAAGAGTATAAAGGAATCTTGAGACCAAAAATGTTTAGACCCATTGGACTGCAGCATTGAGAGACTAAGAGATTTGTCCACAGTGACATGTATGTGTGTGTGTGTGTGTGTGTGTGTGTGTGTGTGTGTGTAGGACTCGATCTATGTTCATGTTCTACTTCTGATACAATAGATGATAATGGATAAATGCAATAGTAAGGAGTAGGATTGTGCCACTAAAAGGATGCAAAGTACAAACTGTTTGGAATGAAAAGAGAAGGACAAAATGAGGAAAGGAGAAATAAGTGAGCTGAAAAGAAAAGGGAAGGGAGAGTTATAGGGAAGGCCATCATTTAATTGTTAGCAAGAAAAAAAGCACACAAAGAAATGAATTAAAGAAACATCAGACATGAAAATACAATTGTGAAGTCACTTGTGCGGGCCTAGAAATCACCTGGCCCAGTCCTGTGCACACTCACCTTTACTGAGGTGGCAATCAGAACTAGCAGCAATTGGGAAGAGCCTTTCCCAGAACCATGACTTGTCCTTATTATTTTATAGATAAAAATGCACTTTATTACCATGTAGATTAATCAGGAAGACAAATGGTATGTGATTGTTCCATGATGAGTCGTACCTCATGGAAATTGTGCTGGAGAAGACTGAACCCGGTGCAATAAAAGGGCAGGGAATATATTTTCCATGCAGAGAATGGTGCAAAGTGATACATGTAACAGACATATAGTAAAATGGATCTTCATTTCAATAAAGCAAACAAGCATTTATTAAAGACCTTCTAAGGGCTGAAAATAAACCAAAAAAAAGGAGGAAAAAATCACTGTCTTAAAAAAGCTTGCGTTCTGTTAGGAAAAAATGTTGTATACATTTAAAGTATCCACAAAATATTTACCAAGGAACAAGTATATTTGATATAAAATTCAAAGTTGATCAGCAACTCTTGGGGGAAAGAGGTTGACAAAGCAATATCTTGTCCTTAGTAGCAACAATCAGTCCTAAACACTAGTGAGTACTTTAGAACCCAATTCTTTCTGGTCAAGTAACCCTAAGAACAATCTTTTTCTTTTCTCCTAAGAATGATTTTTTTTCCCTAAAATTTATTACAAACCCTGAAGTACCTCTACAGTTCAGCCTGATATGTTTTTTGTTTGTTTGCTTTTTTACATAGGAGAAGATAAAAGCACAGTTAGAAGAAATGAACAACTTTGTTCAGGTAATAAAAGATGGCCATGCCACAAAGGAAACATGGAATCTTTTAGAAAGTCTCTGAGCCAAAATGCTATGACTCAAGCATTCTGTCAACCCACTTTTACCCAGTATTGGAGTATCTTTTCTGTAGGAAGGGTTTAACTATATTTGGGAGGTTTCTACTTCTGAGAGATACTTAACCTCCACCCATATAATTTGGAAGCATCAGCTATATACCTTTTGGTAAGGGTATGGGAGGCTTTCAGCTCCCCTGAGAAATACACAAGTATACAAAGTTTAAAGAAGGAACAAGTTTATTTACCAGTCTAAGAATTCATATTCCCATATTGCAGAAAAGAACAATATAGTGAGCTAGTGAACAATCCTTCCCCTGGCACTCAGGGTTGTCTCAGGCTTTCATAGCACACTGGGTAAGGATGCCAGGGTACACACACCTCTTTGAAGTTACCAAGCTCTCTCCACTGGGCTGTGCCAGATCTTTCATGTCATTCAAATTGCAGTGTTCACCACCTTCCAGGAGATATTGATGTACAGTCTGTCTTGCTTGCTCTTACTCAGATGAGGAGTCTATCTCAATTAACTTCAACTGATAGGACTCCTTCTGTAGCCTCTCACTGTTCTTTGCTGTCTGGTATCTCAGACCAGGTACTTCAGAGGTGCAGAGAGAAATGCTGTTAGAACTTTCTTATTTGGGCTGGAGATTAGGAGATTTCCTCCTTCCCTCTTGTCCAGTGTGCCCTCCCAGGTAAACTTCTGAAAAGTGAAAATTTTGTTGTACCAACTGTACTTAACATGGAGATACTGTATGCAGTCCTTCCCCTACAAGCAAAGCCATAACTCACAAGGTACTCTGGGTTTGCTCTCCCATAACTATATCTCATGAAGCCTCACTGCTGCATTTACTTTTGACAGTGCCACAACTACATGTATAAAATAGAAAAATGTTCAACTGGTTTTTATATTAGAATTACTCCACATTCTCTATTATTTGACTTCTCAAGTAGTTGACACTGATATTAACGCTCTGAAAAATACAAAACTACTGACTAGTAGCACAAAAGTTTATATTCACATAAAAAAGACAAAGCCACCAGAAAGAAAGCAAGACGTATACAGTAAAGAATTGCATTCCTCACTCCTTAACTCTTTGTTGAATGAATTACTAAAATGTTCATGAATGAGGCTCCTCTGTTAAGCCACAGCCCTATTCATTTAAACAAATTAAAAGCATGATTTTGTCTAACAAGATATTTTTAAAAAGCTATCAATTTCTCATTTTCAAGAACATAAAGTAATACCTAAAAAAACTACACTTACCTACTGTAGGCAATTAGGGGATCAGTTTTAATGAATTGAGAAGCATAAAGTATCATTGGCACAATTATTATTATACAAACAGAACTCCTTAAGTCCACGAAAGTAGCATGACCTTTAATTTTTTTTAAACGTTTTCTCCTTCACTTAATAGTAGTCACATTATTAGTTTGAACTGGTGAAGAAAGCTTGCTATTTTTAAAACATATGTATTTCAGCTGGGCCTGTTCCCAAAATGGTGAAGTCAGAACAAATGAGGTTTTATTATATAATCTGTAAAAATAATACTTTCTGTCATCCTACTCAAGATAATGTGTATGTATTCATGTGTGTTTAGGGGAATCCTTGTAGTGAGGTTGAAGAACTTAAGAGGAAAATAATTCTCACAATAGAGGTAAGATTTTACATACAAATGTTTATAGATGTAAAGATGAGAGGGACTAGTCCAAACCCACCTCTCATTTTACAGAAGAGAAAACTGAGGCCCAGGAAAAGTCAATTTAACTTGCCAAAGGCAACCCAAACAGCAAGTGAAAGAGGTCCAGGTGAATCCAGGTCCTGCAACTTCAGAGCCAATGTTTTTTCCAATCAACCATACAGCCTCAGTTTCTTTTTTTTTCTTTTTCTTTTTAAATAAATTTATGGAACTTTTTACATTCATTTTCACAAGATTTTGGGTTCCAAAATTTTCTCCCCATTTGTGCCCTCCCCCCTCCCCAATACACTGGACATTCTAATTACCCATATCACCAATCTGCCCTCTCTTCTATCATCCCTTCCTTTCCTTAC
>CM053770.1:175050555-175073022 GCA_028658325.1 Potorous gilbertii
GGAATTGTTTTCCTCTTGGAACTTCTGGTGTCACAGCTGCTTTTCTTCTTACATCCTAGCTAGCTGCTCTCTGGCATCTACCTGATTTGGTGGATGTATACTAGCAGTTTTGTTTTCCTTCCTGTTCCTTTTCAGTTTAAAACCCTTTTGATTAGATTGGCAATTCTGAGCAGAACCATGTTACCAACACTTGTTAGGTGCATTCTAGTTACTCGCCGCAAACCTGGCATTTCTGCATTTTAAACCATGGTCCAGAAATCAGAAGCCTATACTGAGACACTAACATCTTACCTTGTTCTTCATCCCAAATACTTCTTTTCTGCATCTCTTATCTTCAGTAAGTGTGATGGAAAAACCAGCTATGCAGCTGTGATCTTCAGTTTCTCACCTAAGGTCTCATAATCTTTGGCAGGGCTTCCTAGGTAACTTCTTGTGTTATCATTTGTGCCTGTGAATTGCCAGAAACAGGTAGACTCTTTTGACAACTCTTGATTTAGGAGATTCTCACATAGTTTATCTAGATATATGCTCTGAGAAGAAATTTGCTCTTAGAGAATTTTTGGAAAGGTCTGGATGAAAATTGCACAGAATGAGAAGGCATTGTGGAGCTGTGATATGCATTATTGGAAGAATATCAATTTTTAAAAAGAATTGAGGTAAAAATTTTTAATAATATTTATTTTTCTTTTCTTCTAGTTACATGTGCATTATTTAGTCACCTAGAAAACTCGGGATTGAAGGATAATTCTCTTGAAGAACTCAAGAAAAGATACAGTAGTTGATAATTTTTACGAAATTATTGTCCTTTTGTTTTCATAAGTAAAATTCTGTTTTTCCTACTGAAGACAAAGTATTATATAGGTCTGCTTCTGAAGGCTGTGAAGTTGTATAAAAAACAATATTCTTTAAATATGTTGGTCAGTTGAATAATATGGTGACTTGCACTAATGTGATGTGCTTAAAAAGTATACTATTTATAAATTTTTTGTGAAAATAAAATATAAATATCTTGAAGCAAATCTGTGTGTTTGTGTGTAACTACTTTTGAAGTCAGAAAGGCCTGGGTTCATGTTGTGCTTCCGATATAATAGCACATAGAATAATTCATTAATATAACAGTAAGGAGGATTATGCCACTAAAAGGATGCAAAGTACAAACTGTTTGGAATGATAAAGGGAAGAACAGAATGAGGAAAGGAAAAATAAGTGACCTGAAAAGGGAAGGGACAACTATAGTGAAGGCTATCAATTGTTAGGAAGGAAAAAGCACACAGGGAAATGAATTCAGGAAACACTAAGCATGAAAACAGAATTGTGAAGTCACTTGTGCGGGCCTAGAAATCATCTGCCCCCCTCCTGTGCATACTCACTTTTGTTGAGATTCCAATCAGAACTAGTAGCAATTGTGAAGAGCCTTTCCTGGAGCCATGATTTGTCCTTATTATCATCAGATTTATAGATAAAAATGCACATTCTTACCATGTCGATGAATCAGGAAATCAAATGGAATGTGATTGTTCCATGATGAGTCATACCTCACAGAAATTGTGCTGGAGAAGAAAGAACTTGATGAATTAAAAAGGCAGAGAATGTACTTTCCATGTAGAGCTTAGCACAAGGTGATACATGTAATAGACATACAGTATAATGGATCTTCATTTTAATCAAGCAAACAAGTTCTAAACAAAACACATTCTAAGGGCTGAAGGTAAAAAGAAAAAAATGAAAAAAAATATCTACAAATATCTTGCATTCTGTTAGGGGAAAATATTGTATACATTTAAAGTATCCACAAACTAAATACCAAGTATAATTAATATAAAGTTCAGCATTGATCAGCAACTATTGGGGAGAAGGGATAATTGACAAAGCAAAGTATTGTACTACTATAGGAGCAACAATCTGCTAAAAACTAATGAGTACTTTTAAGTGCAGTTCTTTCTGGTCAAGTGAACTTAAAAACAATTTTTTTTCTTTTCTCCTGAAAATGATGTATTTGTTCTAATCCTCAAGTACCTCTACAACTCAGTTCATATATATATAATTTTTTTTTTTTTACATAGGAAAGAAATGAACAGAAAGTTTGTTGTTCAGGTAACAAAAAATGTCCATACCACGAAGGAAACATGGAATCTTTCAGAAAGTCTCTGAACCAAAATGCAATGAGCGAAGTATTGTCTCAACCCAGTTATCTATCCCATGTTTGAGTATCTTCTCTGTAAGAAAAGTTTAATTATATTTGGGAGGGTTCTACTTCTGAGGCATGCTTTTCCCCACCCAGATAATTTGGGAGCATCAGCTGCATACCCATAAGTTAGCGAATGGCCGGCTTTCAGCTCCCCTGAGAAATATGCAAGTTTATAAAGTTTAAAGAAGGAACAAGTTTATTTGCCAGTCTAAGAATACACATTCCTGTATTCCAGAAAAGAACAATATAGTGAGCTAGTGAACAATCGTTCCCCTGGCACCCAGGGTTGTCTTAAGGCATTCCTAGCACATTGGGTAGGGATGCCAGGGTATACACTCCTCTTTGAAGCTCCCATGCTCTCTTCTCTTGGCTGTGCCATGTCTACCATGTCATTCAACTTGTGGTGCTCACCACCTTCCATTAGGTGTTGATGTACCTCCTGTCATGTTTGTACCAACCGAGGTGAGGAGTCTATCTGCATTAAATTGTACTAAGGGGACTCCTCTGTCCCATCTCACAGTTCTTTGCCATCTGGTTTCTCAGACCCAGTACTTCAGAGTTGCAAAGGGAAATGCTATCAGAACTCTCTTCTTTGGGGTGGAGATTAGATTTTCTCCTTCCCACCATTCTGGGAAGTGAAAATTTTGTAATCCCTGCTGTACTTAACATGGAGAAACTGTATGCAGTCTTCCCACGAGCAAAGCCGTAACTCACAAGGTACTCTGCCTTTGCACTCTCATAACTGATTCATGAAGTCTCATTGCTGCATTTACCTTTGACAGTTACCCAAATGACACAGTTTAAAGCAAAGGCATTTGTTTATTGAAAAGAAAAATCATAAAAAGAAAGAATAAATCATAAAAATTGTAACTACAAAACATTCCCTACATAAACCTGGAGAGCATTCTCCTGTGAAGAGACACACATAGACTACACCGGAAGGGAGGTCCTGACATGACTGATTCTCTAGAGAAAAGTTCTTAACCTGGGGTTTATGAACCTTAGTTTGATAAATGGATAATTTTATAATCCCATGTATTTTATTTCATGAGTGGAAAACCTTTCTTTGGAGAAGGGTTCCATTGGGTTTGCTAGACTGTCCCATGACACACACACAAAAGGTTAAGAACTGCCCTAGAGAGTGTCTTGTTTAAAGGAGCAACAGAGGTGTGGTTGAGCTTTGATCAGTCAGCAGCTAGCTGCCCTAATTCCATTAAGTTCATTGAATAACTTCACACCTCCTAGTAGGGGGGGTAACAAAATCTATATGCTTTTTCATTACATTTAAGTTGTAAATACCTGGTTGTTTCTTTTACCTGCCCTTTCTATTTTTAAAGTTTCATCAACTGAGGGGAGAAGGAAACCAATTGAGAAGTCTTTGATTAATTCTTCTCATAACCACCTGTATAAAATAGAGAAATATTCATCTAGTTTATATATAAGAATTCCATGTTCTGTATCATTTGACTACTCAAGTAGTTGCTACCTACATTAACCTCTGAAAAGTAAGAGACTGCTGAGTAGTAGCCCCAAATCTTATATTTGCATACAAAAGACAAAGCAACCCCCAAGAATGCAAGTGGGCTACAGTAAAAGAATTGCACTCCTTACTCCTTAACTATTTGTTGAATTAATTACTGAAATGATTGTTGCAGTCATGGAAGGAAAAGGAAGTTTGGTTTTCATGTATGTAGAGTCCTTTAGTTAAGCCATAGGACTCTTTATTTAAACTAACTATAAGGATGATTTGTGTGAATAATTTTTTTAAAAAATCATTTTATCACTTTCAAGAACATAAAATAATACCAGAAAAACTATGTTTACCTACTGTAGGCCATTAGGGGGGTCAGTTTTAATGAAAAGAGAAGCAGAATATAAAATTGGTACTTCAATTATTATTATACAAAGAACTTTTTTTAAGTCCATGAAAGTATCATGTTAAGAGTATTTAAAATATTCACTTAATAGTAGTCACGTTATTAGTTTGAACTACTGATGAAGAAAGTTCGCTACTTTTAAGCAAAAATATATTTCAGGCAGGCCTGTGCCCAAGTTAGTGAAATCAGAATAAGTGAGGTTTTATTGTATAATCTGTAAAAATAATACTTTCATCCTCTTCAAGATTATAACGTGTCTGCGTATGTGTTTGGGTGAATGCTTATCATGAAGCTGAAGAACTAAAGTAGAAAATCTCAGAAGACAGGTAAAATTTTACATACAAACGTTTATAAGATATAGAGATGGGAGGGATTAGTCCAACCCCGTCCCCCTCATTTTACAGAATAGAAAGATGAGGACCAGGAGAAGTTAATTTAATTTGCCAAAGGTAACCCAAAAAGTAAGTGAAAGAGGGCCCGTCACTTCAGAGCCCATGCTCTTTCCATTGGACCACACAGCCTGTTTCATTAAAACAGGTTGTGTACAAGTGAACTTTCCCCAAGGGAGATGAAATGACTTTGTTGTAACTTTATTTTTTAAAAAAAAGAATTAATTTAAAAACAGACCATTAAGGCAGGAGCGATTCTTTTCTGCCCACTTAAAGGTCCAGTGAATAGAGTTTTGTCTATGGGGCTCATTTAGATACTACGAAAAGCCTGACTTTGCCACGTATTATAAACAAAGCACTGGGGTCAAGAGATCTGGGTCCGAACCACAAGCTCTCTGACACTAAGTGTCATCAGCTCTGAAATAAGGCTGTCAGATGAAGCCGTGTGCCCTGGTCGATCTGGGTTCAAACTGAAAACAAAACACCCCCCCGGCCTGGTGCTGGGTTAGTCACGGCGCCGTCTCTGTAAAATGAGTGAGTCGGCCCATAGGACACCTAGGGTCCTTCCCGTCTGGGCTTCCAAGGGCTGTATAAACCGTAAGCGGCTCCACAAAGCGCCCAGCTTCCCATCCGTGACGCTGGAAGACGAAGACCCCCCACGGTGCCTCCGCCTGTCTGCCGCCGCTCCCGTTCCCTTCCTCTCCCGGTCCACGTGACAGACACGGGAGGGCTGCACGGGAGAGGCAGGGGCCCGCGGCTCGGTCCGACGGCTGTTGGATGTCTCCGCAGCCGAGGCTTCACCGAGCCTCGGTGTCCCCATTCGTAAAACGGGAACAGGGCCGCAGGGACACGTGCGGGGGCGGGATCACGTGGAGGCGGGGCCTGGGCGCCCACCTCGGGGTGGCCGGGGCGGGGACCGCGTGCCCTCAGGGTCCGAGCTGAGCCTGGCGTTCGCCCTGGCCGGCGGCAGGCGCGGGCCACGCCAGGGAGGCCGGGCCGCCGAGCCCGGGCCGGCGGGGGGTGAGGGCCGCCGGGCGTGGCTGGGCCCCTGGTCCAGCTCTGCTACTGCGAGGAGGCCGAGGGCGACCACGCGCCCAGCGTGGAGGCCCGGCAGGAAGGCTCCGTGCCGCAGATGGGGACGTCCAGTCAAGATGGCGCGCCTCCCTCCCCCGCCCCCTTCACCGAGCTGCGGCTGCGTCATGGCCGGCTTCCCCACGTGCCCCAAGGTCGGCCTCCAGTTCAGCGACTGGAGCCGGAGCGCTCGCTCCCTCGGTGGGCCTCACGTCCCCGCCTCGAGGGCCGAGGGACACGCGCCTGCGGCTGGAGGGGCGAGCCCCCGTGGGTGGATCTGGCCGCGGCTGAAGGTATGCGGCATGTCGGGCAACCGTGGCGGCTGGGCCGGAGCTGGAGAGCGTGGGCCTGGAGGCCGGCCCGCCCCGTGCACGTTCTACCAACCCCGCCTGCACACGCCGCGCGTGGGCCGAGATGGGCTCATGCGGCCGACGCGTGCGCGCACACGGAGCACTTGCTCCTCCTCCTCCTCCTCCTCCTCCTCCTCCTCCTCCTCCTCCTCCTCCTCCTCCTCCTCCGCCCTTTCGGCTCGCCCTCTGGGCTGGGCCTCAACACCCGCTCAGCCTGCCGTGCGAGGGCCTGAGCGCCTTCGGGCCCACGTGCCGCGCCTGCAGGAGCTGCGCCGCGCCTGCGCTCCCGCCTCCCGCCTGCAAGGGCCACGGGCCCACGCGCAGCGCCTGCGCTCTCCGCCTCCCGCCTGCAAGGCCTCGGCCGCCTCCGGCAGCTGCACCGCGAGGCCTGGGCTCCCTTTCGACAGGGCCAAGCTCAGGCCGCTGGCATCGCCCCCCGCAGGCGCTGGCACCGTAAGCCCAGGCAGGAACCCTTGTAGAAGGTCTGTGCTGCAAACACTAAGCTCTGCCAGCATCCAAGAACGGGCACGCTCGTCTGGTTCGTATGGCAAGCGCCTTGACTCCTCTTGAACGAGGCACGCGTGATCTATGTCTGCGCTTACTTGGCGGGCTTTCAGTGGCAGCCCTCCGTGGAGATGCGGGCTTCGTCATCATGGACCGCATCTCTGAGGACGTGGAGACGGGACCTCCCGTGGAAGATGCAGGCTTTGTCATCACTGACCGCATCTCTGAGGACGTGGAGACGGGACCTCCCGTGGGGAAGAGGTGAAGGGAGCCTCCCATCCATCCACTGATGTCCAGGTGGATGTCCAGATGCTATTTTCATTGACTTCAGCTGCACCAGAAGTTGGACAGGTGTGACCGATGCCAAGTCATGAAGAAGTTACCACCCATCAGGCCTTACTCAGCCTCTCACACCTCTCTGGTCACATAGCTCTCATTTGTGACTTAAAGTAGAAATGGACTGGCCCTCAACATGGCAGGCAGTTGTTGAGTTAAAAGAAGAAATTCAGTTACTTAGAATCTAAGTTGAATGGAAGCCTACGTTGTAACCTTGACAAGAGGGGAACAAAGTGATTATGGGAAAATGTTCACACTGTTACTGCTGGCTCTGTCCTAACCCATTCTTCGTTTTTGTGTGATGGCTCATGACATCTGCATGACTTCCCTTCCTCTCACTTCTCAACAAGAGGAAAGAAAGCAAATATATTTAAAACTGGCGCACAAAAAATGAGAATAATACTTGCTCTATCTACTTCGCATGGTTGTCATGTGGACAATACTTTGAAATCTTAAAAAACTATACAAATGTGAGTTATTAATATAGTTATTAGTACAAGTGACATTGAAAAGATGTTTTTTATGCCGTGCACAAAAGAGGCATCAGAAAAGTACTTGCTAAATTGAATTGAATGGAACATAATGAGAAGGCTGTAGGGATGATGGTATCAGTTAAAGAAATTAAGACGATTGTAAAACTTTTCCTTGAAATGTGAAAATAAGAATAAAATGTAAAAGAAAAAAGTACCCTGTGGTTGTAAAGGACATGGTGTATAAATCCAAGGAAGCTTTTAATAACAGGATTTAGAGACCAAAAAAAAAAGTATTTCAAATTCAAGAGAATAATAGACTTTTTCAAGAAAAAAAGCCATTCAAAATGACTAAAATGACCTTTTTAAACCATTTACTACAGTTATAGTTATTCCTGTGTGCTCTTAAGTTGGAATTTTAGTCACAATGGATATATGTATTCATTTAAGAGCTGCAGCATTTTGGAAATGAAAAAAACTTGATTGGATATGTGAGAAATGAACTTATGTTTCCACCAAAATTATGTAATATCTGTATTACCAGTGATAATCATTTAGATTATTTTTGAACCCTCAATAAGGACCAGAGCCTGATCTAATCAATCAGAAGAGGAGTATGGACCTAACAGCTCCTTCATTCTCTAAGTAAATTCAGAAAATACCTCTTCACTATTGCAACGAGGCCAAATGGGACTGATTTTAGAGCATTCTTTATGAGACTCTTAACCCAAGACATTATCTTGAATATGTGATATTTTCTTAACATTTTATGTACACATACTATATTATGGCATGTTCATTAGGTAAGGTGGCATGTTCTTTTCTGCCCTGGAAATGCAAGTAGGATTCCCTTTCCACAGGCACCATCAGCTCCACCATGCCACGGCTCCTCGTCACCCCAGGACCACCACTCAGGACTAAGACTTAGATCAGCAACTTGATTCCCCCAAGGTTTTTAGACTAAGGGCTCCAAAAGTGGAGGCTGCTGCCTGGATCCAGACTTACCAGACTGTGAGCTTAGGGACTTCTTGGAGTCATTGCTGATAATTGAGATTAAGCCTTTGTCAAGTTCTAAGATCAAAGTTGTGATCTGATAATCATTACCACTACCAACCCCCAAAAGAAAAAAAATTCATTGAGCCACCTCTTACTTTAATTTAGTGGTAGGACCGGGAGAGGAGTTTTACAATTTTAAAAATAAGGATAATTTCAAAAGTTTTATTTTTCCTTTAATGTGATAGGTACATAGATTACTTTTTGAACTGAAGAAATGACAAATTATTTTGACTAAACTAGTTTTAAAATAAGAAGGATAAAGAGTAATTTCCTAGTAGCAAAGAGAAACCTTTTCCTCTCTGTTGTGGGAACAATATCCTATGCTCCAATCACTCTCCACCCACATGAAAGTTAGGCCAGTTTTTCCTTTAAAAAGTATAGAAAGAATCTTTGAGATTTGATTGGTTGAAGGGACTAAAATTGGGGCTGCTATGAAATTGCCTGGTTATGTAGCTACAGAATAGCCAGGATGCTAGCTCGGGGCCAGTTATCTGTGGTTTTATTTAGATCATAGACCAGCATCATGAACAGGAGTGAAAAACTCTGCTCAACTGAGTCAACATTTTAACCTGGATGAACATCTCTTCCTTGCCCTAAACATCTTTCACCGAAAATGAATATGTAAACCCACATTTATTCATTGTTAAATGCTTTCCAAGTTTTTCCTTTCCTTACAGCGTTGGACCTGAACTTCCAGTAGACAGACCTGACTTGGGCCTGGAGTATTATACTCTTCCTTTGAAATGAGGGTGAAATGTTAGAACTTGAATAAATGTTTCTACATTGATGTTTAACTGAATTTGATAGATCAACGCACTGGTAGGTCTAAGGACTCGACACGTTTCTGCACTGACATAAAAGAATGAACAGCCTCTATTCTTTTTCCCAAAGAGGATTTGGCTTGCATTAATGTTTTCTTTTACAGATGACCAGGATGTTTAAACCACTTGTGTCAACATTTGCAAATAGAATAATATAAAGGTTAACATTGTATTATTGGCATTTAGGGGCATTTCTTGGGCAGAATATTTAGTACTTTGTTGTACTTAGACCAGAATTAGTTAAAAGTTAGTATTATAAATATATTGAAGACTCATGGTTCAGAAGAAATCCTTTTATGGTTTGGCAAAATGATAAGTTGATTTTGGTTTTGTGTTATCTTGAATTCCGGTTGTGGGTCAGAATTATTATTCAAATTTCAAAGTTTGAAAAAAAACTTGGATCTGGAAGTTCCGGAGTTGAATCCCAGAACTTGTATATTCATCTTGTGTGCAAGGAACTTGATCTCCCTTAGCCTCTCTTTTTTCATTGATAAAGTCAGGGTAATAATACCTAGAAAGCTGGTGTTAAATGTGATTGTAAGACTCCAAGGAAAAAGTTCTGTTAACATAAATGTTATTATTATATGAAGACTTCCCATTTCATGGAGCATGCTGAGATGCTTTCCTTAGTTTCTGGTTGACCATGTGGGAGCTTTGGGGTCTACTTTCACTCATGTAGAAATGAGTACTAAAGGACATTTGCTTTGCGATGGCTCCTTATTGTCTGCTAAGCAGGAATTGCCGATGACTGGTTATTTAAAAGGTAGTGTGTCAACCCCCTTCCGAAGGGCTCTTTTCCCTTCTATCTGTTTCAAGCCACTTTCCATGAGGGGTCATGGAGAGGTGAATTGTCCTATCTTCTACTCCATGTGAATATACCCTGGCCTCCATGTTATCCTGAGAATATATCTTCACTAGACAAGCTTGATCCTAGGTTTGGGACTGCTCTTTTTGTGTTTTATTTTTTCCTTAGATTAGGTGAATGAGAATTCGTAAATGGACATATCCAAGCTTGTGAATTCAAGAAGTTAGAATTGTTTCCTTTTGATCAGAGCTAACTGGTAGCAAGTAAGAGAGTTGGCAGCAACTACAATGCTCTTGGAGAAGATGAACATCTACAATAGTGCTGCCCTTGAGCCCCTTCCATTTGGGGCATTATCAGTCACAGTACAGTTAAGCACATAATAGAAGCTTGGAGTAGACTTGCTTCTCAGTATGTATGGTAGAGGGGTTTCATTTCCCCTCAACTTCAGTGCACATAAAGTATCCAGTAATTATTTCCTGTCAGCCATGAAGACTCAGGTTCTTACTCTGTAGTGACAAAACATGTTTAAATTGGTTGTTGAACCAGAACTCTTAAAGGAAGTTTACCCCTCAACCTCTTCTTATTTGGTGGCTTTCAAAGGAGGAGGATTGTTTTGATCTATTGGGGTTCTTTTTGGGTTGGGTGAGTATGGAACTAATAACATCTCTGCTTCATTTAGTTTTATTCTTTCCTAATTTGGGATAAATAAGTAATGTAATAGGGAATGACCAGGCAACCAGTGAGAATGGAAAATGCCTCAAAGCCATTAGAGATCCTACAATAACTAGCAGGAGAAGCAGCAACAGCAGAATCTGATGAATGATGAAGTGCCACCAAACAAGGAATAGATTTTTTTTTTGATCTAGCCCAGCAGTAAATTAGATACAGCCAAGCTTGGAAGGGACCTGACTTGCCCATAGTCTAGGTGATTCACCAGAATCAAATTTGGTAGAAGGGAAAAAAAGGATTTCCAGGACCAAAAGTCTCAAAGTATTCCGCAGCCTCATAACATCTTTACATAAGTGACTAAAAGCGTTTAGATCTGAGCTCACTTTTAGTATTTCTTTTGTGGGAAGAAAATGAAATAGCTATCCTGTACCTGGTTCAAGAAAAGCTTTTTTTTCTCCCCTTTAGGGGGAACCTAGAAATGAGCACCAACCTTAACCTTTGAATAATTTGTCCTAGTGGAAGGTGAGGTAATGAGCCAAGAGTGTGAGAAAAGGTGGGGTTATGGGGGGAGAGGGAGAGGAGTTCTGTTCCTAGTCATCTCTACAGGTGTAGGGTTTGAGAATACAAGGGTGTGTGGAGAATCCAGCTGCTCTCCACCATTCAAAAATCTAAACTTTTTTCTCTACTGCCTTCTCTGAAGTATCTGCTCTACTGAATCGTACTCAGGTTTATCAGTTCCGAAAAATTCTCCAGTCAGAAAACCATCTCCCATAGCATACAGTTTATGAGGCTGTTCCTCAGGAAAATCTCCTTAGCTTGGGAAGAAGTGGGGTTACAGAGTAAGAGAGTAAGCCTATATCAACACTCAAGTCAAATATAAGAACAATGGATTTAAGAGAAAGTATTAGGCTCTGTGAAGCAGTCAGTCCATTGATAAACATTTATTAAGTGCCTACTATATGTTAGACCTTGTGCTCAATCCTGGGGATATGACAAATGGCAAAAGACAGTCCCTGCCTTGAAAGAGCTTTCAGTCTTACAGGAAAGAGAATATATAGACAACTATGTACCAATAAGGTATCTACAGAATACAATGGAAATAATAAACAGGGCAGAGTTATTTGAATTAAGTTAGGTTAGGAAAGTTGTCTCATGGAAGGTAGAGTTTTATCTGGGGCTTGAAGGAAGCCAGGGAATGCAGAGATGAGGAAGGAGAGAATTCTATGCATAGGGGACAACCAAGTGAAAATGCCTGGAGTCAGGAGATGGAGTGCCTTTAGTTATAGGAGAGCCTGAAGATATTATACATATATACATGCAATAGCACTAGAATTGCTTCTTGCAATTGTATATATTTATTGTGACACATGAAAATTTCTTCACATTTATTTTATTATTTTGCTAGGATGTTCATTCACTTACGTACCTGTGCTGTGTCTATAATAATATAGCAACCTGTTTGTGAATTTTTTATTCATTGTTTATTTGCATAGAAACTGATGATTATGATTAGTTAGTTTTGCTTTGCTGTTTATGATTATTTGGGGAAAGGAAAAGGAGGAGAAGAAGCATTTATTAAGTGACTATTATGCACTAAATGCTTTACAAATATTATCTCATTTCATCCTCACAACAACCCTGGGAGATGTGTTATTGTTATCCCCATTTTAACATTAGGAAACTGAGGCAGACAGGAGTTAAGTGACTTGCTTTTCTGTCAGTGAATTAACAAAGTTACATTTATTAAACACTTACTATGTGCCAGGGGATATGCTAAACACTAGAGACATAAAGAAATGGAAAACATGGTTTCTGTTCTCAAGGAGTTCACGTTACAATGGGGGAAATGAGATACAAATAGCTATTTAAAAAAGCTTGCTGTATAAATTGAAAACAGTATTAGAGGGAAGAGAACTTTCTCCCAAATACTACATCCCTAACTAACAATGAACTTTTCCTGTTCTATTCACTATTTCACATTGAAAACTGCCAAAGTAAGTATGTTAAATTTAGAATCTGTGAAGTGGGCAGAGGGTAGTAATTGGTAACCTAACAGCAACAAAAGAAACCCCTCAAAACCAAGCTCCAGGATCTGGTCTAGGTCTGAGTTTTTCATAAGGAACAGGAGGATAAACAACCTAGGGTGTAATAGCAAATGATTAATGACTCAATCATCTATCATTGGTGCACCCCTGAACCCACTGACTTTTGAGGTGGCATTCTGTGCTAGGCCTGACTTAGGTCAGTTAGGTGGTCCAAAATTGAGATTAGAATGAAATGAGATACTCGTAGAAAACCTAACTGCAGCAAAAAACTGGTATACTCACAAAGAACCACTGAAGGTAATTTTCCATATAGAAGAGGCAAGGGAGCCTACTTCTGAGAGAGTTGCAGTAATGTGTAAAGGAATATCCTTGGATAGGCTTTGGAGAAGGTGTGGATATTTGTGATTGGTTTCAGTCAGCTAAACGGGATTCTTTTTACTTGGTTACAGAAGAATTCAAAATGGCATTTGTCAGCCTCTGCCCTTTTCCTGATTTGACTACTTCACTGACAGTGTCTGTCAAGACACCTTATAATATTATAAGGGGATATATATATACACATATGTGTATGCACACACATATATATGTAGCATAATATTCCCCAGTGTTCCATGTCCTCTCTCTTGTAGGCCAGTACTATATTTCACCACATAATCATTGAACCCTGTCTGTTCTGTTTTTATTTCTAGTCCAAAAATTGCTTTATAATCTTGCATTGCACATTTCTATTCATGGTATAATTCTGTTTGTCAGGCCACTTAAAAGAGCAGCACTGTATTCACCACTGGTATATGGATACACATTTATCTCTCATGCATTGTGAGCCACAAGCCTAGACTTCTCAACATGTGCGTTGTCAGTACATTTCTGAAAGCTGACTTGTATGGTTTGTTTAGACTGCTGCAGTACCAACAGTACTGTCGCTCAATCCAATGAAGAGCCATAGGCACAAGGGGAAAGAACATGAGGGAAGTGAAGCAGCCATGAGTAAGTCACATGATATGGTAAAACTTGCATCTTCCCAACTGAAACATATTCACAAGTACTCCAAGCATCTGAGTCTTGCACCAGAAAGTTGAACCACAAAGGATTTTTAAGTAATTGTAAGGCATATAATTATTATTTCTATTACTATAATATTACTTAGAAATGATTTTTAAGGAATACTAGCAGAATTTTAAAAAGAACTTCACACAATGTTTGAGCCCCACTTTTTGCAAAAAAATGGCATAAAATCTTCAAAGATTATGTGTTGACATAAAAATACCTCAGTTTCTTGCTTCAGCATTTGTTGTTTTGTTTTAGGTGAAGAAATTGAAGATGATGACCTTGTCAGGTTAAAAAACATCCTAAAAATAACTTTCTGGGTTTTCCAGGAGTGGAATCTATGGCAGTTTTTGCAGCTGTCCCAGCATCAATGGGATATACTATGATCCCAAGGAACTAACTCAATGGGCTCTAAAATGAGGATTCATCTAGCCAAGATACTGTATGTGACTGTGAACTACCACCGGGAGTCTAGCCTGAGCCGGGTCCAGCCCAGAACAGGCAGAATCTCAATGCTGTTCTTGTTCAGTCAAACATCCTTTTGAAACTACACTGATCTTCCCATCCACAGAGAGATATTTCTGTTCAGGAACTCAAAGTACTTTCACATATATTAAAGCCCCCTCATTTATTTTTCAGTCATGTTCATCTCTTTGTGACCCCATGTGGGGTTTTCTTGGCTAAGATACTGGAGTAGGGTGACATTTCCTTCTCCAGTTCATTGTACAGATGAGGAAACTGAGACAAACAGGGTTAAGTGATTTGCCCAGGGTCACGCAGCTAGTCAGGGTCAGAGGTGAGATTTGGACTCTCAAAGCTTAGTCTTTCTGACTCCAGGCCCAGCACTTAATCCACCAAACCACCTAGCTGCCCTTCATTCAATACTTGTGAATTAAGCAATAAGTGATGCGGTTGCTATTATCTCCAGGATGGAAAAGTAAGACACAGAAAAGTCAAAATTCCCAAGATCAATATAATAACAAGGCCAGGTCTAAAATTGAGATCTCAGGATCATTAATCCAATCCCCTCTCCTCCTTTATCTCTTTGAAGGTCAATCATTGCTATCAGAAAAGATCCTGTAACAGTTACAGCTTCCAGGTGTGTCCTCCCTATTGTGGATTCTGAAATAGCCCAGATGCCTCTGTTTATATTAAAAAATAGAACATCATTATTTTTTTACTCATAAGTCATACAAAGCTAGCTTTATGAATGAATCCTACAATCTAGATTTGTTTTACCTCATAACATTTGTATCTCATATTCACAGCTTGAAGCTATGCAAAGATATATATGAAAAGGTAGAAGGGTTAAATTTGTTAAGAGAAAAGTAAAATACCTAAATGAAAAGAAAAGATAAGCTATTTCCATGTGAGGTCGAGGTTTTTGTTTTTTAAACATAGATATTGAATCTAGAATAAAAACATGATGTATTATATCATCATAGAGGGAAGACCAATTTCTGTACTCCCCCTACCAAAAGTAGTAGAGATCTCTAGGACTTAATAGTAATAAAAGCTAACCTATAGTGCATTGCCATTCATGTACCCGATCTCATTTGGCAAAAAATAAAAATAGAAACAAAACTACAAAATCTTGTGAAATGAGGGGTACAAATATCAAAAATTTTCATTATATCAAAATAAAATGAAATTATTTTGTTTTAGAACTACCACCCATTCATAAGTTTCGGTGGTTGGAGAATTATTGGATTTCTGTATCAGCAGATTAGGAGGGGTAGGAAGACAAGAGGAAATCTCTAGCAGCAAGATATGCTGATGTGAACTTAATAACTTTGAATTTAGAGAAGAGGCTATGGAGACAGAGAAGGGTTAACTGACTTACCAATAGTCACATAGTTAATATGTGTCAGAGTCAGAATTTGAATGCAAATCGTCTGGATGAAAGCACAGAGCTTTCCCCCACATCCATACACACTATTCCACACAGAATGACAAGGTATGGCTTCTGGACCAAGTCTCCCTTTGAACTTTCCCATGGATTTGAGGGACCCAGCTCCTGAACCTAGATCCCTGGGGTTAACCTGAAGCATCACCCATCCTAATGAATAATCCCTTTAGCTGCCCTTTCACTGGTACTCTCCTGCCACTTAACTCCTTCCATTGTCTACACCTGGCCAAACTCAGGCTGCTTCCACTCCTTAATCTCATCCAGATCTTTCTTTATAAAAGATCAATCTTACCATCATTTTCTGCATATATTCCTTAAGAGTCCTGCTTCTATTGGCAATACAATAAGCCTTGTTACTGGAACTGAAAGAAGACTTGAGTAGTCCAATTCTTTTGAGGCAGACCTGTGCCCTTTCACCCTTGAGTTTGGGGGTTACTAAGTCCCCTAGACCACAACAAAAATATTGACTAAATGAATGCATGAAGAGATGGATAGGTGAATGGATGAACAGGTATTTACTCGGTGCTTATCATGTGCTAGATGTTATGGTAAGTGTTGGGGATACAAATACAAACCATCAAGACAGTCCATGCCATCAATAAGCTTACATACTAATGGGGGAGAATATGTGTATAGGATCTAGAGTTGAAATGTGTGGGGTGGGGAGAGGAAGGGAAAAGAATTGGCCAAGGATACACACATGGCAATGTAATTTAGGGCTGGCTAGGAAATGACACAGTGGACTAGCTCCAGGAAAGATTGTAAGGTCCTTGAAGGCAGGAACCATCTTTAGCCTCTTTTCATATTGAGAGTGCTTAGCACAATTCAGTGCTGTTGTTCAGTTATGTTTGACTATTCATGACCCCATGTAGAGATTTCATGGCAAAGATACTGGAGTGGTATGTCATTCCCTTCTCCAGTTCATTTTACAGGTGAAGAACTAAGGAAATCAGGGTTAAGTGACTTGCCCAGTGTCACATGGCAAGTAAGTGTCTAAGGCCAGATTTGAACTCAGGAAGATGAGTCTTTGTGACTTCAGGCCCTGCATCAGCTAGCTGCCTCTGGTACATCATAGGCACTTAATAAATGTTTACTGAATGAATGAATGAATATTGCATGAAGATCTGATGGAAACTCATGTGCTAGAACTCAGGGTCCCAAGGATGAGTCTTTAGTTAAAGAGTGTTGATTTATACCTGCAGTGGTTTGTTTTCATGGAAGTATATGAGGTATCCACTTAACTCTGAATTCACACGTTACTTGGATTCAATGTTAGAAAAACTATCCCCCCACTAAGAGTCTACTCTCCCAAAAGATCAGGAGGGAACTCTGCTTTGCTATTCAACTGGAATAGAATAACATAGCAGGTTTTTGAAGATGAATTTCTTTGAGTAGTTTCACAATGTATCTACATAAGTTTCTGAGAATGTAATACTTAATGGATAGTGCTGTTTTCTTTCCCTACTGGGAGGGATAGAAATGTATTGTGATCTCTGGGGAAGTATTTTGGTGGCAACATTATTAATGGCAGGAGTTAAAACTGATGGCTTTTGGAACAGAGTGATTTTGTGCTTACAGTTCAAATGGGAGTAGTTTGAACTTTGGACATGGGACAAAGGGGAGGGGAGAAAGAAGCTCAAAGCCAACAAGGAATGGAAGCTGTGAGAAACAAAAGAAGGAATTCTGTTTGCTGCACAGGATTAACATTACACTGCCAGCTTTGCAGGGAAGAGAACAGCATGTAAATTAGAAGTAACTGGTTCCAACCAGAGCTGTGACCTAGCTGCACCAGGCTCAGATAAAAGGTCAGAAGCTTGTATGCATGCTTAAAGAGCTGTTTAATATTATCCAACACACCCCCAGGTGGGGCTAGGTAATTTAAATGCACATGCAATGTGTGACAAGAGGAGGAACATATCTAGGAGAAGCACATGGAATAAAGTGGTTCAGGAAGCTGCATCCAGTCATTGGGGAACAAGGAGGTAAATTTGAATTGGGAACAGGAAATAAATAGCCTTTCATTAGTTTTAGCATTTGTGCTCCTTTAGGGAGCTGCCCATTCCTAAGAATGTAAAATAAAATAAGGGCTTTCCTGGCTTCAACAATGACTCTTGTTCTTTTTAGAGTGAGCTCACTTCTCACAAAACTAAATTGGGAGAAGTAGAGACTGGACAGCTTGGCTGCATCAGCTGCTGCTTCCATCTGCTGGGACCAGATGAGAGGTGTAGAGGGAATGGACTGTGCTGATATCTTTCCCTCTTGAAGATCCAAGGACATTGAGGCACTTTCATTCCCCTCTCCCCTTCTCTCCCTCTGTCCAAGTTAGCAGAGAATTGCTTCAATGTTTTTCTCTTCTCCAAGTATATTCATCATTTCTGACTTATTGAATAGCTGAAAACCAACTCCCTTTAGATATATTATGATGAACCATAACTACTTTTGAATGTCTGACCCCATTATCTAAAATCCTAGATTAAAAAAAATTCTAGCTGGGGGCACTCTTGATGAATGTTGAGTTGTTAATATTTAATCAACTCTTAAATAAAAATAAACTGGTTCCAGGGTTTTTTATTTGCCCTTAGGCTAAAGCAAGTCAGTGGCCATTTTTGTCTGGTGGAGAGGGGATGGGTGGGCTTGTAGTGTACCTGGTCCTCCTCATTGTTTTCTTTCCACTTATACTCAAAAACATCCTATCAAAAGGGTGGAACAAGGCTGATAAATGGGGACTAGAAACTTTTCCATAGGGAAAGAAAAAGAGTGGCTGGATCTCCCCAGTCACATCCATGTTCCAAGGACTCATGCTGGAGGGAGAAAGAGTACAACTCTGGTTATCAGCTTCAACCTCAAAATTCAAATTGTACAAAAGACTATAAGAACAAGGTAAATAATAGGAAAACTCATTCAGTAGGTGCAATAAAAGTGGTTTTTAGCATGTGTAAAGTGGATTTTTATTATTCCTTCTTAGAGTTCAGTTTCTCAGGATCCATAGCCATAACAATGCCTTGTTCCCAGGTATTAGATTTGAGTTCTCACAATTATGGTTGAAAAAAGCTTCACCACACTTATGCAGTATTATATAATGATAAACATAAATGTTTATACTTAAATTGTAATTATCCAAAGCAATGTGAAAATAATGTAAAGGTGTTTGTGCCAATGTAGTCTTTCGGATGAGGCACCTTCAGTGGATTTGGGAAGAAGGTTTTGAAGGTGAATATGATGGGTTGAGATTGAACAGTACAGGATGAGCAGAATGTTCTAGGGAGCATTTCAAAGTGTGTTCTCTGAAAAGCTCTTGGAGGGAGTCCCTAACATCCTTTCACAGGGCCTAAGAGGTTAAACTATTTTCATAAGAATGCTAAGACATATTAATATTGAATTAAGACATATTAAATATTGAATTTAATAATTAAATTTCATATTAATAATATGAAATATTAATTCATAATATTTAATTATGAATTAAATATTCATAGATAAAATCCACATAAATAAAAGCTCTTTTCCTCAATAATTTTTAAAAATGTAAAGAGTCCTCAGAACAAAAAGTCTGAGAATCCCTACTCAAAGGGGAAGTTTCTTAGGTTCTTCTCTTCCACTAACATTAATCATTAACTACTTGAGAAGAAGGGTTCAGTGGTTTGAAGAAGGTGCATCAGTGTGGGCAATGAGTCTGGTTGTCAGGGGGTGGAATGAATAAATTGTCGGCTGCTAGGAGAACATGAACATTTTATTTTTATTCTATGGAAAATTTAATGCTAAATATTTTTGAAAAGTTAATAGGCTAATGGCATAATGCCTTATCTTTAACTTGGCAACAAGTCGTCTACTTCCAAAAGTAAGAAGGGATTAAGGAGCTGTTTCAGTTGCCACATTCTTTGGCATCCAAAAATCTTGCAGATTATGGTTTCAATGATAAATGTAGAATCAACAAAAAGTATGTAGTATGACAATCCAAAAATGACAAAGATATAAAAAAACAAAAATATCCATAGTACATGTTTCCTGCAAAGACAGAAAATATCATTATAAACATGAAGATAACCGTAGACTATTTAACTTCAAAGTATGAACATGATCCTTTTATGAAGTTAGAATTTTTCTCTGAAACCCTTAACATGATCTTTCTTTCTGGTACATGCAGCAAATTTGTGAATATAGAGGCTTAAATTTCAAGGTTTTTACTGACTTCATACAATGTTTATATCTATTTAGGCAGTAAGAAAGTAATCAGTGAGGAAAGCAAATATAAAAGGATGAAAGACTCTGCCTTCCTGGACCACCCCCCAGCATTGCTATCACTGAATAAATGAATGAATATGGATAAGTGAGTGAGTAAATAAATCAATCCCACTCTCACTATTAGATCAGAGCGAATTCCTTAAATCAGACCTCCTTTTGCAAGTGGGCAAGTATTAAGGGGGGAATCTTGAGATTTCTTCTTTCTGGACATAAAATAGTGAGATATAGGTTAGCCACTGTGATAGATGCTATACCACATAGAGACCTTGTGAAAAAGGATTTCTTGTGAATGATAACATTCTTAAGATACTCCTCTGTTCTGTGACATTATGCTAATACAAACCACCAAGCACCAGAATTTTGCAAAATCTCCTGGAAGACGGCTGTAATCACTCAAAGGAATTTGTCCTATCTATCCACAAAAGGAAGATTGAGTAGATAAAGAATTTCTTTGCCAACATCTCGATATGTGATCTTGTCAAATAGAATATACATCTGAGATAGACAAGACAGACAGATCACATAAAATGAAGAGTGGAATGTATTCCTTGGGAAAATTAAGAAGTTCTTTTAATGATCCCAAGCTTCCCATGAAAGCAAAGACACATTTAAAAAAAACATCATTAACATAGTGTTGCTATATGGCAGACAGATGTAGAACAACATTGCCTCTGAAGAACTAGAGGTGAATATTTCACAGAGAACAAGAGTGTATGGTGGTTGGATGAAACATATAAACAAAAAAATATTCTCTTTAATATGAAATACTTATTTTTCTTCTTTTTTTGGTCTCCATATCCTATTATTGAAAGCTTTCTTGGATTTATACACCATGTCACTTTCAACCACAGGGTACTACATTTTTTTTCACATTTTATTTTTTTTTTACATTCCAAGTGGAAGTTTTACTATCACCCTAGTTTCTTTAACTGATATCATCCATAGAGCATTTTCATTATGTCCCATTTAATTCAATTTAGCAAGTACTTTTCTAATGTCTCTTTTATGAACGGTACTGAAGATAGGAAGATTAAATACCCCCCAGTCTCCGTCCTTAAGGAATTTATATTCTGAATGTGATGCTCACATCAAGATTGTCACTGTCTTAAGTTATTGAAGGAAATACTCATCTTACTTGCCATCAGTCCATATAAACTACCCTGCCAAGGGAGTAAGTAGATAAAACTATACCCAAGTTTGAGCTGCTTTTCTTACCTTTTTTTTTTTTAACAGTAGGATTTTATATTTATTCATACTTACCATTTTGGAGAGAAGGATAAAGTATTTATGCCTAAACATCTTGTTTGAGGAGACAGTCTCATTCTCATAATTTCAGTTTCTCTGTTCTTTTGGATCAATTTGTATTTCTCCACCTCTCTATTCAACACAGACATGTCTTTATAAAATTTCTAAAAAGAATAATAAATAAAACTTGGAAAATGCCCATTAATATAACCTCTGTAGGTTTAGTGTAGAAAGAGCTATGTAAAGCTTTTATTCCCAAGGCAACCATGGACCATGTCTCAAAAACCAAAATTTTTAAATGTCACTGATGCTGACATTTGTAAATATTGACACTGTATCAATAACTCACATTCGTGTAGTATTTTAAAATTTACAAAGCATTGTCCTCCTCACAACCATGTGAGGTAGATAGAGCAAGTATTGTTCTCATTCTACAAATGAGGAAACTGAGGCTTAGTGAAAAAATGGCAGATCCAGGATCAGATATCAAACAAGCATCAGAACTGAGCCTCAGGTCTCCTGACTCTCAAGTCAGGAGTGTTTCATGTTTCAAGTGAATTGTGGGGAGGAATACAGTTGGTGGAAAGGAAGAGTCAGGCAAGGAAAGAAGTGGAGGGCACCATGGAGGTTAATCTATCCTCTTCCAGTTTCACAAAATGGAAAACTAATCCCAGAGGACTCAAATTAAACTTTGTGGAGTGCTTTTACAATATATAAAACACTTGGAACCCTAGACTCTACGGACCTGAGCTAGACTATGGACCAACTTACTCATTTTACAGATGGGGAAACTGAGGTATAGATAGTGAAGTGACTAACCCAGCATCAGACTGGGTTTATGTTTTGTTTTGTTTTTTTCAATTTGAACCCAGACCTACCATGGCACACTTCTTCGTTTGACAATCTTATGACAAATTCCATCCTCTCCATTTTGGAGCTCATGAAACTTGGTTTCAGATACATTGCTTAACTTGCCTCAGGCTACATGGTTAATAAATCTCTGAACTGTGGTTCAAATAGAGATTTCTTGACTCCAGTGCTTTTTCTATAATATGAGGCAAAGTCAGGCTTTTCATAGTATCTAAGACAGGAATTGAAATGAGCCTCATATATCAAACTCTAGTCACCAGACCATCTAAGTGGGAAGAAAGGAATTGCTCCTGGCTTACTTGTATGTCAGTTGTTTTTTTACAGTGATGACAAAGTCATTTCATCTCCATTGGGGTGAGTTCATTTCTGCACAACCTATTTTATTGTTTTAATGAAACTGAGGACTGTAAACAGTTCAACTTTGGTAAGTCCCTTGTGACTTCTCCTTGCTGTTTACTTTTTCATGCTTCTTCTCATTCTTGAAAAAGTAAACAGCAAGGAGAAGTCACAAGGGACTTGAAAAAGTAAACAGCAAGGAGAAGTCACAAGGGACTTACCAAAGTTGAACTGTTT
>CM053770.1:175073522-175139602 GCA_028658325.1 Potorous gilbertii
ACCTAACAAGTGTTGGTAACATGGTTCTGCTCAGAATTGCCAATCTAATCAAAAGGGTTTTAAACTGAAAAGGAACAGGAAGGAAAACAAAACTGCTAGTATACATCCACCAAATCAGGTAGATGCCAGAGAGCAGCTAGCTAGGATGTAAGAAGAAAAGCAGCTGTGACACCAGAAGTTCCAAGAGGAAAACAATTCCCAAAAGGAGGCAAGTAACAGATCTGTGGCTTCCAAGGAGAGTCTAGGCAACAAACAAGGCAAATTTGGGTTCCTCCTTGCAAAGAAAACAAATCTGAATTACAAGATATTCCCAACCACATGAAATACTACCACAAATCATTACGAAAAGAAATGAAATCCAAACAACTCTGAGGTCTCAACATATATCCAGCAAACTGCGAAGGAAGAACAGCTGGCTGCTGAAAGTCTAACACACTAATCCACTGTGGGCAGGGATCCTGGAGAACTGAGACTTGTGCTACTAACCAGCTGATTCAAATCTCACTGCTATGTATCTATTCCAAAGAGTTCAAAGACAGAAAAGTTTGTTACACGTGAAAATGTTCCGAGCAACAGCTCTCTCTGTGGTAGCAAAGAACCGGATACAAGGTAGAGACATGTTGACTGGGGAACGGCAAAACAAACTGAGATACTTGCACATTATGGAATATGGAATATATTATGCTATTTAAAAATATGAATATTAAAAAATGAACAGCGCATGGAAAGGCACAAACTAGTGTGGACTGAAGTAAGTACAACTAGGAAAACCATACACAATAACTACATAGCAATGTACATTGAAAAGAACCAATAAAACTGAAAGTAAACATTATAAAATTTGATCCAGAGTTAAAATTGACCAAGTTTGACCAAAAAAGTTAAAAATAACTCACTCCCTTCTTTACAGTGCATATTCTTATTTGGTTGTTGTGGTGTTTACTTTTGTTCAACTACTACTTTTTTTTTTATTACTAGGAACAGCATGCCCGGTTAAGGAAAGGGAAGGGATATATAGTCAGAAATGAAAGTGATATATTAAAACATGAGTGTGTGTTTTTAAAAACAGAAGACTGATGTTCAGGGTAGGGAGATGATGATGATACCTAACAACAAAATGAAGGCAGAAATACTCAATTATTATTTTACTTCAGTTTTCTCTAAACAAAAGTAGCAAAAAAGTATTGATGCCACAAGTGAGGAAATAGCAAAAGAATACCTAACAGCATTTGATGAGTCAAAGTTACCAGGCCCACAAGACCTAAATCCTTGAGTACTGTGAATGAAGTGATGTAGGCCACTGTCAGGGACATTTAAGAGTGAGAAAAACAAGACAGGTATTGGACTAGAAAAGGGCACATTCCTTGACTTTTTTTAAAGGGAAAAGAATAAACTCTACAATATAGGTCAGTAAGACTGATTTTACTTCCTGACAAAACTTTAGAATGTATTATTTAAAGAGATGGCTAATGCACACTTAGAAAGGAAGCTATAACTACAGGAAGGTAGCACAGTTTCATGAAGAACAGGTACAGACTCATCTTATTTCTTTCTTTTTGCCAGGGTTACTACTGAGAATGCAGTACATACCAGTTTTACCATGATTCTGGCACAGCATTTGATAAAGGATCTCTCATGTTTTTCTTATGAAAAAGATGGATGATATTTTGGATAGGTTTGAAGCTATAGCTGAGTGGCTAAATCCAAAGCATAATTACTAATCACTCCATTTAAACTTGGGGGTATCTCAGAGATTTATGCTTGCTTGGTCTTTTGCTTTTTTCACATTTTTAACAGTGATCTAGATTAAGGGTATAGATGGAATGCTTATCAAATTTGCAAGAATGGCACAAAATTTGGGAAGGACCATAAACACAGTGGACAACAGACAGAATCCCAAAAAGTCTGGGCAGGTTACAGTACTACTCAATCTAATAAGATAAAATTTAATAGGGATAAAAGCCTTACATTTGAGTTCACAAAACCAATTTCACAAGTACAAGGTGACTGGAGAGGGTTTTTAGGAAAAGACTGAAGGTTTTGGTGGAATATAAGTTCAATAAGCCAAGGTACCCATTAGGATCCATTAACAAAGAATGCAAGTGTCCAGGAAAATGGGAGTCTTGCTATACTGTCCTTTGATAATACCACATCTGGAACACTGTGTTCAGTTCTGAATACATTTAGGTTATTCATAAGAAGAGAATCCAGAGGACAACCACAAGGACAGTAAAGAGTATTGAGTTTGAGCCACGTGAGAACAAGGTAGAGGAACCTGAGATGATTAGATTAGAAAAGGAAATACTTATTACTCATGGGTGACATGATATCTTTCACTATTTGAAGAGTTATTATCTAAAAAAGATGTTATATTTGTTTTCTTGGTCCCTGTAGGTCAGAAATAAAAGCAATGGGCAGAAATTACGAAGACATAAATTTAAGCCCATTAAGAAAAACTTCCTACTATTAGAGGTATGTAAAAATGGAATTGGCTGCCTTAGAAGGTGGTGGGGTCTTCAAGCAAAAGTTGCATGGCCACTTATTGGATATACTGTACAAAGTATTCTTTCAAAGGGATAATTTCACATATAGAACCAGTGAGGTGCCTTCCAACTCTGAAATCTTGTGATTATTTACAGAGTCTTAATTCCTACTTGACCTTTCCTCACTTAGAAGGAAGTACTTTTTTCAGATACCTCTGGCAAGCTTGAATAGATAATTATATTTAATTGGATAAGTAGCTTTAAATGTATCACAAGATGAATCTGTTTGCAAGAACTTGGTCCACAATGAGGACAGTACCTAGCAGGCATCATAGCAGTACAGAAAAAGATTCCTGAGATACTATAACTAAATTAATTTTCTGCTTAACTGGAAATTAGTCAAAAAACAATTTTGGTTCCAAACTGAAACTATTTTTAAAATATACAAATCTGTCTGGTTTTTTAAAAAATATACAGTATAAAGGAACATAGTCTTTCTCTGATTATTCAAAATCCTACAGTAGTCAACCATGATGGAACAGGCCTTGTTAGTCCCTGCTCCTGGGAAAGCTAGGGCTACAGCTGATCACTGTCTACATTAAGTCTGGCACCAATATGATGAGTCTCCAGGAGTACCAGGATGCCGAAGAAGGAACCAAGTGGTTCAGGTCAGGAGAGTGATGCAGGTTAAAGCTTCCATGCCAATCAGTCTTGAAACTGGGGCCATGAGTGACTGCCATACTTCCAATGTGAGCAAGATAGGAAGAGTTTCCTCCCTCACCAAAAACAATTTGATGCTACACTTCAGTGTCATTGTAAAAATCAATGATCACAGTAAATGTCAAGTAGATGAAAAGGAGACTGATCCAAATGACTACTGAGTGCTAGAAGAGACCTCAAAGTTCATTTAATCCAAGTGCCTCATTTTAAAGATGAGGAACTTACCCAAATGCTTACAGATATTAAATATGAGGCTTATGTTTAAAAGACATGCAAGAATTACCAAGAAGGGAAAATTTTTTTTCACAGTACTTACCCCTTTTTTCTGATTCAGACATAAACATTACTGCCATATCAAATCGTTTTAGTTCAGATAATCTTTGTAAAATTTCAAGGATAAGTGATGGTTTTTCTTGGCTGACACGATACAAAGAGGAAAATAAATGGTAAATCAAAAATAGTACACTTTTTTCTTTTCATTTCTTTTTTAAGATTTGTAATTAACCTTAAGGACTAGATTTTTCTTTCAACTATTCATTTTTCATTCATTCTATCTTAAAGTAGAATTTTCCTAACACTGTTCTAATGTCTCAGAGACTTAGGAATTTTTCCATCTGAAAAAATTCTACCTTTAATTTTCCTAGGGACTAAGAATCAAATCAAGTAAAATAAGTTGAAAAGGATTATAATATATCCGTTTTTGTGTACTTGGAAAAGATAAATTAGCTTACTTATCTATTATACTCTGCTCTCTTCTCCCCACCCTTTCCCTAAAGGGAAGAAAATGTATTTTTCCCTCCCTCTTTGCCATTTTGCTTTCCAATTTCAATACTTAATTTCTTTGAAGTTTCTGCAATCATAAAAGTACTAAATGTAACTTCATTACATTTACTAAAATAAATAAGTAAAAAGCAATGAATTTCCTACATTACAGTAAAAAAGTAAACCTTGGTAACATATTAAGACAATTAAGAAACTCAACTTACTCAATGTAAAAATCGTGCAGAATTTTCAAAATTTGGTTGAATACATCCGGCTCTAAGGATTTCTGAAACAGCTTAGGATATAAGGAAGGTTCAATTTGCTTGAAAAGAAAACAAGAACAGTTATAAAAGTTATTACACTCAGTATATTGGTTTATAAAAATCATAATCATATATCCCATTTTTCATCAGCCACTTATGAACGGAGAACAAATTTTGAGATGAAGAATGACTGCTAGCCATGTTATAGTAAAATAGACTTGGAGATCTATACTGAATTCAAAGACTCAGTAAGACGTACAAAAATAAATTATAGCCTATAAAAAACACAAGATAATCTTCCCAGCATATTCAGGCCTGGAAAAACAGTTCAAAAAAGAAATGTCTTTCATAGGAGACTCACCCATCTATCAAAGAGTTCTCATGGAAACAAAAATGACTTTTCCCCCTCTGGTTAAAGATGGAGGTTTATTAAATTTTAAAAGGACAAAATTTACTAAGTGGATAATTTTTTCCAACCAAATGAAAACCTAACAGCTGTAAGACAATTCCTACAATAAGGACTTTTTCACTATTTTGAAGACCTCAACCTAAAAAACAGGTTAAAGGTTCAATATATACAATTTACATAAATACAGATGATAAACTGTACAACAGGATACAGTGTAAAGGAAAACAAACCCTGACCTGGTACTTCAGTTTACTCAGAATGACATGGCCAAAACAGAACTTCTTTCCTCTCCACAATCTCCCCATTCCAAATTTCCCTACTGTTGTGAGGCCCTACCTAGACTCTCTCCTCTCTTTTTTTTTTGTATTCTCAGGGCCTAGTACATAGTAAACACTTATTAAATGCTTGTTGACTGGTTATATGAACCCATTTTTAAATTATGAGTCTATGTGATTGGGTGATGAGTAAATTTTTTAAAATTTAAAGTATTACAGATACCTTTTATTTTTTACATCCATCATCATTTCCAGGTAAAATAGCTAAGCAATACCAACCAACATAGCAATCATGTTTGACAAAGTATGCAACATTCTGCAACCAAAGTCCACCCCCTCTCCAAGGGAAGGAAATAAATGCATTTCCTCATCTGTTCTCCAGGACCAAGACTGGTTATGACAATAATATGGCATTCAATTTTGTTTTAAATAGAACTGCTAACTCATATCACTTACCTTTAGATACTGATACAACATATCTGGAGAATTTTTCAGCTTTCTGAAATCAGATTCAAGCTGAAATGAATTTGCAGGAATTGGTGGAAGAACAGTTGTAATGAATGGAGTAGGTGTGTTTTTTATGTCCGTGGAATTGTTCTTACTGAAAGACTGATGTACAGTAGACTGATGTACAGCTGAATCCACTTTTATATTGCCATGAGGTCTGAAAGATATTTAACAAGTTATATAGTGCTTTACATACACTGCCTTATTTGAGTCAAATAATTCTTTGAGATAGGTGTAAGACCTATCTTTATTTCATAGATAAGCAAAGTGATGCTCAGGAAGTTGGAGGGCTTGCCCATGATCACTTAATCCTAGGTGACAAGCAGGAGTTGACCCTAAGTCTTCTTCAGTGTGACACCAGGCTAGCTGAGCTAAAGTTTTGGCTGGAGAAATTACTATGTAATCAGATAATGTATTCTCTCTAGGGTCTACTTATTGCCCATGTTGTAATTTTTTATATCCCTAGAATTAAAAAAATATTGTGGAGGATAGATGTAATTGGTTATCTTTTACCTATCAAACACTGCAAAAATCCCTTCGTTTCAGTCTTAATAAAAGGCAAAAGCTCTTTAGATTTTTGTGTCTGCAGAACTCTGAATAAAATTAAAAACAAAGAAATGATGTTTCCCTTCAGGTAAGTACCTTTTTGTTAGGTGAGTTTTTTGATGAAGCAATCGTTTTTATTAAAAGTTTATGAAATTTAAGTTGAAACAAAAACTTGCTTAATTTAGCCTACAAACATCCATTAAATTAATATTACCACATCTCTTTCCATTTATCAGGTGAAAATGTGACTTAAAAAAATGTAAAACCAAATGAGAAACATACAAAAAACATTCTCAACACTATAACTGGAGCTATTTGTCATCATCCTTTAGATGTTTCTTTAATTGTCAAATTTAATCAAGCTTTTTTACCAAATTTTCTTTGAGATTAAAAAAACTGAAGAGTAACTTGTCAACTAAAGTCTTCACTGTTCACTCAGAATATTTTCTTATTCATTCAGTCATCTGGCATAACGGCTCTAATCTACATTGTCTCACAGAAATATCATTAATAACCTAAAACCAAACTCCAGCATAACTTCTAAGCGTCTATAATGTCAGTCAATCAGCAAACTGGATTAATGATAATATGAAGTAGTGCTTGGGCCTCATTGGCATTAAAATCTCTGACCACCAGTATATTTTCAGTCATTATGTTTATTTTCATGTACATAAAAAATTACTACTGCTCCTAAAAGACATCTATAATGTTTCACCTAATGCTGCTGTATTTTCACAGAACCAATGTAAAATGCTGAAGAGGGTATGTCTGTAAAAATTATTTTTTGCAGTAAACAAGCATTGATAAAGGTCATTGTATCCTTTCCTTGTGTTTCTGTTTCCTTAAACAAAATCTCAGATATTGTACTAAAAAAAAAACAAACCACCGGTGAAAATTTAAATTATTATATGATTCTACTCTTAAGCCAAAACCGAGCAATTGCTTTTGCTTTAAAAGTAGTAAAGCTCAGAATAATTAAAAGTAGTAAGTTTTTCCATGGCAATCATGTCCCCACAGAACACAACCAAATGTGCACATTTGTACTCACTGCAAGACTGGAATATCTGTGATTTCTTCTATTTTTGATACTTTTGCTTTTGGAGTGTCACTTGTGGGCAAAAGATCATCTTGGCTCGAATTCTTTTTACTTGTAATGGTTGAAGCCTTCATAACATTTGTTGGATTAATACAATTGGTCTCTAACATGGAAATGGTATTTGTTGCTGGCAAATCAATATTTTGCACCAAGTTACCAATTTCTTCAATGACGATTGTCTTCAGTGGTTTCTAAATTAAATGGTGAAAAGTCAGTTCTTTGATATTTATCTGCATACTAATGGCTTAATATTACCATCAACACCACAAATATTTGGACAAATTCTAGGGACACTATGTTCTTTTGGCCAACTTTCTTCAGACTTCTACTCAAAATTCTACTCCCTTTAGAACCAGGGAATATTCTCAAACATATGGAGCACATGCTGAAAGATCTGGAAATTATTCCAGTTACCAGTTCACCCTATGTTTTGGGACTTTCGGAGTTCCAGGGTTCTCTGCTAAATCTGCAGAAGCCCACTCCTCGATAATACCACCAAGAATTACAATCTCAATCACTGCAATCCTCAAACCTCCCATTGTAGTAACAACTTCTCATCTGATAGGGGTGGAGAAAAACTGCAGACCTCAGTCAGCCCCTAACTCCTGCAGCACAAAATTTCTAGAAGGGCACTAATAAATGGTGGGTCTCCAGGAACCTCACTTCAAGACAGCTTTGGCTGAGACAGAGAGAGCTCACAAGTACGAGTATCTTCTCATCAGTGCTACACTGCTTCTTTCCCCAGAGTTAAGAAGTTGGGGTACAGATGAAGTAGAGTCTGTAGAGAACATGGACCACTTCAAGTTAGCTGTAAAGGTATGTCCATCATAGGGGCTGAATGATCCCCAGTTCTTATCTCACAGGACAGGGGAGGACACTGGGTACCTAAAAGGTTGAGGAACGGATGGAGAAGATACTTAGAGTAGTCGTGGGAGGTCAGCAACTACTTATGATCTTGAGGCCCATGGTCCTAGTTTCCTTGGGAATGGTACACATAGAGTACAGTGCAGTGACTGCTAAAGAAGTTCACTATTCTGTCTTCACCCTCAGCTTTCTCTAGGAAACAGAGAACTCTGGAGAAAGGGAAAGATGGGGAGAGGGAAGAAAAATGTTGGAAGCAGTGAAAAGAAACTAGAGGAAAAACTGAGGAAGTGAACATAAGAAATGAACAGGGAAAGAAGAAACAGATTTACAGGAAGACAAGTGGTGAAAGAGCAAGAGTATTGGGAGCATGGAATGGGGGGAAAGTGAGATGATTATTTAATAGATGGGTTAGAAGAGGAGAAAATATAGAGAAGAACCAGGGAAAAGAACCAAGTGGGGAGGTTGAAGGGTGAAATATATGACGTTTAGGAAAACTCCTGAGGCACAGGGTAGAAAACAGAGTGGGTGGGGTGGGGTGGTGGTAGACAGGGAAGCAAGGAAGAATGAGTGGGGAATAGTGGAAAGAAAAGGGAATAAGGAGAGAGGCGACGAGGAAATTGTGCAGCAGACTTTTTGGTCACGAGAGTTTCTTAATAAACCTCAACTCCACCCCACCTCCTGGGCCCCCGACTTCTTCACAGAATCCAAATATCTATCCTTCCCCATCTCCTTTCACCCCAACTCTGAGCTTAGGGCCCCAGTGCCCTACTCTATTCCCCAGGCTTCTTCACCTTAGACAGGAATCTAGGTATCCCTTCCCTCTCCAACTGTATCTCTACTCTGCTCCTGGAACCCAGATACTGCTATCCCTAGATATGTGCACTCTATCTCCCACAGATAATTCCTACAGAAAGGAAACTGCCCAAGAGTGGAGGAAGGGTGGATATGGGAGATGGTACTGGAGGGTGCAACACCTCTCTTCCTGCCAAGTCTGAATCTTCCTCCTTTCCAAATGATACTGAGCAAGTCCTCTGAGGGACAGGGTTAGAAATAGAGATGTCTGGAGAGAAAGCAAGGACAAAATTATTCCCCTTTTCTCCTCAGGTATAAATCCAAACATTGAACAACCTCAGAAACTACAATGTACCATCCCAGTTCTGTCTCATATTATTTTCCTCTCTCTATATTCTAGCCAAACTGTACTCCCTGTCCCCACTGAGATTATTCAATACCACTGCCTATGTCCTTCACCTCAGGTTGGTGAAAACCTACCCATCCTATAAAACTGTTTAAACACATTTTAAATCCACTTCTCATTTCCCCCACCAACAAGAGTTCTCTTCACAAATTCTCTTAACTGTGTGATGAATTTTATTGGATTTTTATCTAATTCAACGTGCTGTGATGATTATTGTTTAATAGTCCTCTCATAGAGAAAAATGCTCTCATCTGTGGAGTAATACTTTTCTGCTGTAGGAGACTAACCACTAAAGTTTAGTTTAAAATTCCCAGCTTCATTTCACAAATATAAATCTATTTTCCAGACTAGGGTTTCCTCATCCTTAGTCTATATAAGCAATATATAATTTATAAGGGGACAAGCTCTTTTCTAAAACTCTAAATTACAGAGCAAAGTAAAAATAAACTGACAGATCCAGCTGACATGTGATGTCAGTGAAAGAACAAGGAAAAGGATGGATCTGTCTATGAACTCCTAGAAATTTTGGCAAATAACTGTCCCTAAGTTTCATTATATGAAAAATATAGAAATATATATGAAAATAATAGGAAAAATATCAATTGCCCTGAGTATCAATTAAACATTTATTAAGCACTGTGCTAGGCTCTGGGGACACAAATACAAAAATAAGGAAGTCCATGCTCTCAACTAGCTTACATTCTGCTATGGGGAGATAATGTAATCACCAATAAGCAAAGGATCTAAGAATACAGAGAAAGGAAGAGATATGAAGACTTCAGGGCATTGTTTTAAGGACTAAATAAGATACACAAGTGTAAATATTCTGTAAAATATGAAATGCTAAGGCATAGTAATAATAATTTGTATAATATTCAGTTTACAAAATACCTTCCTCAGAGCAACTCTGTGTGTCAGGGAGAGTCAGCACCCATTTTGCAAACAAGGAAATAGGACTCAATAGAACTAAGTACTGCCTTGCTACATTCACAGGGTTAATCAAAAGAAGAGTTGAGACTTGAATCCAGTTATTCTGACTCCAAGTACAATGTTCTTTCCATTGAGCTGCTTCTCCGAGGTAACAAAAAGGAAAGCAACTAGTTTTATCAGAACTTTTATTAAACTACCTTGCATTAATTTATTATCAACAGTGAAAAATATTCTAAAATATTCTTTTATTTTGGGAATTTAAAAGTTATTTTCTTATTTTTATTTCAATAAGGCTAGCAGGTATAATACTACAACTTCCCAAAGTAGGGCTTTCCATATTTGACTTTCAAACATGTGTATTAGATTTCTTGATTTTAAAAATGCAAGTAAATTTCCAGTATCTATTGACATAACACTATTAAAAGAGAAATGCAAACTCCTGGAAAAAGTTGTACTTACATTTGATCTAAGATGAAGTGGTTTATCAATGGATTTTACAAAGTTTTGCCTTTCAGTTGATTTATCAAACACATCAGCCCATAGCCCTTTCTCAATCAGTTCCTTAAAAATGAATTTGAGATGGTTATCTGATATTCTCATGTGAAATATGTAGTAAATTGAATAATTTTATATTTCATAATTTTAATATGTTGCTTTAACAAGAATGCATACTTTTTTAATCCTGGAAAGTTCACTGATTGCTTGTTTATTTCCTGGTTCAAGATTTAAGACCACTGTGAAATCTGAAAAAGAAGAAAAAAATAGAACAGAAAAGTATTTACAGAGTTCAGGAGATTATATGTTCAGATACTACTCCCATGTCTTCCTACCAACATTATACTTAAATGTGTTAGAAAATAGAGCAAGCCATTCAGGGGAGAACAGCATTCAGTAGTAAAGTAAATGAAAAGAAGATCAAGAGTAGATTCTATTTTTCTATATTTGCTATATGAATAGGATAAATCAGTCTTAGTTTCTTCTCCTGAAAACATAATTCAATTAGGATCAATAAACATTTATAAAATGTTTATTATAAAATTATAAAATGTTATAAAAAGTCTACAACGTACAAAGCACTATGCTAGGAACTGGGGATATAAAGAAAACATTACAAAAGTCCCTGCTCACAAGGGGTTTATATTCTGCTGGGGAGATATAGCATGTACACAGATAGACTGAAAAAAGTAATTCAAAGAGAGAGAGAACATTAACAAATTATGGCCCCTGAGGTAAGGGATTTTAAGAAACAAAGATGACGAAGCATATCCCAGCTTTGTGCAAACGAAGAAGAGGCAGATGAAGTGTTGAATTCAGGAACATATGATGTACAGCTTGGCTAGAGATAGAGAGAATGAAGGGTAATAATATGAAATGGGGAAAACTATGGAGTGGCACTGAAGGCTTTTTAGGAGGTGCACAGTCAAATTTGTGCCTTAGGAAGATTAAATTGGCAGCTATATGGAAGATAGAGCTCAGACAATTGTAGACTAGGGCTTACATTCCAAGTCCTTGAACAGGACCTGTGAAGTTTGTATTCTACTGGTATAGACTTTGAGATCACCTCCACATCATAAAGCAATGACTTTGCGAATATCAAAGAAAAGATACAAAATAAAGTTCTGTGCTGATTTAATCAAGTGAAAAAAGCTTCCTAAAGAAAATATCTAGTTCCTAGTCCCAGCCTCACAAATAATGATCCATTTTTTCAAAGTCAGAATCACTATTCTATTATTCTGGGAACTAGTGCATAATTTTGTGGTCCTAAGTTTCCCCTATTACCACCTCTCCTATAAAGAAGAACTTATGGGCAAGGACATTTTAAAATTTTGGTCCAGACCTATGATTTCATAAAGGAACCAGAAGACCTTTCTTCTACCAATGCGAGCAACAACTACAGTTGCCTGGGAACACTGAGAAGATAAAGTGACTTTCTCATTATCAGATATGTGCCAGAGGAAGGAACTTCACTCATGTCTCCCTAACTCAAAGGCTAGCTCTCTATCCAAACTGTAGTGCAGAGGAAGGGGGGGGGGGGCGGTAAAAAAAAGAAAACAATCTTATTTCTTTATGTATTTATTTCAAAAGCAGAAAAATAAAATGTAAAAATGTAGCAACTGAGCATCTGCTATTTGCAGGGGGATACAAACAGGAGTTAAGTCATGATCCTGCCTTAACATATTCTAGTCTACTAGGTTAAGACATGTACACAAATAATCATAATACAAGAGAGAATGAAATAAGTGCAACTGAAAAGTACCTACAAAGAGCTATGAGGGCTTAAAGAGAGAGAGAAATCACTACTAGCTGGGGTCCATCAGGGAAAACTTCATGGAAAAGCCTAACTTCCCTTTCCCCCATCATCCCTAACAAGTACCTGAATCAATTATTCAGGGAGAAAAAGCGGTCATATTCCTTTAAGAGCCAATTGTGAAATTTGTCTCCAATTACATCTACCTCATTATTACCCAACATTCCCTCATTCTGCTCAAACCTATGCAAGCTTATAACTTAGCTTCACAGGTGCTAATGGGAAATAAATTTTTTTTCTAGCTCCTAATGACAGTTTTTCTTTTCCATCTATTTTTTTCAACATTCACTTTTGTAAGACTTTTGTCCAAATTTTTTTCTCCCTCTCCTTCTCCATTCCTCCCTTTCCAAGATGGCAAGCAATCCGATACAGGACATAAATGCATAATCATATTAAATGTACTTCCACATTAGTCGAGCTGTGAAAGAAGAATCAGAACAAAAGGGAAAAATCACGAGAAAGAAAAACAAACAAAAAGAAAATATCATACTTCAATCTGCATTCGGACTCCATAGCTATTTCTCTATATGTGGATAGCATTTTCCATCATGAATCTTTTGGAATTCTCTTAGACCACTGTATTGCTGAGAAGAATTAAGTCTATCCAAGTTGGTTATCTCACAATGTTGCTATCACTGTATACAATGTTCTCATGGTTCTGTGCACTTCACTCAGCATCAGTTCACATCTCTTTAAAATTAATGTATTTTTAGTTTTCAACATTCACTTTCACAAGATTTTGCAATCCAAATTTTCTCCCATCTCTCCCCTTCCCCCACCCCAAGATGGCATGCATTCTGATTACCCCTTTCCCCAATTTGCCCTCCCTTCTATCCTCCTCAACCCTTTTCTTATTCCCTTCCCTTTTATTTTCCTGTGGGGCAAGATAGATTTCTATATTCTAATGCCTGCAAATCTTTATTTCCCAGTTTCATGTAAAAACAATTTTTAACACTCATTTAAAAAACTTTTGAGTTTCACATTTTCTCCCTACCTCCCTCCCCACTCACCCTCATTGAGAAGGCAATTCGATATAATTATGTCTTGCATGTAGTTATACAAAACACTTCCATAATAATTATGTTGTAAAAGACTAACTATATTTCCCTCCATCCTATCCCACCCATTCATTCTACTCTCTCCTTTCAGCTTGTCCCTCCTTTAAGTGTCTGCTTCTGATTACCCTTATCTTCTATTATCGCTTATCTCCCTCCCTATTTTTCTGTCAAGTAAGACATGAGTGTGTATGTTATTCCCTCCTTAAGCAAAATCCACTGCAAGTAAGATTCACTCCTCTCTCACCTCACCCTTCTTCCCCTCCACTGTAAAAGCTTTTTCTTGCCTCTTTTATGTGAGATAATTTACCCCATTCTACCTCTCCCTCTCTCCTCCCAGTACATTCCTTTCTCATCCCCTATTCTTCATATACTATTCCTTCATATTCAACTCACCCTGTGCCATCTTTCTTATTATATACATGTATGTATGTATGTATGTATGTTTCCTCCAATTACCCTAATACTGAGAAAGGCCTCCTGAGTTACAAATTGTATTTCTAAGTAGAAATGTAAACAGTTCAACTTCAGTAAGTCTCTTATGATTTCTCTTCCCTGTTTACCTTTTCATGCTTCTCTTGAGTCTCATATTTGAAAGCCAAGTTTTCAATTCAGCTCTGGTCTTTCCTTCAAGGATGCTTAAAAGGTGTGTATTTCATTGAATGTCCATTTTTTCCCCTTGAAGGATTACACTCAGTTTTGCTGTGTAGGTGATTCTTGGATTTAATCCTAGTTCTTTTGACCTTCAGAATATCCTATTCCAAGCCTTCTGATCCCTTAATGTAGAAGCTTCTAAACCTTATGTTATCCTGAATGTGTTTCCACAATATTTGAATTGGGTTTTGTATTTTGTCAAAAGTTTTTTCTGGATCTACTGAAATAATCATAATTTTTCTGTTAGATTTGTTGTTGATATGATCAATTGCACTGATAGTATTATTCTTGTGATAAGTTACTATAATCTTTTTGCTAATGTTTTACTTAAAATTTTTGCATCTATATTCACTAAAGAAATTGGTTTATAATTTTCTTTCTCTGTTTTGGCTCTTCCTAGTTTAAGTATCAGTACCATATTTGTATCAAAAAAAGAATTTGGCAGGACTCCTTTGCCAATTTTCATAAATAGTCTATATAGTATGAAAATTAGTTGTTCTTTAAATATTTTATAAAATGCTCTTGTAAATTCATCTGACCCCTGCAGATTTTTTCCTAGGGTGTTCATTGATGGCTTGTTCAATTTCTTTTTCTGAGATGGGGTTATTTAAATATTTTACTTCAATCAGTAGATTCCTTCAATTTCTATTTTACCCTCTGGTCCTAGAATATCACAGCAGTTTTCCTTGATAATTTCTTGAAGTATGTTGTCTAGGCTCTTTTGTTGATCATGAGTTTTAAATAGTCCAATAATTTTTAAATTATCTCTTTTGGACCTATTTTCTAGGTGTTGTTTTCCACTGAGATACTTCACGTTGTCTTCTATTTTTTTCATTCTTTTGGTTTTGTTTTATCATTTTTTAATTTCTCATAGAGTTGTTAGTTTCCATTTGCTCCATTCTAATTTTCAAGGAATTATTTTCTTCAGTGAGTTTTTGAACCTTCTTTTCCCTTTAGTCAATTCTGCTTTTTAAGGCATTCTTTACTTATTGGCTTTTTGGATCTCTTTTGTCATTTGGGTTAGTCTATTTTTTTAAGATGTTATTTTCTTCAGTATTTTTTTTTGGGGGGGGGTCTCCTTTTAGGAAGCTATTTGACTTTTTTCATGATTTTCTTGCATCACTCTCATTACTCTTCCCAATTTTTCATCTGCTTCTCTTACATGATTTTCAAAATCCTTTTTGACCTCTTCCATGGTCTGAGCCCAATTCATATTTTGCTTGGAGATTTTGGATGTAGGAATTTTGACTTTGTCTTCTCCTATATGTTTTGAGCTTCCTTATCACCAAAGTAAGATTCATAGTCTCATTTTTTCCCCATTGTCTGCTCATTTTCCCAGCCTTGTCTTTTCCCAACTTGACTTTTTAATTCTTTATTAAGGTGGGACTCTGCTTCCAGTGTGGAGGGTGTACTGTCCCAAGCTTCAGGGGTTTTGTGCAGCTGTTTTCAGAGATACTTCTAAGGACCTGTAAATTTTCAGTTCTTCAGTTCTTCTTGTATGATCTAAGGAGAGCTGTTCGCTCCTCTTCTGGTCTGTGAGTAATCACAAGCATTCTTTTCTGCTTTGGAATTGTGAGGATTCCCTCTCCACTGCCACCATAAACTGCGATGCTAGTGGCTCCTCCTCATCCCAGGACTGCCACCCAGGTTGGTGACCTAGATCCAGGCTCAGACGAAGCGAGACAACATTGCTTCAGTCATAGCAAAGAGATCCCTGCAATTCCCCTCTGATCAGCAGCTCAATTCCCTGACCATCTGTGGGTTGAGAGTTCTGGAAGTAACCACTGCCACTGCCACCCCAGAGCTGGGACTGGACTGCACAGCTCTCTCACCCAGATCCAACAGACCTTTCCTACTGGCCTTTCAAGTTGTCTTTGACATTTGTGGGTTGAGAAGACTGAAAAGCCCCATAGCTACCAGTGATTCAGTCCCCTGAGGCCTGCTCCTGGTTTGCTAAGGCCCAGTCTGTCTGTGCTGGTACAGCCCATGTTGGACTACATTCCTCTTCTAACCTGGTGCAACAGACCCTTCCTGTTGACCTTCCAAGTTGTCTTGGGCTGGAAATGCACTATCATTTTGTGGGTTCTCTGGCCTCAGAATGTGTTTAGAATCATTTTTACAGGTATCTGAAAGGGTTTGGAAGAGAATTCAAGCAAGTCCCTGCTTTTACTCCGCCATCGTGGCTCTGCCCCCAGTGCATGTAAGTCTTTTCAGATTCTTCTGAAGTCTGCCTGCTCATCACTCCTTATAGCACAATAATATTCCATTACATACATATACCACAACTTGTTTAGTCACTGATGGGCATCCCCTCAATTTCCAATTCTCTGCCACCACAAAAAGAGTTGCTATAAATGTTTCTGGACATATGGGTCCTTTTCCCTTTTTTATTATCTCTTTGGGATATAGATCTTGTAGGGATATTGCTGGGTCAAAGGGCATGCACAGTTTTATTGTCTTTTGAGCAGTTACTGGGAAAATTTTCCCACCTAAAACATGCCCCTCCGCCTCCCAGAGCACTTCTCATCTGTTTCCTAAATTGTTCTCCCCACCTCATGTCAAATCCAACCTCCATTCAATGACTTTCCTATGTCAATCTCCTTAATAATCTTTAGTGACTACCCACTCAATCAACTCATCAAATTTAAGCTCTTCTTTTGTCATTTAAAATCCTTCCAAACTAACTTTCCATATTTATACTTTATTAGTCTTTTTGCACCAGCAAAACAGACCTTATATTTCACAAAAACAACTAAAAAAATCTAAACATGAAGGTATCACCCATTAAGGAAAACTATAGAACAATAATGAACCTATATTGAAAACTTTATTCTGAACTGAAATTAGTTTCATAATTGCTTATTTTTGCACTGTGTATGATGAATATTCACATACAAGGAAACTCCTACTGAAAAACCCAGAGCTGTTCTGTTTCCTGACTTATGACCTGATATCTAATTGCTGTTTCATGTAACTTTCAATAGAAAATTATCTTCAAAAAAATTATTTGCTAACTTATCTGGTAACCAATCAATTTTAAAAAACATAATTTCTTCCCCCAATTCAGAATTAAGCTAAAAATACTGTCAAACAGCTGAACTACTGGTTGGTTTTACTCAACTGCCTGTTTTTTTTTTTTTTTTAAATCTTTGTTACTAAGAATAGCTTATTGGGGAAGGTGAGGGATATATCAGAAGTGAAATTTATATAAAGATATATCAATAAAAATAAATAATAAAGAGGCTTGTCCATCAAGGAGAAGAAGCATGGGATCATTAAAAGCATTGCACAATTTCCAAAATAAAAACCAGTCCGCTTCCTTTCACTCATCCAATTCTGGACCCAGATCGTTTGTAGTCTATCCAAAGTTCAGTTACTGAAAAATTACTTCATTAAAAGTCATTCATATAACTATATCACAATACGGACAGTCCCTGGCATACAGTAGATCCTTAATAAATGTTTACTGCCTGTTTCCCAGGACAGTAGGCATTTTTTACCTCTTTGGTTTTTCCTGCAATTATTAGATTGTGTTTTTCTGATGGACTGTGGATCAAAAAAAAAGAGGCCCTGAAGCATTCTGGTTTTAATGCAAGCAGCTCCACACCATTCTCAAAGGAATATTTAAATCTCACTATCTACATGGAATCTCTTTCTTTCAACTGTACTCTATGGCAAACAACCTCCATGAATATGGTAAAAACTTTTTAAAGGTAGCTAAATTCAGACAAAGCATTCCTCTTGTACTACATTCAATCTATTCTCAAATGAAAGCTTCTTACCATCTTACTTTTCTGTATAGTTCAGATGCCACCATACTTTGAATCATTCAATATCTATAATTAGGAGTGGTCAAAATATTGCTTCCAAATAAGCCGGCTTTAATTGATCAAAATCAAACAAAAAACTTGACACTCAGTAGACAAGTTATATAGTCTGCTTTTGAGATAGGCCCAAGTGATACGTTAATATATAAAATTACAGTAATTATGAGACAATCCCAGGCAAGTTAGACCCTTGCTTTCATATCCCTGGGATACCCCACTTTTAAAAGACATCAAATTCTTTTGGGCATTTTCTGACTGGCTACTCTGTGGTGTAAATATACCCAAGTCAATTAAATCACAAAATCACAGAATTTGAAATTCAGAAAGATCACACACACACACACACATATCATTGATATATACCACTAAAAATGCATTCCTCACCTTTTCGTGAAGATCTAAGAAGATTGCAGGAAAAAAAGAATGTTATCTTTACTGTCAGATTAGGTTGCTGAATCAGTTGGGTTTTTGCTTAACTGGTTTTCTTTGTTACAAGATGAGAAGGTTCACAAAAGTTTTGTAGAGAAAGCAAGCCAGGGAAGGAGATATATCCAGAAACAACTGTAATATTTAAAAGGCATCAACGTCTGTTTTTCCTTTTTTAGAGAATGCTATTCCAGGTAAGAAATTAATTGCTAACTAACAGCAAGAAACAAGAGCCTCATTTCATCTAAAGAAAACATTTTAAGTTCAGTCTTTCTAGGACAATACAGTGTTATCTCCACTCTATCAGTGTCTACTACCTATACTTACCAATACACATCTTTAAAAATGTTTATAATGGAGAAATACCAAAGAAGACCGGGAAGATTGGGGCAAAAGGCACCTCTTCTCTGACCAAATAAAATACTCAAATAAAACAACAACAACAAAAATCCAAATAAAATGCTTCTAAATTCAGAAAATTCAGCAACCTAACAAGAAAATAAGTGAAAAACCATGCCAAAATATAATTATTATATTACTATGTGCAAAGCACTGTGCTTAGCTAGGGATAAAATACATTCAATGGGGAAGACAGTACATATGAAAGGTTTTAGTTGCAAGCTAAATGGTAAAGTTCCATGGTCCTCAGGGTGCGGTAGCTAAGCAAATGGTAATGCCTCTTCCTGAATGTCACTTCCACTGATAAAAATAATCAATTTCTGATGCTAAGCTATTTGAAAATGTCAAAGACTTCGGTACCAAGAACTTTCCTTTTTGGGTCTTCAATTGATGTGGCTGTAGCAGCTGCAGAAGCAGGTGTCAGACTGCACCTCCACAGACTTGCTTAGCACTTAGCACAGAACCTAGCACATGTAAATACTTAATAAATACTTGTTGAATTGGGATGGCAGTCTCTTCTACCAATGCCTCGATTGGTCTGGAAGCAAGATTGGTGTGGGAGAGGGGAAGTGCTGCCACTCCCCTTGGCTCCTGTGCTCGACAGTTGGTCAATAATTGTTGGAGAATTAACAAAGAAAAATTACATGGGGAAGAATTTTTAAACAAGAAATATGCTGAGAAAAATGCAAAGCAATTAACAGAAATTGGGTTTACATCAACATCTTATACTATGTTTTACAATAAGCTCAAAATGCATACAAGACCTAAAAAGGTCAAGTCATCAAAAAAATTAAAAAGAGAACCTAAAATAAGAACTTTGAACATTTATGGTCCCCCAAACATAAAGATCATAAAAGATAAAATAAATTCTAATGTTAATTATATGAAATTTAAAAGCTTCTGCTTGCAAAAATCCTATACATCCTATACAAGTTAGATAAGAATGTAAGCTGTTGACTGAGAAAACAATCTGAATCAAATAGCTCTGATAAAGGTTTATCCAGTAAAGGTCTGATAGTCAAACCACATACAGAATTAACACAATACGTAAGATTAAGAGTCACTCACTATTTTCCAATGAATAAGTGGTCAAAGAATATTAACAAACTTTTCTCAAAAGACCTGCAAAACCATTAACAACCATATGAAAGATTACTCCAAATCACTAATCATGAGAGAAATGAAAAACAAAACAACTCTCATCTGGAGCAAATGGGCAAAAATGAGAGAATGTGGGAATAGTCAATGTTGGAGAAGTTTAATGTCTGTTGATAAAACTTTGAACAGGTCTCTTATGGAAAGATATTTGGAATTGTAAGAAAACATAGACTAAAATGTCCATACCTAAAAATCCTGAGATTCTTACTAGAGATCCCCACTGCTAGGTGTCAAATGCAGAAAGAACAATCCACATACCACATCACACTTTATGGTAGCAATAAACTGGAAATTAAGTACATGCTCATCTGGGAAATATCTAAACAAATTGTAGTATATAATATAGCAAAGTATTATTGTACCAAAATAATATGAAAAATTCAGAGAAGCTTGAAAAGACATGAACTGATAAAAAACAAAGTAGGTAAAACTATGCCTAATGGTACTACAATTTGTAGCAACTTCAAAAATTAATCATTAATATTGTAAAAGTGTCCTTGGTCTCCTGTGATATGCTGACTACATCAGATTTTGGGAGTACCCCTAATTTTCAGAGAAGTTATTATTACCGAATTACATGGAATAAAAAGCTTACAAATATAGAGATCTAGCAAAAGAAATCAAAATCATGATGAAACAGTAGGAGACATATATATCATCCCCATTCGGCCTGCCAGTGGTAGTTATCCCCAAAATGCTTACATATCACAGACAAAATGAGGATTCATATATTTTTCAAGCAGTAAACTGCAAATCAACTGATTAGTACTAAGAAACCTGATATTGTAATAAGATCAAGGTGCTTTATAAATACAAAATTCAACAGAATCAACTTAACGGTTATTGGTGATAATTAAAATAAAAGCAAAACTAAACTTCCTATGCACTAACTGATGAATAATACTGATACAAGACAGTAAGAGAGGGTAAGAAAAACTTTATATAACATTTTATACAAATAATTGATGTGAATTTTATATTTTTTAAATAACTAGAGCAATTCCCCTGATGATCTTTAATCAATTATTTAATCAATGAGCAGTTATTAAGTGTCTATTGTGCGCTAGACATTGGGGATACAAGAACAAACATGAAATAATCCTTGCCCTGAAAGGGCTTCATTTAAGGAACACTTTGTTGATCCTAGTTGAAATACTTTATGGCCTTAAAACTACATTTCTTGCCCTCCTGCATTCTTTGGTGCAGTCTCAAACTGGCCTTCTCCCTGTTCTTCATATGGGACACTCCATGTCCCACCTCTGTGCCTTTGCACTGGCCATCCCACATGCTTGCAATGTACCCTCCTGCCTTAGGTCTATCCCAGAGAGTCCTCTTCTTAGAGGACGTACTGTAGAAAGCCTTCACTGATCTCCCAACTGCTAATGTCCTCTCTCTCAAACTATATTGTATTTTACTACTTTGTATATATTAGAATTTATTAACTTCAAATTTATGCTATACACACACACACGTACCCTTAGCATGGTGCCTGGTACACAGTAGATGCTTAATGCTTGCTGACTGATTTAAAAATATTCTGTTATTCAGACATTTCACTAATTCAATCTAGTTTTTCACCACAATTATCACAAATAAGTGAGATTTTACTACACACTATCAAAACAAATGATTGAAACTGCTATGGAGGTTTTGCTTTCTAACTGAAAGACCACTGAGAACTTGATCATGGTTAAAAACAGTAAGCTATTATGAGTGGCATTATGGTATAGAGGAAAAAACGCTGAATTTATACTAGGAAGACTTGAGTAAAATAGCTGATCTGTGCTTTCACTAGATCTGTGACCTTTACCAAGTCAATTAATATTTCTAGATGTCTTCATTTTCAAAACAGTTTGTAGGTTAATTTTTAACATCCTCCCCAGTTCTAAAGCTCTATAATCTTAGCAGAAAGCTATCTGATAACCCTTTAGTGCAAGGGCATTATTCTGTTCTTTCTTGCATGCCCCACAGTGCCTTACATGTAACAGCCATTCAATTATCAATATTTACTGAATAAATAAATGAAGAAAAGGATGAAAGGGTTTTATCCATGATCTGTGAAGAAAGCTACATAAATTCTTGCTCCTACACGGTTAGGTCTCGTCAGAATGAGTGAATTCTAGTAAACACTATAAAAATCTTACCTTCTTTGGCTTCATTTAATTTTCCCAAAGCTGTTCTTGCAGTACCTCTTCTGGCAAAAGCCTTCAAATAGGAACCATCCAACAGTATCGCTTGTGTGCAGTCTTTTTCGGCTTCTTCATATCTAATAAACACAATTTTACAATAAGCTTGTAAAAAAAATCTTAAAAGATTACATGAATAATGCCATTTAAAGTGAAATACCATTCAAGAGTATTTGTACTTGTTTAGATGAGCTACTTTTCACATCTGAAACTTTTAACATCAGTTGAAAACTTTAACAGTGAAGTTAGGAAAAGGGAGGAAGTAAAAGAAAATAAGAATGAAAAGGTTGCCAGTTGAGACCTTAGAGATGATCCAGTACAGCCCCTTATTCTAGGGGGAAAGCCCAGGCACAATGAGGCTGAGTAGCTTATACAAGTCCATGTAGCTATTTAGTAATAGCTAGAGCCTAGTTCTCCCAACTTCTTTTCCTTAATTCATCTCTAAAGTCCCTTTTTAAATCTGAGAAATCTTAAGCTTTTCAGAGAAGGGACTGTTTCATTTTCACATGGTATCCCAAGCACCTAGCACAGTACTGGCAAATGATGGTTGCTTAAAAAATGCTTAATAAATGAAGTTATTCCATCAGAATCTTTTTTAGGTTACTACTTCTCTTTTGTTGACATTTTTTCTACTCTATGATTTTGTTTTCTACTGAACTGATCACAACCTCTACTTCTCAAAAAGAGGAACAAACTAAGGTAACACATACTGAGTTTCTTGCACCCAGTCTCTCTTTCAAGGCCTTGTAGCTTCTTTTCTTATTGTAAAATTTCACTTACATAAATTCTCTTTATCTTCTTTCTGCTGTTTGTATTCTAGCAATAGCAACTGTTGTTCTTTCCCTCCCCACTCCATTTACTTATTTTTTTCTTTCTTTTGCTCATTCTTTTGCCACTCCCTGTTTACTTCTTAAAGAGGCCTATTCACTGAATGGGCATTACCTCACTCTAAGTGAGTACATGTATAGGCCAAGGTCTCCCAGTGCATCCTTGGCCTTCTCCAGTCATCCTGGTAAGTATCTGGTCACTGGATCCAGATGGCCCAGGAAGGGAAGTAAGGCTGGTGACCTGCACAGCCCTCCATCACTCAAAACAAAGTCAAGTGCAAGTCATGCCATTGTTTCTCTTATGTTATGGTCTTCTTCGAAAACAAAGGATGAATACAGATTCTACCAATACAATGGAGCCCAGTTTGCACAGGTAAAAATCCATAACTTAAAATTTATAACAGAGAGGAAGGATTTTAAAAGCATAAAAATGTTAGAGAAACAGTATAGCACAAAAAAGGGAATAGCCCTACAATTTCCCCCTTGAGTTCCTCTAAGTTTCTGGGCTAGGGGGTGGGAAGAGGGAGATCTTTTGAGTTTAAAGTTATTATGAGCACTTTCTTCTCTACAGATTTATTCAAATCAATTTCTAATATTCTAAATTGGGATGTTCCTTCCAACAATGCAGATTAGACAGACCCCATCCACATCTGCCCTCCCTGTCCAACTTTTGTCCAGTTCCTCTCAAAAACCACAGCAGGTCCACCCAACATGCTGAAGGACTTTCTCTAGACACCGAAAGTATAGAAAAATTTAAGCTATCCATCATTAGTTGGTTATCTTTTGCCCTTGTCACATGAACAGCCCAATATTGGCGGGGAGGGGGAATCATACATTTCTCTGATGACATCCTTTACTTTTTTGGTAGTTCCTTATTTGCTACGTACCTCGACTTTGACTTCAGAATGTAATCTTCAGCATCTAAAATGTCATACAGCTCATAGCTATTCAAAACTGGGCAAAAATCATTATTAGAAATACGGACCTGTTTCACATAAAAGTTGGGATGACTAAAGGAGCCATGCATTTCCTGAAGTCTAATTCTAGGCCCAAATGTCTGCTGACAAATATTGCCTGTTCTTCATAATCTAGACAATGGATACTTTACATCAATTTGATTTTTCGTAAGTACTATTAAAACAAACCAGGAGGCTCTTGCAACTAACATGTTATTCAAAAAGAAGTCCATCCGGAGGATCACATCATCCTCAGAGAATCCTCCTCATCTCGAATCCTGAGCATATCCTCTGAGGAATCTTGAAAACTTTTGAGTATAGATGGGAGATACTGTGCTGAAAGAGAACTTTTGAGGCTAGACTGTCCTCCACCAAATCAAACCTTCTTTGAAAATATAAATCAACAAACAAAAACATTAGGATCTTAAATTATCTACAGCTTTCAGTCAACTGATGGTAGAGGTATGATCTATTAGGAATTATCAATCGATAAACATTTATTAAGTACTAACTAAATGTCAGGCACTATGTTAAATGTTGAGGATACAAAAGCAAAAAAGAAAATAATTCTTGTGTTCAAGGAGCTAACTTTCAAACACTTGCAAAAATTTTCCTGTTCCTTAGTAGCACACTCATCATGGATGCTTGCAATGTGTGAGTATATGTATATATATTTTTTTATTCTCATAAAAAATTACATATATGTGGGAAAGCAAGCATTTGAATCAGCAACTGATGTTTTCCATTACCTTTCTTTCAGTGCTAGTAAGTTCCAGTATTAATAAAGTTTAAGATGTCTCCCATGCCTTCTGTATCTTCATACTCTTCAAATTTCTTTTTCAGTCTCTCAATGCCCCAATAATTGTAAAGCATCCAACACTGATCTCCTTTGTATATCCTTCATCTAAGAGTTACTTTTCCCATCTTTACTCTCTTTAGTACATCTGAGGTCATGATATTAGAATCCTTGGCTTCATGGTTGTTGGTGGTAAATGTTATTTTAAAAAATCCCAATACCACAATTTTTTTCCATTTTTCTTTTCTTTGCTGTGATCCTATCATTTTCAATTTTAAACAGTTCTGAACAACTATACTTATCAGGATCCCTCACCAAGCTTTCTAAAATTGGTTATACTCCTTCACTGTTTGTCTCTGCTCATAATCTTGAACAATCCATTAAATTTTTAAAATGACTTCACATCATAAACTGACATTGCCTTTGATGCTATCTCTCTCCAATTGGGACAAGTCAAATATGTGCTAATTATGGAGTTTTAAGGAACTTGTGTTCTCCCTTGTGATAACACAGGCTAAATTTCCATATGAAGTTATTAAACTAGATGTCAAGATCATTTAATCCATTAAATATTTTTCAAGAATAATTTAAATTGATCAGAATGGAGTTGTTTTAAATGCCCAGCAAGTCTTTGGTCACTCACATTTCTTCTTCCCAAATCATGCTTTCTGACAAATCTCTCATCACCATTATCTTTTTTTTCTCATTTTTATTTTTCCGTCTAGCTTTGTACTAATTGTGATTTTTGCTTTAAGAGATGGTCTGATCAGGCATAGGCAGATGATTCAGGAATGATTTTCTTATCAGTAATGACAACTCCTGTCTACTGATAATCAATTTCACTTTTGTCATTAGTCAATGTCTGCCATAGCCATCCCCTTCTTGTTCTTTTCTAGAATCAAATATTAATAATACACAGGCATGATGCATCTATATATTCTCACTATATTTCTCATCAAGGCCTAGCCTTTAAAGAGAAACCATCAAGTATTAAACTGTAAGCTGTTTTAATTTGAGGATCTTATCAAGTCATTCATAGAGAATTTTTCTCTTTCTAGTCTTTACAACATGTTGGTGCTTGTCCTTTTGCAACTACTCACATGATCACTACGAGGTAACCAAAGGTTCCACGTAACAATGCTGCTTGTTTCCTGAGTACATGATAAAACCATTTATTTGCCTTTCCAAGGAGAACCATACATTAATTTCCTTTCTCTCTTCAATCATAGACAAAGCAATATAGACGTACCATGAAACTTTTAAATTACTACCCAATCCTTAAAAGATATGGCACAAGTCTGATCAACAATTTCAGAGAGATAGAGGAGTGGCACTTTAGAAAGAGCATTAGGCCTAGAATTAGAAAGACCTCAAAACTCTGGCCTCAGGCACTATGTCTATGACTTTGGTTAAATTGTTTAACCTGCCTGCCTCAGTTTAATCATCTGTAAAATGAGGATAATGAGAGCACTACCTCCCAAGGTTGTTGTTAAGATAAAATATAATAATTACTGCAAAGGATTTAGCACAGTGCTTGGCACATAGCAAGTACTATTTAAATGCAAGGGAGAGCAGTGGATAGAGCACCAGGCCAGAGTCAGAAAGACTTGAATTCAAGCCAAGCCTTAGACACTCACAAGCTGTGGAACCCTGGCCAAGTCACTTAACCCTGTTTGTCTCATTTCCTTATCTGTAAAATGAACTGAAGAAAGAAATGGCAAACCACTCTAGTACCTTTGCCAAGAAAAACCCAAATGGGGTCACAAAGCATCACACATGACTTAAACGAATGAACTTAAACCACAAATGTAAATATAACATATTCTACCTTGTCAAAGTTTAGTGCAAAATTTCTAGCTATAATATTTGTTTAAATAAAAGACTCAATATAATAGTAAAATTATACTATTAGTCCTAACATTTTCTGCATAAAGCAGACAAGTACCCTGTATCTAAAAAATGCATTACCAAGACAGTAATATAGTTAATGAGGGCTGGCCTTCAAGTCTCAAAGACCAAGGTTCAAGTCTTTCATCTGGCATATGCTACGTGGTCACAGACAAGTCACTTTAACCTCTCAGTGGTGCTAGCAACTCTATAAATTACTGATTTGTATGGGAGAAGTTTCTACACTAGAAGTTCTCACAATGATGAAATCATGAGCAGAGGCTACTCCTGTCTACCCCAACCTACCAAATTAATTACCTGTTACAATCCCATTACTGTGCTGGTTCTAAGTTATCAAAAACCTTACATTAAAATCTGCAAGACAAGACTAAGTTAAAGGAAGGTTTTATGGAAAGAGAAACTAGATTTCAAATAAGGAAGGTAAGGAAAAGCCATAGTGGGTACTGCTCCCTTTCCCTTCACTGCTGTTCCTAACAATCCAAGCACTGGTCTTTGAGGCTTGGTCAACAATTGTGACAAAGTTCCCAGAGACTGACTTGAATCTAGACATTCTTCCAAAATGTGGAGAATTTTACTTTAATCCTTTGAAGTTGTAATAACAATAGTGCAAAGTGAACTTGAAGTCAGGAGAGCCCAGGTTTCAAGTTCCCCTCCAGTATTCTGTGGATGTGTGTCCATGGGCAGGTCACAAACTCCCTGAGCCTCATTTTCCTCATTTGTAAAGTAAGAATATTGTAACTGTCTCACAGAGGAATAAATGAGAAAACATGTGATCAACTTAACGTGCTAAATTACTGTCAGCTTCTGTTAAAAAAAAAGCAAGAATCTCTTCTTTACGTACTTGGTTGAAATCCCATTGCTTCTCCTCCTCTTTATTCTCTTTACTGCATTTTCTATTTCCCTTATAAGCACATCTGGTGACAGGATGTTAGAGTCTCCAAATAGAATCACCCCTACTGGTAAAGTTTACTATGAAAATTTTTATAGGTTATTTTTCATTTCTCTTCTCTTGGTGTCCTTCAATGGCCTTGGGATGGCTTTGCTTAGATGCATTTACCAAACTTTCTCTAAACTGGCTTTATCCTCCCCTAACTCTCTGCTTTAGATACTGTTTATAGTCATCCATCATTATGCTAAGATTTTTACAAGCAAATGTAAATTCTAAATCAGTTTTGCCAGCTACTAAAACTCACTTCTTGAGGCAAGTAAGTATTTGACTGAAGTTCTTTCTAGGCTCTTGTAGAATTTTTATCAGCTAAACATCTATATAAATTATTAAAATCGGTATTTAAGTCATATCTCTTGTCCATTACCAATTTTTCATCATTATTTTTTAAACAGTCAAGGCTGGGTGGTTTTACCTGTAGCCCATATCTTTCTTCTCACTTTTTATTATCTCTGACAAGTCTGACTAAGCAGAGACAGCAGATTCAGGAATGTCAGGTTTTTTTCCTGTCAGTTCAAATACAATCAGTTTCATTTTTTGTGATGCTATTTGGTTTTTGCTGTATCCAGTACCTTTCTCAAATAAAGTGTTCATGTAAAAAGACAAGAGACTTCTATGTATTAAATGTGTATGGCTATTCATAATCCTTCTTTCCTGAGTCATGTCTTTTGATATATTTCTAAACACTCTCAGCTTTTGCCACCTTTGTATTCACGTTATCAAGATCAAAGTGTATGATGATTTAATTTGGTGTGCCTTATCTATGCTACTGAAAGCTTTCTTGACTCAGAAGATATCTGAAGGGGAGGAAGATACTACAGACATTGAAAAAAATTCTTGGGCATTAATACAAAAAAAAGGCCAAAAAAACATTAAAAATTATCGAATTTATGCCTACCTTCCCTTTATGAGACTCATCTCACATCAATCAAGGATATCCTGAGGATATTAGTAGGCAAGAAAAAGAATTTCCCAATCAATACTCTATAAAGGACCACACCTTAACTACTTCACACTGGACTGAAAGATGTAGAGAATACAAGATCTCATTGTATTTATTATTTGTTGCAGCATTTGATTTGATAGAGCAAAATGATGCCTTATAAAGTCTCTTCTAACAAGAAATCTATCCATATGTCATAATTATTCAAGTTTCCTTGAAAAATATAACAGACATAACCCTGTTCAATCACCTTCTGATTATAAATGTAGCTGAAACATAAAACAGGGAGGTATGTTTACCAAAGGTGTTCACCACTGATAGGAGAAATTCAGTGGAGTAATCAAATTGAAGGATTTCTTAAGGATGTTGAGGACTTCTAGGGACTCCAGTTTATATAAGACATTGTCCTGGCAAAATAATGTAGAACATCTCTCCTGGAAGAGATCTGTAACCATTCAAAAGATTTTGGCCCAGCTGTCAACACAGGGAAAAGCAAGTGAATGAATGACATCTATTGCTTAAGACTTTGACACACATGTGGATGGACAAATTCACAGAGCATGTCTATTAGTATACTATGTCTGGGACCGACAATAAATATAGATGGACAAGTTGGGCCCAAAGTTAAAAAAGAGAAGAAAAAGGGACTGGATTGCCTTCAGGAAATCACAAAACTCCTTTAATGATCCCAAACTTTTTCCAGAAACAAATGCCATTCTTTATAACATACCAGTATTCTAAAGGTATTACTGCAAGGTGTCAAAACATGGAACACAAGTCTCTAAAGAACTGAACATGAGGGTATCATACAGAAGGCTCATAGCAGACGTGAGAAGGCTGCAGAATACAACCAGTGAGGAACTTCAAAGAAAAGAAGCAAAAGATAAGGAAACATGACGGTATGATGGTCTAGTCACTATGAGGTGAAAGGTAGACAGCCAGACTGCTTGACTGGCTCACAGGAGAAACTGAGGAAGGCCTGCTGCATGTTGGTTTGACTCCTCAGTGGAGAAATTATGAACATGGACAAGAGTCATACAGGGTAAGTAGGAATGGATGGGTTGGAACCGGTATCATTAGAGGGACATCCGCATGGATGAGGTCACAGGTCTAATTGCGTGTCTCAGTATTAACATCAGCTTTGTCATCATTATTATTATAAAACAATCAGAGATTGAACACAGACTGTAATATACATATTAAAAGTAGGAAATACAATATACAGTCTATGTATGATATTCTCCCCATTAGTTTATAAGCTCTCTGAAGGCAGGACTATCATTTTTTATTTTCTCAAGCATTTAGTAAATACCACCAGGTTCTCTGCTAAATAAGGAGAATAAAATAGCAAAAATGAAAATTGTTGCCCTAAAGTAGCTTACAATTTGCTGGGGGGAAACAGCATGTATTGGATACGCTAAAATATATACAAAATCATTTCAGGGAGAGGAGGCAAAAGAAGATCAATAAAGGTCTCATATAGGAGGCAGAATAGAGCTAAGCTATGAAGGGAGCTAGGAATTTCAAGAGGCAGGTGAGTAGAGAGAGTATTCCAGGAAAGAATAGTTTGTATAGAAAGGCACGCAAGCTCAACATAGGGAATGTCACGTAAAGGGAAAACCATGTTGGCCAGTGTGGCAGGAATACAGACTTTGTGAGAGGATATACTGTAAAATTATTCCAGAAAAATAGATTAGAGTCAGCCTAAGAAGAATTTTAAATGTAAAATAAAGATAATTTGATTTTATCCTAGAGGCAAAAGAGTCACTGAAAATTCTTGAGCTTGGACATGGTCAAATCTGAGTTTTAGGGACATTAAACTTAGCAGCTCCATGGGGCATGAATTAGATAGGGACGAAATTAGAGAGATAAGAGGGCCAACGACAGGGCCTTGGAATACAACCAAGCATAGCAATGATCCAGCAAGAGACAGCAATGTCACAAAAATCTAAAGAGGGAAGAGTATCTAAGAAGAGAGCATAATCCACAGTAACTACTATTAGCAAAAGGTCAAGTATGAAGATGGAGAAACAACTATTGGATTTAGAAATTAAGACACCATTGGTAACCTTTTGGAGAACAGTTTCAGTTGAGTGGTGAGGTCAGAAATCAGAGTGCAAGAGACTGAGGCACAGGATGTCAGGGAATAGACAAATATATTTAGGTTTTTCACATTTGCATTACCAGCACAAAGACTGGAGCAGGTAGGATCCTTAACTTTTTTAAAAAGTGTATGTATATAAAGTAACGCTATATACATTTACAGCTTTACACAATGATCTTTCCATGCAGTATTTCATTTGAATTTCACAATAAAGCTATGAGACAGGTACAGATCACTGAACATAACAGTGCTCAAAGCAACAAACTAAACTTTAGTAAATCATTTCGATATATTGCCAAAAGAAAAAATATTCAATTTTCACTTGAAAACAGCACAAAATACAGAAAACTTACTTGTGAATCTTTAAATAGGCCATAGCCCTATTGGCTGGGAGAAGAGCATTGGTGCCATCTGCTGCTATACCTCTAGTATAACATTCAATTGCTAGTTCATACTTCCCTTCTTTGAAAAATCCATTTCCCTAAACATAAGAAAGAAAGCAGACTAGGTAAGAGTTGATGTACCCTAGAGCATGTATGTATGCATAAAGGAATTTATTAAAATCAATGTCACCAACAACAAAAAAATTAAATGACATTAAGGTACTTTTTTTTACTACAGTACCGTTAGGAAACATAAAAACTTAACGTTTTATAAAATGCCACTTCAACAGAAGAATACAGAAAGAAAAATTTCTGTATTAAAAGTTGGTATTTTCTTGTATCATTTTTTTCATTAGTCATTATCTTTAGAACTAGTTTTGCTTAAATGTTTAACTACATCAGCCCAGTTCCAGCCTTGTAGAAGTTCACCTTTGTGACTTGTCTTGTTTGCCTACTTTTGTTTCAGAGTTTTTGAAAGGTATTTTTTAAAACCTTTTTTTCTTACTTGAGGAAACTTTATTAGGAATTTCAAGTGAAATAATATTGCTTATTGATGTCACAAAAGTAAAAAGATGTTGGTTCTTCAAGAAATGTTTACTGTCCATGGAATATTCAAATTTATGTGTCATACAAGTTCCAAGATTAATTTCAACTTCTTCATGTAATTTAGCCAGAATATTTTGCTTTATAGCTGATGACATGGTATTGTTGAAAAAAGCATTCATCGATATGATTGGAAATGCTTGTGAATATGCTTTGGTCCAAGAAATTTCTCTTAAGAAGGCTTTTGAATCACCATTTTTACTTATCCTATACTGAAATGAAACTGGACTCAGTCGTTAGAAATTTTTATTCTTTTCACAAATAGAATGCAATGCTTCCAGTTTCATCTCCTGGTTCTCTTTGGTGCTCACTGTTCTGGCACCAAGGTCCTCCTCCCTCTGATGGGAAGGCAAGTGAGTTGGGGTGGGAGAGGTAGGAGGTAGCCAAGGACAGGGTAAACACCCAAGGACCAGAGGCACCCACCATCTCACCACACCTCAAATGACAAGAGCATATATTAATAAAAATACTCCACATATGCAAAAGTAACAAACATACACCAGAATTAAAATTTTTCCATTAAAAATATTTAAGTTGACAACAGGCAATTCCATTAGATATACACTTTATCATACATTAGTTTTTATGGCATATGAATTACAGATTGCAATGTTTTACATGTTCCTCAACTTTATAAATTTGTTTTTCCATGAGCTGTGCTTTTCTATTATCAAAAAGTAATTTCTTCCACATGTCCAATTTATTTACTGTCCAAATATTTGCTATTTTTCTAAAAATGTACAAGACAGCAATAAATTTTCAATTAAAAGATTTTAATGAATGCTACCTTACAATGTTAATTTTCAGGTTAAATGATACTAACATTTTGAAATTATTCAAACTTGAAAAAGAAACACTTATTTTACAGTCTAAAAGGTGACCACCTTTTCAGTTGTATTCCATAAAAGAATTATTCCAATGTCTTACTGGGCTATGGAGGTGACCCTAGGTCCTCAAAGGCTATCTAAGCAAAGCATAACCTTTAGAAGGGGCTACCATGAATGATAAGGCTTTGAGTACCATTCTGACCACAGACTGTCTCTTTTCCAAGGTAATTAAGTAAGTAGTAAGAGACTCAATACCAGTAGCCTGGCCATTAAGTGACAAATTCTTTGACCATGAGAACCCATGAAATAAGAAATGACCCTCACAAGAAAAAGCTTTTACAGTGGAGGGGAAGAGGGGGGAGGTGAGAGGGAATGAGTAAACCTTATTCTCATAGGATCTGGCTTAAGGAGGTAATAACATACACACTCAATTGGGTATGGAAATCTATCTTACTCAACAGAAAAATAGGAGGGAAGGGGATAAGAGAGGGAGGGCACAGTGGTGGAGGGGGTAAACAGAAGCAAACACTTGAGGAGGGATAGGGTCAAAGGGGAGCATGTGGGGAGGTGGGATAGGATGGAGGAAAATATAGTTAGTCTTTCACAACATGACTATTATGGAAGTATACTTATACTTGCCTTCTCAATGTGGATGGGTGGGGAGAGAAGAGGGCAGAGAATTTGAAACTCAGTTTTTAAAAAAGTGTTAAAAATTATTTTTGCATGCAACTGGGAAATAAGATATACAAGCAAAGGGGTATAGAAATATATCTTGCCCTATAGGAAAATAGAAGAGAAGGGGATAAGAGAAGGCGGAGGGGGTGGGGGCCAGTGACAGAAAGGAGGGCAGATTGGGGGAAGGGGTACTCAGAATGAGTGCACACTGTCTTGGGATGGGCAGAGGGAGAGATGGGGAGAAAATCTGGATTGCAAAATCTTGTGGAAGCAAATGTTGAAAACTACAAATAAGCAAATTGAAGAACAAATAGTCCTTTGTGCTCCTACTGTTGTTTAGAATCAAGGATTTTTTAAACCATTACAGCCATAAAAAACAGAGAGTTATTTGCCATTGTAGGGAAGAATATCCAATAGAGTCCAAATGGAAGAGTTACTCCATGTAGGTAGGGAAAGTGGTTTAAACCATTACAGTCATAAAAAACAGAGAGGTATTTACCATTGTAGGGAAGAATATCCAATACAGAGCCCAAATGGAAGAGTTACTCCATGTAGGTAGTGAAAGTGTATGAGGTATGAAGCCCTACAACTTTTCCAAGTTTCCTAAATATATTTTATAATCACTAAAGGAGTTTGTCCTAGCTATCCAAAGAATGAAGAATGCTTACTGTCCAGACTATTTAATGCAGTTAGATAAACAGTCCACAGAGTTGAATCCATCAGTACCTCTATCTTGGTTAGACAAACAGATGGACAAGAAGTCAGGCCCAAAAGTAAACAAGAGGAAGAGACCAGGTCAGGCTACATTTGGGAAACCACACAGCACTTTTAACAATGTAATGCTATGTTACTTGGAATCAGAATACCATAATCTCTACAGATTAAAAATTGCAGGTAACCCAAAGAGCAGAGGAGATGTTCTTGGTGGGTGTAAATGGGCTATATAGCCAATCACCAAAGACAAAATTTACACACATGTAAGAGAAGAGATTTGTAACAAGAAAAGGAGGTGAAAGCAAGAGTTAACAGAGGAGCAACTTATATGCTGTATTTGTATTTACATAGTATCAAGAGACTTAGAGCAAGGTCCTCATAGCAGGCTACAGGAAGGATAAGAAAACATGGAGGGCAAACAATCTGTATCAAGTGAGGGAAGAATCATCTCTGGTGAAATCAGAGATATGTTAAATTACTGAAGTATTTTTAGTAGCATTATCAGCTGTGATATAGAGTAATTTCACAAATCTGGTCTTGTGAAGTTTTGTCAAATATCAAAGTATAGACTAAATTAAGATTTGTCAAATTCCATTTAAAAGAACTCATTATTAACTCATGCAACTATTTATTAAATAATCTTCAACACCTGGGCATGGAGCTAGATGGCTCAACACATAAAAACTAAATAAAATCACATCTCCCCAAAATACACATCAAAGAAGCATTATTAATATTAATAAAGCTTACGGAAAAAATCTAAAATTCAAGCATTAGTATTATTTCCTCATTTCAATATTATAGAGGCATTTCATAGCAGATCAAAAAATTCACCTAATTCATATTGAGGCAAGTTGAATTTACTGGAATATGAACTGAACATTCATTTTAAAAATACAGTCCACACACTGCCATGAACTAGGCTCACCAAAATATTGTCAGAATATGCTAATCAAGTAGAAAATTAATTTCAATGAATAATTAAGAATTATCTCATTTTAAGATAAAACTATCCTTACAACTTTATGCCATTTACATATTTAATTACTCTAACTGGCTTCAACTACCAAAAATCCTGAATTAATCAGGTTTTACTATACCTTATTTCAAGATTCTATTAATTTGCTGTTTGCTCTAAAAATAACTTTTTGGATTCAATTTTGCCATCAGAGGGTTTGGTTTTCACCTGAAAGTTAATACACATTTTTGCAAAACACTTTTTATTCCCAAGGAACCATGTGGTACAAAATTGAGGTATAAAGAAATTAAATTATCTATTTCTAAGTTAGTCACTTGCTGGGACTATAATACTTTCCCAAGTACATAAAAACTTTTAAAAATGCTAAGTGTGATGATGATAATTAAGACAAAATACAGGTAGCAAATAAAGAACCAAGGCAAAAATATTCAGCAAAATCATCATCTGTGATACTTGTTACAATGTCCTCAAAGTATTTTGTTAAAACTAAGCAACTTTAATGAATGAGGGAAATTTTGTGAAATTCAATTTTCTTGGGATAATTTTGTTTTTTACCAAATCTTTCTCTCGGATGGCTTGTTGCCTAGACTGCTGTTCTTTAAGTTGCTTTTTTTCTTCCTCAGTTACTTCAATCGCTGCATCATTTTCTTTTACGTGAGAACCTTCTTTGGACAGCAGTGCCTAGGAAATGTAATTTTTTCAATTATAAAAACAATTAACTTGAAACAAAAATACGATGTACCTGTACATTTTGCATGAAATGCCCATGAAAAATTTGTAAACTATTTCAAAACAATTCCTAAAATATCAAATGAAAAGTTTGATTCAAAATCTACACTCCATCAAAGTAAAAATAAACGAATATTGGACATGGCTCTCAACCAGAAACATCTATTAAAAGTAGATCTCTATCTCAGAGTATGATGTATATATATGCAAGATACTTCCTAAATCTCACAGACTCGGTAAAACTAAAAATAAAACAAATTCTCAATTCTATTAATACAGAGATATTGTTCTAATATGAAACTATATTCATCTTCTAAAGTAGATATATTTTTCTATATTCTCAAAAATAGAACAAACAGAAAAGCAAGAAAAAGTCTTAGAAACTATAAAGCACTACATAACTGTGACATTATTTTTTTAGTTTTAAACATTCACTTGTATAAGATTTTGAGTTCTAAATTTTTTCCTTCCTCCCATGCCCCCAAGATGGCATGCAATCTAATACAGGCTATACATGTACAATCAAATTAAACATATTTCCATATAGTCATGTTGTGAAAGAAGAATCAGAAGAAAGACTATGAGGAAGAAATAAAGAGAAAATAGTGTGGTTCTATCTACATTCAGGCTCCATGGTTCTTTTTCTGGATGTGGATAGCATATTCCATCTTGAGTTTTTTGGAACTGACTTAGAGCACTGTATTGCTGAGAAGAGCTAAGTCCATCTGAGCTAGTCATCACAGTGTTGCTATTACTGTGTACAATGTTCTCCTGATTCCCTCACTTAACTCAGCATCAATTCATCTAAGCCTTTCCAGGTTTTTTGCAATCTGCCTGTTTATAATTTCTTATAGAACAATAGTATTTCATTACATTCATATACCACAACTTGTCTGGCCATTTCCCAATTGATGGGCATCCCCTCAATTTCCAATTCCCAGACACCACAAAAAGAGCTGCTATAAATATTTTTGTACATGTGGGTCCTTTCCCCTTTTTTATGATCTCTTTGGGATACAGACCTAGTAGTGGTATTGATGGATCAAAGGGTATACATAGCCATTTGGGCATAGTTCCAAATTGCTTTCCAGAATGGTTGGATCAGTTCACAACTCTACCAAAAATGTCTGTGTTCCAATTTTCTCACATCTTCTCCAACATTTAACATTTTCTATCATATTAGCCAACCTGGTAACTGTGATATAGTACCTCAAAGTTGTTTTAATTTGCATTTCTCTAATCAACTTAGAGCATTTTTACATATGATCATAAATAGCTTTAATCTCTTTCTCTAAAACTGCCTGTTCATATCTTTTGACAATTTATCAACTGGGGAATGATTTTTATTATAAATCTGACTCAGTTCTCTATATATTTTAGAAATGAGGCCTTTATCAGAGACAATAGTTGTAAAAATTGTTTTCCAGCTTTCTGCTTTTCTAATCTTGGTTCCATTGGCTTTGTTTGTGTAAAAACTTTTAAATTTAATGCAATCAAAATTACCCATATTGCATTTCATAGTGTTCTCTCTCCTGTATGCTCATAAATTCTTCCCTTCTGTGATCTATTAATGAATGCCAATAGTAGTATATAGTAATATAATTAACTCCTGATCAAAAACCAAACTGAAAAAATTTGGAACTAACTACAGTATTACTTGTGAGCTAATTTAAATAGTAATACTGAAATTTTCAATGTTAAAATGTTTTTGTATTTTAAAAAAATTCATATTAAGAAAACTCCATTACTACATGAAATTTTAAAATCTGCTTTTCATAAAAGCTATGCACAAAGGATTGAACACCATTTATAAATACTATTTAAGAGGAGCAACTTTATTTTTTTTTTTACCTGATTGATTTTCTTGAGTTCATTTTTTGCTTCAAAGTTATTTGGTTCCAGTTCTAATACTCTTTCATAATCTAAGTGAGATATGGGAACATAAAACTTAAAAATACATGAAAAGAAATTTTGATTGGTAGTCAAATTTTAAGAAGACTTTAAGAAACCATAAACAGTTGACATCAGGCAAACTGACATGACTTAATCTCAACTCTAACTCCATACCCAACTTAAAAGAAAATACTAGAACAAACCATAATCCTTCACTAGACCCAAGACCACTACTTCCAAGTTATGTACTATGCACCACAAATTAGTAAGCTATTAAATCCTATTATATATCCACTTCAGGCAGAGATTTTGTGATACACACACAAAATAAAAAGCTTGTACTGTCAGGTCAATGAAGTTAGAAATTTAAATGAAAACTCTAAAATCCTTTTACCAAATATTAAGACTCATTTAACCTCTTACATAGCTGGCTCATTTTGGTCAATACTACTGAATAATTTTAGTAATGAGAATAAAATTAAATACACAAAAATTATTTTTAAAATAACCCCTTAAAGAGCAAAGGTGGTCACTATAAAGTTTTCTTTGTATGACAAAATGAAAAATGAATGCAATCTGATAATGTCTTAAGATTTTATTACCTTCTTTGGCATCCTCTAACTTCTGGAGTGCAAAACGAGCAGCGCCTCTTCTAACATAAGCCTTTGTATAATTCCTATTCAATGCAATTGCCAAATTACAATCAGACTCAGCAACAGCAAATCTGTAATACATGAAATATCTTTATTAGTAACATGAAATATTAATAAATTTTCTTAAACACAGTCCTCCTCTGATGCCTTACCGCAGCAAGAAGACAACCTTGAGTTCTTGAAGGTTTGACAGCGGAGGGGAAGCTCTGAAAGGTTTATGTGTTTAGAAAGGTTTTGAGAAAGGCTCTGTCCATGAATGAATGAGTTAAAAGGGATTTGTTAAGTGTTTACTGATACACAAAATAAGAAGTCAAAGACAGTTTTTGCCCTCAAAGCAATAAGACTTTACTGTTGATAACAAGTCTAGAGTTTGGATTCCACCTCATACACTTACTATGTACGACCCTGTGAGGTCACTTTGCCTTTCAGTCTCAGTTTCCTTATGTATAAAATGAGCAAAATAAAAGCACCCATCAGTCTCAGGTTGTTGCAAGTACCAGCTGAGATAACGTGTGAAGTGTCATATGTATACTTCCGATCATGATTACTATTCTAATGGGGAAATAATACCCAGAGAAGAGCGCTGACCAGAGAAGGGCATTCTAGTGAGTCAAGTTAAAGCATCGTATAAAAGTGATACTCCATTCAAGAATAATGAACCTCCATTTAAGGAGGGTGCCTTGGTCAGCCATATCCCATTAGCCTCCAAGGTACACTCCAGACTTTACCAACCATGACCTTCATTCTCATCCCCCCTTCACACCTTTTCAGCTTTATTTTATGTTCTGTCTTTCCCCATCAGAATGTAAGCTCCTTGAGGGAAGAGACTATTTTTCTACTTATACCTGTATTGCCAGCACCATAGCACACTGCCTGGAACACAAGAAACATTTAATAAAACCTTGCTGACTGACAATGGCAGAATTGATCTGAACACAGTACATGGCTACAGAACCAGAACATTATGGGAGGGGACAGAAAACAAACACCTCAGATAGGAAGGAACCTGTGGAGGCTGGAGAGGAAGAAGGGAAAGATGGCTAATATGGAATTCCCGAATATGGAACAGAAGAGGCAGTGCCCAGGGCAGAGTTCTCCAGCATACAGTTGGTGAAGAAGTTTGTGAAGGAGGGTGTCGAAGAGTAACTGGTCAAATCTACTTTCCAGGAACTAACCTTGGAACTACAGAGAAGGAGAGCACTAGTAGAACAGCCATGAGATGATAAATTTTTTTGACCGTGGCAACTTAAAACACAAAGTAAAATAAACCTGGCCCATAGTCCAGTGTGGCTGCAGAAGTGATGGACAGCGACTACTCAAAATGTGAGATCCTTGTCTAATGAGTGATGGTCACTATAGTTGTGGATCATATCAATCTTGGCCATCTTGCTACAAAAACAAAACCAGAAGAGAGAAGTTACAGCTAAATAGAAGAATGGCTTCCAGTACTCCTTAGAGAAGAAATGAGATGAAGCAATGGATTTTATTGTATTCCTAAGGACAACAAGAAATATTATGTCACGGAATAATTGGTTATCAGGTGTTATGACAACTGCAAAAATTAGCAAAAAAGTACTTGCAAAAAACCACTAAGAAAATAATTGCAGATACTGTATATAACTATCAAAATAATATAACTAAATAACTATTTAAAAAATATAACAAATTATACTTTGGCAGGAAAGGACAAATGATGTAGGTGTTACCCCTGAGCTAGCTATCAGGCATGCAAGCCTGGATCCTAGTAAGATAGGCAAACGACATTTCAGTTAACTGAAAGATGTAGAGAATAAATAGGCTCATTACGTTTAATGTTTCTTGATTATAAAAACACATTTAACTTAGTAAGGTCCCTTTCTACCTCATTTACAATAAAGTAAAACTCCCTGCTCAATGACCCTCTGATGATAAACATAAGGCAAGGCATAAAACAGGGAGATGGATGCCCACTGAAAGTATTCACCATTGTGATAGAGGATAAGGTCCTCCAGATGCTCCTGTTTGTAGATCATATTATGACTGCATAAAGCCTCAGAACACTGTAGAGTTCTAAAAGAGATCTATAATCACTCAAAGTAATTTGGCCTATCCATCCCCACAGGAAAGACCAAGTGGATAAAGGGTATCTATTGCCCACATTTCACTAGCTTGCCCAAGAGCGTGCATAACTAGGATAGAGAGAGTAGATTGACAATGAGTTGGGTCCAGAGTTTAATAGAAGAACAGGCTGGACTGCCTTTGAAAAATTGCATTGCTCCTTTACTGATCTCAAACTTTTCAGAAAAGCAAGACTCTTTTATTATTAACATTCTATTAGTGATGTTATATGGCAGTGAGACAAGGAAGTTATACAAGATAGTTATAATTACCTCTAAAGAAACTAAATATTGGCCTCATATAGAGGGCATAGAAAGATATACAGTGAGCACTGGATAGACCGATATATACACATACAACATATATATAAAACACAATGAGTAATTTGGAAGATAACTGTAAAAGAAGTCAACAAGGAAATATATGGACTGGTAATGTGACAAGAAAGAGAATACTAATAACCTCATTATACCAGCCGAAAGATCTCACCACAGCGGGTGGATCCTCTAAAGGAAGAAGAAAACAGGGATACATCACTATGGGTGACTTTATGGGAGGATATGAGCAAGAGTCACATGGGATGGTAGGCCATGGATGGATGGCTGCTTGCATTGTTCAAGAGAATTACTGAAACGGTGCAGCTAGGCAGTGCAGGAGGACCTGCGTTCATAGCCACCCTCAGACACTTGACACTTGTGTGACCCTGGGCAAGTCACTTAACCCCACTTGCCTCCCCTCTCCCCGGCAAAGAAGGAAGAGCGGGGATAGAGGAAAAGAGAGAATTACTGAATCAATGAGATCACAAGTCCATTTGAGTATTAAATATTGAAACCACAAAGAATTCCTTGAAGTCCACTATTGTGGTATCAGGAAAATGAAGCCTTTTCTTCTTTTGTTCTTTTCATGGAATCCAAAAATTTAATCTCTTAATTGTTTTTTCCTGAGCCAACAAAGATAATCTAAAAGAGTAAAACTGGAACACAAGATTCTATCTGATATAAGAATCTAATACATTTTGTTTGTATTCTTAATTAACCATAAAGTATCACCTCTTTCATTCTTTCCTTAAAAAGAAACTTCCTTTAGGTTTTTAAGAAAGAAAATTCACTCTACAAGTTTCAAAAAACCTCCTATGGAACAAGTATATCAAAATCCAGGCATTGACACCCAACGACTAAGATCCAATTCTATTGCCAAAAAATAATTATCTCTAACAAAAACCATTTATTCTGCCTTTCCTATTAGCACACTATTGTCATAGATACCAGTCATATCTAGTTCAACTTCCTTCATTTTACAAATGAGGAAAGTGAGGCCCAAGCAGGTTAAATGACCAGCCCACGGTTACGTACACACAGAACAGCAGCAGAGTTGGGAGCTGAACGCAGGTCTTGAATCAAAATCCATCCAGTCTCGTTTTGCTTCAATATTAAATTAACCTTTAAACGTATCTGGATGGATTTTGTTTTTAAAAGAATTTACAAGAAGCAAAATTTTAGATTTAAACTAAATAAGGGAAAATAGTTCCTTTGTTACATAGGCAACTACATATAATATACAAAATGTTTAAAATACTGAAAGTGTGTCAACTTGAGGCTGTTACAAGTAAAATTCAATACATCTAAAAATCTTCTGGACGTTTACCCATAAATGGTATGAATTAAACGATTAAACAACCATTTCTAAACACAGTGGGAGAGATAATAAAGAAATGGTCCCTACACTCATGCAAGTTACAATCAAATAAATGAGGGAGAAATGGTACCTGCACAAATATGCAACACTGTACAATAAATACAGTATAGAACAAATAATACCTATATAAGCATACAAATCTACCTTACTTTTTCATTCTAAAGAATGCTGATGCTCTGTTTGTTGGTAAAACTGGATTATATGGATCTGCAGCCATGCCTTTTGTGTAACAGTCAATTGCTTCATCATATTTTCCTTGTTTGAAGTATTTATTTCCCTAAAAAAAGAATAATTTTGGTCAATTTTCATGATAATGGAGCACAATTTCACAGCAATTTTTTTTTTGTTAACACATCTACAAACACCTTCCTTCCATTAATTTCACCATGGAGCCTAGAAAAAAAACAAAAAATGTTGCTTGGCAAGCTCAAGTCTTGCTACAACTCTTTTTATGCCACAAACCAAACTGTTCCCAGAGCCCTGGTTAAAAAATGAACTGACTCTCCTTCTAACTGAAAAGAGAAGCCCAAGAGACATGAGGGAAAGTACCAGTCAAGGAAGAGAAAGCTATCAAAATAAAAGTTTAACCCAAAACAACTTTTCCTTTGCTTTAGCTAAAATTTTCCATGATCCTCCTTGGCTCTTAGAATATCTGGTAGACCCACTTGGACTGTTCCTACCAAGAATCTCACTCCTGAGGGTATCTGGCCCTCCATCCCTAGCTTAGAGGTTCTTAACTTTTTTTGTGTCACTGATTCCCTAAGGCCATCTGGTGAAACCAAGAGACCCTCTCTGAGAATGTTTTTAAATGCGTACAACACACCGAGGATCACAAAGCAAACCAATTATATTAAAATACAGTTATCAAAGTATCTTTTAAAAAATATTTCACAGGGCTCAGGTCAAGAAACCTTGCCCTAGTGGTACCAATGACACAAGTTTCTGATAGCAGAAAGAAACCACAAAACAATGGCATGTTCTAGTAATTCATAAAGGATATAACATCACACCTTCATGCAGGGGAGAGGGTGGAGGAGTAGAAGACATTGAAGGTAAGGCTGGTACAGTAAAAAGACTGCTGGATTTAGATCAAAATAGTAGTTCAAATTCCTGCTTGGCCACTTATTATCTATCTGACTTTGGGCAAATCATTTAACCTTTATGCCTCAGTTTCCTTATCTGGAAAATGAGGGAGTTGGCCCGAATCTTACTGACCCACTAAGGTATATTAATTCTACCATGTGGTACCTTTTCTTTCTCAGCAAGAGCCTTTTGTGAATCTATGTGAATTCCTTCTTCTTCTGAATCTGATTCTGCAGATACTGAATCATGAGTACTGTCTTCTTTATCAAGCTCTTCAAGTATTGTGTCCTGAAATCACATAGGATAATAAAACATAATCACAACAGCTAAGTTTAAAGAAAAAAATACATATTACATCAGAATGATGGAACATTCAAATCAGAACATAGCAAGGCATAGCAGGCTACATTAGCAAAATTCCCTGGGATCATTACTCAAGAAGAGCTGTATACCAATAACTATGCTCTCAGAAGACATGTCATTTTTGAAAATGACAAGCCACAAATTAAGGATATTAAAATTTACAGCAGCAGCAACAAAAGGCCAAAATCACTGAAAAGGCAGGATTTGGATTCAGAAGAGAAATGGGTTCAAATCTGCTTCCAACATTTACTAGTCAATCACTGTTGAGTAAAATAAAACTGACCTCAAATTATACTAGCCAAGGTAGATATGTGCAGTAGACATGAGAGGGGGAGTATTCAAGAATCAAAAACTGCTTATTAAAGTTATAGCAATTAAAATTGTATAGCTAGTAAACTTAAACATAGTATACTGTTACCTTGTTCTGCAAGTACTGAGGGACCTTAAGACAACATTCTGCTGTCTGTTCTAAAGTATCACCAAACATTTAACCAAAAATAACACCCTAGAGATATTCTAATTTTATATATTATATGGTTTTATCCATCTTACAGAATTCTTGTGGATGTCAAGATTGAAAACTGCCCCGCAAACTGTTTGTAAATAAACATGATTCTGAAAGATATATTCATATAAGCCCATGAATTATAAAGAAATGCAAAGCTTGAAAGTGTCCAAATAGGAATACTAATAGTCCCTACCTCTGAGGGCTGTTGTGAAAACCAAATGAGATGATGTACACAAAGTGCTTAGAAATTTTTAAAACTCTACATAAATGTCAGCTATTAATTACCAATCTCAAATCAAAAGGCCTTTCTACATAGCAAAAATAAATGCAATCATAACTATGAATACATTCGCTAAACTGACAATACTCTTACATACTATATGTTAGCAGATAAAAATCACAACAGAAAATATGAAAGCGTTCAAGAGACTGGCTGACAGTAGTGTCAAATAACTATGTAGCAAATCACAGATCCAGCTCAACAATGAGCAGAAATGTTCAAGCAACTAAATAAGGCTGGTCTTGGAATTCCTACAGATAAATGAATCTGATTTGTTTAAAAATACCCAGCATTACATGGTATTAAGAGGAAAAACAGGAATCAAAAAACTGGTAGATGCCTGGTTCATCTAAACCAGTACTGTTGCCATAAAGAGGCATGAACTATATTGAGTAGCCATTTATAAATGCCTCACTCACAAATTTTTCTCAACTCATTTTTTTTTTACATTTTGCTTTTCTGTTCACACTAGGGTTAACATTTATTACCCATTGTGTGACACTGTAACTTTTTAATTTGTCCTTAAGACTTTCTCATTGAGCAATTTGAAACTAGGCCCAAAGGGCAATCAAACTGTGTATATATACCCTTTGATCCAGCAATACCACTACAAGGACTGTATCCCAAATATATTTCTAAAAACCAAAAATGTTTTATGTTAAAAAAAATATTTTCAGCAGCTCATTTTGTGGTGGCTGGCTAAGAACTGGAAATTGCCCATCAATTGGGGAATGGCTGACCAAGTTGTGGTATATGAATGTAATGCAATACTACTGTGCTATAAGAAATGATGAGCAGGCAGATTTCAGAAAAACCTGGAAAGACTTAAATGAACTGATGCTGAGTGAAGTGAGAAGAACCAAGAGAACACCATACACCGTAACAGCAATATTGTACAATGATCAATCATAAATGATTTAGCTCTTCTCAGCAATACAAGATACAAGACAATTCCAAAAGACTCATGATGGAAATGCTATCCACATCCAGAGAAAGAACTAGAAAGTCTCAATGCAGATCAAAGCATACTATTTTCACCTCTTTAAGGAGGTAGCATTTGAGTTTAACCACGAAGGGAGCTAGGGGTTCCAAGCAATGAAGCCAAAGAAGGCATTCCAGACAAAGAAACAAAGAAAGGAGATAGAACATTATATGTGGAGAAGAGCAAATAGGCCAATTTGTTTGGAGCATGTAATAATATAAAGAGTACTGGATAATTAGTCTGAAAAGATAAACTTAAGCCAAATAGTTAAGGGCCTTAAACATCAATCAAATGAATTTATATTTTATACTAAAGATAAGGTATTTAGGGAGCAGAAACGACAGGGTCACCTACTTGTGCTTCAGGAATGTCAACTTGGAGGCTGTGTAGAAGATGGAACGGAAAGGTCAAACACTAGATGAAGGGGAGACCAAGTAAGAAATAATTTCCATAATCTAATCAAGAGATAAGGGTCTGGACTAAGATGACTGTGATGTGAACTAAATAAAGTGGGCAGACAGATGGGAAAGATGTTGAGAAGAATCAACAAGACTTCGACAACTGACTGGGTACGGAAGGTAAGTGAGAATGAAGACTCAAGAACAACTCTTGGGTTATATAAACCTGAGTAACTAGAAAAACAGGGCAGCTAGGTAGTGCAGTGGGTAGAGTGCTAGGCCTGGAGTCAGGAAGCCTCATCTTCCTGAGTTCAAATCTGGCCTCAGGCACTTACTAGCTATGTGACCTAGGCAAGTAACCTAACTCTGTTTATCTCAGTTTTCCCATTTGTAAAATTGGATAGAGAAAGAAATGGCAAACCATACCAGTATCTTTGCCAAGAAAACTCTAAATGGGGTCATGAAGAATCAAACACAACTGAAAAATGACTGAACTGGAGGAATGGCAATATCCACTACAGAAATAAAAGAGTTGGGAGAAGGGGTAAGTTTAGAGAGAAAAATAATGATATTGACCAGTTTTTAAGGCTAAGATATTAAAAATGTAGATAAAGCAGTATACTTTTGATACCACATCCATCAGTGGTGCTTAAAGGCTTTATTATTTTTTAAAATAAATCTGTCATAAGACAGCCAAAGAGTAAGATAAAGTCACTTTATACATTTTGTGTGTCATTTTATTCAGGCTAAACACAACAACAGTTCTAGGGAAACCAAAAAATGGAAACCTTAGAAAAAAATTCTAACAAAAATCATATACAGAAGAGCCCATTATCATGACCACTAGTCTTAGAAAGGTATTACCATAACTTACTTGGAAATGAATTTATAAAAGATAAAGAAGGGAAGAAATAACAGCAGAACCTCAAACAGTGTATTCTGGAAATATTTCACTCAAAAATTTTAATTAACTATGTTCATTAAAGGAGAAGCAATCTTTTTATTTCAATATTAATTGAAATCTTTCTAAAATCAAGGCCTCAATCCATCAATTCCTCCACATGTAAAACGCATAAGAAATTGAGGGTATTGACCCCAGAGAATATACAGACTTGACTTTTAAATAAATCCCTGATGTTGGCTTGATTTATTATTTGCCTTTTCCTTAAGGGTGAATTACGGAAGGAAAAAAAAATATGGTTAACGGGGGATTCAAGATAAAGTTTTATTGTACCATGAAATAATCTATAATAGGTAAAAAAAAATTACATAGAAACTCTTACAGCTCTTATCTGCAGATTGCTGTTACCAGCAAATTTTTATTTGTACATCAAATAGCATTTGACTAAAGTAACTTACCACATCAAGTTTTCCCCATGCTTCATAATCGTAAGATTTTATCCTGTTTTTTTTGTTTTCTTCTGTGGTTTTTTTAGAAGACACTTTTGTTTTATTTTTCTTCTTTTTCTTAAAATTTTTATTTCGAACAGGAAATAAGTTCTAGGTAGAAAAACATTTTTTAAAGTGCTGCATGATTTTACTTTTAACTAACATCTGAAAGATATTATCACTGGCAGTATGGCATTTTCAAGAAAAAAGTGTTTATTAGTCATAAACTGAATCTACCTATCATTTGTAATGATTATCTACACTCAAGTTAACTTCTATTTAAAGACTTAAATTTTCATGACTTCCTCAATGTGGATACTAATACTGCACACATAACTCACCTCAATATCTGATTTGCTATGGCAGAGAAATCAGTCACATTGGGGCCAAATCTATTGATAAACATCTTCAAATTTACCTAGGCTGGTCCTTAGACATACATGCCCATGCTGGGCTACTACTTGAAGTCTTTCCAGTTTGGTAGGACATGCCAAAGCTTGTACTTTCTCGAGCATAATCCTCTAGAACAAAGGGTCATGGAGAAACTTTTGTAAAAAACTAAAGCAAGTTCAGTTTTGGTTAAGCAGTTATTTTCAGCCAGCATCAACTTCAGAAGAAATATTTTTAATCACAAAAAATGTATTAACTGACAGTTGTAATTATAAATCAATTTAAAATCATAGATTAAAATATCAAACACTAAACTATTACTGTATGGGTTCAGCAGCAATACAAAGGCCTCCAAGTAATAATACAATCTGTCATAAAAGTTTTATCTTCTCCCTCATATGAAAATCTTTTCTTCAACCATAAAAAAAATTGTAAAATTTATTTGCTTAAGTATTATTTTGAAAGACTTAGAAATCTGATCACTGAAAAGACCTACCAAGATTTCAGGGGACCAATAATAAAGCATATTACCTACTTCCTGTCAGAGAAGTGATGGACTCAAAATGCAGAATATTTTTAGACACAGGCAATGTGGGAATTTGTTTTACTTAATTATGTTTATCTGTTTAAAAGGATTTTATTTTTCTTTTCAATTGGGCACAGGGAGATGGGAGAGGAAAAGGGACTAGGGATAAGAAAGCTTCCAAAAAGGTAAGGACAAAGAAAAATAGCTTTTGAAGCATTTTTATAAAATTCAGTGAAAAGAATTAAAGACAGATAAGGACAGTTCTGAAAATTACATGTTGAATTTCTTGTATTTAAAAAAAAAAAGCAAGCTGTACGTAAGAGATACACTTTCATGTCATACTGTGCATATGAAGATGCCCATTTAATTTGATAAAATGTAAATTCAGAAAAAATAATTTAGAAAAAGAGGTAAACATTTAATAAAATCAGTGTAATGCCATGAGATATATAATTTCCTATGAAAACATTCTACACTGTAAAGACTCAAACTATTTATTTATGTGTTTAGTGACTAGTTTACCTTTAGATTATAATACATACTAATAATTGTAATTCTAATTATTCACTGAATATATCTTCAAAAAATGATAAAAAATAGGATTTCTAAAAAAGAAAAACTTTAATAGCAAAGTAATTCATTTCAATTTTGCAGCTCTAAAGATACATTTTTAACAGCTTGGTTAGGTTTTATTTTTAAATAAATAATTGTGCCAGATATTAAATTAAAAACTCTCCGTTTACCTCTCCTGAAACACCATTTTGAGTTCTCAACTCCAAATCCACTTGTTTAATGTCTTTTTCCCAGCTTTCCAAGTCCCTCACGAAGTCTTGCAGTTCCTCAGCATTATGCTTCATCTGTAACTGTAACTCAACCGCCTTGTTTGCCGAAGTCATTATGGTCTGCAAGGTTTTAGGAACATCCAACCTCTAATGAGAGTTTTTTAAAATGTATCGTTTATTTTCCTGAAATTAGAAATATTCTTATAGAAACAAAAAATAAGGATTCTTCCAACTACTTCAGATACAGTCAAGGCATAAAGACAGGAGAAAGAATAAAACAAAATTCATTAAACAGTATATATTCAATGGGTTTCACAAATCAGGGTACCAAATAAAGTATTTTAGTAGGGAAAATCTGATTGTGTAGTGAAATCTATGAGTGAAATATGAATGCATAAGAGCTCCTTATAGGCCCAAGCAGGACCATCTCTATATCTCGTATCATTTCCTTAGTTGTCTCTGATATTCCTAGATCATACCAATTCACCTGAGTTACCTACTAGAAAAGTACCTACTTTTTAAAAAACATTTTAAAGTTTATAGTTGGACCTTTGTTTGAAGTGGGTTTTTATTATTTCTCAAAAATGTCTAGCATATTTACAAAAGTAGGAACACTTTAAAAAGCCATGATTTCTTCAGAGTGGATAATTCCCTGTGCCAACTCAAATCGTAAGTCCTTTCTGCCTTAAAAGACATTCTTCACTAACTGAATGGCCAAAAAATTTTATCACCTGGTGGCCAATCTTCTAGAGACCAGATTGGTGATAGAGTGGCAGATACACCTCCATTCAAAGCCTTTCCAATTTGACAGGACCTGTTAAGAGTTTTAACCCTCAGGTAGCATCTATTTTGAGAACCCATGGTCACTTCCATGCCACACTGAGGCCTCAAATGAGGATTTTAGGACTCCAAATGCAAAGATGAATTAAAAAAAAAAATTCAAACCATCGAACTGGTGGCCACAGAGGAAAAGTGAAGATAAAAGAAAAAAAATTACTACGTAAAAAAATAGCGGAAAGAGAGTTGGCTGTAGAGTAGGAGGACCTGAGTTCAAATCTAGGCTCTGACACTTGTGACTTTTGGCAAATCACTTCCCCTCCCTTTCTTCATCTGTAAAATGAGGGAGCTGACTTCTCAAGGTCCCTCCCAAATACAGGTCTAGGATACTATGACCCTGAGTGAAGACAAACAGTAATTTACCTGCTTTTCAACTACTACTCATATCTTATCAAAAGCCACAAAATTAAAAACAACGGATCAGAGTTTGGAATAAAAAAGTCAACAATAATAAGATCAGTTAGCAACAACAGCAGAACATGAAAAATATTTCCAACATTTTCATTAAAAGTTAATGTAGTTTAGTTGTGAAACTAAACTCACAAAACAGATAAACTGGGGCATTCATATTAAAAAAATTCTTCATGATTACAAAACTTCTATCGATAAGGAAGTCTCCTTGTGTAACTGTATCAGGTCATTACCTAGTTGACCCAGAAGAAAGGAAACTGAAACTAAGGTGCTGGAAGTGCTAGGAAAACAAAGTGAAAAACAGGAGTCATCTCTGAAATTAATTCAACTTTTCAGGAACATATACTAGATAAGATCCAAGTGTCCTGCATAAATCCATTCATTAACTGCTCACCTTTGATACTTTTATAAGTTTCCTTATAAGGACAAAAGTGTTTACAGTAATTTAATTTCTATTAAGATAAACACAAATATAATAAACTATCGATTATTCAGAGTAACAGAGAAAATGGTTGTTACCCTTAACTACAAAAAAAAAATCTAGAAAGTATTATACTAGTGTCTAGTTTGAGAATCTTGCTTCATAATTCATTCACCTTCTTTTCCCAATAAATTATTTATTACAAGAAAACATTTGTATTGAATTTGAAGCTATATTGCTCCGGCCTCCAGTCATCTTTAGTAAAGCTTAGTTTACAGTCCCTATTCTATGCCTTAACAACTTGCAATGGAAGGCCACAGAGGCAAGTCATTTATTAAGTATCTACTGCATACCCAGGCAGAGCGCTAAGAGCTGGAGGTGTCAGTAAATGAAGAATGTACAAGAAGTTTGGGGATTTTAGAGGTCTAGTTCACTCTCACTTTATAGATTAGGAAAACGACCATTTTAATGTCTGCAACGTGCTTGACCTGTCATTTCATTTTCTCTCTACCACCCTAAGGGGAAAGCGCTATTATGGAAGTGGTAAATAAGGCTGAGTTTAGTCACTGGCCCAGGGTCACAGAGCTTATTAAGTGTCTGTGCCAGGAATAAAAAGGAAGGAAAAGGACGGTGCCTGCTCTTAAGGAGCTGACAGTCTACTAGGGGGCACAACATGCCAACGACTCTGCATCGCCAAGATACAGACAGGGTAGATGGGGAATAATCCACGGAGCGAAGGCAAAAGCATGAAGGGGAATGGGGGAGGGCTTCTTGCGGCCAGGACGTGCAGTCAGGAAGTCTTGGGCAGGATTCGAACCCGGGTCTTCAAGTCTCTAGGTCCGGCGCCCTCGCCACACTACGGGCACTTGTGTGCACCCAAGCTCGCCGACTCCGGATCCTACAGCTCACTACAGGGAGGTGAGGGCCCTCCCCCACAATCTGCCCCGGTCATCCCAAGAAACTTGGGGGGAAGGGAGGAAGGTGACAGTTCTGGAAAGTTCTGCTAACTGGCAGCTCTTCTGCCGGCCCATTCCGTCCGCTCACGCCCGTCATTTCACGCGTGGGATGAGGTCTGCGGACGCCCCGCCCCCGGCGGAAGGCTCCGCTACCCGGGAGACCCCATGGCCACCGCCGCCGCCGCCCCCCACCGCCGTCAACAAACGCGCTCCTCCCCTCCTCCCGCTCGGCTGCCCTCACCCGGGGCCTGACGCCGCTCCTCGTCTCGGTGCCCAGGGGCCCCGCGCAGTCGGCCTCCGGCTACCCCCGAGGGCACTGGCGCCTACTGTGCGCTGCGTACCACGACCTCCGCCGAGCCAGCGCCACTTCCCACAATGCCTGGCGCGCCCCGCCTCCCCGTGCCCGGGGAACGACGGGAGAAAAGCTCCAGTCCCCGCCTCCGCCCGCTCCGGAGCCTCGGTTTCGGAAGCCGGAGCCGGCGGCGTGTCTGAGAAGGGCGCCCCCTGCTGTCCGTAAACTGCTCTCCTGCAACAGCCTCCTCCATCTGGGGCTTTCAGGCTGTGGTGCCGGGCAGCGCGTCGGACGGGTCCTGAGGAACACCGAGTTCGAATCCTGCTCACAGACCTTCCGGACGCGGGACCCAAGTCCTTCGGCGGAGGCGTGATCTGCGCAGGCTCTCGAGGCCTACGATCCCACAAGTCAGCTGCCCTGATGGACAGTCGTTGGGACACCCCCTCCCCTCCCAGAGGCTAACCTGCTGTCGTCCGGCTCCGCTGGGGCCGTCCTTTTAATGGGGCAAGAGGAGGAGGGAGGCCTGGGCGAGGCGAAAGGAGAAAAGGTCATTTTGCATTTTTAAATGCATCTAAAAGTGCGTGGAGAAACGGAACCACCTAGAAAGTCACGTGTTGAGTTTATGCCTAAAAAGAAAAACAAACAGTACGTGACGGAACCGCAGCCCTTTTATTGGATATTTGTTGATTCAGAATAAGCACTTTAATTAAAACCAAAATAAAATCCCTTTCCCCACTTTTCCTCAAGGAGATTTTAAAAATTGAATTTTAGTTTTACAAAGGTCTGTCTTTTCTGCTTCCTTTTCTTCTTTGAGAAAGCAAGAAACACAAAACTCTTGTTAACAGTTTAGAGTTAAGCAGAATTCTCTCCTTGGCAGATATATATATTATATATATATATATAATATATATATTATATATATAATATATATATTATATATATATATAGTCACCATACCATCCTTGGCAGACATATATATAGTCACCATACCATCCTTGGCAGATATATATAGTCACCATACCATCCTTGGCAGATATACATATATATCTGCACGCAATTCCTTTTCTATTCCATTTTTCATGGTGACTACATATATATATATTTACCTCCGTCTCGGTATGGTATGACTATATGAGGTATGGTGACTATATATAAATATACATATATACACCTCAATCTGCACGCAATTCCTTTTCTATTCCATTTTCCATGGTGACTATATATATATATATATGTATATATATATATATACCTCAATCTCAGGTATGGTATGACTATATGAGGTATGGTGACTATATATATATATATATACACCTCAATCTGCACGCAATTCCTTTTCTATTCCATTTTCCATAGTGACTACATATATATATATACCTCAGTCTCAGGTATGGTATGACTATATGAGGTATGGTGACTATATATATATATATATATATATATATATATATAACACCTCAATCTGCACGCAATTCCTTTTCTATTCCATTTTCCATCATGACTCTTCCATATCTTTTGAGCTTTCCTCGAAGCTCCCAAGGCGCCTCCCTCACCCTATCCTTTGAGCTGAAAACCTTGCCTCATATATTACAAAAAAAAAAAAAAAATGAAACCATTCTCCGTGAGCTCCCTCTTGTCACTTCTCCCTCATCTCATATCCCTATTCCTTCTGCCATCATCTCCTCCTTTACCCGTCTCACATGATGAGGTGGCTTTTCTCCTTAGGTAGGCTAACTCTTCCACCTCAAGAGATCCATCCCATCTCCTCCAACCGATTACTCTACTATCGTTCCTACTCTGTCACTTACTTTCCATTTCTCCCTGTGTACTGGTTCATTTCCTACTGCCTACAAATATGTTCATGGCTCCCAATCCTCTAAAAACATTCATTTGATTCTTTCATCCCTGCTATTGTACTATATATCTTGTGTCTTTTTGGGCTAAGCTTCTTCTATAATCTAAAATCGATTCCTCTAACTTCTCTCTCACTGTCTCTCTGTGCCTCTGTCTCTCTGTCTCTCTCTCTGTCTGTCTGTCTTTCTCTCTCATTCCTGACAATCCTACTTCCAAATTCATACACACTCTGTGTGTTTATTCATTTCATGTTTCTTGTAAACAATAATTGCTGGATTCTGATTTCTAATCCGTTCTGCTATTATCTTCCATTTCTTGGTGCGAGTTCATCCCATTAACATTCATAGTCATGATTGCTAATTCTCTGTTTCCCTCCATCTTATTCTTTCATACTTACTTTCGTTTTTTTTTCTTTTTAAGAGTCTGTTTTGTCAATGCCTCCCTTAATGGGCCATCCCTCTTATTTCTCCTCCTTTCCCTTAACTTCTTCCCTTCCTTTTTGCTGTTGGATAACATGTGTTTTGGTGCCCATTTATGTGTTTATGTGTATTCTTCCCTCTTTTAACCAGTTCAGATTAAAATGAGGTTTGTGTTGTACACTTCCACCATTACCCCCTCTTTTGCGTACCCAGTTTATGTGAAATAATTTTCCCCATTCTTCCTTTCCCCTCCCAATGCTTCCAGTGCATTTCTCTCCTCCCCACACTCCCATTCCATTCTTTTTTGAGATTATCCAAAAGAAACTGAATCACATCCAAGCCCTCTGTTTAATTAGACTCTTTATATGACTTCGGGTGATGATAAAATTCTAAGAAGCTACATGTATCATTTTCCCATTTAAGAATATAAACAGTCGAGCCTTGTTTAGTTCCTTATGATTTCTCATTCATGTTTACCTTATTATGCCTCTCTTGAATCTTATACTTTCTATTGTTCATATAGAATTAAAATCATTTTTGCTGGGTAGGTTATTCTTTGTTGTAAACCTAGATCTTTTATATTCTGGGATATCATATTCCAAGCTCTCTAATTCTTTTGAAGTGGTGACTGCTAAATCTTGTGTGATCCTAATTGTGAGTTCCTATCACTCCATTTTATGCATAACATACTTTTAAGTTTAATTTGTATTAACATTTTTCCATCATTTTCTTTAATCTAGACAATCAACAAAACAATATAAAATAGTAACAGAACCTTATATGTATTAAGGGCCTTCTCTCATCTGTAGCATGGGGAGGGTAGCTGAAAAAGAGGCAGAATAGACATGTCTACTAGCTTCTACTACCCTCCACTTTTTTTCAAAGGAGACTCTCATTCCTGCCAGGAAGAGAAATAGGAAGTTGGAGCTAGAGGTCATTCTGCTCTCCTCAGAGAGAGGGAAGTACCAGACTAGAGTTATATCTATCTACTCCCTTAAATATTATTAGTCAAGGAAATACGATCAGGTTCTGACTTCTGATCACTGTTTGTCATTGGGGGAGAAATTGGACCTCAAAATCTATTCCCCAAGCTTTAAGGAGAAAAGCTTGAACCCTTTCCCACCTAATAGTGGAAAATGAACATACATAGCAAGTAGCCAAGAAACTCATTTATCCAAATTGTAGCAAAACAGAAATAAAAAAAGGTGTAGTTAGAAAATTATATATCAGACTATATAGAGTAAGGGAGCTCTTCCATTGGGAGTGAGGTAACAACTCAATGGAGAGAGTCTCAAATTTCACTCAAAGGGAAACTCCCAGAAGTCTCTAGTGTAATAAACTGTGGATAAGGAACATGATGAAGACTGGTGGCTCATCTCATGTCTTCCCAGAGAGATGTCCTTCAGTCTCATCCCTCTTCTTTCCTGAAACTGGAAGCTAGGAGAGAGCCCAAGGTGACTCAAAGAAGGTTGGAGTTCTTTCCACCAATAAGGATAGGGTTCTATGCTTATTGGCTTTGGAATAGGAGTTATAATATCAAGCCCTGATTGGTAGCATTTGTCAATTTCTGAGTTATAATGCTCACATTGAAAATTTAAAAACTGGCTGTTGTGAGTCTATAGAAGTTAGCTCCAGCACCTCCTTACATATAATACATTGCATAAAAGAATCCCAAGCCAAAAAGACCTTGACAGATTAGAAAACTAGGTTAAATCAATAATATCAAAATTAATAAGGAGATATATGTATATATACATATATATAAAGTTCTAAATTTGTAGTAAGAAAATCAACTGTATAATATGATGATGAGGAAGGTATGAGTAGACAACAATTCCTGTGAGAAATATCTAAGGGTTTTAGTGGACTTAATAAGTCATTACTGGGTCATGGCAGTAAAGAAAAAATAACGCTGTCTTAAGCCACATTAAGGAAAGCATGGTATGTAGATAGTGGCTGCATGGCAATCTGGCCTAAGAAGTGAGACTGAGATTCCACTGTGTGGAATTCCTGTGTGACCCCTGGCAAGTCACTTCATTCTCAGTCCCCCTCCAGCTCTCTAACAGAATAGTTGTCAATCTATACTGCATTAGTAGGAGTTTTCCTACACTATTTTTTTTAAAGCCCAGAGTAGTAATTGGGTTATGCTCTGCTTTGATCAGGTCATGAGTGAAGGGCTATGTTTTGGGAACTATTTTTTAGGAAAGAACTGGGATAACTACGGAAGAGAGCAACCAGGCTAGCCAGAGTCCTGGAGAAGATATTGAAAGAGCCTGTTGTATGAACTAGAGATATTTTAGCCTAGAGAAGTTAGCTACTGGCTAATCCTTTGAGGAGGGCTGAGAATATAGAAATTACAGCAATTTGGTTGCTAAGGAAAATTAGGGCAAAGTTCAGCACCTGCTTCACCAGCTCCATTCTACACCTGTTCATCTATCTCCCAAGGTGATCTTCATGGACTCTGGCTAGTAGCTAGGTGCATTGGGGTGGGGGAGGGGAGGGCAAGGTAGAGAGTAGGATGAGGGAGAAACCTCCTCCTCAGAGATCCCCTTGGCTGTCCGGATGAAATGCAGGTGTATAGGCTAGTCTGAACAGGTATAAGATAGGCATTTTGGTCAAAGTGAGCGCAAACTATAGTAGGGGGGTTGTGTTCAGGTTTTTTTTTTTTTTTTTACAGACAAATGCCTATGGATTTCCCCAGTCGGTAGCTAGCTGGGTTCAGGTGTGGTCTGGAATCACAAATTGAAATAGACCTGGGACCATAAGCTAAAAGAGCTGAAATCCCAGCCGACACAAATGCTATCCAGAAGATTCACCAGCAGATGGCAAAAGAGATCAGCAGAAAGACTGAACAACAGAAGCCACCTCCCCCTTCACTAACGCGAAAGAAATGACCGGAGGACGTCAGCTGCTATGCAGGGGAGAAAATAGTAATATCTGCTGAATCACTTCTGCCAATATCTCCTGGGTGTTTTCAATGGCCCATGCCCGACATGCTCTCCCTCCTCTTCTCTGCCTCCAGGCTTCTCTGGTTTCCTTCAAGTTCCAGCTAGAATGCCAATTTTTTCAGGAAACCTTTCCTAATCTTCATTCTAATGTCTTCTCTCTTTTGATTATATCCTATTTATCCTGTATATAGCTTTGTGTGTAATTGTTTGCTCTTTTTTCTCTTATTAGATTGTAAGTAGTTTATATGTAGCTGTTTGCATGTTGTTTCTCCTACTGGACTGTAATGAAAGGACTGCCTTTTGCCTTTTTTTTATATTCGCAGCATGTTCAGAACTGAATGCGTTATCTTTTCCCCAAAATATTGTACTTTTCTAAACTTCTCTTTTGCTACTGAGGTCACCACCATCCTTCTGGTTACCCAAGTGTACAATCTCAATGTCATCCTCCACTCATTCTCATACCCTATATCTAATGTATTGGCAAATGTTGTTGAGTCTTAGTATCCTCTCATCTGACACTCCCACTAGTGTATATCCTTATGCACTATAAGGTGTACAAGCCCTAAACACCTCAGTCCTGGACTATTTCAATAGCCTTCTACTTGATCTCTGCCTCAAATCTCTTCTTACTTTCAGTCCATTCTCCACTCAGCCATCAAAATGATCTTACTAAAGGTCAGGCCTGATCATGTCACTCCCCTAGTCAATAAATTCCAATGATTCCCTGTTGCTTCCAAGAGCAAATGTAAAATCTGCTGTTTGACCTCACCTTTGTGGTTACTGAACTCAGTATTCAGGATTACTCTCTTTCTCTGTCATCTCTCAATGCCTTTTCTATGAACCCTGAACCATAAATTTCAATTTGGAAGAATTACCTTTTGTTTTATTGGGATAAATTCTAATACTCTGGATCTGTTTTCTTACCAAGCTTTTGTTCTCTCAGTTCCCAGTCTCACTATTTGCATTCAAATAAACAGAATTAACACAGATTTTAATGGTCATCTGGATTTTAATGCATAGACACGTAAGTGTTGATAAAATGATTAAAACAACATGGTTTACTAAAATAGCAGCTTTAGAAGCCACCATGTTCTCCTACTACAAATGAAGGGAGAGGCATCAAGTGCTAGTGAACTGCCCCTCTATCCAATTCTCCATTAGGAAACAGGTAAAGAAAGTGTCTATGCCCCCCAAGGAAATACAAGAAATTAATCATAGCCCTGTTGCTGAATCTTTGATGGTTTCTGACCAGTTTGGGGATTCTGTCCTTAGCTCTTACTTGCCTTCATTGATGGGAACAGAGATGTCTCACAGTGTGAGCTCCACCAATGATCAATAATCAGTCCACCAATAAACATTTAGTAAGAGCCTACTATGTATCAGGCATTGTGCTAAGTACCCAGGGTACAAAAAGAAGCAAAATACAATCCTTGTCTTCAAGGATCTTACAATCTAATTATAGGAGAGTTCACCATAGAGATTCAATACTGGGGAGAGGGATTCTGGAGAGATGGCAGAGTAGGTCAGAAAATTCCAAGCTTTCCAGATTTCTTCCACAAATAAGACAGAGCATCACCTCAGGGTAAAATGTAAAGTGGTAAAAACAAAGAGTTGGAATGGAGCAGTGGTCTTCCTGGAACAACTGAAGAAGACCTTAGAAAAGACCTCAGGGATGGACATTTGGCCTAAGTGAAGTACAAATACCTCCAGACCTTAGCTTGGGTGGCAGCCTCAGTCTTGGCTACAGTATTAGGGTCATATATCTAAATAGGGAAGGATTGGAGAAGCCTCTGTTGTCCAGGAATGTTAGGCCCAGCTGTGATGGTGATGGGAAGGAGTTAGTCCATGTTGGGTGAGTGCAGTGGCAAAGGGGTGGGGACACTGCTGACTGTGGGCACTTACAGGAGAGCTGTGGCTCTGGTTTCCTTCCAGGCCAGAGTGGGGAGCTGAAGGTTACAGCTGGTGGAGGGAAGGGGTCCTCGGTGAGTGTTTGCAGCACAATGAGTCTGGGGGCCCCGGCTATGACTTAGGGGGAGAGGAGTGCCAAGGTTACTCCTATTCCCCTCAGAAACCAATAGTAAGAATGTGCCTGGGGTACCATTCCCCACACCCTGGGTGTAGAGTTAATTATAATGAGCTGCTAAAGGTAAAATAAAACAAAATAAGAGGGAATAAGGAAAGGGGAAAGAACTCAACCATAGACAGCTACTATAGAGATGGAGAAGATCTGGGTTCATATATAGAAGATGCTGAAGTAAAATAAAACAAAACCATGCCTAGCCCAAAGAACAACATCAAATGGTCATGTGCCCAAAAAGAGTTCTTGGAAGAACTTAAAAAGGACTTTAAAAATCAAATAAGAGAGATAAAGAAAATCTTAGGGAAAAAAAATAAGAGCAATGCAAGGAAACCAGGAAAATTATGAAAAGAAACGGGAAAAAAGAGATCCAGAATCTTGAGGAAGAAAACAACTTCTTGAAAACAAGAATTGGGCAAGGGAAAGCTAATGACATTATAAGACACAAGAAATAATAAAACAAAACCAAAAGAATGAAAAAATAGAAGAGAATATAAAACCCCTCATTAAAAAAAACTGATCTAGAGAACAGATCAAGAACAGATAATATAAGAATTATTGGACTACCTGAAAATTGTGACAAAAAAATCTTAATGCCATATTACAAGAAATAATTAAAGAAAATTGCCCTAAAGTTCTATAACAATAGGATATAGTAGAAATAGAAAAAAAAAATCCACCAATCACTACCTGAAAGTGATCCAAGGATGAAAACCTTCAGGAATATCATTGTCAAGTTTCAAAGGTCCCAGGTTAAAAAGAAAGTATTATGACCAAGAAGGAAAAAACAATTCAAATACTATGGAACCACAATCAGAATTACATATTCTAGAAGCCACCACACAAAAATACCATAGGCTTTGGAACACAATATTTTAAAGAACAAGAAATCTGGGATTATGGACAAAAATAACTCTCCATATAACATTTAGTATAATCCAGAATTTTAAAAAAATGTTTAATGAATTGAAAGACTTTCAGGTATTTGTTGCAAAATGACCTTAATGGAAAATTTAATATATAAGATCCAATTACATTAAAGATAAACATTAGAGACTAATTAAAGGGACTCAATAAGTTCAAGCAAATTTACTTCTTATATGTGAAAATGTTATCACTATTCTTAAAACTGTCATTAGTATTTGGATAGTTTGAAAGAAAGATTGGGGCTGAGTATGATGGAGTGATTCTAAAAAACAAAAATGTCAAAAAATGTAAAAGGTCAAAAAGGAGCTATTATCTCATACAAATGAAATATAAGAAGAAGAACTGATACAAAGGAAGCAGGTGGGGGTAAAGGGCTGGTAATGCTGGAACCTTATTCTCTTCACATCTAGGTTAAAGAGGGAACAACATATATATCTAGAAAAGTATTTGTAAATTAATAAAGAAATAAGAGGGCAAGGGGACAGGATAAAGCAGGGACTTTTAGAAGGGTGTGTAGATTAAGATTTAGAAGAGGAGGGAGAGAGAAAAGATAGGGACTCAGAGGAGTGGGTAAAATAAGGAGTAGGAGGGTAAGGGGAGAGGATTAAGGGGGAGATTCTTTTTTAAAAAGTTGTGGATTAGGGAGAGAGCAGAAGTAAACTAAAGAGGGGACAGGGTAAAAAGAGAGGCTGAGATGAACAATAGTGAGGAAAAATAGGATGAAGGAAAACACATACAAATAGTAATTATAACATTGATTGTGAATAGGATTAACTCATCCATTAAATAGAAATGGATTAAAAACCAGAATCCGACAATATGTTGCTTACAGGAAACATATCTAAAAATGAGAGATACACACACAGTTAAAATAAAGGGCTGGAGTAGAATTTATTATGCTTCAGCTGATGCAAAAAAGCAGTGGTAGAATCAGGATCTGAGACAAAGTTAAAACTAAAATAGATTTAATTAAAAGAGATAAACAAGGAAACTATATTATGATAAAAGTTACCATAGACAATGAAACAATATCAATCCCAAACCTATATGCACCAAATATTTTAGCATCTGAATTTTTAAAAGAAAAGTCAAATGAATTACAAATAGAAATAAATAGTAGTGCTATTATTGGGGGATTTTAATTTTCCCCTCACAGCACTAGATAAATCTAACCAAAAAAAAAAAAGTAAAGGAAGTCAATAGAATTTTAGATAAGTTAGACATGATAGATATCTGGAGAGAACTGAATGGAAATAGAAATGAATGTACCTTTCTCTCAGTGGTATGTGGTACTTCTACATAGACTGGCCACATATTAGGGCACAAAAATTTTGTAGAAAAAGCAGAAATATTAAATACTTTCTTTTCAGACTACAATGCAATAAAAAATTACATTTCACAAGGGACTGTGCAAACATAGGAAAAATCTAATTGGAGACTGAACAATTTAAACTTAAAGAATGAGTGGGTTAAAGAACAAATCATAGAAACAATCAGTAATTTCACTGAAGAGAATGACAATAATGAGTCAACATTAAAACTTAATCAGAGGAAAATTTATATTTCTAACTGCTTACATCAATAAGAGAAAAGAGTAACCAACTGAATTCGACATGCAATTTTTAAAAACTAGAAAAAGAAGAAATTACAAATCCCCTCAACACTAAATTGGAAATCCTAAAAAGTAAAGTGAGATTGATGCAATTGAGTGTAAGAAAACCATTGAATTAATAGAGTTTGTATTATGAAAAACCCAATAAAATAAACCCTTGGTTAATATGATTTTAAAAAGAGAAGAAAATCAAATTATTAGTATTAAAAATGAAAAGGGTGACTATACTACTAACGAATTTGAAATCAAAGCAATTATAAGGAGTTATTTTGCCCAATTATATGCCAATAAATTTAACAATTTAATGAAATGGAAGAATATTTACAAAGATATAAACTGCCTACGTCATTAGAAGAGGAAAAAGAATACCTAACTAGACCGATTTTAGAAAAAAGAAATTGAACAGGCTGTAAATGAGCTTCTAAAGAAAAAAAAAACACCAGGACTAGATGGATCTACAAGTGAATTCTATTAAACATTTAAAGGCCAACTAATTCCAATATTTACTAAATTATTTGGAATAATAGGAAAAGAAAGGGTTCTTTCAAACTCCTTTTATGAAACAAATATGATACTGATACCTAAACCAAGAAGAGTAAAAACAGAGAAAGAAAATTATAGACCAATTTAATTAATAAATATGGTTGCAAAATTCTTAAATAAAATGCTAGTTAAAAGATTACAACAATGCATCACAAAGATTATACATAATGACCAAGTGGGATTTATGCCAGAATTGCAGGGATGGTTTAACATAAGGAAAACTGTAAACATAATTGATTATATCAGTAGCAAAAGTAACAAAAATCATATAATTATATCAATAGATCCATAAAAAGCATTTTATAAAGTTCAATACTCGTTCCTATTAAAAATACTTGAAAGTTTAGGCGTAAACAAACTTTTCTTCAAATTGATAACAAACATTAACCTAAAACCACCAGTGATTATTACTTGAGGGTAAGCAATAAGCCTTCCTAGTAAAAATCAGCTGTCAAACATAGATGCCCATTGTCACCAATATTATTCAATATTGTATTCGAAATCCTAGTAATAGCAATGAGAGAAGAAAAAGAAATAGAAGGAATCAGAATGGGCAATGAGATAATAAAATTATCTCTTTTTGCAGATGGTATGATGATATACTTGGACAATCCTGAAAATTCAGCTAAAAAATTTATTGAAATAATTAATAATTTTAGAAAATTAGCAGGATATAAAGTAAACCCACATAAACTGTCAGCATTCCTATATGTCACCAACAAACCGTGCAAGAAGAGATAGCTAGAGATACTCTATTTAAAATAATTCTATATAGTATAAAATACCTTGGATCACATCTGCCAAAACAAACCCAGAAACAAAAAAAACCTTTTACACAAATAAAATCAGATTTAGATAAATGGAGAAATGTGAATTGTGCAGGTAGGCGGAGTCAATAATGACAATTTAACCTAAATTAGTCTACATATTCAATGATATCCCAATTAAATACAGAAACATATTTTTACTGAGCTGGGAAAAAATAATAACAATTCATCTGTAGGAAAAAAGGTCAAGGATATCAGAACTAATGGGGAAAAATATAAAGAAAGGAAGTTTAGCAGGACTAAATCTTAAACTATATTATAAGACAGTAATTATCAAATTACCTGGTACTGATTAAGAAATAGAAAGGTAAATCAATGGAATAGAGTGGACATACAATTTTCAGCAGCAAACAAATATAGTAACCTAGTGTTTGACAAGTGTAAAGACTTAAGTTTTGGGACAAGAATATATTATGTAGTAAAAACTCTTGGGAAATCTGGAAAACAGTCTGGCAGAAACTGTACATAGACCAATATCTTAAACTATTTACCAAGATAAGGTCAAAATGAACACATATTCTAGATATAAAGGGAGATATAAAAAATTTGAAGAACATGAGACATATTACCTATCAGACTTATGGACAGGCGAACAATTAATGAAGAAACAAGAAATAGAGAACACGATGAGTTTTGTAAAATGGATAATTTTGATTACGTTAAATTAAAAAGGATTTTTATAAATAAAACCAATGTAGCCAAGATCAGAAGGAAGGCAGAAAACTGGAGGAAAAAATTTATAGATAGTTCCTCAGATAAAGATCTCATATCTCAAATATATAAAGAATTTTGTGCAATCTGTAAGAATATGAGTCATTCCCCAACTGATAAATGATCAAAGGATATGAACTGGCAGTTTTTAAATGAAGAAATCAAAACAATTTATAATATGAAAAAAATGCTCTAAGTCATTATTGATTAGAGAAATGCAAATTAAAATAACCCTGAGATATAATTTTATGCCTATCAGATTGGCTTAAAAATAGAAGGGGAAAGCCACAAATGTTGGCAGAGATGTGGAAAAATTGGAACCTTAACTCATTTTGGATCTTTGAGTTGATCCAACCATTTTGGAGAACAATCTGAAATTATGCACAAAGAGGTATTAAACTGCTTATACCCTCTTACCAGCAATACCACTATTAGGTCTATTTCTCAAGGTGATTAGAGAAAAAGGAAAATAACCTATATGTTACAAAATATTGATAGCATTGCTCTTTGTGGTGTCAAAGAACTGGAAATTGTAGGGTTGCACATCAATTGGGGAATGGCTGAACAAGTTGTGGTATATGTTTGTGATGGAATGTTACTCTTCTATAAGAAATTATAAGCTTGATTTTAGAAAAACATGGAAAGAATTGCACGAAATAATGAGGAACAAAATGAGCAGAACGAAGAGAACATTGTATACAGTAACAGCAATATTGTTTTTTTAATTTTTTTTCAGCAATATTTTAAGAACAATACACACACACACACACACACACACACACACACACACACACACTTGTGCCTAATGGTAGCCATCTCTAGGGGTGAAGGGAGGAAGGGAATATATGTATATCTGAAAAGAATAGCACGTTGCATATAACAGATCTGCAGTTTCAGGTGCAATCTTCTTTTCTTCTATTCCACTTTGTAATAGAAATGCTTGTTTTATTTGTTAAGATCAGGAGTGAGAGAGAGTGAGAGAGAGAGAGAGAGAGAGAGAGAGAGAGTCAGTAAGGGATGCTGCTGTGGTATTAACCCTCTTCCGTTCTTTACCTGTCTTCCTACTCATTGACTTTTTCCTTTCTCTTTGTTTCTCTATCCCTCACGTATTTGAGGTTTTTTTGTTTGTTTTGCTTTGTTTTAATACCCACCAGCTCTCTTCAAAGTTAGTCAAACAAAAAGGGCAGTTTACCCTCAGGTGAAATTTCCTGGTGCACAGTTTGGCTCATGGACTGCTTCACCTGCAGGCAACTCTGTCCAGTCTTCTCTTGATTTGTGTCCGAGTCGTGTTTGAGGAACTCCAAAGCCTTTTTTAACAGTGAAGAAAAGTTGACAGTATTAGGCAAATAGTTTGGAAAAAGAGAAGTTATAATGTAAGTATTAAGTATTAAGCTGTTTTATGTAATTTGCAGTCTCCAGTACTAAGCAAATCAAATTACCCTACCAGGTACCAAAAGAACTTGCAGAGATGATTATAGAACCAGTCTGAAGCAGAATAAGGAATATAGAATGAAAGAAATGTCAAAGAGATGTAGATGAGAAAATGACTTCATTTTCCAAAGGGAAGTGGGGAGATGTTTTTAGAAGCTAACCACCAATGAGTTTGTAATCCCTAGCATGCAAACATCTCAGCTGATGAACACTGGTCTATCTGCTACCCCATACTAAGGGATAAGATAATGGAAGGAGAAGGGGGAGGGGAGAAATTTTATATAACCTGTGGCTCAAAAGGTCAATAATATGGGACTTTTCTCCTCATTGGAAATCAATGCCACATACTTGCATAAGGGGTAGGGTGGAGTGTGGGAGCAGGAGATAGGAAAGAGATTTTCAGTCCTTTCAGGTTTCTCAGGCTCTCTAACTTCTCTGCCTTCCAGGGTCACAAGAGATAAAATGCAGGTGATTCTAACCTGTCTTCAGAGCCATAGAAGATTTTGAGAAGAAGCAAACATAGGACCATGACCCTATTCCCAGGAGGGCGGAGCCAAGATGGCAGAGTAGAAAGACTCACCTATGCTAGGTCCGAACCCACAGCCCATGGATTTCCTCTAAAAAGAACTCCCAACAAATTCTGGAACAGTGGAAGCCGCAGCAACACAGTGAAGGAGATTTCCATTCCAGAGAGCCCTGAAAAACTGATCCCAGGGGTCCATCGTGCCCCGGACAGGAGTGGAGCCCTCCCCTGCCCCGGCCACGCGGCACTGACAGGAGTGAGCAGATCCGAACAGGCATCAGGGACGGAATCTCCAGCGGCCACGAAGGTCCCTCCACCCACAGACATACAGGTCAGTGAGAGAGATGGGCTGAGAGGGGAGTGGGGTGTCTCTGGGACTTGGACCCCCTCAGAAGGCAGCGGCAGAGGCAGTGGCAGAGGCTGCAGGCGGCCAGAGGCTCCTGGAGTAGGCAGGAGCTCAGCAGCAGCTCCATTACAAAAGGTCTCTGCATAAACCCCCTGAGGGAACTGAGCCTGGGAGGCGGCCCTGCCCCCACCTGAGAACCTGATTTAATCTTACCCTGAATAGCAGCGAGGCCTGCCACCAAAAGCCCTGAGGCTGGGGAGCAGCATTTGAATCTCAGACCCCAAGCACTAGCTGGGCGGACCTAGGCCAGGGTGGAGAGGACTCTCAGAAGTCAAGTAACTGGCTGGGAAAATGCCCAGAAAAGGGAAAAAACTAAGACCATAGAAGGTTATTTTCTTGAAAAAAATGATTCCAACCTTCATCTCTGAAGATGAAGAAGAAGAAAACTGC
>CM053770.1:175140102-175174243 GCA_028658325.1 Potorous gilbertii
AAAAGGATTTTGAAAATCAAGTTAGACAGGTGGAGGAAAAACTGGGAAAAGAAATGAGAGAGATGCAAGAAAAGCATGAAAAACAGGTCAATACCTTAATACAGGAGGCCCAAAAAAATACTGAAGAAAATAACACCTTGAAAAAAAAATGACCCTATTCCCAGCTTTCTATAGTTATCCTTTTTCTAGAGTCTCTAGAAACAGAGTATATTGTGGATTCTAGATAAACCACAATAATCAATGCATTATTGGATCTAGCAAAATGAGGAGCAAAGAATAGGCTTATCTGGTCTCTACCAGTTAGAGTATTGAGATTGTGTCCTAGGCACTTTAGGGTAAACCTGGCTCAACACTGAAGGAATTTGGGGCTTTGGTATGATACAGCAAACCTATAATGGTCCCTGATCCACATCCACACACCTCCCCCCAACCCTAAGTCAGTGACATTTGTAGCAAGGCAGCATGCTATGTTGCTTAAAAAAGAAAGCCAATCCCCAGATCACGCTCTTCCTTCCTGTTTCTTGAAATATACCACAGTAACTCTCCTTCCCTGGGCTTCTCTTGTGGGTCTGGGAAGGGCTTGTGCCCTTCCCCCACGGTGGCAGATTGCTTGTATATGACACTTATAACAGAGAGTCAGCTAAGAAGGTTGAGTCTTGGGCCTTGAGTTTCCTTTTCTGTTTTGCATTTCTTTCTTCCCCTAAGTATAGGGGACTAAATCCCACATCCAGACTCAGAGTCAGTCTCAGAAACTGCGCTTTGCAGATCTCATCAAACTGCCTCTGGGGCAGAGAATTAGGATCTACTTCTGAGTAGATGTCAACATGACCTTGTGGGACTGGAAAGGCAAGAATCAGAAATGTTCATCTGATGAAGACAAGAGGTATAGGGCCAGGGAGCCCAGGCCTCTCAAGATTCCACAAACACTTCAAAGAACACAGACACACCAGGGTAAAGCATGCTCCTGGACTGGCGCTAAGAGGGGAGCAGAGGCAGACAGGGAGAGAGAGGGAGGGGCTCTGGTGGGAGGGGGCAGGGGAGGCTCTTGTTTGCAAGGTGAGCAGAGTTAATTCTGAGGATTTATGGCACTGCTTGGAGGAAGTGAGGGCACTGGAGTGGTGATGGAAGGGACGAAGAAAGAGAGAGTGAAGGAGGAAGGGAAAGGGAGGGGAAGAGAGAGGAGCCATCATTTGACCTTTGAGTCTTCTTTGATTTTTGAAATCATCAATTCCATGCAAGAACTGGCATCTGTAATACTCTTGAGGTAGTTGCATCAACATCCAGTAGGGTGTCCAAGGCAGTGAGGGAAGACCACTGATGTGTCCACTAATGTGGTTTGAATAAGCTTGAGAGCAGATAAATTACTTTCTAAGCTGTGTCCTATAAAGATGGTGCTGAACTGAACATGTTAAAAAATACTGCCTGGACTGCAGGTCATTTCCTGTTATCCTGGAAAATTTGATTTTTCAATCTACAACTCTGTTATCTGGTTCAAGAAGCTGGGAGTATTTGGGTCTCTCAGTTGGAGCTGACTTGAGACAAATTTCTACACAGGGGAAGATGACCAACAGGAGGAGGATAAGTCCAGCCCCTAGCCCAGCTTGCCAAATGACATGGACATTGTTTGGATGGTACAGGTCAAAGGTGAAATATAAAATATCTGTTTAGCAATCCCACCAGTTACTTCATATACTGAAATTTAAGCTTTAGCTTCCCAGTGGAATACAACAGTAGTTCTATTACTTTTACTGCTAATTTAAGTTTTGTGTCCATTAAAGTTTGTGGGTTTTGCAAATGTTTTCTGTAAAAGAAAACATATAGTTGTCCTATATATCTGATCTAAATTGTACATTAAGTACCAATGTATTCCCTCTTTTGGGGAGACTCTGGATATGAGACAAATATAACTTTAAGCAATTATCTTCAGACCTCCAAGGAAAGTACAATAAAGAACCAGAGAGTGGTTCTTTAGGGGCCAGATTCCACCATTGATTAAACCTGATTTAAAAAAAAAAAAAAGATTGGGCCTAGAGCTAAGAGAAAGCTTAGTAGAGAAGGAAAGGGTGACTGTCTCAGCACCCCTGGTGCTACACTATAGAGGTGGTTTGCTCTCTTCTTAGGATAGATACTCTGCGCTTCTTTGGTGAGAATTTTCAGGAACAGCTCTGGACTGAACGTCTACTTCTACTGGTAAGTTAAAAAAACATAAACAACAACTAGTTTGATATGCTAGATAATAAACCAAGTTCCCAAAATTTCAGGCATGGGAAAGATACAAGCACGTAGTCTTAATGCTTCACCTTCCATATCCTACACTCCTTTCCTCCTGGTAGGCCAGTCAGCTAAGGAGTCACAAGCATCAGAGCTCTCCCAGATAACATCGATTATAGCCTGGGTTGATCAGGGATGTCTCAGATCAGGGTGGATTCTCTCAATCAACTTAATGAAATTTCAGTGTGTAGGTAGACCCATGTCAGAATCCTAGTTCCTTTTCTACCTTCCACCCAACCTCCCTCCCCCATAATTTTGTAATAAATAGTATAGATTTTTTTCAACAACATGTAATCTAAACAAGGAAGAATACTACCCTACAGATGGAAAACCAATCCCATGCCATCGTGGGCCAAGAGATCTGAACCTTGCTAACCCTTCATGATACTGTGGAGTTGCTTTGGACAGTACAGATCTGAAGTGAATGGGGACATAGACAAATGTTTATTTTTTAAAATCTATTATTTGTGATAACCAGGATGAAAAATCAAAAGTGTAAAACCATTTCAGGATATGCACACAATCATTCAATTAATCAACAAGTATTTATTAAGTGATTACTATGTGCCAGGCCCTATCCTAAGCACATGCAGACGTAACAGTAAAAACCAGAGAAAGAATTGTGGACCCATTAAGGAATCCAATTATGCACATATGTCAAACACCATCATGACTGAAGTGACTTGAGGAAACTATTAAACAGAAAGGCATTGATTAGAAGATTTTGCTCATATCTGGTTGGGACATGTAATAGGGAACTTGAATAACATATTACCCAATTAAAAGTAACAAAAAAAACACAGAAAAAGAATTCAGAAAACAAAAATATATCAGAAAATTGAGATTCCCTCTATTGGTAATTGAAAGCAAAGGTTACAAGTTTCAGGCAATCTAAGGAGTCAAAGCAGAGCTAAACAAAATGAAACAAAACAAAAACCCAAAATAACAGCAACAATTCAACATCAAACAAAACTTTATTACAGTGTCATGAAAAGTAAAGAAATTATAGGTGAGAGAGGACCCTCACTAAAGAAGAAGAGTATGGACAACTTCTGCCTATCTCTGGTTATAAGAAATGTAATACAATGAAAACATGTATTGGATCAAACAAAAACAGAAAGCTGAGCACTGCCAGTATAATGAAAGGTAGAAGAATCATGTCAAAAGAGATAGAAACTAGCTTTTCTTCAAAACCACAAAGCAATAGGGCCAGATAAACTACATAGTCATTGGCTCAAACACTTCACAGTCACACACGGATTAAAAGCTTTTTTAGCTGTTCAGGCATAAGTCTGATCTCATCTTTCTTAACAGAGGACATGACATTTCTACTAATAAAAGATAAGAACAACATTCAAAATACATCATGTCCTTCAAACAAAAGCATTCACAGCTTGTCTCACAAGAAAAAAAATCTATAAACACAAGGAAACAATATATCATCTAAGGAGAAAAACGGGTGTGCTAAGAGTCCCAGGAGTATAAAGAACAACTTATTATCTATTTGGTAATTAATTGAACATGTCACAAAAAGTACTGTGATATTTTAGTATAAATAAAAACACTGTCTTTATTGATGATCACAAGTCCTTTGATTTATTCCTTTGATATGTGTCTTATTTGTGTATTGCACATTTACAAAAACAGACTCAAGTATTGTGTGAATGATGCTTATGTGGAAAACTGTTTCTTAAAACCATGCCACTGACATACCAAGTCTGGATTGATATAAAACATGGTATTTTTCAGGGAGATTGTTTAAGTCCATCATGGTTCTGTCCAGTCTTGAATCTACTACGATCTATCCTAAATAAAACTAAAAATCTTATTACTCACTTGATGTCAGTGGATGACATCAAGCTATATGACTCCGCCACAAAAACATGTTAAACAGGTCTTTCAGTATGTATCAATATTGAGGTTGGCCTTGGTAAGTGTAACATTATTTTTATTTGTATCATCTCATTCTCTCTTTTTAATGAAGGTCAGAGAGAGACAATCCTGGCCCAAGTTGGTATCCTGTTATTTTTCTTTTGTATTTACTGTGCTACAGATTATTTCAAGGTGCACAAAATAATTACTATTTGCAGCTGAATAAAAGTATTAGGAGGTAGGGTCCTTTTCTGTAGACTTTCTGATAGCATCCTTGGTACAACTCATAGCAGACAGGAAAACAGGGATCGCATGCATCTCGCTCTGTTCCTGCATGATTTTAATCTCCTCTGCTAGGTTTTCATATTGTGAAAACTTCTTGTTCCATGGAGTTTGGAGATTAGGAAATTTTGGTATAGCTAAAGCTATTAAAAATAGAAGTGTTTGTGGATCAATGCTATGCCTAGACAATTGTGGGTGACAGTTTTGTCTGTGATAATTACCTATTTTTAATATGGTTTATTGGTTGAGTTCTCCAGTATATTTGAAGTCTGTATTGGTGGAATATATATATATATATATATATATATATATATATATGTAATATACATATATATATATGTACATGTATATATATATATGTATGTCTATATATGTATATATGTATTATTCCTATTATTGGTGTTGTTCCATAACATATTGATGTTTAAAAAAAAAAAGCTATCTTGCTCTTCCACTTACAGATTTTATCCACTAGTCTGCACTGCAGAAATACTAGAGGACATTAGTCTGAATATTCCTCTCTTGTGGTAGTGATGAGTTTTTCCCCTAATTTAAATCTTTCCTCTTTTTCTTTTTTTGGACTTTTCTGGGCTTGAGAACCTTTGCTCACACAAGTCATTTTCTTGATAAAACTCCAGTTCAGATGGATGTATAATACCTCCCAACTCTAGGCCAGAGCTAGATAGGGCAGACAGCTCCACCGCTCAGGAACCTCCAGTATCCCTCATGTTCTTTCCTTGCCCAGAACTCTAATTTGTAGATGACACCACATAGGCTGTAGCAATGTACTTCTTGCCATTTCCGTAGGTGATCTTGTCCCAGGAATACGTCTGGATGGCCAAGGGGTACCCACCTAGGCTCAAATGACACCTACAGAAACAAAACCCACAATCATAGATGTCTTCTATTCTTTCGAAACTTCTGACTCTAGGCTACAGTTCAGGAAATCCAATAAAACAAGGATCTCTCCTGTTTCTAAATATCTGAGAAGATAATGTAGCAGTTTTCTTTGATTATATTTTCTGGTGCCTTAAGTCCTGATAGCTAGGAAAGCACTTTGTAAACCTTAAAGTGCAATAGATTATAGGGATTATTATTATTAATTACTACTTTCAATTTCTTCTACAGTTTCAACCCAAGAACCTTTATTCTTCATCTAAGGGAAGAAGGGAACAGAGAAAGAGAATTGTAGAATTTTAGAACTGAAGGCCTAAATGTTAAAGAATTTGCCCAAGATCAAATATTTCCTTAGATTCATAGAGTTTTAGAGGTATTTTAAAGGTCATCTAATTCAGTCCCCTCATTATACAGATAAGGAAACTGAGACCCAGAGAAATGAAGTTCTGGTGATACTCAAGATACTGGGCAGCTAGAAGGTGACCATCAGGCCTTGAGTCAGGAAGACCTGAGTTTAAATCTGACCTCAGATACTTACTAGTGGTGTGACCCTGGGCAAGTCACTGAATTCTGTTTGTCTCAGTTTCCTCATCTGTAAAATGAGCAGGAAAGGCAACGGAAAACCAATCCAGTATCTTTGCCAAGAAAACTCCAAATGGGGTTATAAAGAGTCGGACACACTGAAACAACTGAACAACAACAGGTCTAATAGTCCTCCTTGTGTTAAGACTGCTAGTTCATCCTACTTATTATTTGTATCATGTATGTATTTTACAACTTCCTTTGTTACACTATGGAGGGATTAAAGATTTTTACCTTAAATGAAGTGTATTTGAACTTTTGAAGATTAACTTAATGAGGTTGGAAGGATCTGGGTCTTTCAATTGGCGTTAACTGGCAGGTGTTTCCACTGGACTAAAAACCTATAAGACTTATGGGTAGGAGTGTGCTGGAAAATATTTAACAATCAGCTCTGGGGGAGTGTTAAATTTAATCTGAATTATTAGTATTTTCTTAAGTCTAAACAATAAATCTAATCCTGATTTAAAGAGTCTGATGATTTCTGAGAAAAATATAAATGCTCACACTGAAAATTTAACAATTGATTGCTTTGAGCTGGCTCCAGTATACCCCTGCTATGAGGCACATGAGAGCTGTTTTTAAGTATCTGAAAACCTATGTCCTATCCCATGGAAGGAAGACTGTCCTAAGTGTTAGGACTACTTCTCAGGTATGCTGTAAAAGGGATTTTTGTTGTTCCAAGTCAGACTAGATGACATTGGAGTTTCCTCCCATCCCTAAGCTTCACTGATCCTGTAAAGTTGCTTAATTCAAGGTCACAGGTCAGAGGCAGCAGAGCTAGAATTCAATGCCACGTCTTCTGAGACTCAAAGAAAGTTATGTACACTCCTAATCCCAGAGCCAATTTGTGGACTGGGACCCAGGTCTCCTGCCTCCCTTTCCATTGTGAAGACTGCTATCTATTCCTCAGCCCGTTGTAATATTCCTGACTAGCCTGGTACTTACACTCTGCCAGGCCTGCTGATGAAGCACAAGGAATAGAGAGCGAACTCAAACTCAGGACTGCTGCCGATGAAAGCTGAGCCCACTTCTTTGTAGTAGCCATCCCAGTTGAATTGCATTCCCAGCACGTCAGGATAAGAGTCCCACTGCAGAGAGAAGAGGAGGAAGGGGATGAGCTTTGGGAAAGGGGAAAGTTAGCCAACCTGAGACCTATGAAGTAGGAAGAGGGGGTGGCAGGGACATAACTTTGGAAGGAAATACCTTAAGTCAAGTCAGCTAAGCTTTAGTGACCACCCATTATGTGCCAAATATTTATAGGGATCATGGTTCATAGGAAATATTTGTATTCCTGAGATCTGGTAACGTCTTAGTGAGGCCAGTTCCCATCCTACAAAAATCTGCTTAAGTAAGAGCAAAGAATAGAGAAATTCTGGTACAAAGGAGAAAAAGCATCTTGCATCTTATTTTCAAGCCCACACTTGGAAAATGAAAATCATTTATTGTCTTCCAAAGATATCCTGGCACAATTTTTTTAAATACCCTTTGACAAGTCATGAAGATATCAATCAATCTGGACAGGCTGAAGCTTCTAGTCATTTTCATAGCTGCTGGGGGAAAAGTCATTGTTGGCAGAGTGAACAAAGCAGAAAGATAACTATGATCTATTTGTTTTCTTCTCTGAGCTAGAAAACATTTCCCTAAATGTCTGAAAAAAACCTGTGGTATAGGAATACAATGGAGTATTATTGTGCTGAAAGAAATGATAAATATGATGGATTCAGAGAAACTTTGGAAGACTTACATAAACTGATATAGAATTAAAGGAGTAGAACCAGGGAAACCATTTGCAAAGGAAATATAATAATATAAAAGAGAACAATTTTGAAAGATTTCAGAGCTCTGAAAAATGTCATCCCCAATCATGATTTCACAAGACTGATGATGAAAACATGGTTTCCACTTTTTGGCACAGGAAAGTGAGGGAATAGAGGTTAAGAATGAAACCTACGTTTTTATACACAGCACTTGGGTGAATTTGTTTTGCCTGGCTATACTTATTTGTTATCAGGGAAAGCTTCTTTTAGGGGTAAAGGGCAAGTTAGTAAGTAATGATAGAGATGACCCCTCTCAAAAAAAAAGGAAAGAAAAAAGGATCAACATTTTAAAAAAATCAGAAGAAAACAAAAACTTCAGAAAGACACACAAGACAAATAAGGCATTTTAAAAATGTCATCATGTTAAATTTAATATATACTTTAAAAAGCCTAACTATATGAAATAGAAATTCATGATTTCATATACAATTTTCTTTATGTATTAAAATGTTTGTATTTGTTGATGATCAATAAAATTTCAAAATAAAAATAACCTTTTAAAAGAAATATTCCCCTTAAGCAAACTCTCTTTCTTGTAGCCTTTATTTCAGTCAAACTGGCCTCTTCTCCATAATTTCCCACTTCGTGCTTTTGCCTGCATTGTTTCCTATGTCTGGAATGTTCTCCCTCCTGATTTCATTTGCTGAATTCTTACCCATCCTTTAAAATTCAACCCAGAAACTGCCTTCCCTTATCCCCCTGCCAGCGACACCTTTCCCCTCAGGGTTCAAGTGGCCTAAAATGCCGCTTGCTAATGCACATGCCAGGCAATATTCTACACTATAGTTTTTCTTTGTATATATATTTGTTTTCATATGGTGTCCTCCATTAGATTGTAAGCTCCTTGAGAGAAGCTGTCCTTTGCCTCTTTTTGTCTTCCTCATGCTTAACTCTGTGCCTACAGTAAGTGCTAAATAGATGTTTATTTTTTAATAATTATCAGTCTACCAGAGCATTAGCTCCAGGAATACAGTCTTTTTAGCTAATGTAACAGTTTCTCCAGATCCAGCATAGGATTCGGCATACCTTGGGTGCTTAATAACTGTAACCATTTGTTGAATAAGTAATTTTCAGTCGTCCCTGGCAGTTCTTGGGCTTTTTTTCTTTTGAAGTGAAACAAAGAGAACAACTATACATGTGCCTACCTTTCGAGTACCCTCAAACTAAGCTGGCTCTCTGGAAGATGAGATTGCTTACCATCCCCCATATTGAACTGCTGATGGAGAGAAAAACAATGACAACTTTGGCACCTCTAGGTTGGAGGCAATGAAGGGGGAGAGTGAGGACACCTAATAAGCCTTTTTCCATCTATAAGAGCAATCCTCAGGACTCACCGGTCCATCGTAGTTGTGGCTATAGTAGTCGACCAGACCTTCCTTCTCCTGCAGGTAGAAGCGGATCCAGTTATGGAATCCTGTGACTTTCCCCTTTTTCACTTCACCTAAAATAACCAAGAATTTCAGGGTTGATCACTCATCTTGAGACACCTCTGAGATTCCAAGAATGTTTTACTTCATGGGGATCATCATGCTTAGATCCCTGAATCTTAAGTTGAGTTTTCCATCATTCCAGATAGATATGAGTCTCTTCACAACTTTCCTGAACTTTCTTTCTCAGAATCTTCTACTCCCCACATTCAGGAAAATTTTTCCTTTGTGTTTATTTACATACTGGCTTCAAGTTTTTGAGATTAGTCTCACTCCTGGAACAGGCCTACTCCCGTTCTCCAAAGGTAAGGAGCTCTGGTTGTGTTATAAGGCTAAGACTAAAGAAATCAGGTAGTCTACAGACGGACTTGAGGAAACATGGCGAGGAGATAATCATAAACACTTTTTTCACCTTTGTAAACTGAAAAGCAAAGATAACAAAATGACTAGAATGCTACCCAGAAACAAATCTTCCCTACAGGGTCTCCTGCTAGAAATAGTGTTTAGAAATTCCAGTGTTCAGAGTTCTTCTGGGTTCTTCTAGGGGAGAGACTGCCTCAAAATAGCATCCTAGTCTTCTCTAGCTTGGAGTGGTTGGGGAAGAAAATGAAAAGGAACAGGAAAAACTCCTTCCCATCCATTGGCATGGTTTCAAGTTCTCTGGTCTGAGTTGGGTCCCTCAGACCTTTGACTTAGAGAAATAAATAGTCTCCCACCACCTTCACCTCAACTGTCAAACAGAAAAGCCTTACCTGAGAAAACATGTTCAAAGCCACTGGAGTCACCCTCATCATTACCACGGGAATACAGCCCAAACCACATGTTCTTTAGGTCACTGACAAATTCCTGCTCTGAGCTGTATCTGTCTGGGGAAATGACACAGACAAATAAGAACCTGGGAACTGGCTTGGGCCAGATTTTTGTTGTCAGAGGAGAGGAAAGGATTTCAGGCTCAAACCACTAAGATGCTAAGGGGTTTTAATCAAGCAACAAATATTAATTGAGATATGTAGTATATAGGCAATATGGTTTTAGGTAAATAAAGAGTACATATCAAAAAAGGATTACTCCACTCAAGGATTTATAATCTAATGGCAGAGGAAAGATTAATACACATAATAGGAAACAATATATTATTCTAAACAATCATACTGTTGTAGGGGATATAGGAAAATTGGGATACTAATGCACTGCTGGTGGAATCATGAACTGATCCAACCATTCTGGAAAGTAATTTGGGATTATACCCAAAAGGTTATAAAACTGCATACTCTTTTAATCTAGTAATACAACTACTGGGTCTGTGTCCCAAAGACATTAAAAAATAAAAGGAAAGGAAAGGAAAGGAAAAGGACATATATGTACAAAAGTATTTATAGCATCTCTTTTTGTGGTCAGAAAGAATTGGAAATTGAGAGGATACCCATCAATTAGGGAATGGTTGAACAAGTTATGGTATATGATTGTGATGGAGTACTATTGTGGTATAAGAAATGATGAAATGATGAGCACAATGCTTTCAGGAAAACCTGGAAAGACTTACATGAATTGGTGGAAAATGATATGAGCAGAACCAGGAGAACATTGTATACAGGAACAGTAATATAGTACAATGATTGACTGTAAATGAATTAGAAATTCTCAGCAATACACTGATCTTACAGGCCTGAATAATCTGTGGCCCATAGGCCATAAGGGGCAGGTTGTGCAAGCCTAATCTAAAACAATTCTGAAGAACTTGTGAAGAAAAATGTTATCTACCTCCACAAAAAGAATTGACAGAATCTGAATGCAAATCAAAGCACACTTTTTAAATACTTTCTTTATTTTTCTTGGAGCTTTTGCTTATACTTTCTTTCACAATATGACTAATACAGAAATGCTTTGCATGACTGCACATGTATAACCTATATCAAATTGCTTGCCTTCTCAGTGAGGAGGGAGGGGAGAGAGGAAGGGAGAGAATTTAGAACTAAACATTTTTTTAAACTGAACATTAAAAATTTTTTACATGTAATTGGAAGAATACTTTTAAATAAATATACCATATGGGTTAGCATAGTGAGAAGGCATCATAAAGGAGGTGGGATGGGCTCTGAAGAATGTAGTAAGATCTGACCTGGGGCAGAGTGAAAGACTTAAGAAACATTCCAAGTAAGAGAAACCCAAACAATGTGAGGAAAGAGCATATAGACAGAATTATATGCAGGACTACCCCCTTCCCTTAATGGAAATCTGGTTTCACTGTATTTGAAAATCTTACAATTTAAAAGTCAAGAGGCCCACAGAAAACCTATTCTACCTGCGTAGAAATAACATATTGCCACAAAGGTTCCCACCACCGGAAGTGAGTGAAGCTCTTAACCTCTGAGTGACTGCCCTGGATATAATTCAAGCATCCATAGGTAAACAAATTGAGAATCCTAGGCTGTGTAGAAACCTGATAAAATAAGCAGGATTAAGGCAACTCCAGGATTCTAGAGCAACAAAGAAATTCAATATTCAGCAAGAATGTGGAATAGTCAGCACAAGGGCATAGATTTAGAGCCATATGAGATCCTAGAGTTTTATTGATGAAGAAACTGAGGCACAGAGAAATTACATAACGGCTTAAGGTTACAGAACTAGTTAACATCTGGTGGTCCTTTAATGTCCAACACCACCCACAAATCCACGCTGTCCTGTCATAATGATTGTGACAGGTGGTGTCCTGTACAGAATGGAGAGAGGGACAGAAGACTTGGGTTCAAGTCTTTCCTCTGACATGTAGTAGTTAGGACCCTGGATACAGCTTCAAGCCACTCTTTAACTTGAAACTGTACAGACAAGTTGCCAGCATGAATCAGTAAACAGACAGTTCTTCTATCAAGAGTTCCCTGCGAGATAAAATGGCAAGTCCAGATCGAAAATGATGATGACTGGCATTTACACATCGTTTTAAGATTTACACAAACCGGTAAGAGTGCTACACCTGGAACTGATGCAGGGTGAGAGGTTCAGAGACCCCTTACGGACCAAAGTGCAAAACAGGGTCCTCTGGAAAGAATTCACGGACTCAAGCGTTTTTTTAAGTCAAATTGGCAAAGGCTCATTGTAATACTAATGTGGTGGGCAGAGTTCCTTAGGGAACTTGCATCCTAACAGGAACGATGTTAAAGCTTATATAGGAAAAGTAGTAGATTATATGGCAAGCAGGTTACTTAGGTGATAACATACACACTTGGTTATAGGCATCATTCACTACTGGAAATCCAGGGACAAGGGGATTCCTAAGGGGTGTGTTTTTGTTCTATTAAGTCTGTAACAAGATAACTTAGGGAGTTGATGTCTATAGCTTGACCTCTGGATTGTATACAGTAACTGTGGGAATCGGTACATGATAGTTCTGCTGATACAAGATAGTCCTGTTCATACAAGGAAAATTCTACAGAGGTAAGCTTATTCTTGTAATAGGGAGAGACAGTTTGCTTCACTAGGGCTCTCTCATGAGTTGTTGATAGGCATAGTGTCTGTGGTCTCGGGAGAAAACTGTCAGGGATAGTGTTTTGAGGCTAGACAGAAATGTCGTCTTGAAATTGGGGTCCAAGCACCCAAGCACCCCATCAGAATCAGGAAAACCTGAGTTCAAAACAAGCCTCAGACATTTACTAACTATATGCCTTTAGGCAAATCACTTATCTTATATTTGCCTCAGTTTCCTAAACTGTGGAATGGGGATAAATTACAGCATCAATATCACAGGGTGGTTGTGAGATTCAAATGCAATAATGTTTGTAAAGTGCTTAGCTTAGTACCTGGCACATTGTAGGTGCAATAATATTAGGTGCAATAGAAATGCTTATTCCTTTCCTTTCCTCACAATATGCAGCCAATATGTGTTTGAAGTGGGACTCAAATGGAGATCTCCTGACTCCAGATCTGATGTTTATTCTATTACACTATACTGGAAGAAGAAGATGCAATGTGGCAGATCCAAAAAATGGAACCTTTTGAAGTGGAAGGAAAATAGGGTGCCCATTGTCCTGATGGCAACCACTTGTGACACTGGACTTGGCTACTACTTTACCATAACAGTTGAGAAGACAACTCAAAGACGAAGGATTTTCAGGAGGAGTAATGGATAATGAGCATGTTATTTTCAGACAGAGAGAGACAGGAAAGAACAGGGAAATGGAAATGGACTTCTGATTTAGAGTAAGAAGATAGTCTATCAAGCCAAGAAGTTGCGCCAACCAAAAATACCTTTGACTTGATTAGGCTTAGTTTGTATCAGGAACCTGTACTGCGTAGGAGTTTCCTTCCTGTGTCTTTGTTGCTTTTTAAAATCCCTCCCCCCGCCCTTAGTTTCCCAGTAAAAGCTTTTGCAAACTAGAACATCCCTTTGGAAGGGTTCCCTGGTTGGTTAATAGGGGAAAGTGAAGTCAAGGACAGACTGGCTATGTGTGGTATTAGCACAAGTTTCCAAGTCAGTTAAAGGATTCCCCCCAAAGGGTAGAGACTCACCTAGGAATTACCTAGAAGGGAAGGAGGGAACCTGGAAGGAAAACCTACATCCTTTTCTCCATTAGATTTTTGCAGGGGATTTAGTTGAATACTCCCCTCCCATGCCAATCATCTCCCAGTAATTTTGATTTTCCAGACTATATTCTCATTTGATAAGGCTATTGGCAGAATTGGAGGGGAAGACTTCAGGAGTTAGCTAGAGATGCTATTGAGTCTTCTGTTTTGGAGTTTTGTCTCATAGTTAGAGTAAGAAGGTGGCATACTGTATCCTAGGGGAAAAGAGAGAGACAGATAGAGAGACTGAGAGAAAGAGAGACAGAGATGGGGGGAGAAAGTGAAAGAGAAAGAGGGAGAGAGTGAACGAGAGAGAGAGACAGACAGACAGACAGAGACAGAGAGAGAGAATGTATTTGGGAAGCAGTGGAAAATAAGATCAGATAGATAAGCACCTTTTAAGCATTTGCTATAATCCAGGCACTGTTCTAAATCCTGGGAATACACATACAAGCATACACAAAAAAGACCATCTCTACCCTCAAGTAGCTTACATTCTAATGAACAAGGAATATATTTATTGTTGAAAGTTTTGAAAACCAGATGATTTCTCACCTCTTTAGGGTCTAGTCATCTTTCCATTCCCCAAGTTCTCTTTGGCCCCCTCCTATAGATCTTTGCAGCCCTTTTATAAATCTTCCCCATTGCCTCTCCAAGTGCCCTCTCTCTTCTACCAAAGGGTTGGAAGCTCACTTACTCTTTTGATGGAGAAAACCATAGAGTTCCTTCATGACTGCTGTCTTCATTATCTCTTGAAGGAAGGTATCCTGTTCCCTAAGCTGCTGGGGAGTGAAATGTTCCCCGTGACCTGTCACCCGCTGGTAGTTATTAAGTAGATTGATGAATGCAGCATAGGTTGGCTTGGAGAAGAGTTCTTCATTTACATAGCTGTAGAGCCTAGGTGACATCAAGAGAAATTGGATTGGGTCCCATAGCAGACCAAAACCATAGTCCCATAACAGAGCAAGAGGTAGTTTGGTGTTATGAACTATCTCTTACAGATATGCACGCAAGACCAATGCCCTAATTTATACTTTGTCCCTTGCCCTCCACTCCTCCTACTGAGACTCTCTTCCTTAAATAATCTAAAAATAACTCAGAAAATGCTGAATTCAGAACTGTTATATGAGGCTAAATCTGATAACATCTTTTCTATGTATATATACCTATTCATAGAATATATATGTATGTATATATAGGCATATATACATACATACATGTTTATATACATGCATGCATACGTATGTAGGCACAGTGTGTATACATACACACACACATATATACTGTATTATATATAAGTATATATAGTCATATATATACATAAACACATATATACCGCAATACCCTCCCTTATACGGGTAGGGGAGGGTGTTAGAGTTCTAATCCGGAGTCCCACAACGTGACTCCCACTCAGTTCAGTGCTTGAACAAACAGCCCGGGCATTCCAGCTCTGCATTTTCTCTGGCTTTCATTATTATTATTTTTAGCATTATTAACATTATCTGTCATGCCACTCACTCTCATATAAGAGTTAACTCTCTTGTTCACCTCACTCTTCTCTTTCTCCTTGAAACAAATAACAAATTTCCAAGCACTAAACACAAACACTGGGCTTTGGTCCAGGTTCCTTCCTTCACCACACCCAGGCTAGTTTCCATCTACTTAGAAACCAGCACTACCCCTGAGGCAACTTCCTGAAACTTTTAAATAGGCCTGGGGAAGAGCCCCAGGGAATCACTGCATGCTGCCTGCTCTCACAGACCCAAGCATATAGAAGTTCTGCCTGTATCCTTTGGCCCATAGCATCTTCAATTTCTGACAAATGTCTGGCTATCCCAATCCCCACTATACTATATTACATACCAGAATGGAAGATACTATATTCTGTCCAGAAAAGAAAGTCAATTGGTATAAATTGTTATTCACTGGAAGCTTACTGCTCCCCAATGTGGCATGAGAAATTGTGTTGACTACCAGATTTCACTTCTATGAACTCCATTCCTGCCTCCCACCTTGCTTTTTGAATTCAGTAGTCTGATGAACTAGAGCTTGACATGACAGAGCCAAGGTTTCAACAATAGGGACAAAGCAGAACTTGAGGACAGCCAGGACTATGTACGTGCAATTACTTTAGTGCTAAGTCTAGAACCCCTGCTCTGGTGCAGAGATTGTCTTCAATACATTAAGAGGGAAGGGGAACTGCCAAAAAGGTCAAGGACCAGCACAGGAGTTACTTGGGGAGAGATGAAATGGGAGGAGAAGATAAGAGTTCTAATTCTTACATGCCTTTTTTTCACCAGATTCCTGGGGCTAATAGGATCCTACCTCAGGTCATCCTGTCTTTCATCTTGCCAATAGGAAGATTCTATAGTCATTCTAGACTGTCTGTCTAGTGATTTCTTCCCAACTGCCTCTGTGATCTTCTATGATGCTTCACTACCCAAGTCAATCAGACGATCTGTCTAATTTCAATCTCTCTCACTTTAAGACAATCTCACTTTCCTAAACCTTTTATCTATATTACTTACAACCTCCCTTAAAATGTCTTCCCCTTCTAATTCATTGTTACTCTTCTGTTTCTCAGCTGAAAGACTTGGAAAGTCCAGAACTGAGTCAGACTCAAAAGAAATAGGAATGGGAAATAAACAGAAAAAAAGTCTGGAGAAAGAGGAAGACTCACGGCTCAGGGCATCGATCCACACGGTCATTTGTCTCAGAAGGAGAGATACGGTTCTGGCTGTTGAGAATGATATCTTCCTTCCGAGCTTTGTTGATGTCTACCTTATAAATCTTCTCTGAGATAGTCAAGAGTTCCTCCTGAGTGATGGCATCACTGCTTCGGGAGAAACCATCTAGAAGGAATGAAGAGTGGAATGTGGAAAAACTAAAGGGAGGGAGTCAGAGCAGGCAGCTCATTCTCTCTGGAGTACCACCAAAAAGGGAAAAAGGAACAGATAGGGAAGTCATTTGCATGTAGGATGACTCCCCCATTAGTTTCCCTGAAGGTTGGGTATATGCAAGAAATTGTGTAGGATCATGTCTGTTGTCCAATGCAGCACTTTCCTCCTCTGGCATTCGTCTTTGTTTAGACAGAATATGATTAAAAGTTATCACAGAGGGGCTCACCATGGGCACACAGACTCTCATAATCTTCACAGCAGTTCTCAAACTTCTGGCATTTTGAATTGCAGTGGCATGGGTGGTGTTTGTCAAAGCCTTCATGACAACGGCCATGGCAAGAATAAGGAGCCAAGTACAGATCTAAAATGATGAGAAAGCAAGGGTTAGTTGTATACAGGTCCTCCCAACAAAAACAAGCTTATCTATGAACCCAGCTAGAGGTCATTTTTGTCCTCTCCTCACAACCTGAGACAATCAAGAAAGAAGAGGGTAAAGGGAATTATTTCTTCTTAAGGATCTCCAGGAAACACATCAGCCTAATTTTGCTCATACCCCCAGTCAGGAAGTCAACCTTGATGTCTAATTTCATTCTTCCTGATGCTCTTTTCCTTTGCTCCTACCCTTTCAATGAATGCCTCATTGACTCTAAATAAAACTTCCTGGAATCTGACCCTAGAATCCTTATTCTAGCTCTGTCTCAGTTGCCTAAGTCTTGTTCTATTTCAAATCCCTGGAGGTCAGAACCACTCAACACTCTAGCCAGAACATGTGTTTGGAGACCCAATCCAGCACATTCTGGCTTCATCCAAATTTGACACTGCAATTGCTACTAATATAATGTCCTTCCCCATACCCCTCATTATACTCTCACTTGCCCTTTATTTTCTCCCTCTTTTCTTCCTGACAGTGTCTACATCCTTAGTACCAACGTTCAAAGATTTTGGATTTCTAAATTTTCAGGGAAGGAAAAACCTACTGCTGTCTGGGGCTGCCTCTTCTTCCCATTCGGTTTCTGTCTCCATTTCTTTGGGCTCTTCTTGACCTAAAGGAACATAAAATTAAAATGATAAACCATCCCCCTTCCAATTCATTTACATATAATGTTTAGGAACTGTGGTATGGTTATCAAACATCAAACAATAAAAGGTAGAAGAATGACAAAGGCAGAAGTGGTAAACATGAGAGGATGAATTATTGAAATAAGTCAGAAAATGTCATACAACAACTTCTACTAGAAAACAAAATACCTTACTTCATGCAAAACTTTGAAACAAAGTTCTGAACACAAACAAATGATAACTTAAAAGATGACTATTCAATTTACTAAAGGACTTTTAATTAGAAAAGGAATCATTCTGCAAAAGTCCTTCATCAAAGGTTTCAAATTACAAAAATTTCATTTACACACAACTCTTCAGGCTATTACATAAAACAAGAGAGACTGGTGAACCTGAGGAGAATCAAATGCTTTCCTTCACATAAAATGCTTTTCAATAAAAAAAAAATAAATAACCAAACTAAATTAAAAAAACAAACAACATCTAGTAATCTACTTCTTAAATTACAAACATCTGACCTTCATATATCTTGTGTTGCAAAAGAAGCGTGCTAATAAATGTTTGACAATTAGCTTTCCAGAGAAAAATGTATTCATGACACACTTTTAAGTTTAATCTGCATTATTAATTAATAATTAGTTATTTATTAAGTATAGACAAGCAACAAAACACTAAATCAAGCCCTACTTTGTAGCATTTGTGGATTTTTAAGTTGTAAATGCTCATACTGAAAATTTAGCAATTGACTTTTACCACACCCGCCAGTTAGAGCTGACTCTAGCACCCCACTGACAAATTTATCAGGAGAACCTTTGACGAGCCCTTAAACAACCTGCATCTTTGTCAGAAAATGGACCCTTCCCATGGAGCTAGACATGACCTAGGGCCTTAATGAGAGGACGAAGGGCATTCCTTAAACACTGTGTGGCTCTTGGCTTCCCTGCTTCCTTCCTATTACTGGATGTGCAGCCACATTTCTAGAAGCCTTCTTACTTGAATTTGCTTCATCTTCCTCCCCCATGTCTTCCTCTTAGGTATCTGGGTCCCAATTAGGGCCCACAGATGCAAGGGCTGCATACACCTTCTTTTTGTTACCTTTTCCCTTCATCTTTGGAGCTACTCTCACAGTCACCTTTTCTTCTACCTTTTCTAAAGGAAAGTTTTGATGCATAGAAAGCTTTTCACAGAAATCAGCTAACTCCTTTTACACCTGAATCTTTTCTTCCAACAATTTGTCTCTATTTTTTCATATAATACAATAACTTATTAACAACACTCATCCTTTTCTACATACCCCTGCCATTTCTTTCCCCGGTTCTATTGGTATTCCTTACAAACATCTCTCTAAATCTCTGGGTTCTCCCTTCTGTAGCCTTGGTTCCCAGTTTTCACTAAGTTCTGTGCTTTTAGCCCATTCTCTAGCTGGAGGGGAATAAAGTAAATCCTCCCAATCCAGGATAACCATTTCCTTCTCTAGAGTCTCCCTGTTTGCAAGTAGAGGTTTAATGTTTTGTTATCTCATCCTTGCAGCCAAATGTAAGGTGAAAGCAATACCCACAGCAGCCACTATGGATAAGCATACATATTTCCAGGGTAGATTAGCAAAATATAAAAACTCTGTTCCTCCAAGAAAAAAACCAAAATATTCATTTAGAACATCACTATTAGGATATCAGGAGGTAAGATTACCAAGGTACCCATCATTAATTCAGAGAGTACCAACATCTTAAGCATTCTTTCTATTAGGCCCCCCACAAGCAAGTTCCCCTCTATAAGCTCTGCCCTCTGTCTTGCTCTGGCTCCCTGCCTGTGCTCTCTCTCTGCATATGCCCCTCCCCTCCCTCCCAGCATTCCTTTGTTAGGCGTCCCCTTCCCCCATAAGCTCCTCCCCTGAGTCACATGGGCTCCATGTGACTGACTCATGTTCCATGTGACTCAGGTTGTACCATAGCAATGAGCTGGGCCAGAGCTCAAAGAGGGTCACATAGGCCTATTAATGGTCAGGGAAGATCTTCTCCATTTTCTCCCCATTTTACAGATGAAGAAACTGAGGCAAGAGTTTGTATGTGTATAAGTAATTAGCTTTTGACCTATTGGTTCATTGTCTTTCTGAACCACTCCCCACCCCCAATACACAGATTCAGATGTAAATACTAGTGGTGATGCTACTACTACTATTATTAGCAGCAATTACATAGTGCTTTAAGGTATTATCTAATTTTATCCTCACAGCAATCCTTTGAAGTAGGTGCTATTATACCCATTTTATAGATAATGAAAATGAGGCACAGAGAAGCTGAGTGACTTGCTCAGTGTCACACAGCTAGTAAGTATCTGAAGACAAATATTAAACTCAGATCTCCAGGTCCGTTACTCTAGCCGCTTTACCAATCTAATTGCCTCAGTGATGATAGATAGATTAATGAGCTGTTAAACTGCAAAAATTTGACCATACCTAGTGATCTACTTCAAATTCCTTGAGTTGGAAGAGATCTTTGTTGTTGACTGGCTTAAAATTGGCCCCATCTCAGGTGGCCCATAAATAACTCTAGGCCTGGAGTGAGTTTAAGATGTTAATAGACTAAGTCATCTTGCAGAAGAGATCCTTTTCCCTACTCCAGAGGATATGAGGGAGCCCTGGGAAGGGATTCTTTCCCGTCTATGGACACAGAGGCAGCATTCAGGTAGTTCCAAGGAAAGTGACAGCTAAGGACTCAAGAAAGTCAAATTCCAGAAGGGAGTAGACCCCGGGAGCCCAGCTGAGTAAACTGTCCAGCAGAAACTCTTTGAACAGGGTGGGGAGCTTCATGGGGACTTCACAAGGAAAGGAAGAGATGTGTAATCTTGGCCTCATTTTGGGGTAAATGTTTTGTAGCTGCTGTTATGATGTTATTTTACTAAATGTCATTACTTTGAGTTTAATGGGTTTTTCCAGCTGCCTGGTAAGGGGAAATTCATCAGTGGAGGAGTTTATGAGCTATACCAGTAGGAATGGGTACCCTCAGGGTACCTTGATCCTAAGGTAGTAGTTATTCTTCAAGGAGCTCAGCTCAAGAGTGTAGGTTGGAGGTAGATGCCCTGCCTACACGAACCTATCCCATGTCAGGAGTATATGGGAAAAAAGTTTTATGTCTAATTCAACAACTGTTTTTAAGTACCTATTTAACACCTATGCATTGTGCTGGGCACAAAGATAGATACAGAATAGATCCTACCATTAAGGAATTAAGAATACAAAAAGGTGGGGAGAGATATTATACAAGCTAGACAAATACAAAAGGAGACTGGAAAAAGCCAGTTTTTATAAGCATGCCCAGAATGCAGAAGTGATAAAAATCCACACGTTGCACTTGGGAACATAAGCAGATGTCCTCTAACTGGCTCCTGCTCTCTTCCCTAACCATATGGCAAAGAGATGGATTTTTGATTGGTTGCTGAGCCAGAACTAGGGTTCATTCAAAACATACTAATTGACTAAAACAAGTCTTTCATGCCTGGCTACTGTTCTGGTGAAAGAGACATGTTGGAATGAGATGTGACCTGTGAATACAAGCCCTTATTCTTTGCTTTGATCTCTGTTTTTAGGTTAGGATGTATTAGTGATAGCTACAACCTTGTAAATTATGAAGGGTCAGAATAGCAAAGCACCGGATATTCAGGATCTGGAGCTCTTCTCAGATTTTATGGTCAGCCATAAGGAGTGAAGTCCTAAATGACTTGTTTGGCCCAGCACAGATCAAAGGCAATCATCCATTCAGCCATCCCTTCATCCATCCATCCATCCATCCATCCATCCATTGGCTACACACCACTTTAGAACTGAACTTCATGAAATAAAAGTTCATAGAGCTATATTAAGCTTAATCCCACTCTTTCTGCGGACCCAGGTGCTATAAATGAGAGTCTTCCCTCAGGTGTTACTGATATATCTTCTTAGTAGGTATCCCTTTGTAAAAGCTAACTGTTCATTATTTAACTCAAACTTGTGACACTAATTGCTTGTAATTGATATCAGGGAGAAGACATAGGAATGGAAACTGAAACAAAAGGCATTAGAGAAGACTGACCCCATCCCCAACATCTGAGGGGAATTGGTAGAACCTTGAGGAAAGATATAGCTAAACTTACTCTGAAGGATCTGACTTGTCTGTAAGAGTGGGAATTGGGGTGAGGGGTCTAAGATCCTATATAACTAAGAGTTCTATGTAACTATAACATAAGGGAGATTATCATAAGGGCAGAGCAGAGGTCCATGAGGCAAAGTACTAGGAGAAAGTCATGGGAGAAATTTGAGGAGGCAAAGATCCCTTTTTACCTGAGCAAGGATGGAGGAGGGAGGGGAAAGAGAGTAGTGTCTCAAGGTCAGCAAAAGTTTCATGGACATCTGAGTTGGATCTTCATCAAAGACCAAAGCTTTAAACTACAGAGAGAGGAGAAATATACATCCCAGAAATGATGTATAGTGTGAGCAAAAGGAGAGATGGAGGTTATGAAAACAGGAAATGGAGAATAGTCCAGTTTGACTAAGTATGTATATTCCATGGAGGGAAGAAGTAGGGAATAAAATCAGAAAAAGATTGGAAACAGATTGTGGAATCATCATCATAAAAATAATAAACATATTTTATAAGCATTTTCTCATTTGAGTCTCACAGCAACTCTAAGAAGTAGGTCCTACAAGAAATGTTGTCCCCATTTTACAGATGAGGAAACTTGAAGTTAAGGTGAACTTTGTTCATAATCATTCAGTTATCCATGTCAAAGGCAGGATCCAAAGTCAGGGCTTCCTAACTCTAAGTCCCGCACTATGTGTGGTAGGTCATGCTAAAAGGCTTTTAACACCATGATCCAACTTGTCTACTTGATCTACTTGGGTGCAGCTAAGTGGCAAAAATGAATAAAGTGTTCTTCTGGTGTCAGGAAAACCTGAGTTCCAATCTGGCCTGATATACTTACAAGCTTGTTGACCCTGGGCAAGCCATTTAATTTGTTTGACTAAGTTTCCACCTCTGTAAAATAATGATGTTAATAATAGTGCCTACCTCCTAGGGCTGTTGTGAGAATCAAATGGGATTATCTTTGTAAAGCACAACATAGTACCTGGCATATAGTAAATCCTGAATAATGGTTAGTTGTTACTATAATTAAATGGCAAGACCACACAGAATTGTTGAATGATCTTGAGTGGAAGAGTGACATGATTAGAGAAATGAAGAGGAATGTTACACAGAGAATGTGTGGGAAAGAGGATTTAGAGAGGGCAGAAATTGGAGGTAGGCAGATGAGTGAGAGGGCTAGGGAAAAAACCCGACATATCACATCATTTAAAATTGTATCTTCTTTAGGTTCACAATTACATAATTCTCCAGGCATACCTCACTTTAGGCAACAGACATTCTCAAAAAGTGTACAGGGCTATATTTTGGGCTAAAGGGGCTTTTATGGGCTGTCCTAGCTATCTACCCACTACATGTGATCTTATTTCTATGAGAAAATATGTACCAACTTCTTAACAACTGACCCACTACTGAATTTTTGGAATGAAACATAAGAGTACTGCCTGTCCTTCAAAATAGTGGATGGAGGATGGGTGGAGCAATGGAGAATATGTCCTCATTTTATTTTCTGTACAGTAAATCAAAGATGGAGCTCTTGACACAAAAGGGCGGAAGCTGAGCTCTTGGCTCTGGGCCAGAATAGGGGGTAGTGATACTTAATGTCCTCTATCTGGGTTGGACAGACAGCCTCCAAAGATCTTCATGTACCCATTCCTGACTGCCCATGTTCTGACTCAGTGCCTGCCCCCTCCACCCAGAAAACTGTGCAGAGACACTATCAGCCTAAATCAGAATGAGTCCTAGATAGGGAGAGGATACGGTATTCCATTAGCTTGGTGCTCCTGAGCATCCTACAGAGTGACTCACTTGTGCACAGTTTCTCATAGTCTTCACAACAGTCCTTGTGCTGCTTACACTGATGGTTACACTGGCAGCCGGCTGCCTTGTTCAATCTCTCTCCACAGCGGTGTGCACATGACTCCATTTTCCCTGTTGGCAATACAAGGTCAGGCTTGCGGTATCATCATTCTCACTGGACCAGGACTGCATACCAGCAGGCTCCAGGGACTCAAGAAAGGTTCAGAGACCACAGGGAAAGTGGCTCCAACAGAAAGGAAAGCTCAGATGTCCCTCCTCAGAGGACACTTTGCTCTCCTCTTTACAGTATGATCCTCCTAGCCAGTTAAGAACTTCATGATATCAGTTCCACCATCCATGCTGTTTCATCCTATCATTCCCCTTTTTGTCCTTGTTCCTTTCTCTTCTGCCCCTTCTATTTCTTCCACAACCTCCATCTCATCTCTTCTGGATAGGAAATATAAATTCCATCTCATTTGTCCCTTCCATAGCTACTGTGCCACTCTGGTTTAGGATCCATATTGGGTTGAGGGTAGGGTTAATGCTGAAATTGAGTTAGTGCCAAGGTGGGGTTTGAACTGTATTTCGGGTTAGGGTGTGGGATAAGTTTTATGGGTTGGAACCAGGGTTAAGGTTAAAGTTCAAGTATGAGCTAGGGTTTAATGCTACAGTTTGAATTAGGATTGCATGCAAGCATACTGGATTTGGAACGGGAGGATATGAGTTTAATTCTTATTTCCATCAGTATCCTTTACTGTAAAGACTTTCTCTGAGACTTGTTTTCCTCATTTAAAAATGAGGATGATAATTTTTATGTTGCCCATTTCACAGAAATGTTGTGAGTATAGGGGTATCATGTCCTCCTTGGTCACTATATGTCCCATGTGCCTATGCAAATAGTAGCAAGTGGTGATGCTTATTTACATTCAACTACACTTGGCACCAAGGTAGCATCATCATTTCTTTTGTTCCTCACTAGCCTGTGTGGGATACAGTCACAAAGGAGAACATGTTTTCTCTACTTACAGTCTTAAAGGACTATAAAAATATGTGGTATTATAATTAGTTCCAATTACAGGGATAGTATAATTCTAATTTGTTCTTTAGTCAACTAGCTGTGTCTGACTCTTCATGACCCCATTTGGGGCTTTATTGACAAAGATACTGGCATGGTTTGCCATTTTCTACTCCAGTTTATTTTACAGATGAGGAAACTGAGGCAAATAGGGTTAAGTGACTTACCCAGAGTCACAAAATTAGTAAGTGTCTGAGACCAAATTTAAACTCAGGTCTTCCTGACTACAGGATTAATTTCTACATTTGTTTCAAGGTCTGGTTTTATCCCAGACCATCTCCTTAAATCTAAGCAATTATTGTGTAGCTGTAGGGTCTCTGTGTGAATATATATATATATATATATATATATATATATATATATATATATATATATATATATATATACATATATAATATACACACACAGCTATATGTGTGTGTATGTGTGTGTGCATATTTTTCCTACAAGAGGTATCCTACAAGAAGTAATATATAGACTCACATAAATCCATGACCCCACCTGGATAAGGAATTCATCAGGATCCATTAAGGAAGGTGGATCACCACTGTCATCTTCATATAAAACAGTTAGCACATAGCATAGAGTCAAGGTTATAGTTAAGCTTGCGGTTAAATGTTGACTCACTCTATGCTCAGGGAAAGTATGAATGTGAGAGTGAGGTTCAGGATTTAGGGTTAAGATTATCAGTACAGTTAGGATTAAGATTTAAGCTCCTGGTGTTTTGTTATTGTCAGTTAGAACTATAGGTTAAGATTGATTTAGATAGCTATATTATGTTATCTATGTTATAGATATCTATCTTATAGATAAGATTGATCAGTTACCATTGATATGGAGATTAATTAGCTTTAGTGACTCAATTAAATGTGAATTTTGATCATGATTTGGGTCAGAATTGGATTTTATATAAAAACAATTCGGGTTTGAGTTAATTTTTAAAATATGGTAAAGATAGGGAAAATTTAGGATTACCTTTAAAATCAGTGATGGAAACATCACTTCACAGTTAGTGAAGACTGTTAAAATGAGTTTGGGATTATGTTTAGGGTTAGAGTATGGGTTGAATCTTATATATTGGAGCTAGGTTTGGGGTTAAAGCTTAGCTGTGGGCTGTCATCTCCTAGCAGAGCTTCAGGATTATTGTGAAGGATTCCTGACTCCATATGTGCTCTTAGCATTGTCCTTTTGCTTTCTATTTAGCTCCAACAAAACATGCATCATTAATCCAACTACTGATAGGATTGTGAAATTATTTAATGTCGGTGCTTTAAAAGGTTGGGAACCATCTCAGATTCAATCTAGCTCTGATTTTGTCCAGCTGAAATTCTATCTAGCCCGCTTGTTGATAAAAGCATCCCAAATGGTTAGGCTTCTTAAGAGTCAATCCAATATGGTACATCTTTTAAATACACTTTGTTTTACTTTGACTTAAAAAAATTTATTTAGTAAGAATGGATGTGTGAAATCCATATAAAATTGCAGAATTGGAGGGAGGGAGGAGAAAATTTAAAATTTATGGAAGTGATTGTTGAAAACTGAAAACAAATAAATTAATTAATTAAAAGGTTGAGATCCACTAGCCTTAGATTAGGTGCGGGGTTGGAGGTTATTGATATGGCTAGAAACTGAAATAAAATAAAATCTGTTTTGTGTTTGATTAGGAGTTATTTAATGGCAAGGTTTGCCTTAGGAGTTAGCTTTCATTTCTAGTTTAAATCTAGTTTAGGTTAGGCATTATGGTTCAAATTCAAGCTAGCTTAAAACATGTCTAATGTTTTAACGGTACCCATGTGCTATGCCATCTGCAAGGTGTGAAACAACCAGATTGGCCGTAGGAGATGAATTCATTAATTGGGGACCTCATTTAATAACCTAAATCACAGTGGCTTCCCCTTGTATTGTTCAGTCCCATCTCTTGAATGTACTTATCTAGCTGAAAGCAAAAAACAAACAAACAAAAACCCACAGCCCTTAGCTCTATATCCAGGGGTGACCTGGAGCCTGCTTATCCTGCTCATCAGCTCTGGAGAGCTGATTGTTAAAATTTCAGTATGAGCATTTGCAGCTCAGAAATCAGCAACCACTTCAAAATCAGAGCTGTTTGTTACTTTGATTGTGTAAATTTAAGAAGGGAATGGAAAAATGTTATTCATGCAGATTAAAACTTTAAAAAGTCATGGGTACATTTTTTTCTTAGAGAACTTGTTGTCAAACACTTGCGAGCACACCACCATCTACATCCCAGAACTGTTGAGCTCAGGATTCTGAGAATCTCTTTCACATTTTATAAAGAAATTTCAGGACATCTTCCCTGATGTCAGAATTGATGAAAGATCTGTAAGAGCAACCCTTGTGATGCAAGTGACTCTTTCCTCAAAGATGACTTGAGTCCAGGGTTATTTCCCTTTTAGGAGTTTCAGTTCTGGAAGATACTCACAGATACTTAAAAATGGTAATCCTCTGTAGCCCAAATCCAGAAATATGAAGGAGGAAATATGTAAGAATTGGTAGTAGCCAATCAGTTTAGCACCAGGCCCATAGAGAAGCATAGCCAGAACCCAAGGAAGAGAGAAAGGGGAAAAATTAGTAATTCATGATAAAGCAATTTAATGGAGAAAGGGAAACATTCAACTCCAGCTACCAGAGTCAGTTCGAGAAAAATCTGAAACTGAGACCAGCGAGGGGCACAGGGAATACAGAGTACACTGGGAATCAGGAAGAGCTGAGTTTATCATCCTGCCTCAGACATTTGCTACTTGGGTGATTCTGGACAAGCCAGTTAACCTCCATCTGCCTCAGTGTCATCATCTGTAAGACAGCTACCCCACAGGATTGTTGAGGGAATGAGATTACACAAGTAAAGCACTTTGCAAACCTTAAAGTACAACATAAATATTGTTATATTTTAGGGAAGCCCCCATTGGACCAAATTGGATTTTTTTAACCACTAGAAACACAATTGTATTTTGGTGCCCAGGAGGATCCTCTGTAGTCACTGGTTCTTCACATTTTTATTAGTGACCTTGATCTCTAAAATCAGTCATTGAGAGGAAAGAATCGGGTTGAGGGACCCTCCCTTTGCCTTCCTGGGACATGTAAGGATATTACTGAATTACAGGCACTAGTCACTCTGACTAACACTCTAATTCTTCCACCCAGCATCCACCTCATTATGTTTCTGTCAGACTTACTAGATGAGACACATGAATCACTGCCCCACCTTCCTCTTTCCATCTATCATCCTCTTTCTTAGTGTGTGTGTATATGTACATATCTGCATATATATGTATGTATGTATGTATGTATATGTGTGTGTGTCTTTCTTTCCATCTTTCTCTTGGTCTCAATTCTTCTTCCCTCTACTCTGTGATGAAACATTTACTCTCCCTGTTTAACCCTCTTATCTTTCTCATTTCTTAGGCTGATCCAATAGTAAGTCCATCTTCTGAAATCTCTTTCCAACAGGTTCAACAATACCCATCAAAGGGAACTTAACTCTAAAGGCCTAGACCTGAATGAGCAGTAGTGAATTTACATCTCTAGCCTCCAGCTCTTGGATCAGAATACAAATGTTACATATTTGTGTTCCACTGGAGATCCTGGTTACTATTTCCATGGAGATAACCTCCTGTAGGATCAATTTCCAGTACCTTAGCTTTCCATCTAAATTCCCTCAAAAATGGTTCTTCAAAATTTTCCTGAAAACCAGTGTACAAATGAAACCCATAGGTTGGCAGTTTAGATATTCCTGGGATAATACAACTTTGCCCCAATAGTTCTGATAATTTGGTATAACAAACAAAGATGAGGTTTCTTTTTCCATTGACAGAAGGGAAATTCTTGAGACACACATATAAACCCCACAAGAAGAGAACACAGATCCATTTAACTCTCAGAAGGAATATCTCAGGCTTTATCACTAGAGCTCTGCTTTTTTATTCCTTCTACAGGACTCTGAACAAGATCTAGGGGCTGAAGAAAGGAAAACTTGGCATCCTCTTCCTCTGTGGAGGAAGTTCCAATTCATCCTCCAACCTCTTTTCCTAATGAGAGGTATTAACCTTTCAGCCAAGGATTCTCAGCACACTTTGCACTATTCCATACCTAAAAGAACATGGAGGCAGGGGATGGGGATGAACATTTCTGTATCTTAGAACTTTGTTCAGACTTGATAGCTGCTTGGTTCCCAGTAGCAGTAGAGGGGAAGGAAGGCCAAGAATCCCACCCTGTGTTAGATGATCAGGGTCCTGCCTTGCCCTCCTCCAAGGCCTCCTCATTCACATCCTGGTTAGATAAAGCCCTCCTCCTTAAAGAGAAAGTTATTGCCTTCCAGGTAAATTGAAAAAGAATTGGAAGAGATCAGCAATAGTTAGTTGTTCTCTCCACAGGAGAGGACCCCAAGTCTGGAAGAAGGCGATCCTTCTCAGTATTCTGCCTGTGATCCCTCTGTTAGCATTCATTGCTATCCGCCAAGCAGTCAACTTGTGTAGTCTGGGAGATTCAGAAAATGTCCAGGGTTATTAGACTTCTTTGTCAGGCACCTACTCTCCTCTGATGCTAGACTCAAGGGAGGCTCTTCTGACTCATTTGTGCAGTCCCAGCCAAAGATAGAGCTTCCCCCACCCCTTAGCATTCTAGGGAGACACTCCCCAGGTTACCTGAGAGACTGCATGTCTTCCTGAGACTAACTTGGAAAGATTTTCAGGCTCCTTGCCCCATCATCCACATAAAAGTCAATATGGGGTAGTTAGCAAGATGATCAAGCACCTCAAAGATAGGAGTCTACAGTAGCAGCACTGTAACTCATCAATTTACAATAACACAAGATATGCCATTCTGGATCACTGTTAAGCCAATGAGACTAAGGGATATTTTTTGCAATAGCACAACTCTCTTCATTCACACAAGCACCCAAGTACCTTTAGACTGACATGGGAGTCTAAGAAGATAATCAGAGGGAGGATGCTGGCTTTGGGGCAGAACTATCTCTTCCCTTGCCCTCAATGTTTTCCCAAGATCTCCAGTGCTTTTCTTCTTCTAACTTTTTCTTCTTCTACCACCTACATCCATTCCATTCTCCCCGTTTCCCAAGTACTCACCAGCCCAGGCTAGCCTGCAGATCAGGGCTAAGAACAGGAGGCCCCTGGTCCCCATGGTGCAAAGGCAGAGGAAGCTGGTTGCTTTCACGTGTTCTCAGAGAAATTCCACAAATTCTAAACCAACCTATCTCCTGGACTGAGCCTTTTAAAGGCTCTGGGCTTGTGGAGCAGGTGCTTCCAGATCTTTTCAGGAAGGAAAAAAAGGGGGAGGGAAACCCTAGTGGGCAGGAGGCAGAGATGAAGGTGGGGCCCTGCAGCTGTTTGAAGCCTGAAGGAAGGAGCCTAGGCAGGCAGGTAATTCCAGCTGTTTGTGGCTTCCCTCTAGATAGAAAATAGGTCATCCACAAATAGGACCGAGGTTTACTCCCAGAGAACAGAGGTGCCAGAACTCAAGACTGGAGAAGAGAGTATCACTGACTAGTTAAGGTGTGCGAAAAATGGATGTCCCTGAGCTTCTCCTTAATAGAATCAAATAGCCTTTGTCTTGTGCTTTCATTTCAGATAGAGTTGGCAATTTAATTGCCATTCTCCAGGTTTGGCCAGTCTAAGCTGGAGTTAGTGGTGTTGTGGAGAAAAGATGGCATGTATCAAGTCAACTGGTCAACATACATTTATTAATCACCTACTTCGTGCCAAGCACTGTTATAAGTACTAAGGATACAAAGAAAGGTAAAAACAGGAGAAAAGAATTAGGGCTATATTGGTTAGCGTTAAATTAAAGCTGGGCAAATTATGCAAGAGACAATCGAAATATATCTGCTCTTTGAGTCAACAGCTCAGGTATTTCCCATATGACAGGCTTAAGGGACAGGAATTCCAATAACCATATCCTTGGCTAAGTCATTGTGTAGGTGGGACTGTGCCCACTCATTTGAACTTTTTACAGATTGCTTCATGACCTTCCTAGTGTTGTCATATTGTTATATACTCTTGCCTTGTATTTAACTTCTCTCTCCCTAACTGATTGTAAACTCCTTGAGATCAGGGACTAATAAAGTATTTTGTATTATTTTCTTTATAATACCTGGGGTAGTGCTGTGCATGAGGTATCTGAATTCATAGGGGCCTTGTGTTCAACTAATTGTTTATGTGAACATGGAAAATAGGGGAGTTGCCGGTAGAGTACCATACAATAATGCTGTCTTGGGCTTGTCATTTATTTATTTTTTTATAAACCAATATTTTTTTAGTTAATGTCTAGGTTTTCTCCTTTCACACCATTCTCTTGACTCTACCCAGAATGAAGTTCTTTAGACTCATTGATCTAAAAATAAATCCATGCATAGCTTTCTGAATCTTTTAGTGTGTGGATTTCTGGATGGATGTTTGCAGTGGTTTGTCCATGATTCTGCTGATTCCTGGGAAAAGGTACTGGATTTCAATTAGCTCACCCCTGTTTCCAAGTTTGTTGACTTTATGACTCGTTAACCACTGGATAATATGGGGCCCCTTTCATGCCTCCCTGATTCTCAATTTTCTGAACCTGGGAACAAAACATATACTGTTTCATATATGTGTGTATGTGTGTGTGTGTACACATGTAAAAACATAATAGAATACATTTTAATATAATTTATTTATTGTATTTTATATAATTTATATATATATATATGTTAAATCAATTTTCCAGTCCAATCTGCTCCTAATAATTCATAGGATCACAGATTTGCAACTGGACAAGAACTAAGTAGAGCTGGGCTTTGACCTGAGGGCCTTTAATTCCAAATCTGTTTGTCTTCCCACTCTACCACCCCACCTTTGAAGAATACAGGGAGAAGTGAATGTGACCAGTAGTAGTGAGCAACTCTCCCAGGACAAAGCTTCTCCCTGTTCCTAGCACCACCATCAACCCTCCTCCTGGTGTATCCTAGAGTTCCATGAGTTTCAGTGTCTACACTATTATCCTAGAAAAGTCCTTGAAGCTAAATTGTTTTTTTCTCAACCTCGGCTCTCATAGAACAGGTCAGGTAATCAGTTTCTGTATGCTATATTGCATGTCCCTCTGCACTGATACTTGTCTCACCATTCCCACGCAACAATTTTTAAAGCAAAGCCATCATTTAGTGTGTAGTGTTCTCAGCAACAGATAGAGAAACAACAGATAGACCAGCCTATCATAAAAATGGAGACAAGTCAATGAGAGGCAGACAGATAAAGATAGACAATCTAGAAATAGGTCATTATAAGAACCACTCATTTGCATGCAGGTGGCATCTTGACATCCTCAGTGCTCTCCTGCCTACATAAAGGTTACTGCAATGACAGACAGTCAAGATTACTGGCCCACAGTCAGAAGGATATATTTTCTGAGTTGTTTGTCTAATAGTGAGTATGAGTTTGCAGCAAACCATTCACACTTTTGTCTACCAGCCCTAACAACCAAGAGCACACATTTTTATGGTAGCTAGTCAAAGGTAGGGTTGCCATAGTATGTAGCATTGTTTTACTTTGTGAGAAAATAATAGTCCAGACAGGAACAAAACTGTAGCCCCACAGGGCATAGTGCTTTAACCGAAAAAAAAAATTGTCTCTAGATGAAAACCTGGGTTGAGAAGGTACTAATTGACAATTAGACCATCCCTCATCTCTCTCCACTTGTTACTGATTTGTTATTTTATTAACTCTTGCCTCAGGTTCTAAAGCAAAGGATATATTCTGATATATTCTCATAAATTAACATGAAAGTATGTCTTGGGGAGGAGCCAAGATGGTGGAGTAGAAAGATTCACATATGCTAGCTCCGAACCCATAGCCCATAAATTACCTGTAAAAAGGAACTCCCAACAAATTCTGGAGCAGCAGAAGCTGCACAACAACGGAGTGGAAGAGATTTCTGTTCCAGAGAGCCCTGAAAAACCGGCACCAAAAGTCCGTCGCGCACTGGACCCAGAGTGGAGCCCAGCCCTGCCTTGACTGCGTGGCACCAAGAGGAGCAGATCCAAGCAGGCTTCAGAGATGGAATCTCTGGAGGCCAGGAAGGTCCCTCCACCCACAGGCACACAGGTCAGTGAGAGACCCTATCTGGCTGGCTGAGAGGGGAGTGGGGTGTCTCCATAACTCAGGCCCCCTCAGGAGGCAGTGGCAGAGGCAGCAGCAGACTGGGGCTTCCAAAGCAGGCAGGAGCTCAGTTCCATTGTTGAAGGTCTTTGCATAAACCCCCTGAGGAAACTGAGTCTGGAGGTGGCCCTGCCCCCACCTGAGAACCTGAATTTAATCTCACAGTGAATAGTAGCCCTGACCCCCCCCACTGAAAACCCTGAGGGTGGGGAGCAGCATTTTAACCTTAGACCCCAAGCACACAATGGGCGGATCTGGAGGTGAGGTAGGTGTGGTGAGGAAATTCAGAAGTCAAGTAACTGGCTGGGAAAATGCCCAGAAAAGGGAAAAAAAAACCAAGCCCATAGAAGGTTACTTTCTTGGTGAACAGATGTTTCCTCCTTTCCTTTCTGATGAGGAAGAACAATGCTTACCATCAGGTAAAGACATAGAAATCAAGGTCTCTGTATCCCAAACATCTGCAATAGATATTCAATGGGCTCAGGCCATGGAAAAGCTCAAAAAATATTTTGAAAATCAAGTTAGACAGGTGGAGGAAAAACTGGGAAAAGAAATGAGAGAGATGCAAGAAAAGCATGAAAAATTGGTCAATACCTTGCTAAAGGAGACCCAAAAAAATGCTGAAGAATATAACACTTTGAAAAATAGGCTAACTCAATTGGCGAAAGAGGTTCAAAAAGCCAATAAGGAGAATGCTTTAAAAAGCAGAATTAGGAAAATGGGAAAAGAGGTTCAAAAGCTCATTGAAGAAAATAGTTCTCTCAAAATTAGATTGGAACAGATGGAGGCTAATGACTTTATGAGAAACCAAGAAATCATAAAACAAAACCAAAAGAATGAAAAAATGGAAGATGATGTGAAATATCTCATTGGAAGGGCAGCTGACCTGGAGGATAGATCTAGGAGAGACAATGGGAATTGTGGGGCTACCTGAAGGCCATGATCAAGAAAGGAGCTTAGACATCATCTTTCATGAAGTTGTCAAGGAGGACTGCCCTGATGCTCTGGAACCAGAGGGCAAAATAAGTATTCAAGGAATCCGCTGATCACCGCCTGGGGGAGATCCAGAGGGAGAAACTCCTAGGAACATTGTGGCTGGATTCCGGAGTTCCCGGGTCAAGGAGAGAGTGTCGTGGGCAGCTAGAGGGAAACAATTCAGGTGTTGTGGAGGTACGGTCAGGATAGTGCAAGATCTGCCAGCTTCTGCATTAAGGGATTGAAGGGCGTGGAATGGGATATTCCAGAAGTCAAAGGAACTAGGACTGGAGCCAGGAATCATCTACCCAGCAAAACTGAGTATAATACTTCAAGGGAAAAACTGGTCTTTC
>CM053770.1:175175738-175213869 GCA_028658325.1 Potorous gilbertii
AGATTGGTGATAGGGGAAATTAGAATGCTCGGTGTATTGGGGTGGGGGGAAGGGACAAACGGGGAGAAAATTTGGAACCCAAAATTTTGTGAAAATGAATGTAAAAAGTTAAATAAATAAATTTATATATATAAAAAAAAGAAAGTATGTCTCAGTAATTAATCAATTGACTCTGAGCCCTCATCCTTGTGCATAAATAAACTAGAAAAGCTTCTTTTCCCATCAACTTTTACTCATCTCTCTCAGTGTCAAACTCCTTCTCAAGGGGTTAGCTAAAATTGAGATTACTGACTATATAATTGAGAGTCAGAATCACTGCAATTTCTGTGTTCTCAACAACTCTGGAAACAAATCTCCCCCATTCTTCTCTCTCAGAATGGCATTCAAAGTCTCTCAAAAATCCTTTTCAAATTTTCTCCGCAGAAGATTAACTTAGCACATTAAACTAACTTCTCTCAAAATGTCTCTTTAGTCTTTCTCAAAGACAAGTTAATTTACTTCTTTTTCCAGGAAAGTTCTCTTAGTGAGTCCTTTCTGTGCCTCACAAAGTCTTTTTCAGTCTCGAGCGCTAACTTTCTCCAGATGACAATAAAATTCTAAGCTTTTATTTCTTCTTAAAGATCCAGTAATAATATCCATTATCTCTGTGGAAGGGACCTCTGGCGCTGAGGGTTATAGTAATAGTAATTAGAAGATTATACTACACCTAATAGCCCATATATATTTAGAGCTTTCAGGTTCACAATGTGTATTCCTCCTAAAAACACTGTAAATCAGGTTGTGAGAGTATTATGTCCCCCATTTTACAGAGGAGCAATTAAGTTACTTGTTCAAGACTGTGAAACTAACGCAAACGGCAGCTGGGATTTGAGCCCAGGTCTTCTGAGGTCAAGTTCAGTGTTCTTTCTAACACACAACACTACTTCTTAGGGTGACCTCTTCTATCACCACAGATTCCTGTCTAGGGATGCTGGAGGCCTCAAGCTGTTAGAGTAGAATAAGTTGACACTCTTACCTCCACTGAAGGGCACTTATATACACAATACTGGCTTTCTCTCCCAAGTTAGTACTCCATTTTCTGAATCTTTCCGTGCCCCTCATTAAAACTTCTTTCCTATAGTCTAATCTCATGGGACCCTCATCTCCAGCTTTCTAAAGTGAGAGCTAACTAATCTGATAAATTAATTCATGCCAAGGTGTTGATGGAGTTTAATCTAGCTAACTAGCATGTTCACATCTTAATAAGGTCTTCTATAGAGTATGCCTAATCCCAAAGGACTAAGAGTGGGAATTTCAGATACTATGGAAGATACTATAAGGGGATTCTTATGTTTCAGATCATGCTATGTAGGAAGCTGTGAGTGGAAGGACTGGTCTTGAGTTTACCCTAAGAAGCATTATCATGTCATGGACAGAACATTGGCCTGGGAATCAGGAAAACTAGGTTCTAATTCTGACTCTGTCCCTAAGTTTCTCAATGATCTTGAGTTAATGACCCTGAACCTCAAATTCCTTATCTATAAAATGAGATTGGACTCAATTATTTCTAAAACCCATCTCAGGTTTTTCTGTGTCACATGTTTACATTCAGAGATGCTTGAAGACCAGTAAAGTATATTCCCTCATTTTGTCCCCTTTTCTAATACTCCTACTGCCCCAGAGCACTGAGAAAAATTTTGGAAGTATCTGACAAACAGGAGAGCTGAGGACACAGGCTACTTGATGAAATGGCAGAAAGGCTAACATTTATAAGACAAATTTTTATGTAGGTTCAGTAAGTTCATGTGACCTCAGCACATAGGTGATACACAATCATTCCTGCTGCATGGACTTTGAGTGTAAGATATTTGTCTTGGACCTCCAATACAGCCCACATAATCCATGATGCCATTTGGGCTAATATTTCTCCCAAAAAACATCCCCCAAACTTGCAGCATGATCAGGTAGTACTAGGATAAGGAACCAGGAATCCTATCTCCCACTTTGAAGAACTGTTCAGACTCTTTGCTAATATACCAAGATACGAACTATATTATTTCTTGCCAATCTTCATCTCTTCAGCAAACTACAGGACATTCTTAGTCCTTATTTTTTCTAAGAATTGTGATTATGCCTTTCTGATACCGGTATGTCTCTCACCAAAGGCTCTCCTTGTCTCTTTTTTACAGACACCTTCTTTAGGAAACCTCTTAAGACTGGGAAAGAAGATATTTTCAGAACTGGACTGAGCCAAGTCTGGGGCTCCCAGGACCATTTTGTTTTACCCTAATAGCAACTGCCCTAAGCTTTATGGCCAGAAGGTATATCCTCTCAGGTCAGGTCAGTCCAGGCCAAAGTTTCACCAAGTTGGGTGTCTTGAGCCTGGAAACTTCAGGTTGTCTCACCTCTCAGATCAGGGGCAGCAAAAGAACAGGGGAGCAACTAGAAGAGATACAGTTTCAGGGAGATTAGAACTTTTTATAAATTATAGGGACAGATATTAACCCATTGCTGAACTACAGTGAAATCAGAAGAAGAATGTGTAAAGAGGTCTAAGGAAAAAAGGGATGGTGATGGTGCATGGCAGAGTCATGGCTCTTACCATTGAGTATCCACATACTTCATCCATGCAACCTACTATTTACTATCTTTGTGTCCTTGAGCAAGTGTATCTCACTGAACCTCCGTTTCCTTAACTGGAAAATGAGGGTAATGATAACCCTCCTTACTTAACTTGTAAAGATAAAATGAGTAATGAATATGAAAGTACTTTGGAAAATAAAATGTACTATGTAAATATAAATTTATTATAATATATTTACACATTTTTTATAAAAATAACATCTCCCTCAGAAAGGGCCTAGAATTAGAAGGCAACCAAAGGCTGAGGACTTATAGAGATCAAAGAACTAAGCATGAGCATAAGTATTGTTCCCTGTCTCTTCCCCACTCCCATATGTTCCATTATAGAGACCCAGAAAAGTGTGGAAAGAAGGACTCCATGATGGGTTGAAGAGATGGTATAGGAAAGGTTAAGCTGAAGAGAAGTACACTGCTATTACTTTGGAAACTCTAGCTCCCCACCCTTACTTGCCTTCTCCTACCAGATCCTGCTCAGCCTGCTGGAAAGGCAATGACTCCTCCTTATTACACCCCACAATTAGTCCTGACTGCCTCATAGCTAACAGGCCACTCATAAGGGTTTCATGGTTGAGTAACAGGAGTATGTCATCATAGACTTATGGATGGAAAGTATTTTAGAAGTCATTTAGTCCAAATCTTCATTTTACAAATGAGGAAACTAAGACTCAGGGAGGTTGTGACTAGTCCAAGGTCACACAGTGGCAAAATTGGGAATAGAATTGAGGTCTTCTGATTCCAAATCCAGCATACTTTCCACTACACCATTTTGAGGAGTGAAGGGAGTAAAGGGAAAGAGATGCAAATCAGCAATCTCTTAACTTTCCTCAAGACACGTACATATGGACATAGGTGGCCTATGTTACACATTCCTTGCTCTATCACTTCTTTTCAACACACATACACACACACACACACACACACACACACACACACAGACATACACCCAAGGCATACATCTCCCTCTTTCTATACATGGGCCCATTTTTGCTGTACGTGCTATTGAAACACAGCAGACATTTAAAGGATATGTCTAAAAGGCCAAAGGCCTCTGGGAGCACTCACTATATAAGGATGATATGCAGAGTAAAAGCAGCAAAGCTGTCTCTCAAGCACTAGCATTCCTTACCAATCATTTCTCATCTTTAGAGGTCTTTGTCTTCAGGGCTATTAAGCTCTGGTACTGCTCCTGCCCTCTCAGTGCAGGAAAATGTCCTTTAATCCAGTGCCCAACCAACTCTCCAGGACCCCACCTAGTATTCCGACTTTCTCCACTACTCCAATTTAGCAACCAAGGGCATGATCTTACCCAAGCATAATGGCTCTCTGGGAAGCAAATGGTACTTTTGGAGTGGCAAATGGTCATGAGAGAAGAGGGAGGAGAATGAAGAAATCTCTTCAGTGCCAGCTCAGCGTTGGCAACTGAGAAGAGTCTGATCACTCATGATGAATCTTGAGTTATTATCTCACTTCCTCTTTCAGACCTTTACCATCCTCTTTTTGGCTGGGTTTCAGAGTTCACAAAACAGTTTCCCCCTTTTATGCCTCAGTTTCTCTAGCCCAGGGTCACTGATGAAATATATAGGAGTCACTCCCTAATGTTTCTGCTTACTCTGGTCACACCCTAGAAGCTATTGAGTAGCACCTGATCCAGCTTATAGGCACTGGGCACCCTGAGGAGGGCAATTCTATAGCTGATGAACTATGCCAGGCACACCTATTTACCAAAATAGTCCAAGAAAGAGAATGGGGACTTACAGACCTATAGGGGAGAGAGGAAGGGGTTGGGCAGAGTTTTGTGTACTGGGGTGGTCATTGTCCTAACCATACCATGCAATAGTTGAGAAAGCCAAAGGAGTTGTTCTTATAAAGTAGAACAAAGACCAAAAGCTCTCTAGAGATCCATGATTAATTAATCCATTTCTTCGGACTCAGCCTCAAGGGTACCAAGGCTATGGGGCTCATTCAACCAAGCATTACTCATCTATGATGTACAGAGAATGATGCTCATACTGGGAGTTGTATGTATCTTACATCACATACTCCTGCCCTTTCCCTATTTGTATAAGCAGGAATACTCTCAGAAGAAGGAATCTTATACATGAAGACCAGTCTTAATCTCATAGTTGTCTTGTACCTCCAATGGTACCATACGCTTTTTGAAGTCAAACTGTCTGACTTCTTGGCAGCACTTGCAGCTCAGTGCCTTAGACATGGCAGAGAAACAACTGTGTGCTCACTCACTGGGCACCCGGAGTCCCAGGGATTCTCTCTCTTCTATACAGTAATTGTATGAAAGTTAGTGGATACAGGAAGCAGAACCTCTTTTCCTCCAAGAAAGCTTCCTAGGTCCAGCAGTTCCCCCTACCATTCTTTCCTTTTCTCCCTCCTCTTCCCCTTCTTACTCCTGCTACTGGAGCAAATTACAGGAAACCTTCCTGTGACAAGCTTCCCAATCTTGGTCAGTTGGTAAGATCAACAGCCACAGGCTCAGAAAAATCTGGTGTATAGAGTTCTCCCTTGAACATGGGTTTACTGTCCAAGTTCCTTCCCATTACTCTTCAGGGTTTCCCACCATCCTTCACTTCAGAGCTTTAAGTCTTGACTTATTTTCCTCCTTGGTTGCCAGTCATCACTGGGTAGTTAGCTGGATCCATTCCATCTGCTCTAATTCTTCAAGTCCACACTCTCAATGAAGAATTCATCCAGCTCCTGGATCTGTTGGTCCAAGGACCTCTTCCAACTTTCCCCAACTATGCCTCTCCAGGTTTAGGGAAGACACATCAGCCTTATCAAGGCTCCAATTCTCTGGAGAGCCGAGAAAGTTCTTGCTGGTTGTCAATGACCTTCAGCTGCTGAATATATGCCCGGGCATTGGCCAGATTCCGGGCACTCAAGGACTGCTCTGAACCTGTTGGAAAATTTCAGGTCAAGATAGATTTATTTAGATCTTTCAAGTTTCTAGTTTTAGTTTCCCCTCCCTGCTCTGTCTTTGTAAGTCAGGGTCCTCTTCATAGCCTCTGTCTCAGCTTCACCCAAACTCCTCCCCAAACCCAGCCTCCTCAGAAACTCTATTTTCCTTTTCCTTTCTCCAAGCATGTAGAATTCTGCCTGCTCTCATCCTTTCCAACCACTTCCCTGCCCTGCCCCTGGATGCATTCCTCATGTCATCTTACAAGAAGAAATCCTCACGGTCTGGCTATCTTCATGTATGTGGGAAACTCGGCTCCGGAGTGGTGAGAGAGGCACTGGACAGGGATAAGAACAGAGAGTGAAAGAGATTATGTCAGAGATTGAACCTCTGATGAGAAAGGGTTGGCAGACAAAGGAAAATGTTGTAATAGGGATAGGAGACCTAACTCCAAGGTAGGAAGAGGATTGAGAAGGATTAGACAAAACTAACTTGGGAATCAGAAGACCTCTGATGCTACTTATGTGACCCTGGGCAAAATACTCAATCTCCCTGGGCCTCAGTTTCCTCATAAGTGAAATAAGAGGCTTGGATTAGAGCAGGAATTCTTATTCTTTCTTGTGTCATGGATCCCTTTGGCAGTCCAGTGAAACCTGTGGAGCCCTTTGCAAAGTGATGTTTTTAAACACATAAAACAAAATACATAGTATTACAAGGAAACCAAACTATATTGAAATATAGCTATAAAATATTTTTTATAAAACAAATCCAAAGACCCCAGGTTAAGAACTCCTGGACTAAAGGATTTGTGTCTGAGGTCCCTTCCATTTTTAGACCTATATGAAACATGACTGTAGATTCCAAATTTTTTTTTAGTTTTTTGAATTTTTAGGCTGAAAGCAAATATCCCTGATGGTAACCTATGGGAGATGCACATACACCAAGGATTCCCTTACTTTTGAATTATCTCACTATATGGATCCATAAGCCAAATCAAAGTAAGTCTGTCCTCTCTAACATTTAACATCAGAAGAGAAAAGGAAAAGGAAAAAGAGAAGGAAAGGTGGAGTTGTCCTAGATCTTTCTTACCAGAGCTATGGCTTCGACAGTGATGCAATATTCGTACAGTTCTGGCCATCATACGCTGGGAGCAATAAAAACAGGAGTAAGAACTTTAAGCCACTCAACTACCATCAACTTCATACCCTAGGCAGGAAGCTGGAATATTTAAAAGGCAATCAACTTTACTGGGTGTCTTGGACAGAATATTGCCCTATAATCAGATTATTTATTATCATCAAGACAGAAGAGACGAGAGCACATTCTCTTCCAGCTTAGGGAAATGGGACAGGTGAGAGGACAAATAGGATTGAGTCAGGTATTTAAAAATTAGTGCATACATACTTTTAAAAAACTGATCTGTGATTTCATTGATTCACAGAACTTCCTTTACCAATGCACACTGGTATTTGCTCCAGAAAATTTATCTTCTGAAAGAGTTGTATAAGGCCCTGAGTAGCTAAGTGGCAGGTCATAGAACCAGCATGTTTCTGAGGTGGGTCTTGAACCCAGGTCTTCTTAAATGAAGCCAGATCTCTATTCACTCTGATATGCTGCCTTTCAGTATTCACACACACATACACACACCTAGATACCCACACACCTAACATAGATGGTTAGATTATTCTTCTCCACCCACCCCTACTCCCCCAAACTCTAGTGGTTCTTGGTGGAACAAAGATGGCCTAGGTTTTTGCAGGTTGCCTTCAAAGCTCACAGGCTGGAGGTTCTACCAAGCAAAACAGACTTCACTTAGAAGCCCATCAACAGACCATCTACTGATGTTCTGCCAGAACTAAGTGCAGAAAGTCTCATTGCTAGAAGCCAGGCTATCGGTGATGAATGATGCTGGCCTCAGTGATGCATCAAAGTGTTTATTAAAATGTGAAGGGGTGTGATCTCCATTCATAAAGGGGGTACCCATGTCAGTGAAATCACAGAATGATTTAATCATATAACAGTAGATAATGATTTTCTTTTATTGATAAAATAATTGACAAATGTTTCGAGTATTTATATTATTTGGAAACTAAGGGGAAAATGTCTGAAAAAATAATGGTATGGGAATACAATTGTGTATGATTGTGGTTATTGCCCTGTAAGAAATGACAAGTGTGAAGGATTCAAGGGAACTTAGGAAGACTTGCATGAAATGATGCAAAATGAAATCAGAATAATGTACACAATTTTTACAACAGCATAAAGGAAAAAACGTTTAATGATTTCAGAACTCTAATCAGTGTCAAGGTGTCAGAAAGCAAACAGTGAAACATGCCTCCCACCTTCTTGGCAGAGAGGTGGTAAATTGGGTATAGAATGAGCATATATTTTTGGATATGGCTGGTGGGTTGATTGGTTTTGCTTGACTGTACTTGTTATAAAAGAGGGATCTATTTGGGGAGGAGAGAGTCTTTGGCAATTGACTCCTCTCTCAAACACCTAGTGCCAACTCCTATTCTCATCTACCTCTGTGCTACCCTTTCAATGTCATATTCCAGATCTGAATGTCCTTTATTCTGCGCACTTTGGAACTCTTGCTCCAGAATGAACAAACCTTCCTTTCATTTTAGTCTTCTTCCTCTCATGCTCCTCCCATCTTCTGACATCTTCAAAGAAGCCACCCAATCCTCACAACATTGCATCTTTGCAAGTGCTGGTTATTCCTTTGTTTATATCAGAGAATTACTGATCTCAAAGGAAGGTTCAAAATATCCTTCATTCCCCTCTGCTAATTCCAGACTCTTCTGCCCCCAACACTCCATCATATTTCCTTTTTTAAGGTTCGCTCTTTCCAGATTTATCATCCAATTCATATCCCAGTGGTTTCTAACCATCCCTAGGACAGTCTCCCTTTTGTCTCAATGAATCTGGTATTATTGGATCATTGTCATTAGATTATCAATTGTCCATCATTGGATAGACGTTGAATCATGTCTACTCCAAGGAGACCACAATACATATGAGACATTCCATCAAATACACTTAGCCACCTAGTACTTTCCCAGGCAATCATCCCTACTCTAGCTATATTCGAGTCATGGACTCTCAATATCATAAGGCTACCTTTCTGCTTCTCCAAACTTTCTCTTCGCTTCTCAAGATTACAATAGTACGCTCTCCTCTCACAATCTCAGCTGGGGACTGCTCCACATACTAGGCTGAGAAAATCATGACCATTTGCCTTCATAAATACTTTCCCTTATGTTTATGATGCTCTCCCTCCTCACCTCTGCAATTCCTGGTTTCCTTTTGACTCAATTCAGGTGTCTTCGTGAGGTCTTTCTCCAATTGCTAGCACCTTTCCCTCCAGGGTTACCTTGTATTTGCAACATACATATTTGCATTTGTTTCCCCATTACCATATAAGCTCTTAGAAGGCAAGGATGGTTCACTTTTGTCTTTGTATCTTCATGACTAGCACAATGTCAGGAACTTAGTAGGCCCTTAATAAATGCTTGTGGATTGATTGACAGTAATGAAAAAAGAGAAGGACCCATATAAAACATTTTAAAAGAATAGTAATAAGTGCAGTGAGAAATTATATGAGGAATTTAGAGAAACATGGGAAGATTTTTATGAACTGATACAGAGAAAAATAAGTGAAACTGAGAACAGTGATACAGAATGACTTACGATAATGTAAATCAAAAGGTCACTAAAAGGAGGTCAGACTCTGAGTAAATAGAAAACCATTGAAAGTCCCAGAGATTAGATAATAAAACTCACAGGTGAGAGGCAGGGGACTACCAGGACAGAATAGTATATATGTTATCAAAAGTGGCCACTGAATTGGATGTTTTTGCTTAAATGTTTTTGTCATGAGGTAGGTTCAATTGAGGAGGGTTAGGTGTGGGTGAAACGGCTGTGAGGTAAAGACAGTAGTTAATTAATAAATCAAAATGTAATTTAACAACAAAAAACTTTGGTTCATGACCTTTCTCATTTCTAACATCTGCTTACTGGATTTCTCTTCTACCTCAACCCAAACCTCCAACTCTAGATCCCTACTTTCCCACACTTACCATCTTCTCAAAGTTGATGAGACTGTCTACCAGTGTACGGTTCCCCTCATGGATGAAGGTCATGTCTGCAGGGAGCTAGAGATCAGTACTCAAAAAGTCCCACAAATTTTGTCTCCCTATGTTTATCCCAGGAAAGGTTAAAGGAAAAAAGAATAGAAATTCCCCAAACCAACCTCCTACTTTCATTTTCTACTACCTTCCTTACCTTCTCCCCCACCACTGAAGGAAAGTTAGATCCCAATTCCATTTACCTTTGAGGAGGAGGGGCATAAAGGGGATGATGGGTGGGGACAGCTTGGAGAGCGCCAATCGGTACACACGATGATTCCAGGATGGGTCCTGACAGGGGGGTTCACAAAAAGAAAGACCCTGTACACACCATATATCATCACCTTTAGGTTTTTAGCACCATTTTATGTGGTATACCACAGTATACCACCACATGGTATAACACTGTATAACTAACTTTGTGGGAATATACTGAAAACCAGCAGACACCTTCACCCAAATCATGGAACCAGACAGCCCTCTTAGAGACACAGCTTATTGTTTAGGGGCAGAGAGAGATAGAGGAGAGAACCTGAGGGTTCACAAATCCCTGAGGATGGTTTGATAGCTCTTAGGCTTGGAGGTTGTTACAGCTCCTCTACATGGGACCACTACAAAGCAATTATCAACCATCTTCACATTTCAGATTCTATTTCTATAACTTGCCCTTGCTCCCTATGTAGTTTTTTTTTTAGACTCTAAGGTAGTTAATGAGCTCCCTGTACTTCCACATCAGACTCTTTAAGTAACTGACTTTTTTTAATTAAAATTATTCTCTATGAGTTCTCAGAATTTTATTTTTGAGAGCACACCATTTCTCTTGGCTTAACTTCCCCTCTAGATCTGCACTGGATCTGACCTATACTTTCCCTGAACTCTTAGACATCTGCTCTCCCTAAGGCGTACGTCAGGCTGTGCCCAGCTTTCCTCTTCCTCTCTTTCACAAAATTCAAAATGGAATAGTCATTAGAGTCCCTCAATTTTGTATTTCGGTAACCAATTCTGGAACTGGAATTACTTTATGTATATATTATATTTATTAACATCTCTCCTCACACACTTCCATTAGAATGAAAATTTCTTGAGGACAGACACTCTTCTTGTATTTTGGTTTCTTCAGTGCTTTATTAGGGCTTAGCTCTCAATAAATGTCTGTTGAATTGCTTTGAATTCCACATTCCTCAGGAATCTCTAAGGAAATGGCTGGGGTTACAACACCCTCTTCCTCCTTGGATCTCATATGATCCACAAGTTTCCCATACCTACTGTCTGACTTTGCCGTTTGACAAGCCAAGTATTTGGTGTTGGGACTTGGTTCTTGAATTTTTAGCCAATAAGCTGAGGTCATTTTTCTCTTAGGCCCTCTCTTTGCCCTTCAGATCACAGAGATGTTTATTCCAAGACACTTTCTTCAACATATATCACAGGTCACAAAAATAATAATGTATGTCATATATTGTATGTCATATATCATACAATATGACATGACATAATACATACCATAAGACCAACATATCCTGTTGCTACCCCAAAACTTAAGGCTATCCATGCCCAGTGCCCCATAATCCTGAATATAGAGAATGATGCTGAAACCAGAAAAATTTCTTCCATAGTTCATAAGAAAAGTAGGCCCTATGCCAGGTTTGGCTAATCTGGAGGGTTGCAGGGGGACAGGGGCTATGTAAGATAGCTGTAGCTTTAATTCAAAGAGTGAGAGGTTTGAAGGAAGAAAGAGTTGACCATCAGAGGCAATGGACTCACCAGAAGCTGTTCAAGAGAAGAATATAATTTCCGAACTTTGTGAGGCAGCCGCTAAGAGAATCAGAGACAAAAAGTCAGAACTGGGGATTTTCCATTATGTTACCTGATGAGTCTTCTTGAGACATAAACTGTGCCCTTTCCAGGAAATGGTGATTCTTAGGACAGGGTCCTGGGCCTCTTACCCTCTGGCTTGACCAAAAGGAAGCACCTACCTCCCAGGTGAGGGCCAGACGGCTGATGGCAGAATTGCTGAGGCCAAACATGACAGCAAAGAAAGAGTTGAGGTTCTTCTGCTCTTTGAGACTGAGAAACAGCAACCAGGGTTACAATCACAGATTAGCTAGCATAGTACATGAAACAAGGGAAGAACCTAGAACTAAACTAGACTGGCAAAGAGGTATACCTTTCCAATGGGGTTTAAGAAGCACAGGAAGAAAATGACAGTAAAAGAGACAAAGGCATTAGATACAGCAATGAGATTAAGGCAGATGAAATTGGAAATGACTACCCCAGACCCCTGGCCCCTGATCCAAACATTGCTCTCCTCTTTCCATAATCTTCCCACTCACTGAGAAGCTAGCTTGATGAACTTTCGGAGCAGCTGAGCCCGAAGGCCAGGTACAGGACATAAGCACAGCTCTGTGGCCACCCAGTATTGTAGTTCATTGAAACGCCGCATGAAGCGCTCCAGGTTGGCCGTGGTGGCATTACGGAGTTTCTGTGGTCCCAGCACATAGTGGATCAACTCCACCTTGGGGGTTGGGGAAAGGCAGAGTTAAGGTGTGTCAAATTGGACCCCAAGTCCCCCTCTTCACCAAGCCCTCCTCTGCCACATTACACTAATCTTGATCCTACTATTCCCAACTGTTCCCCTTTCCCATGTCCATCCCATCTAGCTGAGGCCTCCCCCACACCTGGTGGATGCTGTTGAAGAGGTTCCAGTCATGGTCACTCAGCTGGTTGGCCAGGTCCTTGGCACTCACTAGGTCCAACATCTCAGCTGAGCTTACACTTGGCCCAAGCTGATCTGCGTGTGGAGTCTGCAGATGGGAAAGGACTAATGGAGATGCCAGGAAAGTTCAGAAAAAGGCAAAAGGGACTCTAGGGGGAACTGTGAATGTGTGTGTGTGTGTGTGTGTGTGCGTGTGCATGTGTGCATGCGTGTATATGTATGTGCACATCTGCTGGGAGAGAAGAATGAGACCAAAAGGGGATCGGTAGGGGTTGAGACATCAAGGCATTGCTGGGCATGGTAAGAATTGCCTACGTGTGTTGGAAATAGCTGTAAGGATGAGAAGGAAGAGCTGAAAGATATTTCCCAGGCAAGTTTATATATAGCTCCTCACTAGGGCACCCTCTCTAGAGTTAAGTTTCTGTTCTCTACTTTGGCTTTCTGCCAAGCTCCTTACCAGCTTGTGCATTTCCTGTGGGTTAACAATGAAGAGCCTCTCATTGAGTCCCAGGGACGTTGCCACACCACGGGCATCTGGTTGTAGACCAATGGTGTCTGTGGGAGAAGCTATGGCTAAGATGGTGGACAGTGACAAGGAGAGAAAGGGTTTAGGAAAAGTGAGATATACATCTCAGTTTAGTTTAGTGGCCAGGAAGGAATAATAATCCTCCATGAGGAGTGAGGGAATCTTTGCTCCCAAATAAAGGGACCATTGGCTGTTGATCTAAGTGGGGACTGTTGCCCTGATTGTGCCTTGTTTCTTGCTTCTGCTCCAAAGGGCTTGGAAGGGTGAAGTAAATCAGAAGGAAATAATCTCTTAAGACAGCTGACATCATGGCACTATCTTGAAGAAGCCATCAGAGAGCTTTGAATTTGAAAAGCAAACACTGGGATTGCTAAACTTAAATCTTTTCACCCTATCTTGCCTCCTCTTTACCCATCAATATTTTAGGGAAGTCCTGGCTGCCCTGATCATGCTGGCGTTTCAACAACTATACCCAACCTCTCTAGTTGACTCTTTGATGAGCAGTTTCCTATGCTTTCAAAGATTTTTGGGACACTGAGTCACACTCACTTTATTACTGATTTCAGAAAAATCTGGGAGCAGATCAGTATGGGAAATCCGTGCTTGGGGAGGATGTACAACTTACCCCCCGAAGAGGTGACCTTTACCAGCACCTGGCCTTGTATCCAGCCATCCTCCTGGGCCAGCGTAGCCATTACTTCTCTCACAGAGGCTGTCACTGGTAGATGCAATGTCAGGATTGAGTGGTCTGGCCGGTAGATGTCATAGGGAACTGGAGAAGAAGAGGCAGGAATCAGGCCAGTGAACACCCTTTTTTCTTGGGTGGGAAACAGTAAGAAAAATCCTACCTACCACTTTGCCTAATAACTAGGGTTATGAGAAAATGTATATTCCTTCTCTGAAGGGAAAAATAGAGAATCCTTTTCAATTTAAATCCTCGTCCACCTCGTCCACTCATTCCTGCCAGCAGTTAGCTGCAGTGGCAATGTAAGTGGAGCTATATAAACTGTTTCCTACTCTCTCAAAAAAAAACCAAAAAACAAAAAAACTCCTGCAAAACAAAACAAAGGACAATCAAAGCACAAACAAACAAAAAATCAAGAACAATCAAAAATTCAATAAAAAGACAGAATCTAGTGGGGACAGAAAGGGGAATTAAGTGCCTCTGATTGAATGAAGTGATTGGGGAGGAGCTTTCCCACCCATTGATGGGCCTGCCCATTGTGGGAAGCTAGATCAGAGGAGCTGTTTTGTAGGAGGGACCCAGATACCTTCTGTTTCTTCAATTGAGGCACTGAGTCAGAGGGTTCTGCCCTCTGTCTCTAAAAAGTGTATAAATACACGGAGGGTAAGGTTTTACTTTGGGGTTTACTAACTGGAAGTGTTTCTTTGGCCAGAGAGACTATGGGAAGCTGCTAAGGAACCCTCAGAGGAAGCCATGTCTGTTGATCACTTTGGGGTTCAGGGTGTTGAATTCCCTGAACTGGGTGAATGACATGTGCATGACTAAAGGACTGATACACATGCTTGATTAAAGTGGTTGTTAACGCCTCAAAAGTTGCCTTTCCTTTTATGAATGCAGATCTAAGAACCTGTGATAGCAGCATCCCCTCCCGTGTATGTTGGGATGCTTACTGTTACAACTAGAAAAAAAAGTAAACAAAAGAAAATGCTAAACACATTGGAAAAATACCATGGACTAAGAAAAAACCCAAGAAAAAATCCAAGAGATAATCTCTAATGAGTTTTACATATACATATATTACATATATACACACATATGTGTATATGTATGCATACACACACATATATGTATTGTATATGTATACATATGTACACACAGACTCTTCAACAATATAATAAAGTCACAGAATTTTTTTAAAGCATTGGCTACAAGAACTACAAGAATAACTAGAAGAAATAAAGCAAAAGATAAAAAATGAGATTAAAGTAGAAATAAGGGTTATGGAAGAAAAAACTAGAAGAAGAAATAGCTTAAAATAGAAGGCAGAAAACCTTACCCAAGTAAAGGATTCCCTGAAAAACAGAACTGAACAATTACAGTTCAATGACTCCATGAGATAACAAGAAATATTAAAATAAAGTCAAATACCTTTCAAGACTAAGGGAAGGAGACATATTCTTAAACAAGAGGCAGAAGTAATTGCAGAAGATAAAATAGATAAATTTGAATACATAAAACTGAAAAACTTCTAGGCAAACAAAATTAATACACTTAGACTAAGAAGAAAAGGGGTTGAATCAGGAAAAATTTCCTTGATGAGGGTTGGGGATCCACTATGTAACACACACATATATATACAACTAACATGTGTGTATATATGTGTGTACACACACCCATGATAGATGTATATAACTAAAAGCCTTTCTCCAGTAGATAAGTGGTCAAAGAATATGAACAAATAGTTTTCATAAAAATGAAAAACCATGAACAACCATATGAAAGAATGCTTCAAATCAAAGATGACAATGTGGACAATGTGGAATTATGCAAAAAGACCTGTACCCTTTGACTCAGAGATTCCATGACTAGGATTAGACCCACAGGAGGCCACTGAGGGTCAGAAAGTTCTCATATACACTAAGATATTATTGAAGCATTTTTTTGTGTGTGTGATAACAAAATATCTGGAAACAAGATAGATACCTATTGATTTGGGAAATGACTAAACTAGTTGTGGTACATGAATGCAATAGTGCCAATAAGAAATAACAAATAAGAATATAAAGAGCTATATGAACTGATGAAAAATGAAGCTAAATAAAGAAAATAATACACCTAATGACTACAACAAGGTAACTGCAAAGAACTACCACAATAAAAAAAAATTAAAAGTGTATGTTGCAAAAAAAAAGTATGGCTTGAAAGAAGAGACATGAGAAGACATTTTCACAATGCTCTCATTACTTTCACTTTGCGGAGGCAGAAGATCTACATGGATCATATGTTGCATAAATTTTACCCTTTTTGACATATTCATCAGTTATGCTGATTTTTCATCTTTTTCTTTTTTTTTTCTTTAAAAATGTTATTTTCATATGGGTTGACTCTCTGGGAATGGGAAAAGGAGGAATGATAGGGGAAATTGTAGTGACATAAAAAGAAAAAGACATTAATAAAAACTTATTTAAAAATAATATATGTACCAAATGGCATAGCATCTAAGTACTTAAAGGAAAAGTTGACTGAAGCACAAGGACAAATTGACCACAAAACAATAATAGTTAGGGACTTCAATGTGCCTTTTTCAGAACAAGACAAATATTTTTAAAATTAACACAAATTAAGCACTTAGCAGAATTTTAGAAAACTAAAATATGAGAGAATGCTAGTGGTTACAGAATGTGAATAGAATAGAACACACATATTTCTCTGCTGTGCTTATCGCTTTTATAAAAACTGAGCATGTGCTAGGCAGGCACAACAAACTATGGCCTGCAAGCCAAATCCAGCTATGTGACCCACAAACTAAGAATGGCTTTTACATTTTAAAATTTTTTTTTAAATGTAAAAGCCATTCCTACCTCATCAGTCATTCAAAAGCAAGTGGCCAGATTTGATCCATGTGCCATAGTTTGCTAACCCTTCTGTTAGGGCATAGCAACCTCATAAAGATATACAAAAAATGAAAAATATTAAATGAATAATTTAATTACCACAATACAATAAAAATTAAAATCAATAAAGAATATTTAAAGAAAGAATTCAAATGTAAGTAAAGGCTAAATAATTTAACCTTTAAGAATCTGTGAGTCAAATAACAAATTATAGAAACAACAGATGATTTTAGGAAACAAAATAACAATGGAACAACAAATCAAAACTGCACTGAGAGATAAATTTATATCTCTAAATACTTTCATCAACAAAAGAAAGAAAAGATTAATCAAAGAATTGACCATGCAACTAATAAAATCTAGAAATGGAACAAAAAATAATTAAACACAAAAAATGGAACTTCTGATAATTTAAAATAAACAAAAATCTCACTGAATAAACAATATTACAAGCTTGTTTTAAAATAAAATGAATAAAATAGATATTGCTAGTTAGTCTAATAAAAAGAGGGGGAATGAAATAGCAAGTATAAAAAATTTTTTAAAATCATTACAAATGAAGAAATGAAGAAAATGAAATGGGAAGTCATTAGAAATTTTTTGCCCAATTAAATTCAAACAAAATTTGTTATTTAAATGAAATGGATGAATAGTTACAGAAACATAAGATATTCAACTTAACAGAATAAGAAATAGAAAATTCAAGTAACTCCATCTTGTAAAAAAAAAAAATTAAGCTATTTTTTTCTGGAAAAAAAATATCCAGAACTACATGCATTTACAAATGAATTCTATCAAGCAATTAGAGCAAAAGACCAATCACTTCCAATATTCTATAAATTCTTTACAAAACTAGAGAAAGAAAAGATCTTAACAAAAATTTTGAATATAAATTTAGCAACAAAGGATACAACACCACATAAAAAAAAATATACCAACATCAAGCTGAATTTATATAAAGAACATACAGTCATATCAGTAGTAGGAAAACTATAAATATAATAATTGTGCTAATACTTGCATGATTATATTAACATGCAGAAAGTTTTGACGAAACACAATACTCATTACAAAATTTGGTAAATTTTATCTATCTAAAATAAGGAGTTAATATTATCTTTAATGGAGAATGCTAGAAGCCTTTTCACTAAGATCAGAAGTAAAATAAGGATTACCACTGTCAACAATGTTACTTGATATAATACTAAGAATCCTAGCCACAACAATAAGAAAAGAAAACAATTGAAGCAATGATCATAGGCAAAGAGGAAACAAAATGATCACTTTTTTGCAGATGGCATTATGGTTTACTTAAGACAATCCTAGCGGACAATAAAAAATTAGTTGAAATGATAACTTTAGTAAAATAGCAGAATATAAAATGAACCCACAAAATAATCAGTTTTTTTGTATATTATTATAACACTCAAGCAAGAAGAGACAGAAAAATTCCATTCAATATTACTCTAAAGTCTAAAAAATATTTGGCAGTCCACCCATCAAGGATAATACAGAAATTTTATGAATATAATTACAAAATACTCTTTATAGAAATAGACAAATAATCAGAGAACTATTAATTATTCATATATGTAACATAATCTTAAAATATAAATACTACATAAATTAATTGTTTAATCAATATTATACAAGTTGAATACCAAAAGGTTATTACTTTGTAGAACTCAAAAAAAATAATATGACTTCATCTTTAGGAACAAAAGGCCAAGAAGCTCAAGAGCAATAATGAAAAAAAACAAGACGAAAGAGGCTTAGAAGTACTAGGTCTCAAAACATATTACAAAGTAGTAATTATGAAAACTATTTGGTACTAATTAAAAATTAAAAACCTGACAGAATAGATTAGGTACAGAAGATCCAGAAGTAAATGGCCGCAATAGCATAGTGCTTGATAAACCCAAGGATCCCAACTACTGGAGTTAAGCATGCACTATACAACAAAAACTGCTTAGACAATTGGAAAACAATATGTCAGAAACTGCGTTTCACACCATCTACCACAATAAGTTCCAAATGGCAACATGTTTTAGACATAAAAAGTCACACCATAAACAAATTAAAGGTCCAGAAAAGAGAGAACCTTTGCAATTATTGATAGGAGAGAAGTTCTTGACCAAAGAGTAAAGAGAATTACAGAACTTAAAATGAACAATTTGATATATAAAATTGAAAGGGTTTGCAAAAATAAAATCAATGAGATTAAAAGTAGAAGAGTACAATTAAGGGGAAAAATCTGTGCAACAAACTTTTCTCAAAAGAAGCCTGATGACCAACATATTGACTCAAATATATAAGAGCAAAAATCATTCCTCAAGAGACAAATGGTCAAAGAATTTGAAAAGGCAAATTTCAAAAGAAGAAACGCATGCTATCATCAACCATATAAAAATACTAACATAAAAATGTAAACATAATAAAAATGTAAAAATAATAAAGAGAAATAAAAAGTAACTCTGAGGTTCCATCTTAGACCAATTCAGCTTGGTAAAGATAACACAAAAAGTAAATGACAAAGGAATGGCAAATCCTACAGGGAAAAGACTCTTCAATTTGAAAGACAGAGGGAGATATAAAGAGGTACTTAGATAATAACCTAAGAAGGGTAGATATAGTAACTGAGGGTAACAGGGAAATTCCAGTGGGAGAAGCAAGTTAGGAGCTAGCAGTAATGCAGGCAACACCACAAACCTTTGTCCAGAGCTTGGATAGCATATCTGTTGCTGGGGAGGGGTTCATCATAGTTGGGGAACCAGATGGGAATCGCTCGATCCTATATGAGAGAGAAATAACCTGGTTAGAGGTAAGACTCAAAAAAGTCTGAGAGTAGGATCATAATGAACAAGGTAGCTTGAGGGAGCCCTGATAGGAGATCCCACCCAGCTGGGGATTTCACAGGCCAGAGGATGATATTTTCACAGACTTTATCTCCACCCTTCTTCCCCTGCCACACACATGCCTCAGGGAAGTGATGGGATCCCAGTGAGGGGAAGCGGCCAAACCGAAGCAAACAGGAAGACGATTTGTTTGTCTGTGAATTTACATGACTTTTTTTCTCATTCTATCCTCAAGCAGATCTGTCCTGCATATTAAAATCATATTTGCTTGAACTCTCATCTTCATTCTCTCCCTTTCATTTATAAAATAGTAGAATGACTATACTACCTCTCAGCTTACTCCTCCACCCAGGTAATTTAGCTTCTGCTTCTACCACTCTATGGAATGTTCTTTCAGAGATCACCAATGAATCAAGACAATGGACACCAACAGCTTTTTGTAGTATTTGGCAAAATTGACCACCCCATCTTCAATGCTTTTTCCTTTCCCCTGTTCAACAATGCATTGATCTGGTCCTCTTAGTTCTTTGGGTCCTTTCAGGTCTCTTTGGCTCTTTCTTCTCCTCTGGCTCCCTAAATGTGGGCATTCTTCAAGCATCCATTTTCTGTTCTTTTTCTTTCAGAGATCTCATGGGTTCTGGTGGTTGCAAAAACCACTTCTGTGCTCTCAAATCCTTAAAGAAGCCCACTCCTCTTCTGACTTTCATAACCAGTCATCAAGTCCTACTGACTCTTTTTCAAAATATCTCTTGTATCTGTCCCTTCCATTCCACTCTCACAGTCTTCTCTTGTTCTTCTTAAATTCATAATCTCATCTCTTTCTACATATCAGCATCAAAAGGATCTTCCCAAAACTCTATTTTTACCATATCACATTGCTGCGTATGTGAGAGAAGAGAGTGCAAACACTGCCATGAGAACAAGCTGGGAAATTGCCTCTAACAGAGCATCCCAATCTCTTCTATAATCAGTCCTCCAAATCTCCCTTTCTATGTTATTATACTCTGTGCTCCAGTCAGACTGGGCTACTTTGCCAATTTCTAAAACATGCCTTAATCATCTCTACAGTTTTATTCAAAGCCCAGCTCAGCTCCCATCTTCTCCATTAAGTCAGAACTGGTTTCTCCTTTCTATGAACCTGCATAACACTTAACATTGGCAGCATTGACTTGGTATGTATAATATACAATCAGCCAATACATCAACAAACACCTACTATCAGCCAGGTACTGCATTAGTCTCTGGGGATACAAATGGAAAGAACTAAACAATCCTTGTATTAGTAATTAATTTTTCATTATATATACCTTGTCTTCGGATTATAAACTCTTCAGAGCAATAATAGCTTTAATATCCCCATAATGCCTAACATCCTCACAGCAGGCACATAATAAATGTTTACTGATTGAATACATGTCCATGTCTATAGGAATCTTTGTATGTAGGAGTATGTGAGAATGTGAGAATCTTAATGTTTGAAGTGTGTGAGCTTGTAAATAATGAGAGAGGACTATCAAAGGTCCTATGTGCAGACCCTGAACCGAGCAGAGCCTTTTATGAGTAGGGATAAGCTAAGACAGCCCAACTCTATGGAGCAAGGGACACGACACAAGAGAGGGGAGCTGGCACACATTTAGTACCTTTAATTGCGGTGACATATTTACACCGCCATTTTCCAACCTGCAGAGCAAATGAGAAGAATAGTTAGGCTGAAGGTTTGGGAGGAGGGTGGGCAGGAAGCAATTGCCAGGTCACCTTCTAAGGTGCCACCTAGGTACCTTGACAGACTCACAAAAAGACCAGGGAACAGAAGCCAGGGGATCCAGTTCTGATTTCTTAAGTTCTACTTCCAACACACAGCTAGTTTGCCTGCTTGTTGTCCTGGATTTTTCTCATTTAGAATGAAAGTAATGCATATTACAGGCAATATAGCCTTAGGACAATTAGAAAATTAGAAAAGACAGAATCTAGACACAGAGCTCCCATTCAAGTTTAGAAATAACTCCAAGCGATCCCCTTTCCCTTCCCAAACTTCAGTTCCTTCTCCTGGAGATTTCACGAGTAAACTAGCAAGCAAACTTTATTCAGTCCCTGGGAGGATTACTCACCCATGGTGTCGCCGCCTCTCCTGTCCCTGCTCCCTTAGCAGGTTGCTGAGCTGAGTATCCTTGCTTACCAGTTCTGAGAGTTTCTATGAGGAAACACACCAAGGCAGCTGAATGTGGAGTCCTTGGTCATGACTCCATCTGGATTCTCTCATCCAGCCACAGGCTGCTACAGATGGCTCTCCCTGTTACCTGTAGGAAGCTGGGGGCTACTGGATCTATGTGGAGCATGGGACCATACAGGGTCACCCATTGACTGACCAGCCTTAGGATCTTCTGCCGCTTGTTACAGATGTAGATGCTATCTTCCTGCTCAGTGCCACCAGCTGGCTCTCCATGGAAGGTGGGAGGTGGTTAAAGAAAGTCATAGCACAAAGTGGATACTGCCCACCAAGCTCTAGGCAAAGGAGGAAGAGGGTAGTCATTCCCAGGCAGAACAAATCTGTGCCTAGCACCTTGATCAACCTGCGGAAAGTGTTTACTACATGCTAACTGAATGATGAATATTTTCTCTGCTCTTCCACATCATACCCCAACCTCTATTACTTAACCAGCATAAATGTTGCCTATATTTCCTTATGTTACCTACAAGTAATCATTTAGAATACTAGATAGCCACTGCTAGAAAATGCCTTAGAGGTCATCTACTTCATAAATCTCACTTTGTTCACCCAGATATCCAAACACTCTTTCTATTACATTATCCTTCAAAATCAAGCTTAAAGGATATTGATGCAGGAGAGCAGCACAGAGATGGGCACTAGGCATGAAGACACTGTGGGTCAGGAGAAAGTCACCCAGGAATGTCTCTGCAATGGTTGGGAAGAGAGGGAGGAGAGGAGGCACCAGGTCATAACAGCAGCAGCACCATAGCCCTGGATCAGGGATTCTTAATCCTTGCTATATCATGAACTCCCTTGACAATATGGCAAAGCCTATGCACCCCTTCTCAGAAGAATGTTTTTAAATGAATAAATAAAACACACAGAACTATGAAGCCATAATTTTTTTTTAAGTTCACAGACCCTAAGTTAAGAACCCTTGCCCTACAGCCTCCTCTTATTTTAATTAATCATAAATGCCCAGGGCATCTACAATACATGTCCCAACCAAGTGAACATATGATAAAAAGTTCCACCTGTGTGGCCTGAAGGGGGCAGTGTTCACTAAATGACAAGTGAAGTCATGTAGGACTCAGGTAGTAATGAGGAAAGGCAGTCTCAAGGGAAGAGGGGTGATAGTGTGGATCCTAGTTCCCCCATTTCAGTTCTGTACCTGTCGGATCATGAGCACTTGAGTCCGGCCGCACAGCCTCCAGCAGCAGTTCTAAGATCTTTTCTGGAGTGCCTGACATCACCGTGTACCTATGGGAACCAGCTCAGTGGACATCCCCACCCTCCCCCCGCCCTGGCCTCCATACATACCCAATGACCATCATCAGGCATCCTTTTCTAAGGCTAAGGGCTCAGGAATAATCTGAGATGATACAAATAGGCAGTTCTAGTCTGGATTTGACCAAAGCTCTGCCAACATTTACTCCTACGATTCTGTTACATGGAGCAGTATAGAGCAACACTCAGGAGTACCACCATACTAATGATCATAACGAGAGAAAGACCCAGGTCTCAATATCACAAGTACCCTATCCCTCCCAAAGGTTTCCCCCTTGTATTCTCAACTCATTCTTACCACAAGCTCCACTCACCACCACCACAAGGCTGGTTTGATCTGAGAACCACCAGCCTCTTCCCATTATTTAGCTCCCTTAAAAGCCCTGGTGGAAGCGCTAGCCCAATCAAGTTGTCACATGCTTCAAGGACACTACTGTGTATAAATCAAGGTGGCTACTATACCCTGAAGAGCTCCAGTCTCTACTACATTGCCACTGGTAGGAAGGAACCCAACAGGGCAGGGAAAGTAACTGAGAAGTTGAAAATGGGTGGGGGTGGAATGAGTAGAGAGGAATTTGGGGAACAGAATAAGAGTGAATACGTTACCGGTTCCTGCCTGGATTCAGGGGACAGTCAGGGGCACCACTCTGAGGGGTCCTCTCCAGCACCAGCACCACTTTTCCATGTTCTTCCAAACGCATTGTCTTTGCCTCCACATCCTGGGTGCCAAGTCAATCAGATAACTATTTTGCATAGATCCAACAGTGACCCTGACCTCCTCTGACCCCCTTCTGGACTTCTTACCCTTTGCTTTAGCCTTAATCCCTCCCCACACTGGCCTTCAGCTCCTCTCTTTCCTCTTCTGCTCCACTCTTGCCCAATATCCCAGCCTTACCCAAAATCACTGGACTTGCCCTTTCAGTTCCCTGACTCCCATCTCTCCTAGGCCTGATCATCTTTTCTGCCTCTCTTCCATTATCACATATACATCTATCTCTGTATATATACATCTATATCTATGTCGATATAGATGTATATATATATATATATATATCCATATATATGCATATATATCTAATATTTATCCCATTCACAATTCCCTCTTCCTCTTCCCCTTCTACCCTTATCCTCCAAACCTCCCATCTCTACACTAAAATTTCAAGTCTCTGCCTCTTTTACTGTCCCACCCCTAGTTTGCCTCCAGTTCTCCTATCTCATCTTGATACCAATCTCAGCTCAATTCTGATCCTCCCATTTCTTTCTCCCCTCCCTATGCTTCCAGGCTTTCCCAAGCTTGACTAACCTTGATGATACGATTGAAGTCCTGCTTGTCCACCCGCAAAAAGTGACAATTGTCTTCACGAAGAATGATGGTGGCTGCTCGGGGTGAGTCATTCACCAAAGCTAGCTGTCCAAAGTCGTCTCCTTCATGTAGGGTTGTCACCAGGCCCTAACAATCAGTTCCACAGACAATAATATTTCTCTTCCCATTCATACCCCAGTCCTGACCTACATATATCAGAAAATGAGCAAGAATCTCTGGGGCCTAACACAAGCATTGCCCACAAAGAAGAAAGGTACCAAAAGAATTCACCAAAAGTCAATTCCCAACAGGTAGAAGGCAGCGTGAGAGAGTTACAGAGGGAGGACAAAAGAAAAACACACCTTGCCATGGGTCACCACATTAACAGATCCCTTCCAGATAATGTACCAAGAGGTCCCCTTATCTCCTTGGCTGAACACTGAAAAGTAAAGATTAGATAGAGCCCAGCCCCAACTCCATCACCACTGATCACCTGCTCTGCTATTTTTCTGGACCAGAAGTCCAGTGCACCACAGCCCAGTCTCCACAAGCTCTAGTTCCTTAGGGTCCTACTCTGCTCTGTCCCCTGCCCTGCCCCATCCCCAGCCTTAGCCCTCACTCACACACAGTGCCTGCTTTACTGCTTGGCTCAAATAACAACACAGCAGCCAACTCCCTCTTCACCTGTAGGAAGGGAGGTAAAGGGACAATCAGCAGAAAGTCAGGAAAAGGAAGATTAATTTATGGTTCAGGAACTAACGGAGGCCATTCACCGATCTTATGGCAAGTAGCAGGAAAGTCTGGGGAGAGGAGGAGCAGTAGAGGGATGAAGGTACCTAGCACAGCAGATGCAGATCTGAAGGGCCTCTCTGGGAAAGTTATTGCTGGAATTATCCTTCAGAAAGTTACTAAACTGAATACCCTGTAACCCAGTTATACCACTATTAGGCTTATACGCCCAAAAGATCAATTACAGAGGAAAATATCCTGCAAAAATAATTATAGCAGTTCTGTTGATAGTTGCAAAAAACTGGAAACTACAGGGATGTATGTCAATTGGGGAATGATGGTTGAACAGATTATAGTTTATGCATGTCGTGGAATTTACTGTGCTGAGAAATGTTGAAAGGGACCGTTTCAGAAAAACTATGAACAGATGCAGAGTGAAGTGAGTAGAAAAAGAAAAATAATTTATATTATAACAATAACATTAAAAGACATTAAGAACTCTAAATGATCAGCCATGATTCCAGAGGGCCCATGATGACAGAGAGATCATTCCACCTCCTGACAGAGAAATTATAGACTAAATATGCAGAATGAGAAACACTTTTTAGACATGGCCAATTTGGGAATTAGTTTTCTTGACTATGCATATTTGTTATAAAGATTTTGTTTTCCTTCTTAATTTTCTGAAGCAGGAAAATGAAGTAGGAAAAAGGGAAATAAATGTTTAATAATTTTACAAAAAAGAATTAACAGCCACAAAGAAGGTCCCAGAAAGGAGTGGGGCCAAAGTGATGTTTGGGGGAATAACTAACCGAGTTAGACAGATGGGCCACGGCCTTGATATGGAGCAGCTCCTCAAAGATTAGGTCTAGCTCCTCCTCTGTGCGCTGCCCGGGGCTGTAGGCACAAAGAAGCAATATAGAGGGAAGGGTTTTATAGCCAACATTAGATCGAGATGGGACCCTTGGGTCACTTCATTCGACTCCCTTGTTTTACATATCAGGAAACCAAGACCCAGAGACAGAAGGTATATAACTACTAAGAGGTAGAATTAGGACTAAAATCCAGGTCTCCTGACTCCCAGTTTTTTTCTCCTCTCCACTATACCTTCCTTCCATAAGGAGGGAGGGATTTCCACTGTAGGTAGGGGACATGAGGGATGGTTATTATAGCATTTCAGAGCTACAAGGACCTTGGTTTTACGCTCCAGGGAGAGAGTGGGTCCTGAATAAATGGCTTGTGACTCACGGCTTACGCAGCGCCACAGTGAGCAGGGCATCAGGTCCTCGCTGAGAGAGCAAGGTCACAGCCTCCACCAGCTCTTCCATTTCTTGAATGCCGTCTAGGTCTGGCTCTGGCCCAGGGAATCGATAGAAATGAGCATCTCGGTCATGAAAGGCCCACTCATGTTTCACTGTGGGGCAAACACCAAACACAGAAGAGAGAGGAACAAGGAAAAGGAGGATTTAGTGAGAGTTTGGGGAATGAGGTACAGCCCTCCAGTACCACACCACTGGCCAAAATGCTGCCTGTTCCAGCATCTATTTATATGATAAGCCTAATGCTTATCCAGCACTCCTAATACCTTTTAGAAAAACCCAATATACCTACTACCCATGCTCACCATGGCAAAGGGCTCCTTCATTCAGGAGAACTTGGCAGATGCCCAAAGCTTGACTTCGGGATTGAACTCCAAGCCCCAAGGCCAAGACTCCGTCAACCAGCTCTCGCCCAGAGCAGCATTGCCTGGGAAACAGGAGGCGCAACAGTTTGGTGGTATAGGGGCAGTGAATAGAATTTTAGGGCAATAAAAGATTTCTTTCCCGAAAATATCCCATTCTTCTCCTACTCCTTATCCAGTTCTGCCATGGGAAGTAAGACTGTGTCTCAGACTTTGCCTCTCCTGTCCCCACAGAGCAGAGAAAAGGAGAGAAGCAGGGAGCAGAGCTGTCCACCCACCGGTACAATCTGAGGTGATATTTCCGATCTCGTATGAGGGTGGGGCAGGTAGCCAGAAGATACCTATGCAGCAGCTTCCCAGCCCTAAGCACCTGCTCTGAAGTGGCCTGGGATGTGATTGGAGAGAGAAGAGAGTCATAGTGAAGGAACACTTTGATTCCCTCCCACTCCACTCCTCCATGAGTCCTTGCCTTTGACTTTGTACTTAAGCCCAGTAGATACCTGTTCCAGGCTCATATGAAAATCCAGTGTCTCTTTACTATTGGTAAGTGGTGTCTGTAGAGAAAGAACAGGGAGATCAATGCAGAAAGCCCCAAATTGGACCCACTCCTTGGAGCTGACTTTTTCTCATCATTCCCACCCACAATCTCCCAGACCCAAATTCAATGCAGCTCAATCCAGAAGCATGTAAAAAGCACCTACTATGTTCAAGGTAGCTTCTAGGCACTAGGGAGAGTTAGCAAACAAAAACAGTTCTTGTCCTCAAGGAACTTAGTTTAAGGGGATACAATGATCTTATTTATCTACTCAATCATCCCCTCTACAACTTCAGCTTCTTTTTCCCTTCTAGAGCTTCAGAACTTGGGAAAGTCATAATTACTACCCAAAGTACCACTATCCCTCCAGATCCCCACCCAGGCTTACAACCCAGGTGTCAATCCTCACTCTTCAATCCCCCCACTCCACCACATCCAATCTGTTGTTTCTACCTTTACAAAATTTCTTAAACCATATAACATAACATATATGCCTCCTTCTCTCCTCTGACACTGCCACCATCTTGGGACAAAGTCTTATAACTTATTGAAATAGCCTTCCAGTTAGCCTCTCTGCCTCAATTCCCTCCCCATATCTTCCACTCACATTTTTTAAAATGCAGATTTGACCTCCTCTGCCCTATTTAATAAACTCCAGTGACTCCCTGTTACCTCTAGGATCTTATATAAAATCCTATTTTCCTTTTAAAATTCTTCATAACCATCCCCTTTTGATCTTTCCCATCTTCTTACAACTTATTCTCTTTCACATACTCTGTGATCTAATAACACTGGCCCCCTTGCTGCTGACACCTCATGTACTGTTGACAAATGACCCTCTAGCTCTTGACCAAGCATTTTCTCTGTCCTGAATTAGTTAACTCTCTCCCTCCACATTCTTGCCTCCTGACTTCCTGCAGGTCTCAGCTAAAGTCTCACTTTCTACAAAAAGTATTTTCCAGACTTCATCAACCTCAGCTCCTTCCTTTTAAATTGATTATTTACAGCTTATCCTGTCTATATCTCATTTGTACAAAATTTATTTGTTGTCTCCCTCATTAAATTGTGAGCCTCTTAAGAGAAGGGACTGGTTTTGGCTTTCCTTAGCACTTAGCACAATGCTAAGCACGTTTATTGTTATTCATTTATTTCAGATGTGACCAACTCTTTGTGACTCCATTTGGGATTTTCTTGGCAAAAATGCTGGAGTGGTGTGCCATTTCCTTCTTCAGCTCATTTTACAGATAAGGAAACTGAGGCAAATGGGTTTAAGTGACTTGCCCAAGGTCACACAGCTAGTAAGTGTCTGAGGTCAGATTTGGACTCAGGAAGAAGAACCTTCCAGACTCCAAGCACAGCACTCTATCTACTAGGCCACCTACTTGTGTAGAAGGGACCTTAGAGGTCATCAAATCAATAATTCCTCATTTTATGGATGAGAAAAATCTCTCATTTTATGAATAAGAAAACTAAGCAAAGTGAAGTTAAGCGATTTGCATAAAGTCATATGGACAGCAAGGGGCAGAACCAGGAATAGAACTCAGGTTCTCTGAGTCCACTTCCTTCTACTTTCTTTCCACTGAATCAAGTGGTCTTCCCAATACATGTAATGAGAAAAAGAACTGGATTGGGAGTTGGGGACCTGGGTTTGACTTCTGGATCTGCTACTTTACCTTTTGTAACTGTAAACAAAACACTTAAACACTCTGGGACTCAATTCCTTCATCCATAAAATGAGGGAGTTAGAAGTTCCCTTTCAGGTCTAAATCTGTGTGATCCTGCAAGTCATGTTGTAGACCTTTGTCCTCGTAGAGGGACCCATGTTAGTCCAGAAACTTGCCCAAGTTGAATCAAAAATGAAAGGTGCTAATAGGTATGTAGTTCATTTTGCAGTACTCTGATGGACCTCCCTCTAGCCCTTTCCCTTTCCCCTTCTCTCTCTTCCCCTCACTTATTATTATTCTGTTTGTTGGGAACCCGGGACATTCATTACAGGTTAAGAGCAGCATCTGAAGGGAGGTAGAAGTAAGGTTATAGAAATAGTTGAGGAAGGGCAGGGAAAGAATGGGGAAATGGAGAGACCAGAGAAGCAAGAACAGCAAAGAGACCAGGAAATTGGGAGACTAAGGGTGATGCAAGAGGTGCGGTAGTCAGTGAATCAGGAGGCCTGTGTTCTAGTTCTGGCTGTGTGATCTTGGGAGTCATTTCACTCTCGGAACCTCAGTTTCCTCAACTGTCAAATGAAGAGGTTGGACTAGATGACTTCTAAGATTCTTCTTGGCTCAAATATTCCATATTCTCAGCTAGAGAATGGGGTCTCTGGGTCACAGTGGAAAGTAATAGAAGTGTTGAGAATTGGCATTTGGCTAAAGAACATCAAGGTCGCAGTGGTGGTCTCAGCTCTTAGGGTTATTCCCAGATGCTAGAGAGGGACCATGAATCATGTTCCATAATGCCAGCAATGAGTCCCTCAAAACCCTCAATTTGCAGTTATGAGTTAATAGGGCTCAATCTATCCTGGGTGATGGAACCAAACACTGGTGCTTGAGACTGACTCCTGAGGACTTAATTACAGGAAATGAAGAGGAGGGAGGGAAAGAAGAAAAGGAACCCCCACTCCCATCCCTTGGGACAAACAGTGCCTGGGCTGGTGACTCAAAGCTCCTAATGAACATGTTTTCATTTCCAAATGCCCAGAAGGCTAGAAGAACTACAGTCTCTGCCTCACTGCCCCTCTGCACCCCAGCCCTTTTCTTTCCTTTCCCTTCCATGTATTCTTTTCTCCACTGTTGTCCTGACCCAGGAATATATGTCACAGGTCACAGGACCAATTCACAGGACTTGTCCAGTCACAATACCCCAGGGGTAGAGAGCTTTGTTCAAACCCTTCTTGGACTACCCTATTAACTCAGGCTGAAATAAGTTAGGCCATCCCACTATGGGGATGTGGGCTTTATGCCACCAGAGGTTACTTTACACTGGAGGTCCCATCCTTTTCCAATATTCAAACTCATTTTAACTTTACAGAATTTTGTAGTTTCTCACATGACTGAAGTACTAGTAGTTTAGGTTAACTGAGACAATACATACCTACCTATCTACTGTAACACTGCAAATCATTTCTCATCCCCACCTCCCAAGGTGTCCCAGGCCCACAAATCAGGAACCACGGCTCTTACTTCTACCTAGATGATTCTTAGAGATTGGTTAATGAGTGTCAGACTCAAATGTTACAGATTCTCATGTAAGAAATCACATAGAATTTCCAACTCTAGGGATAAAGAGGACAGAGATGCTTCCTCAGTGACAACTGTCATTGTTCATTAAAATTCTAGCAATTCTGAGTTGCTAATGGGGAAGGATAGAAGAGTTGGCACTTGTTGGCATCTGTTGGCATCTGTACTACTGCCAGTTCCCCATGTGAAGCTGTCAGATCCCAGGATACTGAGTAAGTAAGCACTGAGCCAGGCAGTCTTGTGCTGACCTGTCAGACCTGTTCCCTATAGCTTCTGGCAAGGTTTCTCTGGTAGGACTGCACATGGTAATGGTGGGGGTAGGGAAGCCATGTGTACAGAGGAACTGATGTCTTCTGCCCAAAGGGGAGGGAGTTTAGCGGGGAGGTCCATCCTGGAGTTTGAGATTGGGGCCACCTCCCTACAGGCCTTGGTGGTGAAGAGGGTAGAGTGTTAGACTTGGAATCAGGAGAAGGATTAGAATTCTGCTTTTGACGTTTACTTTCCACACTGCCCATGACAGGCAAGTCACTTGGACACTCAAGGCCTCAGTTTCCACATGTGGACAATGGGGACAATAATATCTGCAGTGCTTACCTCATAGGGTTGACGTGAGGGTCAAAGAGATGATATCAGTAAAGCACTTCGCTGTTCCTAAAGCCCTAGATAAATGCCAGTTATCATTGGACAGTTGCCACATTAACTTTGGCATTCCAAACTCCCCGGGCCTAGTGGGGCCCAGCAGATGTCTCCAGTCAGTTTTCCAGACAACAACATTTCCAGGAAATACTCTTTAATTCCCTTTCTAACATCTATCCCTGATGGGCAGGATGTTCCTTCTGGTATCTAACCTCCAATCACTCCCATTGTAATCTAATTCTTTCCTGTTCTACAAAGAAGTAGAAATGTCTCTTTGCCTCTTTGGCTTTTAAGAAAGACATTTCCAGAGTCCCCTGTTCCCCATATTCCTTTTCATGTATACAACTACCCTGTATGGATACACCTTGGTCCCTGCTGGGGAATCTCTTCTTAGACTGTATGGGTCTTTACTAAACTTGGCAGAGAGAAGCAATAAGAGAAGCTACCTATGAACACAATGGATACCTCTTCAGACCAAGCACAATGGGGTAGATCCTCCCAGAACGTTAGCCAGGAGACTGCAGTGAGGAGGGGGTGTTGATATCTGCCCTTCCCCCATTCAGCCCCTGGAGGCTAAAACCTCAGGCTAGCCAACACTCGGGGGAGAGACCTTCTTGGCAGGTTTTTAACACCATTTACATTCTAACACCACCCCTTCTACACCCCACCTCCCCCATGCACATATTCATATATACACACACTCACATACAGTTTTTCAACCTCCTTAGATATTCTGCCCTTAGATTTTGAAAGCTCTCATAGTGAGTGTGGAAAAGCCTGGCTGCCACCCTGTCTGGGGTCCCAAGAGAAATACCTTGTGACCTCATTGTCCTAGCTCAAGACCCACCCCCACCTTCCCTCTCAGGGTTGGGGAGGGGACAGGAAGCACACATGTAATTATAGCCCTGGGAGGGCCAGAGGGAGGGAGGGAGAGTTCCAGCCCACTGGCTCCAGGCTTCAGCTACAGAGACTGACCAGGGAAGTGGGGGTGGGGAGAAGTGCCATTAGAAGCCTAGGAGGAATGAGGCTCTTTCACCTCCTCCAGGGTCCCAGCTTGGACAAAAAAATAAGTCTAGAGGTTGCTAATATTAGGAAAGAGGTAGTTAGGTAGCCCAGTGCAGACAATAATGGGTATGGAATCAGGAAGAGACTCATCTTCATGAGTTCAAATCTGGCCTCAGACACATACTAGTTATGTGACCCTGGGCAAGTGATTTAACCCTGTTTGCCTCAGTTCCTCATCTGCAAAATGGGCTGAGAGGAAATGGCAAACCATTCCAGTATCTTTGCCAAGAAAACCCCAAAATTGGATGACAGAAGTTGGACATGACTAATAACAACAGAATTAGGAGAAGAGTCACCAGCTGGATCAAGGGGTGGGGCACAGTTTGCAACCAAATTCTTACCAAGTCCTAGACCTGAAGAGGCAGGTGACATCTGGGCTCAAATCTTACCTATGCAACCTACTCTCTAGTAAGTCCAGCAACTGTCTCCAGGTTTCAATTTTCTCATCTGTCAAATGAGGGGATTGACCTAGAAAATGTCCAAATCTACAATCCTGTGATCTTTTCTATGGTTGAATCTCATACTTTTTAAGGGATGTAGATGGAGTTTGTCCTCAAAGGAATACAAAGGTGGTTGAGAAGTAACACCTCTTGCGCTGCCCAGGGTTTATCAAATTAATACCATACTGACCAGCAGTACACTGGGAAATTTTCTATTTCTCTAAGAGATAGGGAGAGGGACATGTTGGGGTTGAAGGCCAACTACTGTCTGCCTTTTGTTGAAATGTGTTACCCTCTGATCCTCATAGACTAAGAAAAATTTTGGCCCACTCTCATCATCTTGCTCTACCATTCTGTTTATTTTCCTCTCATTTATTCTGTGCAGGCCTCCCTATTCAATACCCCTTATCATTGTCCCTCTCTTCCCAAGTCATTTCTTTATTTTTGACCATAAGGGGACAACTGAGGAAACTGAGAATGTTGGGGGTAACAGGCCAGAAAGGGGGTTCCAGCTGCCCCTGCTCAGGTTTCCTTTTCCTCACCCAGAGTTATTCCTTCCAACTCCACTCCCCTGGTCCCAAATGCCAACATGGCCTTCTTCAGCAATATTTCTTGGACTCCCTCTACCTGAGTATTCCCATACAGTTATTCAGTGAAGGATGAGCCAAGTCCATTTGCTCAGATCATTAGGCAGAGAAATGAGAATTTCTTATCCAAGAAATCTAAGAAAGACTTATCCAACCCAGTGAATTGGTCCCCATATTTCACCTTTACCTGTTTATGGCAACACCACTCAGACACTACACAGACACCCACAAAACAATGCAGCCTTGGCCTCACTAACCCTCCCACAACCTGGTACTCTAGCCTACCATAAAGCCATCCCCCTCCAAGCTCCATCCCCTGATCCCTAAGCTATGAGTTCGTACTCACCCAGCGCAGACCCTGAATCCGGCTGGAGGGTGTCCTGTGCTCTAGCTGCAGCTGGTAAGAACAACTCCTGGGCCGGTGAATCTTCCTCAGCACCATATTGAACAACGTCACCTCCAGCACAACATTTGGAAACCCTCCTGTGGATGGTCTTGCCAAAGCTGGGCACTCCTCACCTGCTAGCCCCCCCTGCCATCAGCCCTTACCTGGCCAACCCACCCGTGACTCTGGGAGCAAGGAAAACAGGGATGGGGGTGCGGTGGGAAGGGATATCAGGCCAAGGGATCAGCCTCTGCTGGTTTGGCTTAAGGGCGGAATCAGTTTCTTTGGAGACCTTTTAGATCTCAGTGTGGAAGAAAAGCCGCAATTTTATAAAGTAGGGAGGGGAAGGACAAAAAGTCCTCGGGTACAGCCTGCTAGCCTGACGTATGGAGGTATCTTCTACTGGACTCTCTTGGGAAAATGTTTCTTTCCCCCTTAACTCTCTGTATTCCCACTAAGGAAGAATTCTCTGATTAATCTGGAGGCACTCCTCTGGCAACCCCTTGGAAGAGCTTTGAACTTCCTTATCCTCACTCCCCTCTAGATGCCCCAGAAAAAATAGCTTCAGTTTGCCCCCCACCCCCCAAATCCTTTTCCCTTGGTTTCAGAGCAGAACAGCTCTGCCCCAGGCCCCTCACCTCTCACTCACCTTCATGTCCCTAGATGGAGACACTCCCACCCCTGTCACCGCAGCTGTCCTGCCAAAGGTTGCGGATCCCGTGTACCCCCTTTGCAAGCAGGAATAGGAGCCGTCCCAGTAGAAGTTCAGGTGGGCACATATCCCGGGCCCGGTGAACCGGGTGACTTTCCAGCTGAAGCGGTTCCTTCGGCCAAGGCTGGCCAGAAGAGGGTCCCAGGCAGGCGGCTGATGGAGGCGGGCTCAGCGGCGTGGTAGAAGCCCTCCCTTCGGGGACACGCAGCCCTAACACCTAGTCCCTCCGCTCTGCGCCGGACGAAGCGCCAGCTGGCCCGGATCGCTGAGGAGCGTCCGCCGTTGGCCAAGTGCACAGCCGAGCTGCCACGCCCCCGCCGGGCTGCGGTCCCCACCTCCCCACCCGCGTGGGCCGGCCGGACTGATGGAAGTGGGGCGGGGCTCGGAGGCGTCAGTCCAGCTCTAGGCCGCTCCAGGAGGTGGCTACCGAGGCCAAATGGGGAGGGCGGGAGCGCTGAAGATCCGCGGGGGCCGGAGAACACGCGGGGGGGGGGGGTCACAAGCTGTTGTGCGTGGGGGCGGAGGCGGCGTGGAGGTACCAGCAGCCACGTGTCCAGGAGAAGGGCAAACAAGGAAACTGGGAGCTGGGAGGGAGGGGGGTGTGCCAATGAGTCAGTGCGGTCCCACCCGGGAGGGAAATCCGGACTGGGGCCGCTTCCCGGCTGTCGGGGGGAGGAGGGGGCTGGGGGCACGTCCTGCCTCTGGTCCCGGTCTCGTCCACTTCTCATCCGTGGGGCCCGGCCCGGCAGCTCCCCAGGTGCACAAACAGTGCACTTTAGCAGCGCCAACACTCCTCCCTTCGTGGGATGCAGCTGGGGAAACTGAGGCGCGAGACCGTGACTCCCGGCACATTGGGGAAGGGAGCGGACAGAACATGCCTGCAGCCTTCAAACTAGATGATACTTCGGCTAGTGTGGGTCTGAGGCTTAGTTCTGTAAGGAGGGGAAAGGGTACAACCCTGGCCCCTTTAGTCTAATGGTCCAGCTAGAACTCTCACAAGAAAGGCGAGGTGACTGAGGACTGGAGGAGGGGAATGGGGTTTGAACTGAAGGCGTGGAGAGGTCAAGTGATGGTCAGCACAACTTCAGGAATGGTGCAAGGGGAGAGTCCAGAGAAAAGAAGTTGTGTAGTGGGAGGAAACGTTTTTCATCTTTATGCAGAAAACAGTGTAGTTTGAAAGACTGAAAATGCAGCTAAAGGGAAGTTAAAGCATATTCTGTTGAGATGAGAGATTCAAACAGTGCACTTTAGCATATGAATGACACCCCAAAAAAGGGAAGAATTGTCTAGATTACAGCTTTGGGGATGGATAGAAGTCCTATGAAATCTTACTAATCCTGAAAATCAGAGAATTAGGATATCTATGTTAATTTAGGGAAAGTGATGCAGAGCTATGAAAGTAACAAATTTATCAGCCCACTTTCCACTCTGTCCAGTTTGCCTGGAACACACCCCAAATGCCCTCTCCCCAACATTTTCCCAGTGTGGTTTCCACTTCCCTTTCTTCCTCTCCAGAAACTGGGATGCCAATTTAGGGTGAATCAGTAGGTGTTTAATGCTCAAGGGTCAGCAGGGAGAGTCCATAAGAAATAGACTCTCTGTCTATCTTGTCTTTGACTTCTGGTGCTGTCTAACCAAAGCCCCATAAATCTCTTGATTAGGAGAAGTAGAAATGGGATCCTGTTCCTTCTGCTTTCTTCTACCTATGGAGGCCAGGCAAGATAAAGTTATTTTTCCATAGGCATTCAATTGATATTTGCATACTCCAAAGCTAAAGAGTTTTAAGAGACATACAGGAAAGGAATGCATAGGCAAGATAGAGATATATTTTTTGTTTAGTTTCAATTGTATCCAGCTCTTTGTGAGTCTATTTGGGGTTTTCTTGGCAGAGATATTGGAGTGATTTGCCATTTCTTTCTCCAGGTCATTTTACAGATGAGAAATTGTGGTAAGCAGGGCTATGTGACTTGCCCAGGGACACACAGCCAATAAGTGTCTGAGGCTACATTTGAACTCACGTCTCCCTGACTCCAAGCTTGGTGTTCTATCCCATTGTATCACCTAGCTGCCTGTGTGTGTGTGTGTGTGTGTGTGTGTAGGCAAAACCTCCGGTGACTGTATTTGTTAAGATTGTGGAATCTAACTGGTACAGAAGGTCTAGGGGTGTGGACTTGGGATGGCAGTTGCCTTTATAAGTATCTGGATAGATTGTACCATCTTTCACACTAGTGGGGCAAAACAGAGTGGAACAAGGCTCTTGGTCTCTTCCAAGTAACTTTCATTCTATTCTACTTGTGAGCAGATGAGAATGACACAAAAAATCCACTTTCTCTTCTCCTGTCCTGTGCTTTGCTGAAATACAGATTTGTTTGGGGGTGGAGGGGATGTTTACCAGGGATGGGGGTGGTAAGGAGAGGAAGGAGAATCACTTAAGTTTTCATCTAAAGCTCTGATTCCATCTAGCTAAGACATCACTTGGAGAACAATCCAGAACAGAGGATGGACAGCATGAAGACTATTTAAAAGGTATACCACCTTCTATTGGGCACAAAGGGTAAAATAATCATGACCAGGACAATAGTTGAGAACATAAGGATAGGGATCACAGGAGAGTAGGCTCTGCCCTTGAAGACTAACTTTCACTTTAGAATATTTGAAATCCACAACCTCCAGTTCTGTCCTCCACAGTCTTAGTTTTTGAAATTAATAATGAGGATTCCAACTTGTTCACCATTTCCTTGGGTTGCTATAATACTGACCTTTCACCAATCCTCTAATCTATTCTTCAAACTACTGACATGCTAACAGATTACATTTAGATTTGATGTCACTCTTTTGCTCAAAAATATTCAGTGGCTCCTTATTACTTTCTAAATAAAGTTGAAGCTCTTTTGCTATTCTTTCAAGGTCCTCCAAAACCTGTTGCCATCCTACCTTTCTAGTCTTATAGTACTCATAGTACTATACCCATAGTACCCATAGTACTCCCCCCCATGAATTCTACCAAATCAGACAATTTTTTGCCCTCTGAACATATCCATGTTCTCATTGTCTTGTGCCACCTCATCCAGGAAGCAATGTGATCCCCACATTGAAATTATATTGTTTGGAGGTCAGGACCAAGATAATGGAGTAGAAGGATGGATCTGCTCTAGTTCTCCCCCCATAGCCCTTGAAATACCTGTAAAAAATTACTCTAAACACATTCTAGAGCAGCAAAAGCCACAAAATGACAGAGCAAAAAAAGATTTCCAGCTCAAGACAGCCTGGAAGGACAACAGGAAAGGTCTTTTGCTCTGGGCTCAGAGCAGAGTATAGTCCAGCATGGGCCTAGTTGCTCAGACAGGACTGGAGCAGGTTTCAGGATGCAGAATCATAGGCAGCTGCTGTGGTTTCCAGATTTCTCAACCCACAAACACCAAAGACAGCTTCAAAGATCAGTAAAAAAAACCCAGCCCTGGCCTCAGGGCAGTGGTAGCCACTGCAGCAACAGCTTCTACTTTTGTGGTTCTTACTCTGAAGACCCTGGGGAAATTGAGCAACTGATCTGAGTCTCAGTCTTGAGTGGCAGTTCCGGGGTGAGGAGGAGTGCTGATGTGGTGAGGCTGGTGGCAGCTGTGGAGAGAAAATCCTACATCCAGTTTCAGGGCAGAAAAGTGTGCTTTTTGTTGCTCACCAACCAGAGTTGAAGCCAAGAAAGGAGTAAACTCCTCTCCCTTAATTGTGTCACCTTGGAGGAACTGAGAACTTACAGATTCCTACAGATATCTCAGAGAACAGCTGCACAAAACCTCTGAAGCCTAGAGTAGTATACCCTCCACTTGACAAAGGACACAAGTCAAGTAACTGGGGGGAGGGAGGGAAAGTCTCCAAAAGGGGAAAAAAACATATGACCATAGAAGGTTTCTTTCTTGATGAAAAGATATTTTTCTCCATCCTTTCCATTGAGGAAGAGCAAAACATACCATCAGAGGAAGACGGCAAGGTCAAGAC
>CM053770.1:175213969-175231051 GCA_028658325.1 Potorous gilbertii
CAAGTAAGAAAGGTGGAGGAAAAATTGGGAAGAGAAATGAGAGTGATGCAAGAAAATCATGAGAAGTGAGTCAACAGTTTGCTAAAGGAGACCCAAAAAAATGCTGAAGAAAATAACACCTTTAAAAATAGACTAACCCAAATGACAAAAGAAGTCCAAAAAGCCAATGAGAAGAATGCTTTAAAAAGCAGAATTAACCAAATGGAAAAGGAGGTTCAAAAGCTCACTGAAGAAAATAGTTCATTAAAAATTAGAATGGAGCAGATGGAAGCTAATGACTTTATAAGAAACCAAGGAATTATAAAACAAAATCCAAAAAATGAAAAAATTATAAGACAATGTGAAATATCTCACTGGAAAAATAACTGACCTAGAAAATAGATCCAGGAGAGATCATTTAAAAATTATTTTAAAAGATTGATCATTGAAAACAATGATCAAAAAAGAGCCTAGACATCATCTTCCAAGAAATTATCAAGGAAAACTGCCCTGTTATTCTAGAACCAGAGGGTAAGATAGAAATGGAAAGAATTCACTGATCACCTCCTGAAAGAGATTCCAAAAGGAAAACTCCTAGGAATATGTAGTCAAATTCCAGAGTTCCCAGCTCAAGGAGAAAATATTACAAGCAGTCAGAAAGAAACAATTCAAGCATTATGGAAATACAATCAGGAAAACACAGGATTTAGCAGCTTCTACACTAAGGGATCAAAAGACTTGGAATATGATATTCCAAAGGTCAAAGGAGATAGGATTAAAACCAAGAATTACCTATCTAGCAAAACTGAGTATAATACTATAGGGGAAAGAAATGGAATTTCAATGAAATAGAGGACTTCCAAGCATTCTTGTTGAAAAGACCAGAGCTGAATAGAAAATTTGACTTTTAAACACAAGAATCAAGAGAAATATGAAAAGGTAAACAGAAAAGAGAAGTCTTAAGGAACTCATTAAAGTTGAACTGTTTATATTCCTACATGGAAAGATGTTATTTGTAATTCATGAGACCTTTTTCAGTATTAGCATAGTTAGAGGGAATTTATATGTGTGTATGTGCATGTGTGTGTGTGTGTGTGCGCATGTGTAGGTATAGACAGAGGGCACAGGGTGAGCTGAATATGAAGGGACAATACCTAAAAAATAACATTTACTGTTGAGTGGCATGTACTAGGAGTAAGAGAAAGGGAAAGGTAAAATGCAACAAATCATCTCACATAAAAGAGTCAAGAAAGAGCTTTTACAATGGAAAAGAAGAAGGGGGAGATGAAAGGAGAGAGCCTTACTTTCATGGGATTTGGCTTAAGGAGAGAATAATACACTCAACTGAATATGGAACTCTATTTTACCCTGCAGGAAGGCAAAAGGGAAGGGGATAGGAGAGGGAAGATAATGGAAGGGACAGCAAATTGGGGAAAGGGATTGTCAGAAGCAAACATTATTGTGGGAGGACAGGTCAAGGGAGAGAATGAAATAAATGGAGGGCAGGATAGGACAGAGGGAAATGTGTTTAGTCTTTTACAACATAACTACTATGGAAATGTTTTGCATTGTTACACATGTACGGCCTATATTGAATTGCTTGTTTTCTCAATGAGGGTGGATAGGGAGGGAGGAAGGGAGAGAATATGGAACTCAAAGACTTAATAATGAATGTTAAAAATTTTTAAGCATGCAACTGGAAAATAAGGGTATAGAATGGGGTGTAGAAATATTTTTTGCCCTACAGAAAAATAGAGGGAGGAGGATGGAAGAAGTGGGGGTAATAGAAGGGAGGACAGACTGGAGGAGGGGTGAATGAGATGCATGCTGTTCTGGGGTGGGGGGTGAGGAGAGATGGGGAGAAAATTTTGAATTCAAATTCTTGTGGAAGTGAATGTTGAGAACTGAAAAAGAGATAAATTATATATTTTTTTAAAAAGAAATTATATTGTTACCCACCTTACCTGTTGATGTGATATTATATTGTTGTATTTTAGACAATCAAAAGTGGAGCTGAGAAAAGAACCCAGGGTGTATGTATTCTGGTCATTGTTGTCTACTTCTTAGCTAGCTTTACCCAATCTAGGGACCTGATTTCTCTTTCCCCTTGAGGGCAGTGGTTCCAACCCAGTGCTCACCTACAACCCCACCCCACTGCCCATTCCTCTGGTAAGAAGGGTGGTAATGGAATAGAACACTCAAGGAACTAGTGCTTTGATCACCTGGAAACCAATCCCACCCAGGATGAGCTGGTCATCCATGAACTGCTGGGCAGGGAGGAAGGTTATAATGGTTACCTGGGTAGGGAAGAGATGGGGTCCTTCTCTCTTAGCAGGGATAGGAATTAAGAAAGAGTCTAGGTACAAATTGGTGAGGACTAAGATGAAGGGGGTTGAGGCTGGCAAGGAGAAGAGAACAGAATCTGGAAACTAAGAGGCAAATTTGTAGAGCTGGAAGGAGAGGGACTTATGTCCCCAGATCTCCCCAGAGGCACATTCCACTGGTTCATGTCCAAACTACCCACGTGTGACAGGGACAAGGATCACCTGAACAGGGCCCTGTTGGTGGAGGAGGGGAAGAAGAGAAGTTGGGAGGATAGGAGGTAGTGTATGAGAAGGAGCTGGGGAATCCATTGAAAAGAGAATAGGAAGGGTAGAGCTGTGGACTCAGTGTCTGGAAGCAGCATCCATATGCAGTCACTTTCTATAGCAGGAACCAAACCAAAAGTTTTCATGTGTCATAGGAGGAGAGATATAGCAAGCAGAATGATAGCAAGGGAAGAGAAGCTGATGTAGTGGAGAGAACTGGGAGTCAGGAGACCAAGGTTGAAGCTCTAGCTCTATCAGAAACTTAATAATTTTTCTTTTTTATTGTCATCTCAAATGTAAGAGAGAAGAAATTTGACTCTTTCTTCACCCATCCCACCTGTCCCAGCTTAGTTAATGTACTCACAGAATGTAGTCACACATGATGAGGTTTTAATGTGTAAACAAAATGATTCCACTTCTCACCTACGTTGATATAAGCACAAAAGGTCCAGAATATAATCACAAAGTGTAAAAGAATTTTTCTACCACCCCACAAAAATGTATGAATAAATTTCTTAATCAGCTTCAGACAATTAAAGGACCTTAGCCCAATGAAAATAATTACACCATATAAGAAATATTTCCTAATTGGCTGAGCCTATATATAAAAGAAGCAAGTCATTGATTGGTTGAAGAATGTTGGACTGGGAGTGGGGAGAGACCCTGGAAGGGGTAGGGATGTTCTTTTTCTTTCCGCCATTGGCCAAATCATCAGAACTACTTGACCACTAGGAGACATCCAGAAGGGAACAGAGATGGGTATAATGAGATAGGGAAGAAGTCAGATTCTGGCAACTCAGCTGAGCAATTTCCAAGCAGGGATACTGAACCTAAGAGGAGTTAGGTGAGGATCCTACAAAGAGAAAAAGGATTTCCAGGTCCCCTAGTAGCACAAGTTGTGAGTTATGATTTTGTCACAAATGTGAATTCTACAAAAATGCCTCACTGCCAACAGTACTCTAAATTTAAACCCACTCATTCCTTGGACATGTATGTATTTGTGAGAAAATATGCCCCATGGTGGGGGGGGTGCGGTAAATGCTTTGTATCTACTGTTCTTGCTATGTCATTTAAAGAAATGCTTTTGCTAAGAGCTAATTCAGTCTCCTGGATGATCGTTAATCCAGAGGAATTTATGGGGGCTCATGAGCCATAGTGTTAGAAGTAAAGGACCACAGAATTATTCCCAGAACCTAAAGTAGTAGCCACCCTTTGGGAACCCAACCTGTCCATTAAATGTGGGAGATCTGCCCAGAGGGGATGTTACATAAATGTAATAGGGCAACAGGCCAAAGGGGACATAGTTACATTAACAGAACATGCATAATATCTGCCTGCTATGAATCCAAAGAGGTAAAGTACACCTGCTTTTGGAAATCTGTGATGCAGGGATCCTTCTCCTTGATTCAGAGCATGTGTAGCTCTCCAACGACTATTTGTTACCAGTTTTTTGTATGGTGATGAAAAGTCTTTTGACTACCAAGCTGAGTGTGTCTACAAAAGGCTCAAAACAGGTGTATAACAGAAACAATAGCCTAACCCCTCCTTCCATGCAAATTGAGCTAGTTTTTCCTTAAAAGATGTTGAGATCATTCTCAAGCCATAGTTGGCTAAGGGGACTAAAGTTTCAGACTTTTAATGTCATTTTTCCATCTCCTGAATACAAAGTAGTCACAAGGAGTTCCAAAGATATCCAGCTGGTGGATCACAATAGGGATGGATAACTCAGGATGGATGATTCCCAGTCACCTTAATGAACCTGAGGTGTCCTCACTGACGCATCCATTGGCTATGCCATACCCAGAAGTGAACTTGATTAGGGGTACGATTTTCCTACCACTTTAAATTTGCTTGATTCTTTCCACTGAGTGAGATGGTAGAAAAGGTTTTTGTTGTTTTTTTCAGATTTTTTGTACTTTTTTTCTTGCTATATGTAATCAGTAAATATCCCCTTTGTTAAAGCTAATTAATGTTAACTGGTTAATTGCTGCTGAGGGATCAATACTGGTTAAAATTATGTTGGAGCATAGAATCACTGATAATAGAGGGAACCCACAGAATGGGGGTTTGTGTGAGCAATAGTATTAAAGAAATACCCTTAATTCCTCAAGGTTATCCCTGGGGGAGATAGAGTCAGTCACCCTCTGAAAACCTGCTAAAGTATAACTTGGAAGAATGAGCCTAGGAGTATATGTTACATAAACATCAACAAACATAAAATTAACAGAGATACTGGGCACCTAGATGGTGCAGTGGATAGGTTGTTGGACCTGGAGTCAAGAAGACTTACTTTCTTGGGTTCAAATCTAGTTTCAGACACTTATTAACTGTGTACCCTTGGTAAGTCACTTAACCATGTTTGCTTTAGTTTTCTCATCTGCAAAAAGAGCTGGAGAAGGAAATGGACAACCACTCCAGTACATTTCTGAATGGCTTTCTGCTCTCTGCTGCTTTAAAAGATGCTCTTTTTTTTCTTCTTTTTGTTTTGCATCACCCCTTTGCAGCTATCTCAACAAAATGAAAGCCTTCCCTTCTAATTAATAAATGTAGTCAAGAAAAACAAATGAACATCTGAAAATGTATTTCTCATGTCCTCTCTGTTGATGTGGGAATCATGCTCTGTCCCTTTTAAAAAATATCTTTTGATACAATAACACCCACCAGCAATTTTCTGTGTGACCTTAAGCAAGTTACTTATAAATACCTCTGGAATCCAGGTTGGATTAGAGGATTTAGTCTAGATGAACTAGATGGCAAGGCCCCTCTAATAGTCCTACTCTTCAGAGGAGGGGACATCCATAGATTTTTATATTATATGAACAGCATCCAAATTATATGGAAAAGGTAAGTATACAGATAACTCTGATTTTCTCCCTGTTGATGTTTCTCAGGTCTAAACACCTCGTGTGTGTTGGAGGGGGAGGGCAGGGTATAGGCATATATAAGCACTCTCAATACCAGCACAAAAGAGAGGGGAATACAGGTAGTCTCAGCTTAAGTGGACTGAAGTGGGGGCTCAAGCAGCATCCCCACCCAGTTGCTCCATTCCAGTTTTTGTCACTTTCCCTCAGGTTAGAGAACATTGGCTCTTCCATCTTTTCTGCACTTTTTGGTTGTTCTGCACTTTCTCCACATTCAAATCCCCTCCAACTCTTCCCCCTTTCCCCGCAATCCCTAGTTTTTACTGCCTATTGCTAGGATTGTTAACATGATTCATGCTTTCATTCCAAGGTTTCTAGATCCTCTTGGTGCTCAGAACCCCTCTTTGGAATTTAGAATTCTCTCCACAGGGTGCAGGTATAAAGGAAACTCACAGTTTTGTCTGGCTTGTGGGAAATGCCATGTAGAGGTGCCTAGTTAATGAAGTGATTCAATCTGTCCCTAGGGACCTGGTCAGTCAGACTGGCACCAGAGCTCAGATGGAGGAGACAAGTCTAAGTTCATGCCAAGTCAGGGGTAAAAGGCCCCTGACGTAGCAGCAGGGTAAATCCATTACTCATGTGTTGCTCTGTGAAGCTCTTAATTCAAGGAATGAGCTACAAAGCTCAAAGACTTCCTAGAACTAGAGACAGATTCATTTTCCTCACTTGGTAGAAGATATGGCCCAAACTCTAATGAGAAAAAGAAGGGTAAACCCGAAGACTGAGATTCACAGAATCAAAACAACAGAGACAAAGAGGATCAGCGACAGATGTACACTCTCTTCCTAGGATCAGCTTTTACACCAAGGAAGCAGAGTCTACCAAGCCCTCTTTCTTTTCAATGTTCTGAAAGTTGGGAATTTTTTCCTGGTGCTTAACTTCAATCCTTTTTGCTGCAGTTCCAGGCCATTTTCAGCATAACTGAAGAGTGTCTGCCAGAGTCTTCCATATCAAACCCACTGCAGAACCTAGAGGATAATGTTGGACTTCCTTGTAGAATTTCTGCCTGACTTATTTGTTTTTTACTTGAAAGTCAGTTATAGGACCTGTTAAACTCCTAGTGTTTTATTCATTTTATAGTATCTGGTTTAGGAGTCCTTCCATGATCTCAGAGTTGCCATTTCCTTTTCAGGTCAACGATGGAGGGACTCCTTTATGGCTGTAGGGTAGAAATTCTAGAGGATAGGTCTCCCCTTTTCCTAGTGTCTTGGCACCCACACTCAAACGTCTTCATCATCACTGACCCCCTCCTAAACTGCTTTTGCCCCAGATGGAAGAATTTCTACTTATGAGTCTTTTCAGGCCCTTGTCTAAATCTTCTTTCGTCAAAGAATGAAATTAAAGCTCTTCAAAATATGTGCCCAGCACTAGGCTCTATTCAGCTTAAGGGAAGAAGCTTCTCTATAGAAATGTGGGGGATCATAATGACCCTACCAAAAAAAAAAAGACCTTAGCTTGACCAGAGGGGTATGATGATTGGAGAAGATTGCCACCCAGAGGTACAACTGCATAACTGCACACAGATGAACAAACTTGGAAACAAATGGAAGAATCTAATTTAACTTGCCCACACCCCTTTATGAGTGCAAACATGAGGGACAACTGATAGTTTCCCATCACTACCTCTAGGAAAACACAGACTGAAACGCATCCTCACCTCCTTTTCTCTATGGCCTTATATAACTAATTTTTCCATAAGGATCTACCTAAGGTGCTGGCAATCTTTCTCTTTCTCTTTGATCATTTCTTTGGTATCATCACTCTGTTAGCTCTCATTCTTCTTATATGACAAGCTGATCTCTTTTTTCAGATCACACATTTTCTAGTGGATGTATTTCATAATCACTTCTTAAAGCAAATCATCATGGAAGATTATACATTTTCTGTTGATGCCAGATTTTGTACCAATCTAACGCATACTAGTTTCAACTTTTTAATGATTTAATTTCTGTCTAACATAGAAGTAATTATTATCTCAAGACATTAACCTAGGCTCTATGAACTTGCCTTTTTAAATTTTTTAAAAAATATTTTCCAATTTTAATATTTTTTAAAAATTTGAATTTCCAAACTGTATTATAAAGCAGTAATTATCGCAACTAAGAAATAGAGTAGTGGATCAGTGGAATAGATTAGGTACAAATTATATTATAGTACATGACCATAGTAATCTAGTATATGATACACCCAAAGATCCAAGCTTTTGGAACAAAAACTCATTATTTGACAAAAACTGCTAGAAAAACTAGAAAACAGTATGGCAGAAACTAAGGATGGATCAACATCTCACATCATATACCAAGATAAGGTCAAAATGGATACATAACTTACACCTTCAGGGTGTTACCATAAGCAAATTAGGAGAGATAGAATAGTTTATCTGTCAGATCTATGGATAAGGGAAGAATTTAGGAAAAAAAGAAAATATAGAGAGTATTACAAAATACAAAGTAGATAATTTTGATTATATAAAATTTTAAAGTTTTTACACAAACAAAACCAATGCAACCAAAATTATAAGGAAAGCAGAAAACTTGGGGCAAATTTTTGCAACAGATAGCTCCAATAAAGGCCTCATTTCTCAAATATATAGAGAACTGAGTCAAATTTATAAAAATATGTCATTCTCCAATTGATAAATGGTCAAAGGATATAAACAAGCAGTTTTCATACAAAGAAATCAAAGCTATCTATAGTCATATAAAAATACTCTAAATCACTATTGATTAGAGAAATGCAAATTCAAACAACTCTGAGGTACTGCCTCTGAATTACCACTTCACACCTATCAGACTGACTAATATGACAAAAAGGGAAAATGACAAATGTTGGAGGGAATGTGAGACACTCATGCATTGTTGATGGAATTGTGAACTGATCCAACTATTCTGGAGAGCAATCTGAAACTATGGTCTTTAAAACCGTGTATACCCTTTGATTCAGCAATGTCACTGCTACGTCTATATTACAAAGACACCAAAAAAAAGGGGAAAAGACCTATTTTTACATCGATATTTATAGAAGCTCTTTCTGTGGTGGAAAAGAATTGGAAATCAAAGGGATGTCCTTCAACTGGGGAATGGCTAAATAAGCTGTGGTATATTGTAATGGAATATTATTATACTATAAGAAATAATAAGCAGGATGATTTCAGAAAAACTTGGAAAAACTTACTGATGCATGATGAAGTGAGCAGAACCAGCACGTTATATACAGAAGTCATATTGTTTGATGAAGAATTGTGAATGACTTAACTATTCTCGGCAAAATAACGATCCAAGACAGTTACCAAAGCAATAATAATAAAGCGTAGTATCCACCTCCAGAGAAAGAATTAATATTGTTTGAAGACAGGCTGAAACATTTTATTTTTCACTTTTTTTCATTCTTTTTATTCTATTTGAGTTTTCTTACACAAAATTATTAACATGGAAATGTTTTATGATTGCATATTTGTAAGCTATATCTGATTACTTATCTTCTGTAGGGGGAGATAAGGTAGGGAGGGATAGAATTTGGAACTCAAAACATTAAAAAAAAAAAGACCCAATTGCTAAAAATTGTTTTAACATGTAATTAGGGGGAAAATAAATTTTTAAAAATTTTGAGTTCCAAACTCTCTCCTTCCATTCCCTTCTCCCTTCACTGAGAAGGCAAGTAATATGATATGGGTTATATATGCATAGTCATGCAAAACATATTGCCATTTTAACCATGTTGTAAAAGAAAACACATACCAACCCTCCCCCTCCCAGAAAAATAAAGTTTAAAAAAATATGCTTTGATCTGCATTCAGACTCCATCAATTCTTTCTCTGAAAGTGGATAGACTTTTTCATCAGAAGCCCTTTGGAATTGTCTTGGATCACTGTATTGCTGAGAATAGCAAGGTCACTCATAGTTGCTTATTGTACAATAATGCTGTTACTGTGTTTACTGTTCTCCTGGTTCTGTTCACTTTGCATTGGTTCATATAAGTCTTTCCAGGTTTTCTGAAAATATCATGTTCATCATTTCTTATAGCACAATGGTACTCCATCACAATCATATTACCACAACTTGTTCCACTCCAATTGATGGACATTCCCTCAATTTTCAATTCTTTCCCCCCAGGAAAAGAGTTGCTATAAATATTTTTGTAATACAGTCCTTTTCCCATTTATTTGATCTCTTTGAGATACAAATCTAGTAGTGCAATTGCTGGATCAAAGGTTATTGTAAAAGCTTTATACCCTTTGAGCATAGTTCCAGATCGTTCTCCAGAATGGTTGGATCAATTCACAACTATACCAACATTGCTCTAGCATCCCAATTTTTCCACATCTCCTCCAATATTTGTTATTTTCCCTTTCTGTCATATTAGCTAGTCTGATAGGTAGTATCTGAGTTATTTTAATTTTCATTTCTCTAATCAATAGTAATTTAGAGTATTTTTTCATAAGTTAGATAGCGTTTTTTTCTTGGTCTAAAAACTGCTTGTTCATTTTGTTTTGTTGCTGTTCACCCTTTGTTTTTAAAGAGGACCAATAACATCACAGGTGATTTCTTGACTTGGCATCAATTGGTTATAACTGAGGTAGAGATGCCCAAAGCCATCAGCCTCACTCTCTCTTCCAGAGTCATCAAAGTCCAGTGGTAAGACAAAAGTCAGGATGACTGGCAATGGCCTGGGATGCAGTTCATGACTTTGGTATCTGATGTCTGACCAAGCTCTAAGCACATCACAGAACCTGCTTCAGTTGCCTTCATGGCTATTGGAACAAATGATTCCCATCCACCCATTCTGCCAGGGAAGTCTCCATATGCTTGGGGTAGACATCCCCCTAACTCACTGATAAGTTGGAGGCCTGTCAGTTACCCAGAACCTGATTTAGTTCAAGTGCCAAGACAGTTTTACCTGGGTATGGCTGCTGTGCATGCTACAGCATCTTGGAGCCATAGGGATCGTTTGACCATTTATCAATTGGGGAATGATTCTTATTTTTATAAATTTGACTCAGTTCTCCATATATTTGAGAAATGAGCCCTTTATCAGAGGAAATTGCTGTCAATTTTTTTCAGTTATATAACTGAATATTTCTTTCCATCCTATTTTCCCCATTTATTCTACTCTCTACCTTCTTTCTTCTTGTCCATCCTCAAAAGTGTTTTCCTTCTGACTACCACCTACATTAATTATCATCTTCTCATCCCTTTTACTACTTTCCTTTAGGTTAAGATAGATTTCTTTACTGAACTTAGTATATATGACATTCCTTCTTTGAGCCAATTCAGATAACAGGAAGGTTCAAGTACCCCTCCTCCCCTTCCACTATAAAAGCTTTTCCATGTCTCTTTTATGTGAGATAATTGACCTCATTTTACTTTTCCCTTTCCCTTTCCCCTCCTCTTTCTCACCTCTTCATTTTATTCTTTTGGATATCATGCTTCTCATATTCAACTCACACCCATGCCCTCTTATCTATGTATATGCCTTTTAACTGCCCCAAGAATGATAAAGTTTTCCTTTATTGAATACCTAATGACTTATCTTTCCTGTGTACCCTTTTATGCTTCTCTTGACTTGCATCTGAAAGTCATATTTTCTGTTCAGTTCTGGTCTTTTCATCAGCAAAGCTTGAAAGTCCTATCTCACTGAATGTCCATTTTCCCCCTAGAAGATTATACTTAGTTTTGCTGAGTTAGGTGTTTCTTGGTTATATTAGCTCCTTTGTTCTCTAAAACATCATATTCCAAGTTCTCCAATCTTTTGTAGAAGTTGCTAAATCTTGTACTATCCTGACTGTGGCTCCACGACATTTGAATTGTTTCTTTCTGGTTTTTTGTAATATTTTCTCTTGACCTGGGAGCTCTGGAATTTGGTTACAATATTTCTGAGAGTTTTCATTAAGATCTCTTTCAGAAGGTAATAGGTGGATTCTTTCAATTTCTATTTTTTTGATAGTTGCAATCAGTTTATTAAAAGAGATAGCTGATTAGGCACCTGCAATAGTGACTTCAATTTCTATACCTGGTTCAATATTGATAAAAGTGATCTGTTTGACAATTTCAGAAGGATTGTGCAAATCAATAAGGTGTTGGTGGATTCTCATTTGGAACTGCTCCCAAGTCTTTGAACCTTCACCACAAGACATTTTTCTAATTGTGACTCAAAGTGTCTTAGTGGGCGTTTTAAGAGGTCCCTTCACCTTCAAGTTTTTTGCTTTGGCTCTTCTAATTAGGTCAGCACACACTTTCTCATGTGATTTCAGATTGCGGCTGGTGAGGGTGATTCAGATCCAGTGGGCTCCACAAGTGTCTTTGAATGTCCTGGTAGTGATGCGGCTTCCTGACTGACTTAGAGGAGAGGCAGGAACTGCAGCTGCAGCAGTGGTAACCTTCATCAAAGATGTTCAAATTCGATTTTACCCTCTGGTTCATTTATGATTTCTTGAAATAAAGCTCTGAAAAAACAGGCCTTTAAAAAGTCAAAAAAAATTTGCAAAGGTCAGGGTCACTTTTGCATCCTGGGCAATCACTGCTTATCTTGACTTTTGTCTTGCTACTAGAGGACTCTGGAAGAGAGAGTGAGGTTAAGGACTGTGCAGCTCCCCCTCACTTAAACCCAATTCATGAACAAATCACCCTCACGAAGTCATTGCCTATCTTCAAGAATGGAGACAAACAACTTTGTTTCTAAGATGTCAGGGCAGTTTTCCTGATTTTTTTGTACATGTTTTTCCATTTGGCCAATTCTGATCTTTAAGGAGTTCCTTCAGTGGATTTCTGCACCTCTTTTGCCATATGACCTATTTTGTTTTGGCTTTGGCTGTAGCAGTCTGGTATATGTCTGAGCATGATTGTCCTTTTGCTGGCAGTCCAAAGGTGAGAAAACATCAGCAAACAGCCCCACCAGTAAAAATACTCTAGAGGGAGTAATGGAACCATTTCCCCTGCTGTGTAGCTTGACAAGAATCCATCCTCTTGACTTTCATGTCCAGTCACCTTTAATATACAACCCTACAATAACAGGGATTCATGGGGACTGTGTATGACTTCCTGAGATAGCTCAACAAGATGAGTATATTTGAGCAAGAGCCTAGAGTTCATATCCTGCTTCAAGGATGATCTCTTGTTAATTTGTCATTTATGGTTTTGTATTATAGTGGACTTAGTTCTTTGTTCATTACCTGTTTCTAAGTTACATGTATTGATAGACTATTTCCAGTGATGTATCACATACTAGTCAAAGCAATAGGCACTCTTCATCCACTTGGTTTTTTTCCACACTATCTTAAGTAAATGGTACCTTAACCAAGTGAAAACAATTCTTAATCAATCATAGTTTTAGACTAAGTGGGGAAAAGTGACAATACACAAAAAGGGTGTTTGGATTGACTGAAGAAACTCTGGGCACCCAACTCATCAGTCAGAATGGGAGTTGGGATACTTGTCTGAGCTTCAATAGTATCAAAGGATGTGTATATGTGTGTATGTGTGTGTGTGTGTGCTCATCCTTCATTGCCAAAGAAGACCATGCCATCAGAGAAATAATGACATGACTTGCACTTGACTTTGTTTTGAGTGAGGCTGTGCAGGTCACCAATCTCACTTCTCCTTCACAGCCATCTGAATCCAGTGACCAGATATATTAATCAGGATGACTGGAGATGACCCAGGATGAAGCAACTGGGGTTAAGTGACTTACCCAAGGTCACACAGCTAGTGAGTGTCAAGTGTCTGAGGTGAGATTTGAACTCAGGTTCTCCTGTACTGGTGCTCTATCCTCTGTACCACCTAGCTGCCCAATATCAAAAGACAGACAATGCTTCACTGCTCATGTAGTATTAACACTTCTAGAAGTGGGCAAAAAATAAGCTTTTACTTAATTCAATGACTTGGGTTTTTTTGTTTGCTTTCAATTTTGTCAATCTCTATTTTCCTATTTTCTATTTTGGGGTTAAATTGGCGTTTTAAAATTACTTATTTTTCTGGTGTTTGTTTTTAGTTGTATGCCTAAAGAATTGTTAAGAATTTAGCCCCTTCCTACCTTTCCAGTATTCTTGCACTTGCCTCCCCAACATGTACTCTTGGATCCAGTGACATTGGCCTTCTGACTTTTCCACATATAAGATACTCCATCTCTTGGCTCTGGTTGGGCACTCTCTCTGTTCCTCAGATACTCCTCTATTGACCTCTCTGACTTCTTTTACATCCAACTAAAATCTCATCTTCTACAGGAAGCCTTTCCTAATCTCTTTTAATTCTAATGCCTTCCCTCTGTTAATTACTTTTTATTTATCCTACATATTACTTTCTTTGCATATATTTGTTTGCATCGTTTCTCCCATTAGACTGTAAGTTTCTTGAAGACAAGAGATTGTCTTTTGCCTCTTTTTTGTTTCCAGAGCTTAGCTCAGTGCCTAGCACATAGCAGATGCATAATAAATGCTTATTGAACTGAAAACTCTTATTAACTTATAAATTTGAATTAGTTCATTATATATCTTTATTTTAACAAGTACTAAATCATGATAGTTGTGTGTGTGTTTGTTCTTCATTGCCGAAGAAGACCATGCCATCAGAGAAATGATGACATGACTTGCACTTGACTTTGTTTTGAGTTTTGAGTGAGGGAGGGCTCACCAGCCTCACTTCTCCTCCAGAGCCATCTGAATCCAGTGACCGGATATTCATCAGGGTGACTGGCCCAGGATGAGGCAACTGGGGTTAAGTGACTTGCCCAAGGTCACATAGTTAGTGAGTGTCAAGTGTCTGAGGTAAGATTTGAACTCAAGTCCTCCTGACTCCTGCACTGGTGCTCTATCCACTGCACCACCTAGCTGCCCCTATTATGATAGTTATTGATTTGCTGAATATCTTGAGAGGTAATGTTGATATACCCCTTTCCTTTTATATTTTTTCATTATTTCCCTAAATATTCCTAACTTTTTGTTCTTCCAGTTGTATTTTCATTTTTTCTAGCTCTATAAAGTGATCTTTTGATACTTTGATTGGCATGACATTGAATTACCAAATTAATTTAGGTAATATTATTATTTTTATTCCATTAGCTTGGCCTACCCATGAGCAATTAATAGTTTTCTACTTATTTAGGACTGATTTTATTTCTGAAAAGTGTTTTGTAGTCACACTGAAGTGATTCCTATGTGTGTCTGTGGATAGGTAGACTACCAAGCATTTTATACATTCTGTAGTAATTTTGAATGCATTCTACCGTATTTTAAAACTTTTACATCTTTATCCTATCCCCTTTTTAAAAGAATATAAGTTTGTCATCAATCTGGCCCTGATCCTTCCTTAAATCAATGATATCAAACTTTTAGATAAGAAGGATGCATCCATTGATTCTGGTCATTTTAAGGAAATCCTTTTGATACCATAACCCAGCTTTTTTGCTTCTCTCATTGTGCTTTTGTTAATATGAGAATATTGGGCTTGGGAAAGACTCAAAAGGAAGAAATTGTGGGGGAAATGATTTTATTATATTGCTCAGAAAAAAAATTATCATACTATTTAGATCCAACTTTATATGATTAAAGGTCACATACATCCAGAACGTTGCCTGAATCTAGCAACTCTCTAGGAATACTGGAGATGGTTACAAGGTATTTTGGGTTTCCCCAGTCCTGGATCCACCAAAAGCATTTTTGTTTTGGGTTACCACACCCAGGACTTGTGATGGGAACACCTAAGCTTCTATTTTAGGTTTCCTTCTGTTTTGGTTTCATCCACATTTTATTAAATGTTAACAGTTCTCAAAACTATCTCAATTTATCTTGTTTTCAAGTTGCCCTCTTGGGGGGAGGAGCCAAGATGGCAGAATAGAAAGATTCATATATGCTAGCTCTGAACCCACAGCCCATGGATTTCCTGTAAAAAGAACTCCCAACAAAGTCTGGAGCAGTGGAAGTCGCGCAGCAACACAGTGAAGGAGATTTCCGTTGCAGAGAGCCCTGAAAAACTGACCGCAAAGGTATCCTGGAGGGGAACTGAGCCCTGCCGAGCCCTCCCCTCCCCCGCCCCAGCAACGCGGCACTGAGAGGAGCAAGCAGAGCCCAGCAGGCGTCAGGGACCTGAATCTCCGGCGGCCTCGAAGGTCCCTCCACCCACAGACGCACAGGTCAGTGAGAGAGACGGGCTGAGAGGGGAGCAGGGTATTTCCGGGACTCAGACCCCCTCGGGAGGCTGCAGCCCAGCAGAGGCAGAGGCAGAGGCCGCTTGGCCACAGGCCCGTGGAGCAAGCTGGAGCTCCACCCCAGCTCCTTTACAAAAGATCTCTGCATAAACCCCCTGAGGGAACTGAGCCTGAGAGGCGGCCCTGCCCCCACCTGAGAACCAGCAGATAAGCTCCCATTGAAGAGCAGCAATTTATTTAAAAAATAAAAAAAAATAAAATAGAAAAGGAGAGCCAAATAGATGAGAAAGCAGAATCAAAATGCATGACCTACAAGAAATATACTTTAAAATTGAATATTCACCCAAAGAAAACAAAGAACTGAAGTGAAATCTATTATGTCTTAGCTCAATTCAAAAAAGCAGAAGTAGCAATTATGATCTCAGACAAAGCAAAAGTAAAAATAGAATTGATTAGAATCTACATTATGCTCAAAGAAAACAGATAATTAATATCAGTACTTAACATATGCACCAAAGGATACGTTTTGTTCACACGGACTAATCCCAAAATGTGAAAAAAATTATTTCTTTCTTTAGAAAGAAATTTATTAAATCATTTGGTGGTGGAGAGGAAGCCAGAAAGGAGGTATGTCTCTCTTGTCCAGGCTCTGGAAGATTTACATTATGTAGGACTTAAACAAAGGTATCTGAATAGGAACCACAAGAACTCAGTAAGCAAAGCTGCCAAGAGGGCAACTTGTCTTTACCTGATGGCAAGCATTGTTCTTCCTCATCAAAAAGGAAGAGAGGAAATATCTGTTCACCAAGAAAGTAACCTTCTATGGTCTTATTTTATTTCCCTTTTCTGGGCATTTTCCCAGCCAGTTACTTGACTTCTGAGATTCCTCTCCACCCCCACCCAGATCTGCTCAGCTAGTGCTTGGGGTCTGAGATTCAAATGCTGCTCCCCAGCTTCAGGGCTTTCAGTGGCGGGTCCCAGCTGCTCTTCAATGTGAGCTTAAGTTCTGGTGCTCAGGTGGGGGCAGGGCCGTCTCCTAGGCTCAGTTTCCTCAGGGGATTTATGCGGAGACCTTCCTTAATGGACCTGAGGTCCTGCCTGCTCCGGGAGCCTCTGGCTGCTGCAGCCTCTGCCACTGCCTCCCAAGGGGGCCTGAGTTATGGAGACACCCCGCTCCCCTTTCTGCCAGCCCAGAAGTCTCTCTCACTGACCTGTGCGCTTTTGGGTGGAGGGACCTTCGCGGCTGCTAGAGATTCTGTCCCTGAAGCCTGCTTGGATCTGCTCCTCTAGGTGCTGCTGGGCCAGGGAAGGGCTGGGCTCCACTCCCGTCCGCTGCGCAACAGACCCTTGGGGTCAGTTTTTCTTTTTTTTTTTCTTTTTTTCTTATAAATAAATTTATTTAACTTTTTACATTCATTTTCACAAGATTTTGGGTTCCAAAATTTTCTCCCCCTTTG
>CM053770.1:175231551-175314649 GCA_028658325.1 Potorous gilbertii
AACGGAAATCTCCTTCACTGTGTTTCTGCGTGGCTTCCACTGTTCCAGAATTTGTCAGGAGTTCTTTTTACAGGAAATCTATGGGCTGTGGGTTCGGACCTAGCATAGGTGAGTCTTTCTACTCCGCCATCTTGGCTCCACCCCCTCCTTTTCTATTTTAAAGGTAAGTTCATGGAAGTATGAATATCAGAGGAAGCATCATGTGATAGGTTTATAATACCACTTTCACTTAAGATGATTCAGAGAATCCTAAGATCATACATTTATGGATGGAAGGGACTTTCATTTTATAGATGTGGAAAGTGAGGCCTTGAGGGGGTTCAGTAACTTATCCAAGCTCACACAAGTGGCAAAGTAAGAATTCTAAATCCAGTCTGCTTTCCTCCATATAGGGCTACTCCTGAAATAAGAGTTAACATTTATATCACATATTAAAGTTTTCAAAGCACTTTACAAATTTGATCCTCACAACATCCCTGGGAGGTATGGGCTATTTATTATCTCTATTTGGCAGATTAAGTATATGAGGTAAACCTAGGTTAAGTGACTTGTCCATGGTCACACAACTAGTAAGCATCTAAGAGTAGATTTGAACCCAAATCTTCCAGGTCCAGTGCTCTATCTGTGCAACCTACATGCAGTACAAGTATTGATTTGGAAAAAGAGGTCAGAAGGGACTAGAATGGATATACTGATATCCAAGGACCATGACAAAGGTCTCCAGGCCTTCCAGAGATCATAGTGCCACTTAAACATTAAAGTAATCATTTCAGGAGTTTGTGTTTGGACAAACCACTTATTTCCTTATCACTAAAACAAAGGGAAAATCAGATCATCCCCAAATAAACACTGCCCTGAGCTTTTGTCTGGCCCTTCGTATGAATAGTAGAACCACTTCCACCCCCTTTTAAATAATCTTAAATTAATCACAAGGAGACACAAAAGATTAAAAAATATTTTTAAAAAATGGATCAAAAGCAATACAAATTTATAAAGGAAAACTGGACAACATGTGTTTAGGTAGAACATTTGCAAAGCAATATCCTCTTCCCTAGTTAGTTTAGGTCAGTGGTGTCAAACACAGGGTTGCTGGACTCCTAAGACCACAACATTCCCTAGAGAATTAGAACCAGATTACAATTTAATTTGGAAATATTTAACAAAATAAAAACATAATAAAACATATAATATATGACTTTCATGAGGCCCACAGGAATCCTTATGTATGGTGGCCCTGTTTCTATTTGATTTTGATACCAGTGATCTAGGACTCTAGGTTATCTATCATGATTATCTTCTCCTTTCCTCCATCAGCTCCATTCCTTCACCTGGTTCTATCTGGCAATATTCTACCTTGCAATATAATCTTTATCATTAATTGATCTACTATTGTCCCCAGGAGACCCTTAAGATGAAAGAATTTTTACAATTTTAAGACAATTTTTTCTTATGTTGTTTAGTTGTTTTTCAGTCATGTCCAACCCTCTGTGACCCTTTCTGGGGTTTTCTTGATAAGGACACCAGAGTGGTTTGCCATTTCCTTCTCCAGCTCATTTTACAGATGAAGAAACTGAGGCAAACAGGGCACCTTGCCCAGGGTCACACAGCTATTAAGTGTTTGAGGCCATATTTGAACTCATGAAGATGAGTCTTCCTGATTCCAGGCCTGGCATCCTATCCACTGTGCTACCTAGCTGCCTTGAAGTTAATTATATCCAACACATATTTAGTATGGGCCAGCTGTGCCCAGCTATGCTGTCATACTCTGGGGCGTTTATTACTTTTAGTCATTCTCCAGAGAGGAAGATTTTGGAGAGGAGGAATAAAAGATGACTCTCAAGTTGCCCACCTGGGTGATTGACAGGACAGTGACTCAAATGAAAATGTGCAATTCTTTTCCCTGGGGGCAGTAGCAACAGTAATGCTTACTCTAGGGTGTGCCACCATGCCTGGTCCAAATTCTATGCCCATCTATTGTTAAGTGTCTACAATCAATGAACTCACAGCCCTCACGGAAAAATATCACTTATTTGCCTTCTGTTTTTTTTATTGTTAAAATTTTCTTCTATTTCAAATGGCTAGAAAAATCTGTCTGTACATACTGGCTCTATTTCCTTTCCTCTTTCTCTCTTTTCAGTCCACTGCAATCTGACTTTTCACTTCTCAATCTCTCTCTAACATCATTAGTTGATCAGGATCTCCTAATTCCTTCCTTCCCCAGCCCAGATGATGAAACTGCAAGATGTAAGGGGGCAGTGTGATAAGACTCATATCTACTAGGGTTCTTTTCTCATCTCTTTGCCGCTTCTAACATGACTTAGGTTAGTTTTAACTAAAAGATGACAAAGTTATTCCTGGACAGGCACTGTACCTCTGTTGATGCACCTTCTTGGTTCCCTCTGGCCCTATTGATAGGGTCAAGGCCCTTCAGATTTGACAACTGTCTGGAAGCTGAGCAAATCATACAACATGTCCTGTTGACCAGAGGGATTTCCCTAATGAGTCTGGGGGGAAAAGGAGGAAGGTATGGAGCTGATTGTTGCTGTATCCTTGCTCAATATATTTTTACAAGGAATATAAAAACTCCTCTGTCAAGCTTGATTTAATTGGAGGGCTACTACTAACTGGTTAGCCAAAGACTCAGCCATACCTCTGGTGGCTCTTTACAAAATAAAATATATATACTCTAGGGTATTAAGTAAGAAGAGGAAACAGCTCTAAAAAGGACGAGCTTTTTGAGTAAGCTATAGAATCCTTGGGAATCTACCTGCTGAGACCTATACAGATACAATATGAACACAATCCCAAAACATTCTTCATACAAATAAAGACAGATCTAAATAACTGGAGAAATATTAATTGCTTATGGGTAAGCTGAGGCAGTATAACATAATGATAATACTTCCTAAAATAATTTACCTACTCAGTGCCATACCAATTAAACTACCAAAGAATTAGTTTACAGAGTTAGACAAAATAACAAAATTCATCTAGAGGAATAAAAGTTCAAGAATACAAACTTTTAAAAACATAAAGGATCCTAGCAGTACTAGACCTCAAACTATACTAACATGCTATAATTGTCAAAACAATTTGGCACTGGGTAAGAAATAGAGAAGTTGATCAGGGAATGGCCACATTAATCTAGTATCTGATAAACCCAAAGATAGTAGCTACTGGGGCAAGAACTCATTCTTTGACAAAAACTGTTGGGAAAAATGGAAAGTAGTCTGGGCAGAAATTAGGCACAGACTGACATCTCACACTATATACCAAGATAAAATCAAAATGGCTACATGGTTTAAACACAAAGGAAGATATCATAAGCAAATTAGCTGAATATGTAAGAAATTATTTGTTGGATCTATGGCTAGACAAGAATTTATGACTAAACAAGAAATAGAGAAGTACACAGGAAGTAAAATGGATAATTTTGATTACATAAAATTTTAAAGTTTATGTACAAACAGAACCAATAAAACTAAAATGAGAAGAAAAACAGAAAAACTTGGAAATAACCCTTTCAGCAAGTTTCTCGGATAAAGGTCTCATTTCTAAAATATATTTAGAACGGAGTCCAATTTATCAGACTAAGAGTCATTCCTCAATTAGTAAAGGGTCAAAGGATCCGTTTTCCGAAGAAGAAATACAGGCTATCAAAACCATGTAAAAATGCTCGAAATTGATAATAACTAAAGAAACAAATTTAAACAACTTGGAAGTGCCACCTCATAATCCATCAGATTGGAAAAGGAGAATGACAGAAGATGTGGGAAAATAGATATATTAATGCATTATTGGTGGAACTGTGAACTTTTCTAGCCATTTTGGAAAGCAATTTGGAACTACAGCTAAAAAGCTATGAAACTGTGCATACCCTTAGACCCAGTGACACTTACTCAGTCTATACCCCAAAGAGGTCAAAAAAGATGAAAAGGTCCCATATATTAAAAAATACTTATAGCAGGTTTTGGTTTGTTGGGGTTTTTTTGGTAGTAGCAAAACATTGGGAACTGAGGAGATATCCACCAATTGGGGAATGGTTGAACAAATTATAGTAAATGAATATGATGGAATATAACTGTACTGCAAGAAATGATGAAGGGAAGGTTTCAGAAAAACCAGGGAATACTTGAATAGACAGAGCAGAACCAGAACACTTTATAGAGTAATGGCAGTATTATAAAGGTTATCAACTTTGGAAGATAGAGCAACACATGACCAAACAGTTAAACTTAGCAGATTGAAGAATATTTCTATTTCTTTCTTTTTGGGGGGAAGGTAGATGTTGTAGACATTTGTTTTCTACGTCTATAAGTATTTGCAATGGGTTTTACTTTTCTTGCTTTCTCCATGGGGGTGTATGGGAATTTGCAACAGAATATAAAATTGAATGAAGAAAAAACCCTATAGGTGGTGCAGAAGGAGAGGCGCATTTTTGGACAGGAACAGTTTAGGGAATTTGTTTTGCCTGACTGTGCATATTTGTCACAAGGGTTTTGTTTTTCTTCGTCTTTTCAGTGTGGGAGAGGTGAGAGGGGAAGAAAATGAGTGCCTTCAGTTGAAAAATTAAATTAAAAACAAACAAAAAGAAAAACCTATGGGCCTTAGCAAGGCTAACTTGGGTAAAATGGAACGTTTTCTGGAAGGTATGCTTAATATCGCCTGGGAAAACAATTTTGGACGTGGCCAGAATAAGAATTTGTTCGTTGAACTACCCCTGTTGGTTACCACGTGGGAGGGAGGGAAAACAAAGGCTGGTTCGTGGAGAAGCGAAGTTCAAGTTCAACGAAGAACCAACAAACCAGCAGCGAGGCTGAGCTCAGGAAGCGCCCTTCGGGTCTAAGCGCTAACGTTTATCTCCCGGCCCATGGGAACCCCTACTGTGCTCCCCGATGCGTGTTCCTCGCAAGGACTCCTCTTCTTCCTGCCCTGGCGAGCGAAAACAAAGCCTGTGACTGAAGCGTTAACACCGGGGCGGGCTTCGGGGTTTCTAAGGAATCCCACGTAGGTCGGCACCGCGCGAGCCCCGCGCCGGACGGTCAGCAGGGACCGCGGGGAAGGGAAACCCTGCGGCGTGTTCAAGCCGTTTGTTCTGTTTTTCTCCTTGGGCACGCCAGCGGCTAAGGCCTACTGTGTAGGGCAATAAAGTCGGGGTTTCCCCGCTCGGTTTCCATCACTTTGCGCAGTCTTGCAGTTCCAGAAAACCGCGTGGGGCCGGGGCTCGGCGGGGGGGCAGGGCCGGGGCTCGGGGGCCGGGGCTCGGAGACCAGGCCCGGGGCTCGGGGGGCAGGCCCGGGGCGGGGCCTCCGACCAGAGGGGGCGCTGTGGCAGCGGCGCTGCCGGGCCTACCCCGGCTCCGCGAGGGCCCGGGGATGGGGGTGGGGCGGAGGCGGCGGCGGAGGCCGCGCGGGAGGAGGCGGAGCCTCGGGGCCAGCGTGACCGCCGGGTGCACCTCCCCGCCCAGCTCGGAACCTGCGGCTTCGCAGCTTGGCTACCTTCTCCCCGCGCCGCGGTTCCCCGCAGCAGCCCCCATGGCCCCGTCCCGGCTGCAGCTCGGCATCCGCACCGCCTACGCGGCAGTGGGCTGCGTGATGGGCCTCTCCGCCTTCCTCGTCTGGACCTTCGTTTTCCCCCAGCCCGGGACCGCCGCCATGGGGGGCCTCGCAGGTACCCGACGGGGCGGGCGGGCGGGCCGGGGATGGTGACGCTTGCTCGGCCTGAAGCTCCTCGCCCCCCCGAGGCGGAAACCCTCTCCCTCCCGCCCCCAAGGAAGGCTGGAGGTCCTCTCCCTCCGCTCCTCCGAGGCACCTGAGACCCTTGGGGCATCGTGGGAGGGCTCATTTGCATACATCTGCATAGCTGCCCCGGCCCGCGCCCCGACCCTTGGGACCTCTCTCCCCGGCCTCCTCCCGCTGTTGGAGGAGCCGGACCCCGCCCGGCGCAGCAGGTCGCTGGCCTTGGCCGCCACCCCGTCCCGTGCCCGCCTCTGTAGCAGCTGCTCTTAGCTAACCGGGAAACCCTAGGCCGAACCGAAGTGGCACCTCTTCCTCACCTGGCCTTTGTGTACGCGGGGCCGGGGGCTGTCCATTCACTTGTGGAGCGCCGTTGGGGGCCTAGGCCCTGCAAAGAGATAGTGACGGGACTGGGGCATCTCCGGGGGCTGGTGCTACGGGGAGGGGGGAGTTAAGCAAGTCCTCTCTGGGTTTGGAAATGCTCCTGGGGAGCCCAGGCACTTGGGGTTGTCCGTTTGGGGTTGCCCAAGAGCGTGCTGGGGATCCTTCCTTGGACCCAAGGGGAGCGCGGTGCTGCGTAACGTGGGGAGCGCTGGTCATCCCTGTTGACCTTGCTTCTGGAGGTGGAGGTGGGGTAGGGGGGTAGAAAGAGGCGCTCCAGCGTGTCCCCGCTTGATGTGTAACGTTGGGCGGCTGACTGGACCATCATCCGGAAAAGGAGGATAGCCCCAAAAAAGGATAAAATAAGATCATCTATGGGAAGGCGCTTTAAACCTTGTGGATTATGAATACTCAGGTGCTCTGCCTGCGAGGTCTGAATGTCAGTCTAATGAAAAATGCTCCCTTAACTTTTCCCCTTTGCCCCTCCATGGGATCTGCAACTTGATGCCAAAGAGCTGCAACAGAGAATCCACGGCAGGGTGGTGAGAGCTAAGGGAAGGAAACCAGTCTAGCAATAGAGCAGGATCTGTGAGTATATCCACCTCATCCCTTTAAAAAGGGCCTGATGGACAAGGGACTAAAACACATTTAGCTGAAAGACCTTAAGCAAGTCACTTAACTTCTCCAGGCCGTCGATTTTTTCATTTTTAAAATGAAGGAATTGGACTAGATGATGTCTGAGGTTCCTTCTTATGATATAATTCTGATACCCACACTCTTATATTTTTAGTATCTTTATATCTGCAGAAAAGAGCCTCTAGTTTGTACCTTTGGCTCAAGTCATAAAAGGCATAAGTGGGGCCCTAGAAATGCTCTGACTCTCCCAGGAGATAAGTCTTTGGGACTATAAAATCCACCTTAATGTTACGGGTTTTTGCCAGTAAATCTAGTGACACATAATTGAGCGCTGGCAGAAGAAGCTGCTTCTTGATAGTATTTGCATGCCATTATCCCTCTTTGTCTTCTAGATATTAGAACCCTAAGGATCAGGGTAACCTCTGGGTCAGCTTTTGAACAAAAAAAATTACATACTAGATCACATGGCTTCTGACCACTTATCTCTAAGATGCTGAGTCATAGGAGAGAAGCTCCGGCTTTTTTTCTCCTCCCTCCCTAGAGGAATATGTCCAGTGGTGCTGGCATGTGAAGCTGTCTGGGCATGACACCAGAAAGCAACCAGGGACGCATGGCAGACATCATAGTAGCGGAAGGAGTTAGCTCCTGAGCTAGGTGGCACAAAAAGGATACAGCAGGAGTGAAGGGACAGGGCCCATTTTGGGGGGCTTGCTTCAAATCTCTAGGCAGAAAACATACTGAAGTATGGTTTTGTTTAGAAAGAAAAAAATCAAGTTCTCTAACATTTAAAAAAAAAAGAATAAAAATTTACAGATGACCCTTTGAATCTAATGTATTGGGGGCTAGACTTGGCAGTGCCATGTGACTCTGGGCCACATCTTCCCCACCAGGGACACTGGAGGGCAGTAGTTCTGGGAGAATATGATGTGCCAAGTTTGTTGCTGGGATTCTATTTTGATGGGTCATACATACATTTTTTCTGATGGGTCAGATCTCTATTGAGTCAGATGTGTGGTTAACCAATGCTTCCCATTGATCAACCTATTTTTTGAGGATAATTTGACAGTTACCATGTTTTCCCTTATGCACACAGCTTTTCTGTACATATGTATATGACTAGGATGGGCATTTATACCTGTGATGCAATAGGGACTCTTGCGGAATTTTTCTCACTCAGGTTGAAGTGGAGCATTTAGAGAGGGGGAAATACTAATGACCATCTGTTTCTTTTTATTTTGACTTGTGCCTTATATACTTCCACAATGCCCCTTTAAGACATGGGTGTTGGGAAGGCTGCAAAGGAGGTGGGTGTCATCTTCTTTCCTCTTTTATGTAAGTTCATGCTCCATGACCTCCATGATCAGCATCTCCATTAGTCCCTTACTTAGCAATTTCTAGTTCCCAAAACAGCTGAGTCATGGGAGAACAGGTCTCATGGCTTCCCAGGCTCTCTAGCTTCTGCTGGAAAACTTGGAGTTGTTGATTGGATTCCTTGTTTGGAATCACGTGCTTTGTGAATCCCTTCTGACCATGAAGGAGAATATCCCTGAAACGGCTATCCATTGAAACCCGAATAATCTTCTTTTAATGGAGTGATGGAGGTCCGAGTCTGGTCTGAGTTTCAATTATAATACTCTTATAGTTCCTCTTCACTGGCCGCCTCTGCATCTAGTGCTTCTTTCTGGCCATAGAGGGGTACTTATTTGTGTCCCTTGGCTACTGACTGACCTAGTGACTAGAACTTTCTGTCCGATGTGAAACTTCCCTCCCTAAAGGTACTGAAACTATGGGACTCTAGTAGCCTGGATGGCTCTGCCAAGAGCTTGCAGCTAGCCTGCCCTCTTTTCCTCTATATTTTAAAATTATTTTAATAATTTTTACATAATTTATAATAATTTAAATTAATATTTGCTCATAATAATGAGCAAAGGTCAACAAATATGAACATTTCACTATGCAAAGAAAAACAAAAATGTGGATTGTATATGAAACTTCTGTTATGTAAATTTTAAAAAATTATGTATGGTTTATTTTTTGGTATAATTCGAGTTAAATATGGTAATTTCAGCACCACCTTGCTTGTTTGTCTCCTTCTGAACTTCATTGTTTTTTTTATGATGCATTGACTTCTCTTTTTTGTCAGTATCACTCTCACTCCTTTTCCACTCTTTCCACCACCTCCCAACACAAAGGAAAATAAAAGACCTCCCTTGTAACAAATTCACCTTTTAGCTGTCTGTGGAAATGCATGTTTCATTCAGCACCTTAACTCCATCTCACCTCTTTTACATGAGTCTTCTGGAATCAAGATTGGTTATGGAATTGACCCAGAGTTCTTAAGTCTTTCACAGCTGGTTTTCTTTAGTGTTGTAGTTACTGCATAAAATTTTCTTTCCCCATGTCTTTGATGACTACAGAACCCTGGGGCCTTGATCACATTCACAGTATTGTTGCTGAGCAGCTGGCACTGCCTGGCACGGAATAATCCTGTTGTGTTGGCCTGGTGGCTACTGTCATCCTAGGGAAAATGCCTCCCCAGGCCCTGAAGGACAGGTTCAGAGAAAGGTGGTGGCAGTGTTTGTGGACACAGGTTCATTTTTCTTTCCCAAATTCTAATCCTAGGGGTCTCTTTAGGAGTTTTTTAAGAGAAGCCCTTTAAGATATATGGCCTGAACTATTTAGACTTGTCTCTTCTAATCATGGAGAGACTGAGTTGACAGCATGAAGTCAGGAAATTTAGTGAGAGCTTCCCATACAGACAGAGAGAGAGAGAGAGAGAGAGTGTGTGTGTGTGTGTGTGTGTATGCGCGCGCATGCGCATGTGTGCTGAGAAGTGGGTTCTTAGAGAGAGGGAACAGGGATTTCTGGTTTCTATCCCACAAGTGTGATGGTCAGTAGTGAGGCCCCTACAGGAGTAGGTACTGGTGTTAGGACTACTTTTCCTGCTTGGGAATAAAGCATTGGTAGAGGTACCTGAAGGGAAGGGAAAAAGTGTGAGGTCCCAAGGGGACTGGGAGAGAAAAGGGAGAAGCACTTAGCCACATAGCTTCAGGGTCTCCTAATCAGCTTAATTTCCAGGGCTTTCCTCTTTCAGAGATAGTGAGGCTAAAGGGGCTCGTCTCCTGCCACTTCAGGTAGCAAGAGTTGTCTTGACTATTGCCCCCCTTCAAGAATACCTCCTGCCCCTACAGGGCTACCTATGGATCTGTGGTCTTCAGCTTCCTGTAAGGAGGGCCAGGCTGACACTGTGCCCCTTCTCCAGGTGTTCTGGCGCTCTGGACTCTGACGACACATGTGATGTACATACAGGATTACTGGCGCACCTGGCTCAAGGGCCTTCGATGCTTTCTACTTGTGGGCATCTTCTTCTCCACTGTCTCCATCACGGCATTCTGCACCTTCCTTGTCCTGGCCATCACTAGGCATCACGGTGAGGGCCTGGAGTCTGGGAGGGTATGCAACTGGAGCAAAATGGGTATAGAGGAGTGGTCAAACAGGAGGAACACTATACGACCAGACTCAAGACAAACCATGTGTCAAGCAGTAGTAGTGTCTGTGGTACCCCTTGACCAGGTAAAAACTGAATGCAGAGAATTGACGTTTGTCATGAGCTTGGAACACCTTGCAGTCTCCTGAGATTATTGGGGTGTGGTGGTTCTGCAATATACTTATGCACACTTATGTACTGCTTTCAGGTCTGCAGCACATAGGCTTGTGCCCTTGATGCAACCCAGTGCTAGAAAACAAGGTTTGGGATAAATATAATATAGGATGACTCAAGCATGCTAACCCCAGACTTAAGGATGAAGAGCTATGCCTGGCCAGTCTCAGATCCATCTTTCAGAAGCCCTGATCATCTTTAGTCTCCCAACCTCTCTGTAACACTTTGTCCCTACCCTTTGTCTGGACCAGAAAATACTCATCAGATTTGAGTCTTCCTGTTGGGTTGGTTCCAAGACATAAAGGGCATCATGCAACAGGATTTGGGGAGGGATTGTATATTGCCCTGTGTACAATGACTTCCCTTTTCTTGAGTATTGGTAGACAAAGCAGCATTATGAGACAGGACCTGAAGTCATCTTTGGGTCTTTTATAACCATGATTTCCTTGCTTTCTGCAGGCTTGACAGATCCCACCAGCTATTACCTCTCCTGTGTGTGGAGCTTCATCTCCTTCAAATGGTCCTTCTTGCTCAGCATATATGCCCACCGCTACCGAGCTGACTTTGCTGACATCAGCATCCTCAGTGACTTCTGACCTTGACTACTTATCCTCCCCAATGGGGTGGTTCTTAGTGACTGGGCTCAACCTCTGAGAAGCAGAGCTGTTAGTTCTGTGCTCCTTCTATTGAGGGGCTCAGGAACCATGACAGACGATGTGCTGGTGGTGGTGGTTGGGGGGAGGGGCAAGGGGGAGGGTCTCCCAGGACACTTTTCCTCACGATGTGAGCCTTATTTCTTTTTTAAGGTCCCAGTGTGGGAAGGCCTTGCCACCTTGGCCTGTCTAGGGAGGGAATGCTTTGTACTTTTTCATATGGATCTATTTTCTTATCATAAGGTAAGCCCTTCATAAGTGGGGAATGAAGCAACAGGGTTAGAAGAAGGAGGCCGTGGACTTGTGTTGGGGGCAAAACAGTGGCTTAGAAAAACATTTTTATTGGTAGGGCCAGGAGGTGGGCGCAGAGAGGTAGTTTAGGTTGCTTCTATCACCAAGCTTGAAAAAGTCCTCTCCTGTTACTTTTTCTTAGGGCAGGACTGGGCCTGAAGATTTTGTTAATGAGGCTATAGGGAATCCTAAGAGGAGACTCTTCCCAGCTTCCCCTATTCCCTATCCCCAAGAAGAGCCTACATTTGACTTTACTCTTTCCCTGTGTCTTGGGGAGTGGAGAAAAGGGTGTTTCCCTTCTTTTAGCCTTCCATAGGGTTTTCCCCTCTCTAGGGACCCTGGTTTAGGCAGTAATCCTGCAACCCAAAGCAGTGCTCTCTTGGGAAACCTGAATGGGCACAGATGTATTGGCAAATGCTAGGGGCAGTTGCCCCTGTAAGAGATTTGGGACGATGGCAAAATAGCTCAGGCTGGGAGGGATGTTTCTTCCAGGTCAACCCACATGTGCACATACTCCCTTACAACCTCATCTATTCCCCATCCAATCCCACCTAGGCCACTTTCCTAGGGCTAAGGTTAGGACAGGGGAGGATGTACAGTGTTAGAGAAGAGAGAGGAGGCTTTGGACACTGCGTTGGGGCTAAACCACTAGGTTGGAATTCTCCCCCTAGCCTACCACAGGTCCCTTGCTTTCTTTCCTTCCCCTAGTGCTTTTATCTTTTTTCCTTACTTTGGGATAAAATATCTGCTTTCTAATGCTATGCCTTGCCCCGGGGCCCCTCAACTCTAAGGGTCTGCTGTTATATTTTTGTATCGTACTAGCATTGTGCATGCTTCAGTTTTTAGCTCTTTCCTCCCCACTTCTCAAACTAGTCCTTGTGACCACCCCAACCTGTCACATCCATGTCACTGTCACTAACAAAAATACAACAGCTGCTTTATCACAAATGGCCTCTGGGTGTCACTTGTGTGGACAGTTCCAAAGGGGATTTGAGGGTAATACAGAATAAAGGGACTGCCAGCTCTCTGCCCTCAGGACAAAGGGATGGAGTCATCAGAGGCTAGGGACTTATCCTTATCCCCTCATAGATCCTTATCTGTTGCCAAGCAGAGGGAAAATCAGGCAAGGACAGTTATGACTTTGGGCTTAAAGTAGCTAGGTGGTATGGTGAATAGGGTGTTGAATCTGGAGTCAGGGAGACCTGAGTTCAGATTCTGCTTCATACACCTCCAAGCTGTGTGACTGAGTAAGTCACGTAACTTCTTCCTCATTTGTAGATTGGGGATAATGATACCACCTTTCTCTGAGGTCCACTGTGAGAGTAAAATGAGATACTATTGGTAAACTTTAAAATGCTATATAAATGCTAGCTATTAGTAGAAGGGGAAGAGAAGCAGCATTTATTAAGCACCTATTATGTATCAAATAATCATGCTAAACGCTTTACAAATATGAATCTCATTTGATCCCCACAATTCTGGGAGGCAGGTGCTATTATCCCCATTTTACAGGTGAAGAAACTAGGTCAGACAGAGGTTAAGGGACTCACCCAGGGTCACACAGCTAGTGAGTATCTGAAGCTGGATTATAACTCAGGTCTTCCCGACTTCAGGCCTAGCACTCTATCCGCTGCTCCATGAAGCTGCCTATATCATATGATGATAATATACATTATTTTATATATTATCAACATACTTTACTGTAGACATATATTATTAAATTTTAATATATTATTAGGACCAAGGCTGTCATGGTGCCCATTATTTGTTCTTCATTCCCAAGGGGCCAGAAAAAAAGGAGGAAAAGAAGAAAGAACTAGGGTCTGTAGAGGAAGGCTCTCTGCCTCCCTTTCTTTCCTCCCCAGCAGGGTTATGTGCAGTTAGGAATGATATGCAGCAGAACTAACTTCATAACTTATTGTGCCCCAACCAGGCTGGGTGCCCCATAGGGCTGGGGCCCATGGTGACTTGCAGCCTTTACTTAATGCGGTGAGCTTCCAAGACTTACTGCCTTACCAGTTTTTTCTTTGTACTTAAGACACATACTAACACTGTACCCAGTAAGCAGAGTAATGTCTGGTCAACCATGTACATGATATAGGGGAAATGCTAATGTCTCTAGATTATGGAGAATCTGCTTTTCTGGGGCACAGTGGGCCAAATGCCAGTTTTTAGAAATGGAGGTTTTGGGTTCAAATTCTGGTTCTGCCACCTGTGTGACACTGGGAAAGTCATTTAACTTCTGGGCTTCTGTTTCCTCACCTGTAAAATAAAGGGGCTAGGTGTGGGTCGAAAAGAGTGGCCAGGATTCCCTTCAGACAGATGGGCTAGCACTGGCATCCACAGATTGAGGGGGAGGTAGAGTGGAAGGGAGGTACTGGTTAAGCAAAGACTAGAACCAACCTGGGTATTTCCAGAAAGGCAAGGATGGACGAAGAACAAAGCCAAGAATTGCTCCCACATCTCCAGACTGCCTTTCCTCTTCTGTATTGTCTGACCTAGATCTGCACTCACATGTACATATTCACACTTGTGAGAACAGGCACACCTATGTACTTTATGTATGTCATGTGCACACACTTAGATCAATTCACTACTAGGAAATCCTTCTCTTACGCAGTTTTAAAGCAAATAAACATTTATTCAGATTTTTCTTTTTCTTTCTTTTTTCTTAAACAAAAACATGCACATACACTGGAGTTTTATGGAGGAGACATACATGCGCACACACACAAATACTTCTGGCCCCAAGCTGGAGCTAGGAAGCCCCTGTGCTGAGGTCCCCAGGAGCAGCCCTTGTCACTGGCCCACATCTTTACCTCACCTCCTTCCCTTTAGCTAAGGCAGCTCTATGTGGGGACAGGGAATGCAAGCCTTAGGATGGGAAAGCTAAGGCTCCCTCTAAGTTATGTTGTATCCCAGAGAGAAGATAAGGGAGTTGGCACCATCTGCTTGGGGGAGCGATGGGGTGGGGGAGAGGGACAGCTTGCTCACTCCCCAGGATACTGAGATGGTTCAATCAAGGTATGCACAATGCAGGCACTGAAGATGAGGGTGGGGTGGAGAATTGTCTAGCAACTCTTACCAGATTGTGCTATGTCCTAGTGCCTGGCAAGGGCATCCCTGAAAGCCCAGTAAGTCTGGGGGAGTAAGAGAGGGACTAGAGAGATGACAGGATATCTAATCATGCACAGGGAAGAGGAGACCCCTGGAGGCCTCATAATGGACCTGTCTTCTCTCAAGCTCAACAAGGATTGAGATTTCACATTTCCATACAGACCTTGAGGCTGTGTGGTAGAGGGGCTGGGGTGCCTGGGGTGGAGACATGGGAGCCAAGGCTCTTTCAAACTCCTGGAGAAAAGTGGTCTGCTGTGGGCCAGAGGTCCTAGTAGGCCATTCTCCAGAGGGCTAGAGCAATCTGCCCTTGGAGAGGTCCAGGAGTGGGGCAGTGGCTCAGCACCACTCCCTTATCTCTCTTAATTCCTTTCTGGAGACTTTTCCCTGTTCCACTCCCTAGAGCTGGGGGATCCTCCCAAGTTCTCTGGGGTGACTGTCAGGGAGGAGCAGGGCTGGCAGGCATCTGACCAGGATCCTTAGAATCTGAAGCCTCAAGGACTAGACACGGTGGTCATTGGTTAGAAGATCTAGGTCTGAAGGGCAGGAGTGGATGTGGATTGGTTTGTCCTGAAGCCTTAGAGATTCATAGGCTCCTCCTCTTCCTCCATCAGCTGCTCTGAGGGCCTGGTTTGGGAGGGAGAAGAGGCAGAAATTGGCTAGAGTTGAGTAACTCAGGGAAGGCTGAGATGAGTGGGAGACCCTGCCATCTCTGGGTTAGGCACTGAGAACAGAAGGAGAAAAGCTAGCAAGGTTAGGACTGACAGGGAGATAACACTGAAGGGCTGTGAATAATAGAGATTCCAAAATCCAGACTAAAGAGACTCTGGTGGTATGGAGTAGGGCAGTTACCTCTTTTCTGCCAGGATGCCCACGGAGAGTGAGGCCAATGCTGATACTGTCTCTACTTCTTCTGTGTCAGCCACTGCCACTGAGGGGACCCAAGAATCTGGACTGGAGGCCAACCATTGCATTGAAGCCCAATACTTACCTGAAATAAGAAGCTAAGATTCAAGATTGACTCAACACACCCTGATCATGAGTATGGAAACATCCCCAGGGCCTGAGTGTCCTGAGTTCAGCAGACAAGATCCGCAGATTCCAACACCGACATAAGCTAATCCTCAGGCCATTCTTTCCTCCCCTTACACTTCACATGTGCATCCACTGTGCACTGCTTCCCAGCTCCCAGATTAGATTTGCAATGAAAACAAACCTAAGAAACTACGAAGAAAAGCATGAGCATAGGTTTAGGGGCTGATGGAACAGCAAATGCCAGTATGGAAAGGTGTGAGGAATTGAGAAGGGATCAGTTCTTAACAGACAAGTGACAAATATGACCTTGGGTGTTGTGCCCGTTCAGCCCAATGGATTCAAAGGGGCTCCCATAGCCTTTCCAGTTTCAGGCCTGGAACTCATTATATAAATCTGTCCAGGATATGCTTTTCCAAAGCCCTTTATACTGCAACTAAGAAGGCTGCCTTGTTGCCCTATGCCTACCCTTTTCTAGGACTTCCTAAAAGCAGCAATGGGTCAGCTTGTAGACTTCAATACCTGTAGTATAGGTTTGGGAAATATGTTGGAAGAGTGGATTGGTCCTTAACTCTCCAAATGCACACATTCCACACACTTGGAGTCCCAAGAACATTTATACGTCAATTCCTACATCAGGCAGGACCTAGGACCCTTGTTAACAGGTCTAAGCTCTGGCTAACTGGCATAACAGTACTTAACTACTGGAAGCATAGAAAAGCCTCCTCATAGTCCCAATTTGAAAGAATGAGTAGACCACACCATTATTTTTGGATAGCTTTGGGGGTACCTTACACTGTGTTCCATTGTGTAGTGCCTACAGCCCTAGCAATACTCCCATTCCATGGGTCCCTGTGTGAGAAAGTTCATTTTATGCCCTCTTTGACCTTCTTAGAGGGTTGTCCTGTCATCCCTTTACTCACTGTGCACCCGGATCACAGCTTCCAGGGATCGAATAGCATTTAAGTTGGGTTTCTGTTTCCAGCTCTCCTCAGAAAGAGGATCCACCTACAGGAAATGTACATACCAATCATCTACAGGGCCCAGGTACCTTCCCCTCCCCATAACTAGGGCCCTCTGGGTTCCTGGCCTTGACCTGGACTGCACATAATGTCCCCTTTCAGATTCCAGTCATCCCCAGTTCTTTGCTGTAAGAACCTTTTCTCCTCTGCTCCAGTTGGGTGTGGAGAAGTGTCTCACCTTGTTCCCTAGCAGGGCCGTCACACAGGCTTCAGAGGCATCACAAATGGCTGTGAGATCATGGCCACCCTCCAAGGCCAAAACTACCGCTCCTCCTGCCAAGCTCATCAGTTGCTGTGTCATGTACCCAAAACCTGGGATAGGAATGGATGGGGAAATGGAAGCAGAGGCTTCTTCTGCCTTTGTCTCTTCTTGCCACTGCCTTGGGGCCCCTTTATTCTCTAGGATGTCTCCCACCTATGACTTCCCCCCAGGGCCAAGCTGGCTCCCCCCAACCTTGTGACTAAGGGCTGCACATTCAGCCTGGGACACACATCTTTGGGAGATAGCTTTATTGCTGACTTGTTTTAACTGCTAGATTGTGACCCGGATCCCTAGAGATTTAGGCAGTGTCTAGTGCTCATAGTTCAACAGAATGACTAGACAAGATGAAATGATAAGAATAGGTCTTGGTTAACAGGTCACTGGGATGCTTGGGGGACTTGGCCCTAACATTTCCCCTAACCTTGAAAGTGACAAATTTATCACGTCTCATAGGCACAAGCTGATCAAGGTCATATCCCTTCTCCCATCTCCCACTTTTTCTGTTTCAGTCTTAGATGAACAGAATCTCTTCCCAGTCTAGAAGTTAGTCACCCCTTAAGAATCTTCTTACACTTGGCAGAGACATGGTAGCCTCCCAGAGGTGGGGGATGGCCATCTGCAGCATCAAACCCAGCTGACACCAGGACCAGGTCAGGAGAGAATTCTCGGGCGATAGGCATCACAACTGTTCTGTGGGGGCACATCATATTCTCAGGGGCCATTTGGGGAAGGGTGATCTTGGGGTGCAAAAAGGGACATTACTGGGGCAAAGGGCAACCTGGAGCCTCAGAACCCAAGTGACCAGGCCCATGGGCCCTGAGGAAATCAGGAGTGGGACTCATCATCCCTGGACTCAGTACGGAGAAGTTCACACAAATGTTAGATTCTGCCAACTGAGAAAAAAAGTCCAAAGCTCTTGAGGGTCTGTTTTCCTTCTCACTCCCCCACTGTCAGGTTGTCCAAATATGTCTCTCTCCCTTCACTAAGCCTGGCCTATCCTACTTTTAAATAGATTTTGTTTTTATTTAGGCATTCCTGGAGATTTTTATAATGTGCTAAATTCTTTAGTCCTTCACAAAGCCGTTTTTGACTAACCCTACCCACCTCTAACAGACAGCTCTTAATTTCCATGTGAGGAAACTGAGGCTGAGAGCTTAACGGACTTGCTCAGGATCACACAGTTACTAAGTGTCTGAGGCAGAATCTGAATTTGGGCCTCCTGACTCTAGGTTTAGCACTCCATCCTCTGGACCATCCAGCTGTCTCCATACAGTGATTAATCAATGGATGGCTGACTGCCTGTCTAACCTGGAGCAGTTGGAGGAAGAGGCAAGAGAGGAGGTCTATTTCAACCTGTTTATTTTATTTCCCAAACTCCCTCAGAAATCCTGTCACTGAATACTGACCTGAAGGCTGCCAGGTATTCAGGGTCTCCCATGGGTGGGTCAAGGCCTCCAGCCCAGGCAACATTGATATTGAAGCCTTCTCCATTGCCAGCCCCAACCTGTAACAGAGAGAAGAAAGATGAAAGAAATCAAAGGGGGTATCAGAGACTCTCATTTGCTTAATTCTCTCAAAGAAAACTAAGGTCAATTAGTAGCAGAGCTGGGAGTAGAACTCAGGTCCCCTGGTTTTCAGTCTAAGTTCCTGCCGAGCAATTCATGTTGAATTATAGACTCTTTAAGCAAAGGATCAATGCTCCCATCCGCTACCTCAAGAAGGGAAATATCAAACTCTGTCATCTCTGACTCCTCACTCTCACTCCTCATATCCTATCAGTTTCCAATTTCTGTCATTTCTACCTTATTAGCATCTCGTTAATACACCCCCTTCTCTCCTGAAACAGCCACTATCCTGTAGCAGGCCCTCATCCCCTCATGCCTGGATTGCTGCGGTAGCCTGCTGGCCCACAGTCAAGTCCATCCTCTAATCAGTTACCCAAGTGATCTTCCTCAGGTTTGACTAGATTCCCCCCCTTACCCCCACCCCATTTGATAAATTCCACTGGTTCCCTATTACTTTCAGGATTGAACAAAAAGCCCTGTTTGATTTTTTTGAAGCCTTTCATAGTCTAGTCCCTTCCTATCTTTCCAGTATTCTTAATTAAATCTTCTCCATGTACTTTGCAGTCCCATGACACTGGCCTCCTTCCTCTTCCTCACACAAGATACTCCAACTCCTGACTCAATATTTTCACTAGCTGTTCCTCATTCCTGGAACTCTCTTTCCTCATCTCCAACTTCTGGTTTCCTTAATTCCCATTAAGTCTATATTAAAGTCCCATCTTCTGGGAGAAATATGTCCTGGTCCTCCATTACTCTAGTATCTTTCCTTTGATATTATCTCCAATGTTTCTTGTCTATATCTTGTTTGTGTGCAGTCTGCGCCATTAATCTGGGAACTCCTTGGGAGCAGGGACATTATTTTGCCCTTTTTCTATCTCCAGTGTTTAGCATAGTGACTGATACATAGTAGGCACTTAATAATTTTTGACTTGTCACCAACTTGGTAAAGACCCAGAAGAGTAAGTAGTAGTCGAGAATGGAGGGTACCTTTGCTCCTCTGTTGACACTGCCTTCCTTTATGGCTAGTTTTACTAAATATTCCTGTTCCTGAAGAATGGCAGGTAAAATGGACATCTTTACTATACTAGGGGGCAGCTTGTGATTTAAAGAAATCCTAGGGGAAAGCTAGGTGGTACAGTGGCCCTGGAATTAAGAGGACCTGAGTTCAAATCTGGTATCAGACACTTAGGAGCTGAGCTTATGTGACTCTGGGCAAGTCAACCCCAATTGGAAAAGAAATAAAAAGAGAGAAAAAAAAAGGAAGGAAGGAAGGAAGAGAAAGAAAGGAAGGAAGGAAGGAAGGAAAGAAAGAAAGAAAGAAAGAAAGAAAAAAATCCTGAAGGGATGACATGAACTTTGGTGGCAAGAACACTGGACTTGATGTCAGATGATCTGGCTTTGAGTCTTGACTGCTACTATGTGATTTTGGGCAAATCACATTTGGGCTACAGTTTCCTCGAATGTAAGATGAGAAGACTGGACTAGATGATCTTGAAGTTCCCTCCTGATGCCAATATCCTGTGGTTCCGTGTAATTTGTTTTGTGTGACATAATAAAATTTGATGATAGAAACAGACACCTCCTAATCTGTCAAATTCTGATTTTTGCATACTGAGTTTTCTCAAAGAACATTTCCATATTAAATTGTGGTAGGTGCCAGTGACATAGGCTTGTTCCTTCCCTTGAAGCAGTTCTCCAAATTAGGGAGATAACTCAATGACACCATTTCCTCAGAGTGATGAAACTGGGGAGGGAGCCTCCAAGCAGTACAGATAAACCTCTGAAGAATTAGAATCAGACAGTAGAGAGGGAATAAAATCCCAGGCACATTTGGAAAGAGAATGCCTCTGATCCAAAGATGAGGGTGTTATATATTCAGCTTCCAATAGCTGCCAATTGATAACTTTCAAATTTTTCTACCCCTCCCCCCAAACACCCACCAGATGGCCACTTCTCATCTTTTACCATAAAAAGCCAAGGAATCCACTGTGGGTTTCTTCTTACTTACCTGACCCTTCAAAACTTTCTTGCACCATTTCTCACTCTATCCTCCTTTGTTCTAGTCTCTGAGGAAGAGGTAGTTTTTCTCGTTGTGCTAAGGCCTTCTTCTCTGAGAGCTTGCCCCTTTTATCAGGCCTTCAGTTCCTTCTAATCCACCAGCATCCTTCCTCCTAAGTTTTCTCCTTGCTTTAAAAAGCTTTCAATTGACCCTGATAGAATCGCAATTCTAACTCTAACCCTAAATGCCTTGAGCTGTGGTCCTATATATCTCCACTTCCTTTCACCTGTTCTTTAAACTTAAGCCATTTCTAAAGTTATCTAATCTTTAACATTATCTAATGTTATCTAAGGTTATCACTGTTCTTCTAGCCACCCAGTTTTACAACCTTGGAATCATCTTTCACTCTTTCCTTTCCCTCATTCTCCATATTCAATCAGTTACCAAGACAGGATGATTCTTCTGCATCTGTCTTCTCCACGCAGATGACTACTACCCTAGTTCAGGCTCTCATCACATCTTGCCTCAAATATTGCAATGATCTTCTAATTGGGGTCCATTGTCTCTGCCTTCTGTAATCCATCTCCCACACAACTACTAAAACAAATCTAAAACACAGATCTGACCATATCACTCTCTTGCTCAAAAAAACTTCAGTGACTCCTACAAAATACAAACTCCTTAACCTTGCAATTGAAACCCTTCATAGTCTGGTTTCTATTTACCTTCCCATACTTATTTCCAATTACTCCACTTTGTACATGATACATTCCAGTCAACCTGGATTACTAGCCATTTCTTGAACTCAACATTACATTTCCCACCTCGGTGTCTTTGCAGACTCATGTCTCTGATGGGAAGACATTCTCTCCTTACTGTCTCTTTTAGAATCCCTAGCTTCCTTCAAGGTTTAGTTTGGGTGCCAACTCCTAATCAAAACTCTTCCTAATCCCTGCATCTGGGCTCTCTCCTACCTCAAATAACCTTGTATTTATTTGTGCATATGTTGTATCCAATTAGAATAACAGCTTGGAGGCAGGAAATGTTTCATTTTTGTCATTAGTAGCCCTCTGTTCAGTAGTTTCAGTTGTGTCTGACTCTTCATGACTCCGCTTGAATTTTTTGGGTTTTTTTTTGGCAAATATACTGGAGTAGGTTGCCATTTTCTTCTCCAGTTCATTGGCAAATATACTGGAATAGGTTGCCATTTTCTTCTCCAGTTCATTTTATAGATGATGGAACAGAGATAAACAGGTAAAGTGACTTTCCAGGGTCATATGGCTTGTAAGTGTCTGAGGATGGATTTGAACTGACGTCTTCCTGACTTCAGGCCTGGTACTCTAACCACTATACCACCTAGATGCCTTAATATCCTTATCAGTTAGCATATTGTTGGTACTTAACAAATATTTGTTGAATTAGACTTAAGGCAACTATTGTACCCAAGGAAGCTTACCGTACCTGAGATAATGTCATTCCTGGGTTTTGGTTGAGACCGGGTATAAACATGTAAAGCATGGGGAGCCTACCATAGACTGATCCCTCCTTCTTAAGCTCTTATATCTTTTTTTCAATGTTTCTCTGCACTGTTTGGGCTGCCCCTGCCCCAATCTCCCTTCTCTAAAGAAACAGTGTCATTGACATATCTTGCTACTTCAGAAAACCCTTTAAGGATACAGGCACAAGAGATAGAAATTTCTTGTTACTTAAAAAGACTCAGCCCAAAGAATTCTACAGCTTTCCCAAGTCCAGTTCCCTGGGAGGGTAATTCTCTATCTTGCCAGTCTCTACTCCAAGGGAGGTGATAATCCCTGGAAAAGGAGTCATTACTTTGGATTTTCTCTTTTTCTCTTTCCCAGTCAGTTTACTCTCACCCTTTCATCTCACTGATAGGGCTAGAGGGGTTAAGGACAAGGAAGCTGACTGCCTATAGGAGGGTGAATCATCCTATCCACTCCTTCTTGTCGATAAGCCAACAGATGGGAGGAGAGGGAGGGATTCCAAAGGTTACCTCATCAACAGCCCCACTGCCTGGAAAGAAATTGCCATCATCATGTCGATGTAGAGAGATGTAGAGCACACTGGGGTCTTCATAGAAGGTTTGCTGAGTGCCATTGCCATGGTGAACATCCTATTTTTGGAGAGATTAGCATAAGTGAGGTAGGGAAGGGTCTAGCAGCTAAATCATGGAATGGAATGGGAGAGAGGGACTGTAATTGGGCCACCAATTTATATGTGACCATTAGAACATACCCCTCACTCAAGGTCATGTGACAGAAACGGCTGCCCAATATATCAATGTGGAGAAAGTACAAAGGCCCAGGTATAGAGACAGGGGAAGAAAAACAACTGTCGTAATTACTGGCAGAAGCCCTCTTCTACTTTAAATCCTAACCCCACAAGGCTACACAATGAAAGCAGTTAGCCTATAAACACCAGCCACTTGGAGGCTCTGGCACTGATGACCTGATTCCGACCACTTATGCCTGCTTAAGCAAAGCAAGTTACTGTTTTATGAAATATTGTTGGATGTTATAGGATGTTCCCACATGTGACCCAGGGAAATCCTCACCTGAAGCATCTAGGTCTCTTAGTTGGTATGTGTCCTTGGGAACCTGCCTAGTTGAATTTGGGTCTAGAGAATAGTGTTTGTCTATGGGAGCCCAGCAAAGTCAGGAGCCCTGGGGAGGGTTTCATCAGTCAGTGTCTCTCTGGTCAGAAGGACTGGAACTAGTCAGCTTCCTGCAGATGGCTGCTGCTAAACCCTTGCCACTAAACCTGGACTCTGTCCATTCTTGCCTAGAAGTGGGTACCCTTCATCTCAGCTATCCAGGAGGGACCTCTGCACAGTCAATACCGAGTCCCAGCTCCACTGCCTAGCTACCTAGGTCACCACTGACAATTCTCTTAGTCGGAGTCTCACTTCCCTTGTCTGTAAAATGGGACTAAGTGTATTGGTGCTACATATTTCCTGGGGTTGTTATGAAGAAAGCACTTTGAAACCAGAAAACTCTCTATTCCTAAAATTACACTTGAAGGAAAAGAAGGGAGAAACACTTGATAGGTTAAGAATGTTAGATTAAGTCAAGAAACTAGGGCTTTATCACCAGTGAGTGATCAATCCTGAGTATGTTGCTATATTCTTCTCAGGTATCAATTTGAGTGTCTATATTTATCTCATTTCCTTTTATTTATTCTTTTCCAATGCTAGAGTGAAGTTATATGTTCTAGAAGAAAGAGAGTTTAAAAGAACAAAGAGAGATATAAAAGACACATGAAATAATCTTTAGAAGAACAACCCTCTTCTTAACATTGATGAAAATTCACTGCTATTTCTGTTATATACTGCTATGACAGTGGCTGTTACATCACACCACTACAGTGGTAGGACTTGGGGTGGTGGTGGTATTACTCTCATGAGGAAAGGGGGAACTAAGTGAATATTGTTCTAAGAAGGGGTCCATGACACAAAAAAAGCCCAAGGACTCCTAGGTTTAGACTATAGATACCATAGGATAAGGATTCTACGTTTTGTAAATATATTCATTCTAAACTTAAAAATGTTTTTGTTTTCTCTACAAGTTTATAAGAAAGGTTTCTACTACAATATTCTACCTTTTTTTCAGCTAAATAAAGGGGCTGAAATAAAGAGATTGGAGTACTCTTAGTCAGTTATAGGGTGTCGTGACAGTGGCTAAGGGAAGAATGAACATGGAAAAGGGGCCAATTACCAATCACTTGTTTAACATCCTGGGGTCACAAAGCTAGCTAGAGGTAGATTAAGGGCATTCCTTCCGTTAAGGCTGTAGCCAGTGAGCACAAGCAAGGGATACTGCAGTCAGCTCAAGTTTGGAGCCTTTCCAGGTTCAGGAGCTGTGCCCAAAGGGAGACAAGACACTTACCCAGTCCACAATGAGGATCTTGCTAACTTTCCCCTGCTGCTGTAGCTGCCGACTTGCAATGGCCACCGAGTTGAAGAAACAAAACCCCCTGGAGGAGGAAAGTATTCCTACCAGTCTGATCTCTCTCGGGGTCCCACCCCCAATGTAGCATATGCATAGCTCACCCATAAGGGAGACAGAGAAGGAAACTGGGAGAAGGGGTAGCTTGCAAATCTTCTATTTAGTAAATCCCTGAAGGGACTTATATGTGTGTATATTCCTGTAGAGATCTTATTGCTTCTCTGGGAACTTCCTTACCCTTCCACCTCCCAAGGCCTCCCACACCCAGGGCTTACATGGCAGTTGAATGGTCTGCGTGGTGTCCAGGGGGCCGCACTACTGCAAAACCATTCTAGGGTCAGAAGAACCTTAGTGTTAGCATTACACAACTAGACTTCTGTCTCACACCTTCCCTAACAGCCTTACACCAACCTACCTTTCTCTTGTACAAACTGGTCCTAAAGCCCAGGCTCCTGGTTGCTCTCCTTGTGAGTGGATGGTTTTCATTTACCTGCCCTAATTAAGTCAGGAATGACCATAGTCTCCCTAGTCTGGCTTTTCTCCCCAATGCTACATCCTCATTATAAACAGTGACTTGGCCTGGAAGTTAACACTTCACCATTTGTCAATCAATAAGCATTTAAGCATTTACTATAGGCTAAGCACTGTATAGGAGCCTAGGATATAAATAAAAAACCAAGACAGGCTCTGCCTTCAAAGAGCTTCCAGTCTATCTTGGTTGGTTGGTTTTACTTTGTCATTTTAATTATTTTTCTAAGTCAATAGATAAGTGTTTAGAGGTAAGGGCCTGCATCTGTGAAGGACCCCTTGCATGGTGCTCTGGAGGACTAGGGTTAGGCCAGATAGGCAGCCTCCCCAAGTACAAAAGCATACTAGGGAGGGGAGAGATGAGTACAATATAGGACACTAATTATTTAAATATATTTATATATTTTAATGTCCTTAATTACATTGTGTGGCGCAAGTGTGTGTGTGTATAGTGATGTCACATATTTTGTAAAATGATGAAGCCTCAAAGTCTTTGGAGCACAGTAATAAATGGATACATTTTCCAAATTTTATATAAGAAAATTAGGGTTAATGTTGTTAAAATAGTCTTTATAAAAATAACCCTCCTTTATTAGGAATTGTAGGTTTTAAGAAAGAGACTATAACTATCAAATTCAAGAAAAATTAGTCCCTACCCTGTGTAGGGTAGGAAGCTTAATCATCCTTTGTAATAACCTATGTAATATATTATATGTAATAACATAACATGTTTGGGTTCTGGTGCCTGCAAAGGGTCACAAAGAAAAGAGTACTTAAAGAATTTATAGGATCTTAGAACTGGATGAGATCTTACAGAGATGACCTAGTCCAATCCCCCTCATTTTTATAGACATGAGAACTCAGGTCAAGATTGAAACCTGCCCAGAGAGGGTTTACTCAGCTGGTTAACGGCTATATTTTGGATGGCTGAGATAAGGAGCCCCATGTAGACGTCTGGACTTAGTAGTCTACAGTTTTGAGTTCCCTTCCCTACCAAATGATAGGTGTCCTAGGGTTCAAACCCAGTCTTGGACATGCCTGCCCCCAATCCTTCTCACAAGTCCATGATAGATTATATGGCAGCTGCCGGATCTGAACTCCTAAAACACCCTAATCTTACTTTTCACCCTTCCCTAGCCCTCTCCTACTTTCACGTCCTACCTTTAATTCTCGGGCAGCCACCTTGAAGGCAAGGTCAGTTACGCTTCCAGCAGCCCAGCGGGCTGCATTGGAGGAGTGCAGTTCATTCCAGATTGTATCTGTGTCCACCTGTAGGGGCCAGAGTCACAGCCAATATCACCTAGGGTTCTACCGGTAGTGGAATGGCCTAAGGGCACCCCATGGGGACAGGTATCAAAGCAGGCAGTCGGATGGGCAGTGCCCACTCCATGGCAAGAATGCCAAAGGTCAGAAATCTGGATAAACAGTTCTGCCCCTCAAGGCTAAGAAGGTTAATGCCTTGCACCGCTCAGAGGATGGGCCTGTTGAGGCCCTCAAATCCCAGTGTGCTTTTTCTTTCCCATCTCTAAGTCGCTGGAACTAGTTCCAGATCAGCTGGCATATCCTGCCATTGACATCATCCCTGCCTCCCCATTCAGGTAAAGGGACATGGCATTACCTGGGTGGAGCTCAGGGTTTTAGTCAAGCTGGGGGTTTAAACCCCAGCTGACCCTGCTCAGGCCCTTTAGGATGGTCCAAGCTGGAGGGGCCGTCTGCACCACTGTCTTCTACTCAGGGCCCTAGCCTGGGCTGGGAGGCCTCCCTCAACCGAGCCCCAGGGCCATGGTTCCGCTCCCCTCAAAGGCTAGGGAGGGGCCAGGAGGGAATGGTAGGGAGGTGGGGCGAGGTGAACCAAGAGAGACAAGGAAGGCAGAGAGAGTCACAAGAAGCTGGAGAGAGAAAGAGAGAGAGAGAAAGACAGAGGTAAAGGGAGAAGGGAAGAGAAAACAGAAGTAACAACAGTTGGAAAAACCAGAAAGTAGCAGGAAATAGGAAGTTTTAAACAGGGTAGCTGCTCCCAAATGGTCCTACCACTATCTGCAGCTTTCTGCTCTCCTTCCTGCACCCAAACTACCTGGATTTTATGATGTCATACTCCCAGCTCAAATCATAGCCAAGTCCACCACAGCATTCAATCCTCCCACTCCATCTACCTTTGGTGGGTGTCTCCTTTGTTCTGAGGCAAAGGAGGCTAACTGGCAGGCGACAGTGCAAGATATGGACATCTAGTATGAGAAGAATCCATAATAGGGGAGCAAAGAAGGATCCCTAAGATACAGTGAAGGCCTGCTCTTTGGAAGTGGGGCTACTAGCTGTCATCACTGCTTTCCAACCCTTGCCTGAAAGGTTCTACTTGTCTGTTACTTTCAAGTAGCCTGGTAAATTAGGTCTAATGACACAATTATACTTCATGGTAGGTGCAAGGGGCACATAACCCTTGCATAAGGGAATGAATTATGTCCCAAATCCAGATCTTGGCCATGCTTCTCAGGCCCATGGCTCATTCACATGACTTACATGTCTGTTATGTGCCAAACAGTGAACACAGTGGTATGAAGGATACAAAAGAATCAAAGACAAGCTTGTTGTCCTCCTATAGGCCTTCTAGCCAGTAGTAGGGAAGGAGAAGGGGTTGGAATTGGTAAGAACTGCCCCTAGGAAGTTCTTTCTGGCATACAAACTAAGTAGGGAACTTGAGCACTAGGGAATACAGAAAGGGAACAGGAGGCTGGCAGAACAGGAACACTGCCAGCAGATACAATGCCCACTTGGGCTACAAGGGAGCACTTACCCCAACCCCACCACAGGGCAGCATCACAAACATCCTCTGTGCCAGGATCCCTGCAGGGAGAGTGGGTACATAGAAAATTTTATGGCATATGAGCCCTCAACCCAACGACAGAGGTATAGAAGGGATGGGACAAAAGTGAAGACTGGAAAAGCAACACAGGAGAAAGGATAAAATAGAGGTGGCTGGGGTAAGCAAGGGCATAAGCATGGACAAGGAGCAAAGTCTGGGACATCAAAGGTTGAAGAAAAGTAGTGGAAAGCCAAGGTGAAGGCCAGATCAGAGGTTGGGCTAGACTGAACAACTGTGGTGATTTCAGGGGGTGGGTTTAGGGCAAGGGGGAAGGATAGAGGGAACAAGAACAGGGGAAAAGCTAGAGCTGGGGATGATGAGAAAGCTTGAGGACACTACAGGATGAGGTAGGTGGGGCATAGTTTCCTACCTGCAAGTTTTCCATTGTCCAATTTGAGTCGGCTGAGTGGGTTGGTGCCATAAAGCAGCACGTGTCTTTCATCATGGACTGACTGTAGCTCCTCCAATGAGGCCTTCCTGCCTCGGAGACACTGGGCAGAGAGAAGCTGTTACAGCTCCTGACCGCTGCAGCTCTTCCCTCTTCAGCTTGCTTCTCCTTTACCCTCACTCCTCTTCATTCTCACCCCCCAAGCCCCACGTCTGCATACCTCACACTGGCTCCGTAGCCCCCGTTCCTGTAGCCTTGACCAGATGCTCTGGATTCTACCTGCATGCTCAGGATGGTTGCTGTTGTCCCCGCAGGAGCACTGGTGTTTGAGCATCACCGAATCATACACCAGCCCTGCCAAGGAACCGGACAACAAGAGATTGTTTGTGTGGGGACAATTCTCCCCAGAGCTACAGCCATGCCAACATACAGCTCAGCACAGCTGCCCAGGCAAAGCTCACCTTCCCTTTACAGGGATCAATGTACCTCCACCCCAACATTCTCAAATATGGCCTCACGACTGCACACAGCTATAACCAGTGATACCCTGATGTCTTTTCAGGTAGCCCAAGTGACCATAGCCCTCCCACTGTCCAGAAACCCACCCCAACAACCTCCTTATCCATGCACACAACTACGCCAACATAGACTGACATCTCCAACACTATCCAATGTATCTCAGTCCCAAGCACACATGCACATAGTAGTCACACCCAAACACATCCATTACAGAACACAAATTTTGCCAGGCAAATTAGCATATGTCTATGTGGCCAGGCCATAAATGAAATTAAATGACAGCCTCACAAGATGATCCTTAAACTGAATGTCATAGTCCTAAGGGGGCTTAGAGGTTAGAATCTGGAAATCCTAAATGGCTGTTTGGTGATGGCTCAGTGGCTAGAGGATTGGTCTTGGAGTCAGGAACACCTGAATCTGGCCTCAAACATTTACTATCTGTGTGACCCTTAGCCCCTGGAAAAGGAAATGGCAAACCACTGAAGTGTCTTTGACAAGAAAACCTCAATGACAGTATTGGTGTGCTATGGTCCTGAAGAGCTGGGCATAACTGAACAATATCTCACAATTTAAAAGCCAATGAAATATCTATCTATCTATCTATCTGTCTCTATCTTAGCACAGCCTTTCCTTCTTCATATAATTATCACTCTACCAGCGCTTGAGGTGGAGTAATAAAGCATTCAAATAGTTCCCCATTATTTCCTTGACTGCCATCTCTGAAGAAGAGTCAGGGAGAGCAGAAGACAGAGGGGGAATGAGGAGAGAAGATAAGAAAGAATAAGAAAAAGAGAAATGAAGGGTAAAAGGAAGGAGAGAGAAGACAGGAGGAGCCAACACAGAATGGAAGCCAAGAGCTACTGTGGTCATTTTTGGATAGTTTTCAATGATTCAGAAGCTAGAGGATAAAATGAAGACCTCCTAAAGTGAGTGGATTAGCTCAGGCTCAGCACTTAGCTACCGTGTCTAGTCTTTGTTCTATATCTTTCTCTTAGTGTTGTGATTAGAGCTTAGGCTGTCTGTCCCCTTTGCTTAGGGTATTCTCCTTCTGTAGCTCCTGCCTCTTAGAATTTCTACCCTCCTTCAGGAGCCATCTACTACATGGGACCTTTCCAAATCCCAATTAGTGAGTGCTCTCTCTGCTTTGAAATCACTGTCTCATATCTATTTTGTATTTACAGAGCAGCAACATGGTACAGTAGGTAAGAGTGCTGGGTCTGGAGTCAGGAAGACCCCTCTCTCTGGGTTCAAATCTGGCCTCAACACACTAGCTTTGTGACCTTGGCTAAGTCACTTAACCTATTTACCTCAACTTCTTCATCTGTAAAATGGGCTGGAGAAGGAAATGGCAAATAACTCCAGTACCTTTGCCAAGAAAATCCCCAATGGAGTCACAAAAAGTAGGAAACAGCAATATATTGTTTTGACTTCTCTGTATTTACACTGTATGCCTCCAGGGAAATGTAAGCTCCACGGGACCAATATTCTTGACTTCATCAGCATCATGTACACTTAATATACGCTGAATAAATATTGAGCTGACCATCTTATTTTCCCAACTACTTCCCCTATAGCCTGGCCTAGACAAGTCTCTGGAAAGATCTGAGTCTGTTTTCAGACAGAAGGAAAATGATACAGTAAGAGATCTGGTAGAAAGAGCTGCCTTATGCCCAGGCTCCTCTTCTTCTGGCTTACTGGGGACCCTTGTCCGGGAAGGGGAGGAGCAGTTACATACTTCCTTCTCAGCACTGCCTATTGAAATCCAGTTTTTCTCAAGTGGTGCTTTTTTGTGAAGTCACCTCTGACCCCACTCCAACCTGCCAGCCTACACAAGGGTTCCCTCCACCGGCAAAATGCTGTTCAAAAAGCACATTGGGCATACCTTTCACTCCCATCCATCACACACTGCACTGTTTTACTGATTTTCACATATGAAGTATCCCCTTCCCTTCTGGTAGATTTTAAGTTTCTTGATGGTTTTTCACTTTGTTTAAACAGTGCCAATGACAATGGACATAACAGGTGTTTAAACGATACTTTAAAAAAAGATACTTTTGTTTTTGAAGTTAAATATACAAGGATACTTCAGAGAATGTGGAGTGGATGGGGGAAGAGAAAATTTGTGTTCTCAGTTATCTCATGGAGCTTGAGAGAATAAGGTAGCTAGGAAGGGAAAGAATCCTAGATATAGGACACCAAACATAATATCAGGGCTTGCATCTTTCATGGGCATGACACACTAGAGAAACAGGGCTTCAGAATTCAAGTACAAAGATGGATTGGATAAAGAGCAGGCATTCTTAACTTGAGTTATATTATTTCCTAAATATTTTGATAACTATTTCAGTATGATTGTTTTCTTTTATAACCCTATACACTATGTCTTATGTATTCAAAAACACTGTTCTGAGAAGGGGACTGCAGGTTTCACCAGCCTGTTAAAGGGATCCATGACACATCCTGACCTAGAGATAAGTAACACACACAGAGACATACACACACAAACACACAGACACACAGACACACACTCTCTCTCTCCTAATAACCTTTTCCCATAGTCTTTTTTCTGCTCTGGTCCCAATCTCTGTCTTACCAGTTGTATAAGGCAGGGTCCTGGCAGGAGTCTCAGGACAAGGTAGTACTAAGGCTTGGCTGGGTGGTTCTGAAGTTGGTAAGGACACGGGGGCAGCTGGGGAGGACTGTGCCCTGGACAGTGGCCTGTGTCCACTTTGGGTAGAAGGCAACAGCAATGAGTCACCTGGACTTCCCCTGGGAAGCCGACCCAACAACCGTTGCTGCTGTTCCCATAGGAATATCTGAAAGAGAAGATGGCTTCTTAATAATTTGATTTCTCCAGCTCTAAACACTACTCCTGCCCCTAGACTAGTGGTATTAAACTCAAATAGAAACAGATCCTTGCTGGCTGCATGTTGACTAGAAAACCTCAGATTAACATTCCTATGTCATATTGTATTTTTATTTATCTTGTTAAACATTTCTTAATTACATTTTAATCTGGTTGGAGCAGGGTGCATTTAGAAGTTCTGCCTGCTGCACATGTCAGCCCTCAACATGTTCCCTGCACATGTCAGACACCTCTGTTCTAGACCTCATAAGATAATGACAGATTTTGAGCTGGAAGGGAACTGGGAGGCTACCCAGTCCAGCCTCCTTATTTTACAGGTGAGGATATTGAGGTCATGGAAGATTCAGTGACTTTCTTAAGGTTACACAGGTAGTGTCAGAGATAGGATATGAACCCAGGTTTTCTAACTCCAGAGTTAGAAGTCTTTTCACTAAACTACCCTAATGTAGTTTTTCCAGAAAGCCCCACCCAAGGGTTCTACTGCCCATTTCCACTGATTCCCTTGTTGTTTCCCCAACTTCAAAATGGTCTGGACTCATCACTGTCATCTCACAAAGATTCAACTCTCATACCCCAAAATCAGAACCCAAGCTGGGCTCTTCAGTGTTTACACATTGTGGCCCTGTTCCAATCATCTTAGAAGGGGCATTAAGATTCCCCAATGCTCTTCACTTAGGGCAAATATGTATTTAATCTTTGGAAAGTTAGTTTAAACACAGAACTAACCAGTTAGTTCATTAGGATACTGGGTCAATGAGGCCAAGATCAAAGGTTCAGAGCTCACATGGGAAAATGAACTCTGTTGTGTTCCACAGCCACAGACTCTATCCCTACCTCCTGCCAATTGCCCTAAAAATGTGTCCTGCTGGTTACAAAAGAAACTGGTTGGGAGAATGTGAATGGACTTCAGAGTATATCCCTCTAGAGACAAAACTCAGACTGTATGCCCTCTGGTGGTGGTGAGCTGTCAAATTATCTTACATAAGAAGGCTGTTCTGTTTTTTGTTGTATGTGGGTGACTTGAATTAACTGAGCTCATGCCACTGTGGGGCAGGTGTTGTGGGGAGGTAGGAGAGGAGGATACTGGTGCCCTGAAACTGCTCCCTGCACTCACAGTCCCATCTCCTTCCCATTCCCATCCTGTCCTGGCTGTACTCCTATAGCCCCCTGCTCCTACCCAGAAACCTCTGTAAGAATGGGAGTCTCTGACTGTGGAGACTGTCTACCTGCTGGTGCTGCTGGGAGGAGGCAAGACCACCAACTTCAGGTTTGCCATGGCTGAGGTCCCTGTGCTCTGGGCCTCTGACAGGTGCTTCGTTTGTCTCCAGGTCCTCTGCTGAAGGGATCTGCCGAAGTCGAGGCTTCTCACTTGGTTTTCCTGGCCTCTGGGGAGGAGAGATGCCAAAGGACTCTTGAGTGATCATGAAGTCAGTGTGATAGAGGGTAGGAAGTACGGTGGCTGGGTGAACCTGATCTGCTTGGTCTGCCACTGACTCCTCGGAGTCCCTGAAGTGTGTCTAGTTGAGAGTAACTGCTGCCCCTTTCCCTCCTGCCTCCTCTTTCACCTCCCAGTAGCCTAGCTTAGCACCCCATCACAGATGTATTCCCTGAACCCCCCATCCCCATCCCTCCCCTCCCCACCCACTTTCCCACCTCACCTTGCTCAGCTGTGAGTGTTGTTTCAGCCAGTCCAGGCGGGGCTGTAGGGAGCCTAGTGGCTGGGGAGCAGTGGTGCTGGGGGGCAGGGGCTCAGAGCGAGTCCGGCTCAGTGGTGTGTGGGGGCCTGAGCTTGAAAGCCGTTCACTGGAGAGTAGTGATTGGGCAAAATGGAAGGGCAGTGGCCCAAGCCCAGGCACTACAGAGAATGAGAATAGGGTGAAGAAGGGAGAGAAGCAAGGGAAACATCTCAGAAGCTCAGAGCAGTAGGGAAGGGAGAAAGGAGCAGAGGACATGACCACTGGGGGGGAAGTGGAAATGTGGACATAGAGGGGAGGGGCTGCTGGCAGGAAGGTTGTCCAAGGATCTTTCTGGGAAAGGGCCAGTCAGTTCTGGTTATATATTCATTAGGGTATAATGAATACAACTTATTCCATTCCCCACCAATACCTTCCCCAGGAGCAAGAGGGGGGGCCTCACCAGTCAGCAGTGGGGGATGAGATATTGAGGGCTCCAGGATAAGGATGGGCTGTAAGTGGGATGCCAAAGTACCCCCTGCCTCAGGCTCTAGACCTGGGGGCAGGAAGAGGGGACCATGGGGGCTCCCCAGGACAGGTCCCCGGGGTCCCAAAGCAGGATGAGTCCTTTGGTCACCATCAGCCTGAGAGAGAAAGAGAGGGTGAGCAGAAGGAGGCTAGCCCAAGGAGGAACTGAGTTATAGCCTAAAAATAAAGGAGATGTACACTAAACACTGGATACGGGGCAAGTGGAAAGGGAAAAGGGGGAAAGACTTAGATGCCAAGGAAGCTCTGGGAAGGGAGTACAGAGGGCTTGGAGTAGAGAGGAAGTTCTAGTCACTTACCCTGGTGGTGGCAGGCAGCCCCAGGGTGATTTCAGGAAGCGTGGACACTGCTGGCAAGGCGAATGGGGCAACTGAACCTTCCTGGAGTCGAAGCCGTTGTGCTAAAAGCTCCTGCCATAGAGAGCAGGATGAGAGGTCACATCTCTCGGGCATTTCCCCACATGGAAACCATTCTCTCTAGAACCTATACCCTAAATTTACAAGAGGTGCCTAGTTGGCTTCCAAAGGCTTGAAGGTATTCCGGTGGCCCTCCCTGGATTGAACGATTACTGTCTGGCAAGCAGTGTTTGGATGGGGTATTTACCTCAGAGCCCACGGCAGGGATGGGGCCATGTTCGCTGTCATTGGGGGAGCTGCAACCTGAAACTGGCGTGCTGCTACTGCTAGGGGATGAATCTGGAACATTGGAAGAAAAAGAAAGAGATGTTCAAGGATGAGGAATAAGGTCCAGTCCTCCTCACCCTTCAACACTTTCTGTCCAAGAACAGACTCTGCAATCTTTTCCATTTACCACTCCCTGCCAAGCCCAGCCCCAAAGTCAGTCAGGCCTTCATTCGCTTGGTAAAACTGCCCTTTCTCTGACGTGGGGGACACAGCTGCAGTAACCTCAGTCCCACCTCCACGCCCCCAACCCCAGGGAACCTCTGCCTGGTGCCTGGCCTGCTTCCCTAAATCCCCCTCACCCCCAAGGGGCTCAGTGGGGCGCCGACGAAGGCTGGGGGGAGCGCTCTCCTTGCGGAGCAGTGGGTTCTTCCTCAGCTCCAAAGACTTCTTGGGTTTGTAGCGCAGCTTCAGGTTGGGCTCCGACACTGTGGAGAGGACTAGAGTCATGGCAGGCTCCCTGTCCCACCCCACTGATCCTCCCTTCAGAGAAGTAAGGGGAATAGCAGAGAAGAGCCTACACCTTCTCTCACGAACTCTATACCTCCCCTTCGCGTTTCCTGCCCTCCCAGTTCTGTCCTTGTACCCTCTGACCTATCTCTCCCATCACGTCCCTCTCAGCCCCCAACACCCCTGGTTCTCTCCCCAGCTTACCTGTCTTACGCAGGGGAAAGTGTTCTGGGGAGTCACCGAGCAGAGTGGGAACTGTGGGCAGGAAGCTGTTCAGCATGGCAGGGGGCGCTCCTTCTGTCTCTAGAGACCCCAAGGTTCTGTGGAGAAGATGCTCAAGCTGCTCCAGAACAGCTGGAACCCTGATGCCTGCAGGTATATAACTGCACAGGGCACTGAGAAGCCTTTCATGTAATCTCATCCACCTAAAGACTTAGGCTGCTTCGGCTACCAGTGCTTCCTACATCCCCAGGACCATGCATTAGCAAGAGCAGAACTGATTCCTCTGGGAGGTCTCAGGTACGTTGAGAGAGACAGCAATGCGCAAGGCTAGGGACCTGGAGTCAGGCAGGGGACGGGAGTGGAGCAGCAGGAATCAGGAGCTCCCAGAAGGTAGCTTCTGAGGCAGCTAGGGGGTACAGCAGGGACAATGCCAGACTACGAGTTTAAATCTGACTTTAGACACTTACTAGTTACATGACTGGGAAAGTCACTTAATCTCTATTTGCCTCAGTTCCCTCATCTGTAAAATGAAGAAAATAACTGCACCTATCTTCCACAGGTGTTGTGAGAATCAGGTAGAATAACAGTTGTACCATGCGCTTGTCCATAGGAAGCGCGATATTAAGTGTTAGTTCTTATTATCCCAGAAGAGCGTCTAGGGGCTAGGGTAACCTCCTGCATCTAGTTTACAGGATCATAGGATTTAAAGCCAGAAGAAAACCCAGATATCATTCACACCAACACCCTCATTTGACACATGAGGAAACTGAGGCCCAGTGGAAAAAAGGAGCATAAATGGCCAGGTCAGGATCTGAACATAATAAGCCCTCTGACTACTGATCTAATTTGCTTCCTTCTACACCATTCAATCCCCTCATTTTTTATAAATGAGGAAACTGGAGTCTAGAGAGCTGACTTTCCCAAGGTCACACAGGTAACACGTAGAAGAACCAGGACTCAAACTTTGCTTCAGACTCTAACTTTTCACTCTAGCCCACTGCTTCTCTGAACAGGAGGGAGCTTAGCTGCCCCCACGCGGACCACTTATAATGGGCTCCAGAGGGCAGTACTGTGTCATAAGTGGTCTCCTTGCCTCAAGTCTCTCCCCTCTCCAAACCAGACTCTACAGAGTCGCTGGAGGTACCTTTTGTTCAATAACTCCAGTGGCTCTCTATTAGTTCATCTAGGATCAAATACAATCTCCTCTGTTTGACATTTAAAACCCTTTCTAACCTAGCTCCAACCTACCTTTCCAGGTTTTTTATACTCTATGAGTATATTCTAGAGTATTAGGTACTCTATGGTCCAGTGGACAAACAGACCTGTCCTCAAACAGAATATTACATCTCCATGCCTTTGCTTATGTTGTCTCCCTGGCTTGGAAAGCCTGGTTTCCTTCAAGCACAAGCACCACCTTCTATAAAAGATGAGGACTTTGATGATCCTCCCTAGCAACTGATGCCCCCTTCCCTATTACACCTTTGTATGTCTTTTGTTTATATTTATAAGTACACGTTTCTCTAATGGAATGTAAGCAGCTCCATGAGAGCAGGGATAAGTTTTGTCTTTGTATTTGCACTGCTTGGCATCATGCCTAGCCATTCGACAAATTCTTAATCATTTAATTAGTCAGTGGATGGAAGGAGTAGTTCTGCGTACTATTATCTAACATTCTGGAAGCCTTGAAGCTTGGCTCAGGTGGTCAGGTCAATGGGGCAACCATTTGTGACAATGAAGGTGCACCTGCCTTAAGCAGTGTGACAAGTGTGTGTGTCCAGAAGAGTTTTAAAAGAGGAAGATTTTGTGGGCAGTGGGCTGCTGTTGTGTATACGTCAGGGACATATGCATGAGGGGGCAGCTGTGTGGTCTTTGTGGAGTGGCTGGTGTCAGAGAGCTAGGAGGAGGTGGGGAGGGGGGATGGACGGAGCTGGCTGGTTCGTGCTTTTGGGGTCATAGTTTTTTTGTTAGAAATAGGAAGTTAAGGTACATGGGGAAGGGGAGGGGAGGGAAGGACTCACCTGAAGGGAATGTTGGAATGGGTGGTCCTTTCCAATGCTGCCTGCTGCTTCTTCAGAATGACCTCAGCCAATTTCTGCTTCACAGCATGGCTGGCCACAGCACCTAGGGTAGGGAGGTAGCAGGTTGGAGGGACAGTGGGAGTAGGGGTGGGCTCCTAGCATGCTCTCTGCCCAATGCCCAGCTTAGGCCCCCAGCACTAGATGTACTGGGACTCCTTCCCCATGCCCCAGGCCTTTCTGTTCTTTTCTCTCAGAGCCAACACAGTTATACAACTCACACAGGTTTAGAGCCAGATAAATTTCTGTGTGAGGGCTGACATGGGTATGGAGAGGCTCAGAGAATCTCTAACTCCTCCTTCCCCTCCACTTCCCGCCAAAGGCACAGACAACCAGGGAAAGCCAACCAGCCCTGGTGCTTGCCCCAGGATGGATCAGGGGCATCTGGGGGCGAGAACCAAGAAGAGGCCTCCTTTATTTACTGCGTTTGCTCTTGTCCTTGTGGAGAAGCTGCCTCAGCTCCTGCTCTTGATGGCCTCCTGGTGCCTCTTGCACTGGAGTCTCCAGGGAGAGCTGGGGATGAAATGATGGAGAAAGAGGTCAGGAGAGTAAGGGGCTGAGGAGGCTTAAGCCTGGTGGGAGACAACCTTAAGGGCTAATGTGTGGGTTATGGGAGACATATATCTAGGGATGTAAAAGGTCCTGGAAGAGACCAACCTGAATGTGTTCGACCTGTTGATGCTGCAGACCAGCAAGAAAGAGCTGGTGGTGCAGATGCTGAGTGCGCTGAAGGGCCAGCAGAGTTGGTTCTGATGCAGGCTCCACAGGGGGCCTCTGGCCCACCCGAAGGTCCATGGGCTGGAGCTGAGGGACTGGCAGTGCTGGGCGGCAGGTGGAACTAGCTGAGGACATGAATCGCAGACACAAGGAAATATTGTATAAGAAGCAGGAGAGCTGCCCTGAGCACCCCATCCACATACCACAGCTTAGAACCGTGGCCTTCCTCACAGGGGACAATCGGTGAGTTTTGGAGTTGTGGAGTGAGTACCTCTGGCCCTCGATCCTTCCTTCACCCCATGATCCATCTTGCTTTCCCTACAACGGAAGAGTCCATTCCCAGTACAGGCAGACTTCAAATGGGCTAAATGTAGAGGTAGTGGAGTTTGGTATAGACCCAGTCAACAAATCCACCAACAGAGTAGGACCTGAACTACTCCTTCTGGGCCTTGCTTTCCCCATCTGCTAAATGGAGAGGGCCTTCATGGGAACGGGCTAAGTGAATGGCACAGTTCTTTAGACTTCTGACCTCTGGGTTACTGGGGGCAATCTCGACCACAAAATGAATCATTTGGTTCATTCAGACCTGTGCTAACATAGTGCCCACATCCTCCAGTGCCCTATGGTACAGCACAGCAGGGACTACAAGCACAGCTGTCTCTTCCTGGAGTGCCCTCCCCACCCACTGCCAGGCCGGCCCCTCCATGGTGCTGGGAACCCTGCCAAGGTCTTGGGTGAAAATGGCTATTTATAGCCAGCTCCCAGAGCAGGTTCCACCAAGCACAGCCGGTCCCTGCAGTCAGAGAAGCTCAGGGTAGGGAGGAGGGAGGGAGGAAGGGAAAGTATCCAGGAAAAGGCAGGGGTTGTGGAGGGTGGGAGGGTAGTGTTTGTCCTACCTGGTAACATAGAAAACAATCAAAGAAACCTTCCAAAAGAGGGGAACTTCTGTCTTTTTAAAGTTTTTAAATTAAAAAAACCTTTTTTTTTTCTTTTGGAGGGGAACATTGACAATGTAGGGAGCTCCCTGAAAAGGAATTTTCTCTATCAAAGCAGATCAGCACTTTTCTGGCAACTTTTAATCTAACAGCAGTGCCCAGGGCACTGGGAGGTTAAGTGAATTACCCCCAGGTAATTCCTGACAGGGAGCCAGGGCTCATATCCCTCCCACCACACTGCCTGGCAGAAAGGTTTCTATCAAGATGGATGGGAAACGTTTCAAAGCCGAGCTTCCTCAGAGCAGGGCACCCAGCAAGAAGCCAGGTTGTCAGGGGCTGATGGAAAGGTGTGGGGCAGTATGGTATAGTAGGAAGGACCCTAGCTTAGGACTTGGGTTCTAGGTCTAGTCCTGGCTCTTTTACTAAACTAGCCACATGACTTTGGGGGGGAGGGGTCATTGTACCTCTCTATACCTCAGTATCCCAATCTGTAAAATAAGGGGGTTGGAGTAGATGAGAGGCTCTTAACCTTTCCGTCGGTCCCCTTTGGCATCTTGGATAAACCTATGTCCCCTTTTTCAGAATAAGGTTTTGAAATATTGAAGGAAATGCTAAATTTCAGTTAAAGGACTGTACAAATAAAAATGTAATTTTCCTCCCTTCCAAGTTCACACATTCTCTGAGTTAGCTCCAGTTTAAGATTAGATGATCTGTAAAGTCCTTTCCAGCTCCGTGTACAGTACAAAAACTAACGTAGTTACGCATCAAAGGACTTGAGTACAAATCTTGGTTCTGCTACTTAGCACGAGCTAGGTGGCACAGGGGACAGAACAGTAGCCTTGGATTATGAAGACTCATCTTCCTTGAGTTCAAATCAGGCCTCAGACACTTACTAGCCGTGACCCTGAGCAAGTCATTTAACCAGGCTTGCCTCAGGTCCTCATCTAACTGGAGAAGGAAATGGCAAACCACTCCAGTATCTCTTCCAATAAAAAAAAAAACCCAAAATGGTGTCAGAAAGAGTTGGACATAACTGAAAAACAACAAACCTATGGGACTTTGGAAAAATCACTGAACCTCTTTAGGCCTCATTAGGGGCTAGGGCCAGATAAAATCTAAGGCTTCTGCCAGTTTTAAATCTATGATCCTGTCATCCCAAAGAAACTAGATGGCTATCTGCGAGCTTGGGAGTCTACTGCAGGATAGGCTTCCTAGGTTCTCCAGAGACTAAATCCTCTCCCCTGAAGCATTCCCAGATTCACATATTTCCTTAAGTTCTGGGGGCTAAAGGTAACATAAAACTAAGTAGATTTGCTTAGGACCCCTACTAATGAGAAGGAAGGGAAAAACCAGCTTCTTAGAAACGGATAAATCCTGACCAAATCTCCACTTTTTTTGTTTGGCCTTTCTTTGTTTCTCCTATTCTAAGCAGAATGCCAGGCACATAAACACTTAATAAACATTGACTGACTTGACAGTGAGTCCAAGGACTTTGGCCACACCCAGCCCAGCCTAGAAACTGGAGGTTTGCTCTCTCATCACTATCTTTTCGTTTCGGACACTTTGGAGCTGTGTGGTACCAAGCAAGTCACTTAACCTTTACGTACCTCAGTTTCCTCATCTGTAAAATGGGGGTCATAATAAAGGAAGGGCAGTGAGGCATTTATGAAGAGTCTACCATGTTCTGAGTACTGTGCTATGTGCTTTACAAACATCTCACTTGATAGTAATAGCCCAATAACAATATTAATTCTAACAGCACCTATCTCAGTAAGTTGTGGCAATCAAATGAGTTACCGTGGTATGGCAAGGTCTTTGCAGACCTCAAAGCACTAACTATATCAATGATGATTCATACAAACTGACACTGGGCTAGAGGGCTGCTCCGGTGGGAGGGTTGCTGCCTAGGAACCTGGGAACCCCTCTCAGAGGAAGCCTGGCATTTACGGCCCCTCCACAATCTATCCTTACACAAACTCTCGCTCCAAACAAGTTCACTCGCTATCCTTAGAGCACTCCATGTGGCTATGTGACTTCACACTTTTGCTCACACAGTTCCTCCTGCCTAGACTACCCTCCTTACTCTTTACTATTTACCTCTACTCTGTCTTCAAGGTCCAACTCAAGGTCCTACCCTCCATGATGTCTTACCAGATACACCGCACTTACTCCCTGTACCACTTACCTGGTGTCTTCCCCATCTCCCTCACTACTTTCTAAGCTCTTTCCCCTACAGCATCTAAAATGGCATATATATACTAGGAGAATGGCTTGCTTTATTAGATTTTGTAGTAGGAGTCAGGCTGATAGGTACCTTGTTTTGCTTTTCCCTCCCTGCCACTCCAGCACATTTCAGTCCCTCTCTGTCCCCTACCTCTTCTCTTTGCAGATCTCATACTCACTCAATTTTTTCAGCAGATGAACCCTGTACCTTCATGTCCTAATCTGCCTAACACAGGATGGGTTATGATGGGGGGGAAATGATAGACGAGACACAGGCTAGGATTTCAGATAGCTGGGAGGCGGAGGCAAAGCTGTGGTGGAAAGATCACTGGACTGGACGCTAGAAGACCTGAGTTGGAGTTTTAGTTCTGTCACTGGATGCTGGGTGATCTTGGGCAAGTAACCTTTTTGAGTTTCAATTTCTTCATCTATAAAATGGGGATAAGAATACTTACCCTTCTTCTTTCACAGGGTTATTGTGAAAATCAAATGAGATTATGTATGTGAAAATGCTACATATACATATATATAAAAAAAAACATACTTGATAATACTTGGCTGTGACCCCTTCCAGGGTGGCCTATCAGCAAAATAAAACAAAAAAACTGGAACCCTGGGGCTTCAAGTAAGTTGTAGAGCAGGAGGTAGAGAATGGCAAGAAATGAACAAATTGTACATAACCTCCTACACAAAGATTAAACACACGTTCCACCCACCAAAGCCTAACTAACAGAGCATAGAGAGTATCCTTCTCCTCACCTCTCCACCCTGTCCCCTTAACAGATTCATTAGAAATGAGAAGAGGATCTGTCTTCTCCATTGTGAGCTCCCTTGAATCAAGGATGAAATGCAGAACAGCCTATGAGGAGTAACTTTAAAAGCCCCACTCTTCAATTCTCTCCCATGAAACAAACTAACTTTTCTCCCTATTCACCTGGAGCCTAGAATCCCACTCCCATATTCTGCCAAAGGCTGGATTCCCCTCCTTTTCTCATCCCTCAGTTTCCTATTCATCTTGTGCTCTGCCTGTAACACTCCTCCAATTCCCCAACCTTGAGGACTAGCTCTTACCTGTGCCAGGTGGGCTGGTATACTGGGGGCCAGGGCTCACCTGGGTCCCATCTGCAAAGAGAGAAAGATGAATGAGGAAGCTGCAGAGAGGAAAACAAAATTAAGGAGGGATTGTGCTATGTCAGGACAGAATGCAAAAAGAAAGGATGAATACTGGGGGATCGCTGGGGCTTTCTGTTTACCTCAACCACCCCATCGGCCTGAGCTCACTCACACAAACCTGGAGTCTGAGCCATCAAGAGAAGGGTACTATGTCCTCAAATACAGGTGTTGGCTGGGAGCTCTCAGCCCTCTCTCCTACATGTCCAAATGAGTTTCATGGACATAAGATCACAAAATTTAGACCTGGAAAAAGACCCCAGAGATGATCTAGCCCAAAGATTCTTTTCCTGAGCTTCGTGAGCTTATTTCAAAAGTATTTTGATAACCCCATTTCAGTATAATTGATTTCCTTTGTAATCCTATATATTTTATATTATATATTTAGAAATATTATTCTGACACCCAAGAACTTGGCATTGTTATATGATTCAATATCAGAAACTGATAGGATTTTATCAATAGTAATGACATTAAAGAAGCAGAATTACTGCCTGTTTTGTCACTGTACCCTAAGGACCGGGACTTTTCCATCTGGCTAACAGCTGAAACCTTCCCTATTAGAAGGTGAGTTCCTAGAAGAGTAGAGACAGTCTTCCTTTCCTATTTGTGTCCCCAACACTTAGTATATTTGCATATAGTAATGGCTTGCTTCATTCATCCATCCATCCATCCATCCATCATCCATATGCTTCATGAGGTTGCCAAAGAGGTCCATGACATACAAAAGCCTGATCTAATCCAATTCCCTTTTCATGGACAAGGATAGAGAGCTGGGAACTGAAATGACTTGCCCAACATTAGGCAAGTAGGAAGCTGCAGAGGTAAGATTCAAACCCAGGTCCTTTAGGCTATAAATCCAATGCTCTTTCTGTTAGCCCACTCTGCTCTCCATCCTGTATCTGATGAACAGACAACTAACCCATTCTGACAGTCCCCTCCCTCCAATCTCTAAATCCTTAGAATATCCCTTCCCTGGGACAGTAATTGTTCACTGGGGGGGGGGGGGGGGGCGGGCAGCAAAAATAGGCTCCCTCCTGCAGTTTGAATGGTGAGATGCTTGGAGGGAACCAGAAAGGAGGGTGCTAGAAGTCTGAGACTCATAACGGATATTAGCACAGTGCATGGCACATGCTGAATACTTAGTAAATGCTCTGTCGAGAGATCCAGAGATCTATTATTCACTCAAAGCTGTGATTTCATTGGCAATGCAGACAGCTTCTCAGCTACTTAGAATCCTGGAGTCAGGGTCACCCTCTCAGACAGCATAGGAGATAGAGCTTGAACTCAAGTCTTCTTGACTCTAAGACTGGCTCTCTACCACTATTCTACCTCTCAAGATAATACTACTTTATACTGTACGACATTTGATCATTAAAAAGTATTTACCTCTTGATCCTCACAAGGTTTACACTTTGGGTAGATATTGGAATTACTATTATTTTCATTTTACAGAAAAGGACACTGAGGCTCAGAGAGGTTAGGTGACTTGCCCAAGGTCACACAGCAAGTACGTGGCAGTCAGGTCTGGAGTCAGACTCTAAGGCCAGCATGCTAGATCTGGAGAAAAAGGCTGAACTGAAAAATGCCAGTCAATAGTGGAGGCTGGAGAAATAAACCCTAGAAAATCAGGAGATGAGTCAGAGAATGTATGAGAACTAGGAGAAGGAAAGTGAGATTTAGGTGTCAAGGCAGGAGCTAACTTGAAACACCAGGGAGAGGACCCTTGGACTAGGGTCATCTTTCCCTAACCATCCCATCCCCTCCCCTCCCTCTCCCCACATGCCTTGATGAAACGTTAGTCCCTCCCTGACACAGGAAGCTGTTGGACCCAGCTACTTCATCTTCGTGCTTGGAGTCTATAGGGCCCTCAAGTTGGAGTCAAGCCCAAAAGTCATTCAGACTTGGCATCTGAGACCTCTTCTGGAGAAAGGAGTCAAGGAACTCGTAGGGAAGAAGGAGGCAGAGGCAAAGGTCTGTGTGCTTGGGAGAGGTGTTGGAGGAGGAAGGAGCCAAAGCTAGTTAACAAACTTAAGGAAAAGGGCAGGGATACACAGAATGATAAGAACAACCTGTCCTGGGCCCCACTTCTAACTGTAATCTTAAATTCGGCTCTGAGGCTGAAGTCTAGGGAAAGGTTGTCAAGCAGGGGTACAGGGGCTGGTTGGAGAGGTACCAGTTCTAAAATCCTTTAACCAGAATGAGTGGACAGTGAGTAACCTCTTGCCTTCCCCAAAGTAAAACTACTCAGCTCAAGCCTGGAGAAAGGGTGAGAGATGGGGTGAGGTCAAAGGGACTCAGGAAGGAGGGAGGGAATGGTTCCCTAGGCGAACACACTCAAACCAGGTAAAGAGGCAGGTGGGCTGTTTGAGGAAAGCCAACTGGCTAGTGCTGCTTTGTTCTGGTTTCCCTCTTAGCAGTGGCTACTTCCAAAGACTGAGGTTAGAGAATTCCCTGAGGGCACCATACTACTTAGAGGGTGAGAAACTCAGGCCATAAGAGGGTACAGAAATATACCTACCCTTCCCTGTCCCCCTTCTCTCATTCCCCCACTTATTCAGCCTCTCAAATATACCAAAAGCATTCTTAACTTGGCACTTTAACTCAAACTGCTGGGTCCGCCCTCCTCTTTGCCTATCCATTCTTCAAAGCCACAAACCTCCTCTTTATAGCCTTCTTTGATCACTTCGGTACAAAATGACCACTTTCCTTTCTGACTTCATTGAATTCCAACAATCTGGATGATTTCCTATAGAACCATGGGCATTTAACCATGGATGTTTTTAATCTACTCCCTTTGTCTCTCTAGATTTTAAGCTTCTCTCAAACTGTGTAGAGTCAGAGGGCTACTAACAGTAGATGCCCAAGAGTTACTTGTTCAACTGATACACACATTCCTTCCTAGTCACCTGCCCTAAGGTCAGCATAGATCTTTAGAAATTGGCATTTTCTCTGATAATGTGAGCAGATGCCCCACTCTGGGATCTACCAATACCTCCATTTTTCCAAATAAGTTCTACCCTATCACCTCCCCAGGGAAGATGAAGTGAATGCCCTTGGCCCTCCAAGATTCTTGAAAAATAAGTCAAATCAAATAAACATTCATCCATAAAGAAAGGTCTCCTTAGCTCTGATTCTGTGGAGCATGCTCAGTCACCAATTAACCTCTCTCAGTTACTCCTTCACTGTGTCCCAGCCCAACCACACCAGGTCAGCAAATGTCACCAGCTCTGATGCCCTGGAACTCGGCCAGATTTCCCTGAGCTCCTGCTCAGGCCTGTTAACTCCACACATCAGGTACCATACTTTCCCTCCAGGAAGGAAAAGAATCAACGACCCTGAACTCTGAAGTGTTTGTTACTGGGCTTGAAAAGGATGTTTTCTGACAACGCAGGTTATAAACAACACTCAGAAAAGCCCTGTGTGCTGGCGACTAGAACTGCTTTTCTGAAAGCAATTCCTGCTGAAATCATTTGGCACCGTTGAACGCTGTGCTCGGCTAGGAAGTCTGAAGCCATGCTGGGACAGAAAGGGAACCCTGGCAGACACCTTTTTCCCTTTGTCACACAGGGAAGAAACAAAGGCCTGGAGTGGAAAAACAACTCATTTAAGGTTTTGAAGTACAAGACAGATGTAGAACGTAAACACAGATTCTTAGTCTGGTGTTGAATTTGGGATACCCTGCCCTCTTATCTCCAAAGAAATGTTGTTGTTACCTGAAACTATGAACAAAGACAGGGTAAATGGGAATACATAAGGGACAAGAAAAATGAAGGCAGTAGGCTGAGGGTGGGATGGGGCAAAGTAAGGAGTAAAGTATGGCCAACCCGGCTAATCCTAACAGCCTGTCTCCAAAGAACTTTCCTTCTAGCTTTCTTTCTCTCTCTCCTCCTCTTAAGAGTTCCAAAGATGAACTTTACTTTCCCTCCTTGGAGAGTTGGAAGCTCAAGGTGTCTAGGTCTTGCTGAGGTTGCATCCATTGACATTAAATGCCCTTCTTATCCCACCACTGGGGTACCTGGCCCCATAGCTACTGAACCAGACAGCCCCAAAACTCATATCTCATCTTACTCTGATAGATCCAACCATAACACTATATAGTAGGACCCCAAAGAGCAGCAAATAGCCCCAGGAATAACATGTCTCCCAGCCCCTCAACCTTTGTCATCATCCTCTTCTCCAGCTTCTGACTGGTGGTCCAAGCTTTTGGCCTTAGCTTCACTCACTCAGCAGTTTAAAAGTGAGGATGATGATAGAGAAAAAACACTAATATTGACAGTAACATTCAGCCAGTGAGTTTCAAGAATTTGCCCATGCTTTTGATCTCTACCTGATCAATTGGTTCTCTTACAGGCTGTTCCATACCAGACATATCACTGACTGTGTTCTAGGGTGCATACCACTAATAGTTCAGCTCCTTTCCTAGACCCCAAACTCCTAAATGAGGAAGGAAGGAGCAGGAGGACCCCAGATCACAGTAGTGCTGGCCCAGTAACCAAATGAGGGGAGAGAAAACAGCCTTAAGGGGCAAAAGTTCTGGTTCTCTATCTCTGGCTTCCATCCCTCTTGGAGCTTGTTTCCACTTTTTGATTGGAAGGGCAGGTCTCCCCCATCTTGACCTGTTCCATTCTCCCTACCTCTGTTCCCAGCTCTCTTCACCATCCTCCACATTCTGTGCTCTCCCTTTCACTCCTGATCCTTCTACAAATTTTCTCTGTGCACACCACAAACACCTTACGTGCAGACCCTCATCATCCATCTCTTGAATGAACTACTCATTTTTCCTTACACATGCTACATTAAAGTCAAACTGACCCACTCACTTTCCTTGTGAATTCTATTTCCTGCTCCTGTGCCTTGACAAGGTGGTCTCCTCCATCTAGAATACTCTTCTCTATGACTGAGAACAGTCATAAGAATTTAGAGCAGGAAAGGATCTTAGAAGTCATCTAGTCCAACTCCTCATTTTAGGAATGACAAAACAGAGGCCCACAGAAATTAAGTGACTTGTCCAAGGTCACAGAGATGCTGACAGGTGGGATGGGAACCCACATCTTCTGATTTCTAATCCAATATTCTTTTCTATTATACCATGTTTACTTTAACATTTCCTTGCCAGAGCTAGGAGGAAAGCAAGAAATCTCAGGCATGAGCTGGTTTTAAGATGGATTTAGAAATCCTGCCTTCCAGGCCTGTGTGACAGTAATACAGGAAATTAAGGGATAGTCTGTGCTAAGAAAGGGGCTATTCTTCCTGTAATAGGGCAAAGGGTGGAAAGGGAGCCGGGTGAAGAAACAGATAATAAGCTCTAGAAGGCTTTGTCTTTCATGGGGAAGTTTTCTTGCTGTGTAATCTTCTGAACTCAAAGGGCCAGGGGCTACTAGGGAAATCTCTTATCTCATCAAACCTGGTTGCCATAAATGGCTATTTGCCAGCTTCCCTGACCATCTGCACCTATCTGCTACCACTCCACCTGGTTCCATTTCTTTCCATCTCTGGTTCTGACTGTGTGTTCTGCCCACTACATCCCTATTTCCTCTACACTGCCTTCATTCTTTTCCTTATTCATTTCTCTCCCTCCCCCATCCTTACCTGTTCTCCCTAACTCTGTTCCCAGCTCTCTTCTCCATCCTCCATGCTCCCCCTTTCACTCCTGATCCTTCTACAACTTCTCTCTGTGCACACCACAATCACCCTAGCGTCGACCCTCATCATCCTTCTGCTGAACTAACTACTCATTTTTCCTTATACATGCTACGTTCCAGTCAAACTGACCCTCTATTTCCTGATCCTGTGCCTTAACAAGGATGCTCTCCTTTCTTCATCTCTGCCTCTGGCAACTCCTGTCTCCCTCCAAGTTTCAGCTAAAGTACCACTTTCTTAAAGAAACCCTTTCCCAGGTGTTAGTGTTCATGTCTCTCACTATGTATTTATTTTGTATATATTCTGTATTTCTTTGAGAACATGTTCTATTCCCCTAGCAGAATGCAAGTTCCTTTGGGGAAGAACTTGTATACTTGAATCCTTAGCACCTAGTGAACCTTTACATAAATGTTGGTTGGTTGGTCCTTCAACCATCATTTCCTTTCTCCACAAGCCAACTGATATGGACAAACACAGGCATGAAGATTGAAAGCAGAGGGAACACGGGAATAGGATTTTAGAATTTAGTGCTAAAAGAGGGCAGATCTAGTCAGATGTCATAGAGGAGCCAAAATAAAGCTCAGAATAGTCAATTGCCCACAAAAATCACTTTTTCATCTTTTTAAAATTCTCAGTACAGTCTTATATATAGACTTAATAAAAGTAGGCTTAATTTATGAGATGATTGAAGCCTATCTGCCTCAAATTAGCTAAGTGGTGCAGCAGACAGTGCCAGGGCCTGGAGTCAGGAAGATTCCCCTCCCTGAGTTCAAATCTGGCCTCAGACACTTACTAGCTGTGTGACTTTGGGCAAATCACTTAACCTTGTTTGTGCCTCAGTCTCTTCATCAGTAAAATGAGCTAAAAAAGGAAATAGCAAACCACTCACATAAATCCTATGAAAACCCCAACAGGGCTCAAGAAGAGTCAGACATGACTGAAAATCAACTTAAAATAAAAGGACAAAATATAGGAATATATTTTGAACAATTCAGAACAATTGATGATCGATTAGTCAATTAATAAGCACTTATTAGGCACCTATGTGCTAAGGCAACGTGCTAAGCCTTGAAGATACAAAGAAAGAGAAAAGATAATCCTTATTCTCAAAGAGAATTCTCATGGAGGTGGCAATGTGCAAATGCACAAAAAAGATACAGACAGGATAAACTGTGATAATAAATAGAGGGAAGGCCCTAATTTTCTGCTGATTAAGCAAGTCAGCCTTAAGTGCTCTGGTACAGTCATGAGACAGTGAAGCAGTGGGAAATACAGAGAGAGGCGTTAACACCACTTTCAGTGGGAGTGGGAGAGGGCTGTTAGGAATATTCCCCATGTCTACCCTGGTTCCACTGCATCAACCCTGGAGTCCCTGATGGAACCTCAAGTTAGCACCTTGGGGGTGGGGGTGGGGGCAAGATAATGATGCTACCCACCTAATTCCACCAGTCTATCTCTGCCTCCTGATTTTTTCATCCTTAGTATGAGGGTAGCTGCATTAGTCATCAAGAAAAAATCAGCTCCTCTGATAGTGGAGCAAAATAGGGGCCAAGTGGGCTGGCATCCCACACCACGGAGACACCTTTACCCTGTCAGCAGGAGTGAAGCAACTGTAGAGGTTAGGAGTGGAAAGGGATGGTGCTAACTATATACATCCACGGTGAAAGAGTGGGAGCATATCCCTGCCCAGGAGAAGGGTCAGGCTGAGCCAGGTTGAGCCAAGGGAGCTAGAAACACAGCAGCTTGGGAAACTCTGGCAGGCAGGTAGGGCAGTAGTAGCTTTCTCCCTTTGTGGGTTGTTGTGCCCTAACCCCCTGTTTGCCAGCTACCTTTGAGGCAGCCGCAAGATAGTTATTTTTAGCCTGTGACACCTGGGTATTTTGCTACCTCAGGATGTCCGGTTTGGAGCCTCTTTCTGGGAATCCCACATGCTGCTGTTGTAAACAGCCCCACGAGGCCAGCAGTGTCGGCTGGGAGCCTGCCCGGCCCCTTCTTTTTGCTCCTGCTTAGGGTGAGTCAAACAGGAAGTGGCTGTAACCATGACAGTGGGAGAGAGAACTCCATGGGGGTGGGAGAAAGGCCTCCTTGGCTCCTTGCCCCTTGGCATCAATTAAGCAAGTATTTATCAGTCAACCAGCATTTATTAAGCACCTACTACGTGTAAACCTATGTGTGAGGTGCCTGGGGGGTACAAATATGAAGAAAGAAATTACATCTACTCTCAAAAAACTTACATTCTAACAGGAGAGATAAGTACATATATAAAAGTATGCAGAGTACAGAGTGAATAAATACAAAGTAGTTAAATACTGTGTAGTTTAGGAGGGGGACCACTAGCAGGTCATGAACAGTGTGTGTGGGAGGGGGATGGGCCAGGGATCAGGAAAGAAAATCAATCCTATTGGCAGCAAGTGCTGGGAGCTGCCCAATCTGAATATGCCAGGGAGGGTGAAGCTGCCAAACTCGAGTCATTGAGCCCTAGGGACAATCAGGATGCTATAAAGGCTAAGGGCAGAGACATCAAGAAGATGAAAGCAAACCAACAATGTGGTCCATCCCAAACGTGAAAAGCAGAGTCCACCAAAGGCAGACAAATATGGGTTAAGTGACTTAACTGGAGTCACACAACCAGTAGGAGCCTGAGGCCAGATTTTAATTTCCCCATTTTCTACCACTCCTTGAGCCACAGCTATCTCCCCTCAGTGAAGTGGAAGATGACATGGGGGCTAGAACAGAGGATAGAAAACACAATGTTGCTTCCTATGGGTGTTCAGGATGAAAAGCCTTAATCTGGGTTTTTCCCTTGAGGACTCTGCAGTTCATAGCCTTCTGTTGAATATTCATGAGCTTTGTCTTCTCCAAGAAATTCTGATAGAACTTTCCCAAAATGATTCTGTCCCATAAGCTGGACAGCTTAATTAATTTGGGTTTCTTAAAGACCTCCAGGGGCAGTTTGCAGTCTCCCTTGCTGGCATATGACAGCCATGAGGTGGGAAGTTTGCTGTGATGTCTACCTAACATGTTTACTATTTCAATCAAGTTTTGGGTGCATGAGTGTCAAAACTTGTCCCTGGCCAAAAGGGAAATGAACTAGCCATCTTCAAAGAAGATTTGCAAACTATCAACAAACCTATGAACGGCTGCTCCAAATCACTAATAATAAGAGAAATGCAAATTAAAACAACTCTGAGGTTTTCCCTTCACACTTAGCAAACTGGCAAAGGTAACAAAAGACAGAAATAGTTAACATTGGAGGGACTGTCAGAAGCGAAGCACACGGATACGCTCTTCATAGTGCTTCGCTGGTCCAACCATTGTGGAAAATAATTTGGAAATGTTCAAAAAAAGTCACTGGTGCTCTTCCACCCAGAGAGCCTACCCTTGGAGCAAGGAGGTCAAAGACGAGAGCTCTCATGTATACCAGAATATTCACAGCAACACCTTTTTTTGTGGTAGGGAAAAAAACAAAACAAAACAAAACCACAAAGCAAAACACTGGATACATCTTCAACCTCATCAATTGGGAAACTGCTGAATAACTGTGGTATGAGAATGTAAGGGGTCATTAGTATGCACAGAAACATGCATTGAAATGACTGAGTGAAGTAAACAGAACCAAAAGATAAAAAAGGAAAAAATACAGTGACAATAATACTGTAATTAATGGAAAAGAACAAAAAAAATTAAACTGAACACTGAATAACTGTAATTAACAATCAGCCCTGGAAAAAAGATGAAGTGTACCTCCCTCCTTTGAACAGAGAGGTGGGGAGGCTGTTGGTCTAGGCTCTGGCACACACATCACTGTGTAAGGTTGGCTTTGAATAATTGTTTTTCTTTGTTACAAAAGGAGGCTCATTGGGTGGGGATGGTATGACTGTGATATAAAATAGGAAAAAAATTAAACTTATTTTTTAAAAATCTGTTTTAAACTAGTCTATCTTTTATTCCTTTCTTAAATCAAGGATACATCCGTTCACCTCTACCAGGAGGCCTCAAATGAGCCAACCTGGGGAGTGAATCCTAGGATTTGAAGTGGAAAGGGTCCTTAGAGATCATCTAGTCAAACTATCTGGAATTTATGGGACCTTATTGTAGCTATGAGGAATCAAGGAGGTGTGATTTGCTTAGGATCACACAGTCACAGAGTTGGAAGGAACTTCAAAGGCTACATTTTGTACCCACACCTGAACAAGAATCCTTTCTGCAACACTCCAAAGTAGTGATCATCCAACCTTTGTTTGAAGACCTCGGAGAGTTGGGAAGGGGGGGGGAAGGAACCCACTAACTAACAACACAGCCCATTCTATTTTGGGATAGTTCTAATTGTTAGGAAGTTTTTTGTTATTACAAGGAGCCGAAGTCATTCTGTGTTTTATTTTTTTACCTTCCCTGGGAGATTGTGAGCTGGCATGCATTATCAGTCACAGTCACTCCTTGAAGCTGTTTTTCTAAACTGTTTTGGGAGACTGTACTTGGGAAGTGGAAGGAGGATTAACTGTGGAACAGGTTAGTCTCTTTGGGTTCACTGTTCCCTCCACTACACCATGTTATCTCTTAGCTCAGGGATGGGAAACCTCCGGCTTTGAGCCCACATGAGGCCCTCTAAGTCCTCAAGTCCTCAAGTGAGGTCTTTTGACTGAATCCAAACTTCACAGAACAAATTCCTTTAATAAAAGGGGATAAAACGAGGACCTAGTTATTGGTCTTACAGATAGCACATAAATTTGTCAGGCCAAGGAAGTCCTTTATACAATAATACATAGTGTATTAGTATGCAGCTTTAGCATATTATTGGACTTCTTTATATATTACTTGCTTGCCTTGGTTTCTCAGCTCCTGCAGATTTCCTGGTTCGTGACTTTTGGGCTCAATTTTGAATCACCTGCTTTGCTCTGGACTCTAACAATTTATGTCTTCTTGGTATGGGTCTGTCTACCTGGATTCTGACCACCTACATTTGGACCCAGACTCTCCATTTTGCCTTGATGGTACCTGTAAAACTTGCCTGATTCTTCTAGTCAAACCTTAGTTTTTTCCAGACCTAATTCTTAGCCCAGCTTCCGTAGTCCACTGCCTCCCCCACACTAGCATGACACTGAAACTGACTAGAACAAAACCTTCCTAATTCCCAGATATGTAACTAAGAACCAACATGTTTCTAGATTTCTCCCACTCCCTATCTCAAGTCATAAGACAGATGTACATTGAAGTATGCCCTAAGCAGAAGATGCTGGCTGGTTAGTAAAGGTATCCACGCAATGGAAAGAGTGCTGGATGTAAAACCTAGATGCAATTCTCAACTTTGCCATTTTTTACCCCCTGTTCAAACTTAGACAAGTGACTCTATCTATCCCTCTGTGCCTTGGCTCCTTATCTGTCAAATAAGGGAGCTGACCTCTAAGGTTCTACCAGCTCTAAGTCTATGACCCTCAATAGGGTACCCTGGGCTAGAAACTGCTGAGCAAACATTAGTTACTCCCCAAATACATGCCTCCCATTCTGCCCCTGCCAACGGTACCCCTTACCCCCAACCTCATGCTGGAGGGAAGAGATATTTGTCACTGTAGGAATCTTGCTTCTTCCTGGGACCTGGAGTAGAGGGTTATATCTGAGGCCAAGCAACCTCTCTGGGTACATGGATCCCACGCCCTGGCCCGCGGAATCACAAATATTCATGAGTCTATGAGTAGCAGAAAAACAAGGAATCCTGGCACCCACATTAATGCCATAAACATAATACTGGTATGAACTATTATGGCTCTGTTTCTAGTTGATGCCAAAGTACCCTATCTTAAACCATAGCCTGATTTTTTTTTATGCCTCTGACTATTATGCTAAGAGATTGGTAGAGATTGGACCAGCAATATCCTCCATACTATCTCTTCCGTTTCCTGAGCCATGCGGGAGAACACTGATGGGGTACACTTTGGGCAACTGTCTTTCCTCACCTTACAAGATGGCTAGACAGGGTTACTAACTATCCTCCCTTCTTCCTAGAATGGATGATGGACAACCCATATTCCTAGGATGGCAGGCAGCATTTCCACAGGCCTGGTCATTGTCGTTCTTGCCCTCCACTGAGAAAAGAAAAAAAAAAGAGCAAACCAACTGCTCTCTGGGTTGGTCACTCTCTCATTTTTGTTCTGGTACCTTATCAGCCTTTAAAACACCTTCTTGGTATCTAACTGTAGTCCTTCTTGCTATTTAGGGCCTCTGCTACTGGAAGTTTTCCTTTCCCTCCTGTCATGGTCTCAGGGCTCTCTAATTAATCAGAATTACCTGGTTTGTAAGCTCCTGAGGACTGTATTCCCTAGATCAACATTTACATGACAATGAGCTCAGCAGAGGTAGGCACACAGAACACACCTAAAGGCTCTGATTCTATAGCTCTTGTACTGGGAAAATTGCATGCTACTTTCAGGGCCTCTCTGCTGGAAATACTCAAGACTGACATCAGTGGCATTCTCATTTCTCTTCTGCCCCATGTTTATAGCATGTTTGAGCTGGAAGGGTCTCTCTTCAGGGCTGCCAAGGAAAGAGTTCCCTAAGTGCTTACAGAGATAGGACTCCAAGTTGGGGCCAGCAGAGGCTATTCCATTCCTGGACCTTCCCCAGAATGAGACAGCAGCCAACCTGCTTCCCAAATCCAGGTGGTTGACCCCTGGCTGACTTGGAAGACCTGCTTCATTAAGAAAGGCTGGAGGATTGGGGTGAGAGAAAATTGTGGATCCACAACAAAACTTCTGGCTTGCTGACATACCTGCTTTCCCAAGTCCCTCATGGGTGGAGGAGCCTGGCCTGGGGAACGTGGCCTACATAGAAAAGCTGAGTGAAATTGTGAGCTCCTTGTCTCCAACAACCTTGTCTCATCTCAGCATCCCCCAGTCCTAATCTATAACACCAACAGTCCAACCGTTCCCTTCCAAGGGTCACCTGTTCTGGGGTTGCCCCCCAGGAATCTGCTCATCTCTTGCTTGGCAAAAGTAAAAAAGCTCCCAAGGTCATTGCACATTTCCCTCCAAGTCTAGGTAGGGCAACCTCTCTCCCAGGCAATACTGATAGATAAGAGCAGGTGAGGGGTTAATGTTAGAAACCAGATGAGTTTCCTGAGCCCTTTTACAGTCTCAAAGACCTAAAAAGAAGATTCCGCACCCTCCTTCGGTCACCCCTTCCTTACCGGCCCTACCAACTTAGAGATCCAAACAAGTGTTTCCTGAAGTGTAAATTCCCTTCCTTCAAGGACCAGGAGGGGCTTAAGCATCCATTCCTGAGGTGGTGGGGGATAGGGTAGCAAGGCTACTTGTCAGTATCTCCACAGTGACTCACTCCCAGGTCTCAGGGGAAACACAGGGCTGGGGCAAACAGCACTTAATCTCCACCCCCACCTCCATACTGCCAGCCTCACGTTTGCTAACTGAAACCCAAGTCGTTCTATTTTTAACTCTCAGGCTCCCCCTTGTCCGGGGCTCTTTCCCCCACCCCCAGTGCTACTAGCCCCGTCATTTTGAGAACACATTTCCGAATCCGAGACACCCTAGGTAGCTGATGCTAGGGCTTATGGGGCCTAGGCTTAAGGGACCGGGGACTCTTAGCAAAACAAGAGAACTGTCACTGCACTTCCAAATTCCCCCACCCCAGACTCTTTCCGAAACTGCAGCCCCTGGCCCATCACATGAATCCCTGGTATCCTAGGAGTTATTTGGAGTCCCGGCACACCAGAATGGCTACTGTAGGGGTGAGTTTGACTTCTCCAAGCTTCAGAAAGAAACAAAGAAAGGCTCAAGAGGGCTGAGTTACCTGGCTGGAGAATAGTGTACCTCAACTGCACCAAGTATAGGCTCCCATAGGCAGGTCTCTGGATATTTAATCTTTCTGATGGTCTACAACTGTTTATCCCTGCAGGGTCCCTCATACCCACTCTCGGGAGTAGGGTAAGAGGAAATACAAGAGTATAGGAAGGCAGGGTTATCCAGGGAAGCCCAAAGTTTATCTAGGCCCTTCACTATCACCTTAGCCCCCTGCCCTATAATCTGCCAAGGAACAAAGGGCTGATCTCACTGGGAAAGTACAGCCCCCAAAGATCAGAGGCATAGGAGATAAGCAGGCACTTGTGCTCTGTGGGGGGTTGCACGGGAGGTCTGAGAATGGGAACATATTCTTCTAGTCAATCTGATGTGGAGATGAATGACACAAAGGCTGGGGTTGCTTTTCAAGTCAAGGGACAGGGAAGTCAGAGGACAGAGAGTGGACAAGAGGATCTAGATGTCAGAAGGTTGGTAACATAGAACTAGCTCTGATCTAATCCTAAAAACAATTATGGTACAAGGTAACCAGCTTGCAAAGGGATGGGTATGAGGCCCCAAGTAGCAACAGATTTTCACTTAACTTACAGAAGCCTTAATCAGACCACGGCAGCCTCACACAACGAAGGAACCAGTGGCTCACTCGGCCATTCTCCAAGAAGCAAACAGGAACTGGAACAGCGCAGAACTGTGGTCTGACTCTGGCTCCCATCTACCCTCTCTTTTCTCTGGCCTGGAATCCCTTGGATAGTCTGCTTTGTTTTTGGCCCTGTCCTATCTTTCAGACTGTGTTTCTTCTTCCTGACCTAACTTCTCACTCTACTTCCAAAGTCTGTCTCTGGCCCTGTCCTGGCTCTCAGGCCCTGTTCCCTCTTTCTGGCTCTGAAATTCTCTCTGGTTCTATCTTCTCAATGGTCATAGTCCATCTCCCTGGTCCCGTCCCTTTCCTCTGGTCATTTCCCTTTTAAGCAGTTTCCTGTACAAGATGCTAGGTGAGGGTAAAGACCTTATAGTATCCCAGATACACTGCAGAGGAAGCAGAAATAGTCAGGCTGAGCCCAGGAGAGGGGGACATGGCACACTGGGGCTCTATGTGGATTGAGAGGAAGGAAGAAAAGAAGGTAGTAGGGAGGCAAGGCAAGATCAGCTAAGAATAGAGTGGAGGCTCCTCAAAGTAATGCAACCTCCACACCACCATTCAACCAGTTCAAAGAACCCTGGACACACAGTACCTGGGAAGGGGCGGGGGGGTTCATGAAGGGACAGACAAAACTCAATCATATACTATGGGAGCCAAGTCTTATCGAGTCTCTGTCTCTTCCTTTCATCTGGCCTGCACCCGCCCCCCCCTCCTCAGTCCCAAATCTGTCTCCCCAAATTTCCTCCTTAACCTGTACTCAATCAGTCCCTCAGTCTCACCCTACAGCCTGGCTCAGGAGGTCTTTGAGAGGACAGCTCATTTTATATCCTGGGACATGGCTCCTCAACTTCTCAGTACCTAAGAAGAAGCATCACTATTCCACGTGTGCCCCATGCCAACTCAGCCCATTAGCCAGATGTGGCCAGAGTATAAAAAGGGTTGGGAAGGAGGTGGGAAGGTGGATGCTTAAATGCGCCCGGAAGAGAAGGACAGAAAACTTCGGGAACAGTAGCTCTAAATGAGGGAAAACATTTTGAGCTATGAGTTTCCATAAGGTTCCTGCCCACCAAGCATCTTATCTGTTGACCAACAACTATAGGTTTCCTCTGCCGAGGGACAAATTAAAAAGCAGCCTGGGTCTGAAGGGGGAAGCAAGGTCAGAGGGAAGAAGATGAAATGAGGACAGTTCGGGGGAGAGTCCAAAATCAGCATCATCATCACTGCACATACAGAGATACATACAATCTCTGCCCAAGCACCAAGTGATGCTGGGTTCTCTAGTACAAAGGGGATCTGGAGACTGCCATTCTAATTCAGGCTTTGCCATTAACTGGCTGAGTAACCTTTGCCAAGTCATTTAATCACTTTCCTCAAATGTAAAATAGAGTACTTACAGTACTTACACTAACTTACTCACATATAAAGTGCTTTGTAAACCTTAAAGGTATCTAGGTTGGTATAGTGGATAGAGAGTTGGGCTTGCAGTCACAAAGACCTGACTTTAAATCTGGCCTTTAAATACTTACTAGCCATGCAATGATGGGCAAGTCACACAACCTCTTTGCCTCGGTTTCCTTAACTATAAAAATAGCATCTATATACCAGGGTTGTCATGAGGCACTCAGCACAGTGCTTGGCATATAGTTGTGTTTTATAAATGTTTATTCCCTCCCAACTAACTCCTTATCCATGTCAATCCTCTTACTTATTAAAGGTAGTACTATTCTCTCCTCAGCCCTGCCACTAACTACTTACATAAGCCTGGGCAAATCACTTAATTTCTTTAGGTCTAGGTTTTCTCATCTGTGGAAAGAAAGGCATAGATTATATGATCTCTAACACCCTTTCCAGCTTTAAAATCTTGATTCTATGATAACATATTCTTACACTTACTTATACATTCTACAAGTAGGCATACACCTGACACTTCACACATTCTATGTGTACAAATCCCTCAGAGATCTCACTACATACCCCAACATATACTACATGCATGTGCACAATACTCATTCATCTAACACAATAAACACAGGACATGCATGCTCCACATGTACCGTCTCAGCACAATCAACATATATTTGAATCTATGTATGTTTATATGAACATACTGTCATATCGCTTGCATATACATACACATATACACACACACTGGTCAATTTATTCTGCCACTTGGCCCTGGTCCAAGACCACAGTCACTTCATTTGACCAATGCTCCATCCTCCCCAACTGCTCTAGTTAGAAAAACACACCTGTCCATCTCCTACGGCATTACAATTTGGAATTATTTGACAGGGGAACCCATCAAGGAAACTGGGCTTAGAGCTGGAGACCCTAGTGGTACATTCAGTGCTTTTGTCAAAACTATTCTGATCTCAGCTTAGCAATCAAGATGAGGAGGCAAGAAGAGGCAGAAGAAGATGGAGGAAGTAGGGACTCTGGTTACCTGGACTCACTCCTAGCTACCTCTTTGCTGGGAAGAGTTGTTTCCATTCCTTGGTGATCTAAGCCCCCATTTTATATTATCCAGCACTCCTCAGTTTTAACCCTTGCAAACCAAGGAAATACAGAAACCTAAGGGCAGCAGTGCCTACCTAACTATTGCTTCCCATTCCCACCAAACTCCTACCCTTCCTCTGCTCTAAACTCCTGTGCATACTCTCCAACCTCTTTTTCTAGAGTTCCCAATGTGTGACCTGAGGGATGGGATGTAAAGTCTTTTTGTTCCAATACTCATTACACTAAGGAATAAGCAGTCTGGGGGCATTTCCCAATAGCCAGGACCCCTGCATCCCTTTGGGAAAGTTACCACAGAAACAAGGGAAAATATTACAAGGAAGCACAATACCCGGCTAAGTCACCTGCTGACCCAGCTTCCTGCTGTGTTGGCCCTTCCAGCCCCGCTGCCTTGGGCCCCCCTCCTCCCTCCTCCCTCTAGCATCAGCCTGGGCCTCCCACTGATGCCCTCCCTCTGCCTGCTTCCTGGGGGGGGATGGAGGATGGGCACAGTACCAAGCCAACATCCCCACCTCCTATACCTCTCTAGATCCACATAACAACAGTAGCAACGTCCCCAATATCAAGCCCCCCACCCCTTATCCCCCCCTCGCAGGAAATCTAAACTTCCTGTCCCAGAGGAAGTGCCCCATCTAGTGAACAGATTCAACACACACACCCAGCCATAGAGGCCTTGAAGACTGGGCAAATCTCCCCCAAAAGGACTAACTTTATCTCCTGTTCCAGGACTATCCCACTACATGGCCCCCTCCCCAACCTCCAGTCCAGAATATGACTGAGACCAAACTGAGGTTGTGAAGAGGATAAGCAGAAAGGGTACAGAACAGCCTGTTCAGGTTCTGAGCCTTGGGGAAGCCAGGGAAGAGAAGGGAATATGGACATAGAAGGACTAGGTTAGGGATGAGAAGGCCCTAAGCAGTGTGGTATAAGAGATGAGTCCCTGGAATGGGAGTCAGGAAGTTTTAACCCTAGCTCTGCTAATGGTATAAGGCTAAGCAAGTCACTTCATTTCCTTGGGTCTCAATTTCCTCATCTGTCAAGGGAGGAGGTTAACTACTAGATGATTGCTAAGGTGCTTTTTTCCTAGCTCAGAAATTCCATGACTCTGTTATTGTGGGGCGAGTTAACCCTGGGTGAGCTTCACTTCCATTCTTCTAGATTAGAGCTGCATGTGCCTCTGCTCAGGAATGTCTCTAGGAATGCTCCTGGGCCTTCACTGTGGCTGCACCAAGAAGATCCTTACTTCTCCCAACTCCTGCTCTGCTAGCATGAGTTTCCCACTTCCTGGACTGGCAAGTGAGATTCCCCATACCTGGCCTCTCTGAAGGTTCAAGTCAAGAACAAAATACAGTTAAAGAATGCCCATAATGGCACCAAACTGGACACTGGAGGTGAGATTAGCATGGCTAATTCTAGCCTCATCTGCACCAAACAATAAGCCCAACTTTTTCTCCGTTTCACTGATAAGAAAATTAAGCCTTGATGTTAAGGGATAGTCACTTAGGAGAATTAAGATGGCAGAATTGGAAAAAAGTCTTCCTCACCATCCTGGGCATCCCACTTCAAGGCTTGGTTGCTATAAACAACAACAAAATTTTGCAAGCGCCTACTGTGTACAAGACATGGTGCCATTTCCCCTACCTGACCCTACACACACACACACACACACACACACACACACACACACACACACACACACTCTCACGTTGTAAGCTCTTTGTAGACACATAGTAGGTGCTTAAGTGACTGACAAAAATATGATACAGGTTCAACCCTGAAGATACAAGCACACAAACCAATGATGGGTTTGTTCACAATCATAGATAATCTTTGACATCTAGTCAGTAGAATACCATACTGAGGAGGCTGGTCCTGGGAATGACACCGTGGGACAATTCTGATGGTGACAGAGCTCCTATGTGGGACTAAAGGGCAGGGAGAGAATCCCTGTTACCTCAAAATCCCTGAATTCCTACTATGGCTTCACTGGGTGACATCCCATTAGTTCAGTTTTGTTCTGTGCCTTCCTTGGTCAGAAGCAGATAATGTCCCAGGGCTCTAGTCACAGGAGAGGCTTTGAAGGGGGTGGTGGCAAATTGTTTTACATAATAGAATGGCAGGCAAGACAAGGGACAAGGTGCAGAGCATGGGGACCTGAATTCCAAGACAGGGCCAAGGAGATTATAGCTTCAGGGCTGAGCAGAGAAGGTACTAAGTAAGTGGTAAGGAATGAGAATTCCTCGGAATCTTGGATGATAAAGGAGAGCTCAGGCTATTGGGAGCCCTGTTGGAAGATTACAAGAAGAGAGGCCTTGTGATCTCTGGCTCTCCAACTTGTGAAAATCCTAAGAAGGCTCCTAGGTTTATACTAGGTGCAGATTTGGGGCTTAAAGATGACTCCCTAAGGAAGCTGAATTCCCAGAAGACCTCTCTCCTGTCATATAAATTAAAAGAAAAGCCACAGCATCAAATAGTCTCAGGCAGACATAGGATACAGGGACTAGAATGGGGAGTTTCTCAGTGGAGAGGGGAAAGGGAGAGAGATCCCACTGAGACAAGAAGGAAGGACAACAGAGAAGGGCAGACGACATGAATTTTGGTTGTGCAGGGGATCATATGCTAAATGGGACTCGAGGAAAAAAAAAATATGAGCAGCTCAGCTGAGTTAGGCCCGAGGAAACTCTCCCTTTCCCTTTGCAGAAGTCTTCCCGGTCTGAAAACACTGTGTTCTGGAAGGAAATGCAGCTGTCTGTGTACGGCTCTAGCACCAGAGAGGAGTCGCGCCCCCCCACTCCCCCATCCCCCAAATACAATTTGTTATTCTCCACCTGCTTTGCCCCAGAACCTATCAGGGGGTGCCTTCCCTTCGCACTTTCAAACACAGGTCTCTAAACACTACTGAATAAGATGGGAGGGGGGAGGGCTTAGGGAAGAGGAAGGGTCTTCAAGAAAGCTCCCTCATGCCCTAATTCCTCTGGCTTTCAGTTTCCTCCTCTGTAAAAGGAGGAGGGTTCCACTAGATGCTCTTAAAGGTCCCTCTAAAAGTCTGTGGCTGTACCCCACGCTGCAGGGGGTGTGTGCCCTGGTCCCAGGGCCAATGGCCTGGGGGGAGGCGATATCTTACCCAGGAAGGCACCCCAAGACAAACGGCCAGCACGGGTGCATCGCCCGGCCCCCTACACAGCTCCCTGGACGGGCCTGGCACTCCTTCTCCAGGCTCAGGAGTGGGGGCTATGGGAGTCGGGCAGCAGCGGGCAGGGAAAGCAGCCCGCGGGCCTGCCTCCTCTGATCCGTCGCTACCCCCGGGGCGGGCCAATGTGGGAGCCCCACGGCTCGGGAACCGGCCACGACCTGGAGCTGCCCCCCCTCCCCGCGGGGCCCAGACGATCCAAGGGCCCCAACCGTGGAGGAGAGGGAAGAAAGCGCAGCGCCAGCTTTGCGCCCAGCTGCCCTGGGGGGCCCGCGGGCTCGGGGTGCGGTGGGGGGCCGGGACCGTGCCAACGCAGGGCAGGGAGGAGGAGGCGGAGACCTGGGGCCGGGGCCGGGGCGGGCGAGGTACTCACCAGCACCGGGTCTGTGCATCCAGGGGCTGGGGCCCTCAGAGCGGGGGGCTCATGGTGGGAATCAGGGCGGGCGCGGGGGGTCGGGGGCGCCGGCCTTACATCCCCCGAGGCACCAGAGGCTGCAGAGAGTCGGCGAGACCGGGAGAGGAAGGGAGGGGGCCGGGAGGGGGAGGGCCCTGGCAGCGGGGCCGTCCGGGTAGGATGACAATGGAAGGAAATGCTTTATCTGAGTCTGAGAGCGGGCCAAGGGGGAGGGGAGGGGAGGGGAGGGGAGGAGAGGGGAGGAGAGGCGAGGGGAGGGGAGGGGAGGGTGCACACAGCCAGCCCAGCCCCGAGAAGCCCAGCGCAGCCCAGCCCAGCGCAGCGCAGCCCAGCCCAGCCCAGCCCAGCCCAGCGCAGCCCAGCACCACACAGCCCGGCGCTGCTCGGGTCCACGCACAGCCCAGACACAGGCGCCACACCGAGGCACGAAACAGACATACACAGCACAGAGACTCGCCGCGCACACACACAGCAGAGACTGACAAGCCTTACAAAGCGGAGAAGGCGTGACACCCAGAGACAGCTGACTAAGGAGAAGGCACAAAATTCGGAGGCCCGGGCGAAAGGCAGACGCCCAAACCCACACGATGCACGCAGGAACACAGTGACACACACAGAAAGAAAGCAATCCCTGAAAAGAGGCACTCAGATGCGTCCATAAACGCCCAGACTCCTATTCACACACATAACATACACACCCATACTGGAATACGCAGACATAGATATACACCTGCAGAGAAGGAAAGAAAAAGATACATAGATACACATTCAGAAGTATACACCCCAGCACACACACGGTAATTTACAAGCAGAGTCCCACGCTTGGAATTCCAGCTACAACATAACTTTGCAGGAGAAAAGTTTCAAGATCTGATTTGAATCACTGCCTAACCAACTCACCCCCACCTCCTTCCAATCTTCCTGTAAAGAGAACAGAAGGGAATTGCCTGATCCTAGAAAAAGAAAAGGGGGTCACAACAATGTTTATTTTGAAAGTTTTGGGTTGTTTTTTTTTTAAAAAAAAAAAGGAATTTCCCAAGGGATTTCCTTCCTTCTTTCTTTCTCTTCCCTCTCTTCTCATTCCTCCCCCTCCAATTCCAGTTCCCCCCTCCACCCTCCCTGTCCCTATGAGTCAAACTTCAGCAATGTGCCCAGTGTCTCCCAGTGCATTACAGCGGATTGCAGAAATGTTCCCATCTGTGAGTCGGAATGCAGCTGCCTCTAGTCCTCCCTCCCCTAATAAATCTAGGGCAGGGATAGCCTGTTCACAGAAACTCCTAACCCCCTCTCCAAACTGGAAGTGGAGGTCAGAGTCAGGGGTCAGGGATCAGGAGCTAAGGACCTCCCTGCTATTCTCTGTTGGCCATTGGCTGGGTCCCCAGTTTAGCTAGAAATGCAGCCACTTCTGGGATAGGGTGTGTCAGCCACTCTCTGAAGCAATTTTGGCCTCTCCTGTTGTTGGGGGCCTTAAACTTGAAAGCAGGGAGTGTCCCTGAAACTCTTATCAGGATTAGGAAACTACACCATCCTCATGAGTATGCACAACTGAGAGGGAAACTGAGGCCCAAAAGAAAGGTCTGTGCTATGGCCATAGTTCTTTGGGATGCCCACATTGTAGGCAGAAACCTCACTAACCCTAGCAGAGACAAGTTTAAGTTTAGCATAGGATTATAATACTGGGAACCTCTCCACTGCAGAGAGGGCACCCTCCTCCCCCACACACAGCTCTTCCTCTTGTTTCCATAGCCATAGCCTAGGGCCAAGGCCTCATCACTTTGCACATTGGAGGACTTCAACAGAATCCTCCCTCTTAGCCTCCCTAGGACTGGGGGGTTTTAGTGGACTGTATGCACAGTGAGTCAGCAGTGTGATGAGGTGGCCAAAACAACTAATTCATATTTAGACTACATGAAAAGTGCCCAAATGGAGCTGTGTGATATAGTGGAAAGACCTATGGACTTGCTGTCAGGAGACCCAGATTCAAATCCCACTAGATAGTATTAGCTCTGTGACTATAAGCAAATCACAACCCCAGTTTTCTCCCCTGAAAAATGGGAATGTTAGATAGGGCTGAACATGGCAGAGACAAAACTGCCCTTCCTTACGTTGACTGATCACAGAGGCTAGCTCAGCACTTGCTTCAGGAATGACAAAGGCTGCTTCCAACTATGTAGGACTCAGTGCAGAAGGGTTCCCACTTTGAGACAAAGAAGCAATCCCTTCATGGGCCACTAAGTAGGAAGAGCCAATGATTCAGAAGACCTTTAAAAAGGGAATGACTCTGCCCTTGGCCTCACTTCCCTTCCTCCTGATGAGCATATGAGGAACCTCTTTCTAGCGGGATGGGGGAGGGGCTGGTGCTCTTCCCCTATCCTAGCCTCACGAAGACTGCTTCCATATATCAGCTAGAAAAGGGGGTCTAAATGAGACAAGCTTGAGTCAGGGCTCTTGGATGCTCTTTGCACTTAGTGTTTCCTTTCTGAATGTTGATCTTGAGATGGATATGTCTGGGATTGGATGTTTCCATGTACCTCTGATTCATATTACACATTGAGTATATTTCTACTCTCCCTCCTTTGAGGACATCCTAGCTAGGCATGAGCCAAAACCTAAGCTTTAAGCAAGTCCATTTCAGGGTTCAAAGTTGTGCGTGTGTGTGTGTGTGTGTGTGTGTGCACACGCACGTACGTGCATGTGTGTAAGGTATAATGAACCAAATAGTGAGAAAAAGGCTAATTTCTCTCATTGGAGGCCAGGCTTTGCTAGGACTGTGCCAAGACTATGCATAGAACCAAACCTGAGAAATGCCCCTTAGTAGTGAAGGGAATGGATACAGTAGCCTAGCCCCCTAGGCCCAGCTGTAAGAACTTAGATGAATAATAATAGTATGTACTGGTTGTTTTGAGAAAGGTGTGTGAATTATCATCATTATCCTGCTTAGATTATTTCTGGAATACTATAGACAAATCTAGGTCTGCATCAAGACGGTTCAACAAGCGTTTATTAAGCTCCTACTATGAGCCAGACAAAACTGGATCATCTCTAAAGAAGGGTGACCAGAATGTTGAATGAACTTTAAGCTATTGGTTGGAGGATCAGTCAATCTCGTAAATGTTTATCGAGGGTCTAATATGCTAAAGACAGGAGATACAAAGACAAAAAGTAAAATGCCTCAAAGGAGTTTACAGTTTAACGGGGGAAACAACATGTACTCATATCACCATCTGCAAAACACACATGGGTATATGCCTAGCACATAAAAAGCATATCAGATACAAAGTAACTTTGGAAGGGAAGGCAGCTTGCCTAGCTCCTAGCAGCTGGGGCGAGTTGGGAAGGTCTTATATAGAAGAAGGCACTTGAGCTGAGACCTGAAAGAAACAAGAATAAGTGCATTCCAGGTATGTGTGAGAGAGGGATGGAGTGTTGTGTGTGAGGAATGGCAAATAGGCTGGTATGGTAGGACTATTTAGCGTCTCCAGAGAAGAAATGTTTAAGAAGGCTGCAAAGGTAAGATGTGGCTAGATTGTAAAGAGCTTTAAATACCACACAGAGCAGTTGATATTTGATCCTAGAAGTAATAAGGAACCTCTGGGGTTTATTAAATATGGGGATGACAAGACCTGATCTAAATTTTAGGAAAATCACTTTAGTGATTATGTAAAGGCTTGAGTCAGGGAGGACAATTAGAAGGGAAGAGTGATGAAAACCTGAAATAAGGTGGTAGCTATGTGATTAAAGGGGACATATTTGGGAAATTTGTCAAGTGTATGGATATGTCAAGTAAGTGAGAGTAAAGAGTTAAGGGTGACACTTAGGATTTGAACCTGGGTTACTGGAAGGATAGTGCTTCACTTAATGATAATTTGAGAGTTCAGAATATGAATGGATTGGTGGAGAAAAATGAGTTCCATTTTGGACGTTGATTTTGAGATGTATATGGGACATCAGGAGCTAGATGATGAAGTACATAGAAGACTGGGCCTGGAGACAGGAAGACTTGAATTCAAATCCCACTTCTGACATTCACTAATTGTTTGACTCTGGGTAAGTCACTTAAACCTTATTTGCCTCAGTTCCTCTGTAAATCAGCTAGAGAAGAAAATGGCAAACCATTCCAGTAACTTTGCCAAGAAAACTCTAAATGGGGGTCACAAAGAATCAGACACAACTGAAGAAACTGAACAACACAAAAGATGAGAGGGTGGGGATGGATGATCGTGGGAAGCAATCAAGTAAAAGGAGAGCCAGTTGGGTATTAGGATAAGGGACTGTGATGTAAGTAGAAGAGAAAAGGATGCTGATGGTGAATGACTGTTTTAACTGGATGGGTATGAGGTGAGATCCTCAGCAAAGAGTTTGGGAGGAGGGAGTGCTGCAGGAGGTTTGAGTGTAGAAGAGATTTGGGAGTTCCCCTTTCCCTGGGGTCAGGAGAGGATGGCCAGTAGCTCTGTGGCCCCTCACACCTTCCCCCCCACACACACACACATTCAACCCCTCCTCCTCTGCTACCAAAAACTGGTCAATGCATTTGGAAAAAGTGCAATGTGAGAAAACACAGCATGGAGGCAACCTCTCATATCCAGGAAGGGAGGCAATCAGGTGGTACAGTGGATGGAGCTTAGGACCTGGAGTCAGGGAAACTAAGTTCCTATCCTGCCTCAGACACTTACTTGCTAGATGTGTGACCCTGGAGGATTTTGTGAACTTCAGAGTCTGAAGAATTTGGGACTTCCTGTCTGTTTCCTAGGTAGGTTAATAGACAGACTGGACACAGATTTACAGCTCTACAAGGGGCCCAGCAAGGAAGCCACACCATGAGTAAGGGAACTTTTTGAACATTCCAAAATGGAGAGAAAAGAACTTTCAAACACCTGGAAGGGGCTATAGTATTCCTTTGCCACATATTCTCTCTTAGCTCAAGATCATTTTCCTTTGGACTATGTATGCCTTGATGAAAGCATCATTCTAAGGGGAATTCTTTGTATTACTTGTTCTTACTGTACCATCTTAATCAATATTCCTTCCTAAAAGCTACTTAGGGCTGTCTGACTAAAATGATTCTCAGTTGACAATCTTGAAAAGCATAACAATGAGGACTCACGAGTTTTCATATACTAAAAGATATACCCCACAGCACCCCAAACCCTCAAGCTGCCCCTCCCCTGAGGGAACATAGTAACTAATCTCTGCAGATCTGACTCATCAGGATGAGGTGAATTTGGAATGAGGACCTCAGAGGAGGGACAGCTTGAGGGTTTGGGGTTATAGAGGCAGAAATTTCTTCATTTGTGTTCCTTTCTATACTTATTTTTTTGATCTGTGCATTTAAAGCATATTTTCATGATACTGTTGGTTGTTTTTTTTTCATCATAGAAGTAGGGTTGGGAGGGACTTGGCTCCCCTCAGCCAGGATGTGGTATGGAGGTATAGACCTAGGTAAGTAAGACAAGGCAAAAACTCAAGGGCTGAAGAGCCCAGAAGCCAATTCTCTAAGGTTCCCAGGAAGAGGAGCTGAGGATGATAGCCTTAATGGCAGGTATAGCATAGTTCCTTGAAAAAAACCTGGCATTTGTTAAGTGTTGTATAAACTTTGCTTTAACTGAACACAAATTGAATGCATTCCATTTTGGAGACTCATCAACAACCCTTTATAAGTGGTGTTTTGTCCCTTTCTAGATAAATCTGGGAATACCAGAAATTACCTGTCTCTCAAAACAAAACAAGCAAAAACAAAACAAATAAAAACCCAAAAGTTAGCTCCCTTCTACGAAATTCAATTCAGTTCACCTAATTGCAACCAGGGTTAGTGTTAAGGTCAGTATTTTGGACAAAAATATTTTTATTAGGAAAAAAAGATAAAGAAATAGGTGAACCTTGATCCAGTAGCAAGGAACAATTTCTGCAGCAATAAGGAAATTTCTGTTCTGTAAAAGGCTGTGGTAGAGCCGTCTGGCTATTGAGAGCTGATTGTTAAATTTTCAGTGTGAGCATTTACACTTGAGAAATTGACAAACTACAAATCAGGGCTTGATTAATTGTTTTTTCTAGTCCTAAGGAAGTAATGGGGAAATATTAATAATGCAGATTAAATTTAAAATGTCTGTGTAAATTTCTCCCTCGGAGGGCCCATTGTTAAACATTTATCAATACATCCTTGGTAGGTTTGGAGTTTTTTAGGTGAAGCAAGCAGCAATAGCCCATTTTGGCCCTGGTGCTCCCTATTTCCTCTGGCTTCCCTTTGCAGCCTCACTTGGCTAAATCCAAGGTCTTAGAGAGGCCAAGTAAATCCTCTGCTTGTTCACTGGCTTAGGGCTTAGGGGAATGGTCCTTGATTAGGAGATCTTGCATCTACCCCAGGACTGTGTCTCTTCTCCCTCTGGTTTCTAATCCACAAGGTTCTGGGAAATGTGGTCCTTGTAATCCTTCTATTAATGCATGCCCCTTCTTATCCTGAGGGACTGGAGTAAGGGAGATTGGGTGGTTGGTGCCACCAGTGAGAAAAGCAGAAAAAGGGTCAGTTCAAAATACCCAGAAGGAGGAGAAAAAGTATCTGTACTAAGCTAATAATGTCCACATTCCAAGATGGGGGAGGAAGAGATCAGAGGAGAGAGTGATTCCTCTTTCATTTTCACCTAATTTTTTAAAAATATAACAGAATATTTTTTTCCAGGAAAAAAAGAGTGGTAGAAGAGGAAAAAAATAATCAGTGATGCCAATAAAATATGTAGAAAAAAGTCTGAAAATATATGCCGTGTTCTGTACCCATGAAGCTCCCAGCCCCTCATTTCATTTTCATCCAGACTATGGTACATGGATGTAAAGGAATTATTGTGATGTAAGAAAATGATGAATAAAATGAATGCAGAGAAGCATGGGAAGACATGTGGACTGATACTGAGTGGAGTAAGCACAACAAAGAAAAATACACAAATACAATAATAAAAATAAGGAGAACAAAAAGTCCACTGAAACTGAATGTTGTGTAATTATAAGGACCCAGTTTGGCCCTAGAGAAGAGCTAAGGAAATTCTGAGGTGGGGTAAAGCGTATGTGGAATATTTTATCTGTCAAACTTTGTTGACATTTCTGGTTTTGCTGAACTGCTTTCCCTTGCCACTAATTTTTTTTTATTTTTTGTTACAAAAACAAGAGAAGGGCTTTATTCAGAAATGAAAGGGATGCAAAGTCAAAATAAATTTTTAAAAAATTTAAGGAAAAAAAGAGGTTTGTAGCAGTTGCTTTGTGGAGGGAGAGAGAGGATTGGTTAGAGTGGAGTAAAATGTTTGCCTTACTGTAGAGGGGGCCCAGTTGAGATAAGATAGCATAAATTTGTAGTGGTACCAAGTAGCATGGTTTTGTAACTTCCTCCATGTTCAGAAACATGTGAATGGAAGTAATCTAGGGATGGAGTTTGGCAAGGCAAGGAGTTTGATAGGGTAGATAGGGTCAAGGGCTTATGGGTAGAGAATAGTATAGAGGTGAACTGGCTAACCAAGGTGTTAAGATCAAGAAGAAGAGTATAGCCATTGCAGGGGTGATAGTACTGAGGAGTAGAAGGACTGGCAGTGACAGTGAGGGTGAAAAATAGTTTTCAAATTTCTAATTAAAATGATGAGAAGCCTAGATGAACCCAGGCAAATATTTTTAAAGGACATCAGAAATACTAATGATTAAGAAAACTGAAAAGAGACAAAGTTAGCTCCTCTATCCAGTACAGAACTTCACAAAAGGACCACGAGAGGTTGGGTAGAAGACATGCACCAGGGAGACCTGTACAAGTTTTTGCAAACAAAGTTAGGCAGTGCTCTGAACCAGGGCATATTAAGCCACTATATATTCCAGTAATCAGGAACCTGATGTCAAACACTAACCCTGGACTATCAGAAGAGAATCAGGAGACATAACCAACCACTACAGGTCACTGTGTAAGGAGATAGGGCCTAGGAGTGCACTCCTCAGAAAACTGGGAGCCACAGTAGGAAATAGGGAAACTCAACACCTAACCATACATAAGTGTAGTTTTGAAGGTAGAAGGGGCTGTACAGGAAGCCTGAGACCCGAGTGATCTACAGTATGTCACTGTGTCCTCTAGTGGTCACAACGGGGGAAAAGAGAAGAATACAGATGTCAACTAAGGCAAGAACTCATAGTTCTCCCCAGAACTCCAACTCATCCAAACAGACACCTTAGATTGAGGCAGGTGGGACCCAAAACCAGTTCCCTTATCCAGATCAACAGTGGTAGCATCATTTGAATTACAGAGGGGATGTTATCAGACAAATCTTCCTGAAAGGGAATGGCCCAAACACAAAATCTCATTCTAAGAAATGAGACTGAATGAGTAAGCAAAAGAAAGTATCAGACACAGTGAAGAAATACTTGTTGCAGTGTCCATCCTTCGTTGCCGAAAAAGACCATGCCATCAGAGAAATAATGACAAGACTTGCACTTGACTGTTTTGAGTGAGGGAGGGTTGTGCAGGTCACCAGCCTCACTTCTCCTCCAGAGCCACCTGAATCCAGTGACCAGATATCCATCAGAATGATTGGAGATGACCCAGGATGCACTGGGAGACCTTGGCCCCTGTAGGCCAAGGTGAATTCAGGTACTCACTTAGGGTGAAGTAACACCCATTCGTTGAATAGGCCTATTTAAGAATTAGCTAGGGGATGGCCCCTTTAATGAAGCAAAGAAAAATAAATAATGAGGCTGAGAGGGAAACAGCAACAGTTACTATTGATAATCACTCTGAAGCCAGGGGGGTCCAGAAGCCAGCCCTTGGCAGGGGCCTAGTGTTGTCCAATGTATGAGTTTCACAATGCAGTAGATTTAAGGTTTTGGGAAAGGAAAGGAAGGGGAGGGGAAGGGTAGGGAGGAGAGCAGGGAGAGGAATCTATCCAGTAACACCCAGGTTAACTGGGCATCTTCTGGCCATCCAAATTTACCTTCCTTTAGAGATGAGAAGGAAGTGGGGGAGTGGGAGACAGAGAGAAGAGGAGGAGCTGAGTTACCCAGCTAGCTGGGTCCCCATTCAGGAAACTGTGTCTACTCACAGATTGTTGTGTTCATCCTTCATTGCCAAAGAAGACCATGCCATCAGAGAAATGATGACATGACTTACACTTGACTTTATTTTGAGTGAGGGAGGGCTGTATTGATAATAGAACAAAATATATCCACTCTTTTTCAAAGTTAACCTTATTTTCCAATAAGTCAAGGAGAAATAACTTAGTAATCACCAGATTTCCTAAAAAACACAACTAAACAAAAAACTTGAATGCTGTATTTAAAGTTATCATTAAAAAAATATTGTCCACATCTATTATTAACCAGAGGGCGTAAGAGGAAGGGTAGACTTGGGGAGGGAACAACGATAAGCAAAAAAAAAAATTGGCAATTGATCACAGGGAGGGAAGAGAAATAAAGTATAAGAACCAGAAATGAGAGTGTGCTTGGAGAAGGGAGAAGGGAGGTAGATGTGAAAACAGACCAGTTCAATTATAGATGACTAGTATTGATTAGTTTTTTTCTTTTTTTCCCTTCATGCCCATAATAAGGAGGGAAATGGGAAGAAAAGAAGAAAAAGTACAAAAGGACATGATGAAAGGCAATTCACAATTAAAATCATAACAATGAACAAAAATGGGAAGAATTCGCCCATAAAATGGAGTAAGAGTAGCAAAATATATTACAATATAAGACCTCCCCCAAAATATGTTGTTTATAAAAGATACAATGAAATGTAACAATTCAGACAAAGTTAAATTGAGAGGCTGGAGCAGAATATATTATAATTCAAGTGACTTTTTAAAAGAAGTAAGGATATCAAACACAACTGAAGACAAAGCATCAATAAAAATAGACCCAAAAGAGATAAATAGGGAGATAATATTATGCTTAAAGGTATCATAGATAATGAAATAATAGCAATACTCTCTTTGTATATGTACACACATATGCATGTATGTATGTAGTTGTATGTATGTATATGGCAAATGGCATATTATCTAAGTATTTGAAGAAAAGTTAATTTAATTAGAAGGGGAAAAGAGACAGCAAAACTACAATAGTTAAGGACCTAAATTTTCTTCCCTTTAAAAATAAGTTTATTATTTTTCTTTTTAAAGTAATAAGTATTTTCTAAATTAATCTGCCTCTACTACTATTACTACTACTACCACCTCCCTCCACACACCCAACCCCCTTGAGATTATTTTTAAAAGCAAACTTAAATATCAATCCCTCAATATATAGCAACACAATCTGGAGACACACGTATATATCCATTTTAGCTATGTCTGAAAATGTATTTCTCTTTCTTCATTTTTAGATTAACAGCCTCTGAGGAGATGAATGACATATTTCATCTTTATTGTTTTGAACTTGTATTTTATTATTGCGTTGATCAGTGTTTTAAAGTCTTTTAAAGTCGTTTTTCTCTATAAAATTATTATTATTGTATGTATTGTTCTCCTAGTTCTACTCACTTCATTCCATATCATTTCATAAACATTTCCCAGTTTCCTCTCAAATTGTCCATTTCATAATTTCTTGTGGCACAACAATAATACATTACATACACATATCACAGTTCATTTAGTGATTCCCCAAGAGGACAGCCCCCTTAGATTTGCTATAAAATATTTTTGTACAAATAGATCCCTTTCTTCTTTCTTTGATTTCTTTGGGGCATAGATCTAGTAACAGGTGGGTATGCATAGTTTGTTACATTTGGGGCCATAGTTCCAACTTTACAGTTTTATAACTCAACCAACCATACACTATTATACCTCAGCCCCATCAATACTGGTTATTTTCTTCTTATATACATATAATCTTTTTCAGTTTAATAAGCATGAAGTAAAACCTCAAAGTTGTTTTAATTTATATATTTTCTAATGATTAGTGATTTAGAGAATTTTTTCACATGGCTGCTGAAAGCTTGGCTTTCTTTCTTTGAAAACTGCCTGTTTCTATCCTTTGACTATTTATTTATTGGAGAATGACTCTTAGTCTTACAAATTTGAGTCAGTTCCTTATATAGTTTGGAAATAAGACCTTGTTGCAAAGATCTTTCCCTGATTATCTATTTTCTTTCTAATTTTTAATGCATTAGATGTGTTTGAACAAAACTTTTAAAATTTCTCAAAATCAAAATTGTCTCTTTTATCTTGTGTGATCTTGACCACTTGTTTAGTCATGAACTTTTTCTCTATGCATAAATCTGAAAGATAATTTCTTTCTTGTTCCTCTAATTTGCTTATGATATGACATTTTATATCTAGGTATATGTATTCATTTGGAGTTTCTTTTGGTGTGTGGTGTGAGGTGTTGGTCTGAAACTCACTTCTGCCAGCCTGCTATCCTGTTTTCCCAGAAGGTTTTGTCAGTCTTTCTCCTAGTAAGTGGGGTCTTTGGATTTATCAAACACTACGCTATTGTGTTTGTTTCTATATGTTGGGTATCTAATCTGTTCCCCTGATCAACATTTCTTTTTTAAAAATTGGTGACCAATCCGTTTAATGATTACTGCTTTGTAACAGTTTGGAATCTAGTCCTGATAGACCTCCTTCTTTCCCTCTTCTCCCTGCCCCACCCCCATAATTACCCTTGATATTCTTCAGCTTTCGTGCTTTCATATGAATTTCATTATTATTTTTGTATAACTTTATGTAAAGAATGTATGAAGAGGGCCTTCATTGGCTTCATAAATTTAAGGAAGCCTAACCCCCTTATTTGGCCAGATGTCGAGGGACGCCAAGGTCATCCACTAAAACTTGGATCATTGCCAGTCATCTTCATGTCTTGTGATGGACTTCCATGAGGAACAGGAGAGTGTGACTGATGACTGTATCACTTAAATCCAATTCATTCACAAGTCAAGACATCACCCTGAGATGTCATTGGTCCTCTTCAAAATGAAGAATGAACAACAAATTTAAGGAAAAAAGAACAACTTTAAGTTAGAATGTATGGAGAAAAGGAGAGGCTACGTGGCAAAGATGGCATTTGAGCTGGCTTTTAAAAAAAAGAGTAAGGTATTAGCATAGATGTATGATATATAATTATTGCTGTTTGTTGCTAAAGAAGTAGAATGGAGGATTAGATCATAAGAGCTGATAACTAGAAAGAAATTGGAGGTAGGGCATTAAGGGAAAGTCAATCTGTATGTTTAAGTTTTCTAATATAAAGGTAGAGAAGAGTGTATATCTGGGGAAAAGAAGATGTCCAGGGAGGGTTCATCTGACAGCTCACAAAAGTCTATGAAATGTAACGACTACTCTAATGTAAAGGAAAACAATGACAAAAGACAAAACTCAGATCAATTCAATGACTAATAGTACTGAATTGATCATGCAATATATTTCTCTCCTCTTGATAGAGAGGTTGTGAACTAAAGGTATGAATTGAGGCATATGCTGACAGATAAAAAAAGAGAGGTCTATAGAAAGTGCTGTGCTTCCTTATTAGAGCAAAGAGGCTGATGAAAAAGTGTAGTTCAGTATGAAGAGACTGCAGGATCATTTAAGAAACCAGGAAGTTTGGAGGACAGAGGTCTAGAGGATGTACAGATGTCACTAGCACCAGTAGCCAACCAAGATCCTTGCTACCCAAATTAAATAAAATTCTGAGCAAAGAATAGGGTGACCAATTTTAGAGACAATATTTCAGGTAAATATTAACAAGGACCTAAATTGAAGTGTTGGCAGTATAAGGGGAGAGAAGATGATATTGTCAAGGCAGCATTGATAAAACTAAGCAATTAATTGGATGTGGGGCATTAGGAAGATAAGAGACAAAGATGATTCCGAAATTTTAAGACTGGGTGGCTGAAAGGTTGGTGGTGTAATCAACAGAAATAGAGAAGTTAGTACAAAGGACAGGTATTTTGGAGGAAGTAATGGATTCAGTTTTGGATATGTTGAATCTGAGGTGCCAGTAAGCTGAAGTACCTACAGAAATGGAGATCTCCAGTGCACAGTGGGAAATGTGAGACTGGATCTTCCAGGAGAATGGAGGTGAATATATAGAATTATAATCACCCACTTAGGGTTATCATTGAAACCAAGCAGATAAAATTTCCAAGGGAGAGAATAGAAAGATAGAAGATAAGATCATTGGAAATTGATTCTTGGGGGTCACTTACACTTGGGGACAGGGAGAGAGGAGAAAAATGAACCAGTCAAAGAGATTATACAGGAGAAGCAGGAGAAAGGCTAGTCAGGAAAGCTAAGAGAGGAGAAGGAGAGAATAATCAACAATTTCACATACTGTAGAAAGGTCAAAGAGGGATGAAAAAGTGATTGAACAGGCAATTAAGCAGTTATTGGTGATCTTAGAGCAGTTCTGTTGGAGTGATAGAGATATAAACCAGACTGCAAGGAAGGGAGATGACTGCTGAGGTCTCTTCCAACTCTAGGATTCCATGGTTTCATCACCTACACAACAGCCAGAAGCATCTTCAGAGAGTAAGAAAATTCTAAAGCTGCATTGGAGATTAGAAGTAACTTAGTCTCAGCCTGAGGGGGAGAAGGAGGGCAGAAATGTAGTGTCCTAACCAACTCTTCCCCACAATTCAGTTGATGAATCAGACTTACAGGATGTAATCGTAGGTGATAATGTGTTAACAAGGTGTTAATTCCCTATTATCCCTTTACAAAGTACAAGATCTCCCCCCTCTTATTGAACCACAGCAGCAATTTAATTGGAAGAATGGTAATTGGTTATCCCTCACCCCCTTAAAGACAGAATCTAGTCAGTTTGAGTTTGAGCAGGAATCAGCACTTCAGGACTGGAGAAGAGAACAATGGGGAGGATATTTTTCTCCCCTCCTTATAGTCGTGGAGTCTAGTATCAGGGATGCTCAGCCAGAAGGAGAGACTCCATCCTGAAGCTGGAAAGTCAGTTCAAGTCCAAAAAGCCATGGATACCAAAAAGCATTCATTTGAGTCTGATCCTAGCCTCATGGAGAGTGAGCACTAACAATAGTAGAGAGCCGCTATGGATTCGTGAGAGTCACTGGGAACCCAGGTGATCAATCTGCCTAGCAGAGATGCTGTGCTCAGAGTGGGGAGCTTTGTAAGAATTCTACAGAAGAGAAATGACATTGAAGATTGGTAGTACTGGAGAAATGTGTAGCATGGGCCACTATGCCTCACTACCATTGTAGTCTAAGTTTGTGCCTTCCTTCCTACAGATGCTATGCATATTTTTGAAAGAATATACCCCAGGTTTATGGTGGCAAGGGTTTGTGGCCACTGTTCTTACTGTGCTATCTTAGGAGATACTTTTGTGATGATGTAATTATGTCTACTATCTGATTTGTTAATGGCAAACTCATGAACCATGGTACTAGAAGTCCAAACTTTTGGACTACTATCCTAGAATCTAGGAACAGTGGCTGTCCTCTGGGATCCCAACCCTTGACACAAGTACTAATTGGGGGATTATCTCAGAGGGGCCACTACAAATCAATATGGTGATACAACCTAAATTAATTTACAGATTTAGTGCTATACCAGTCCAAATACCAAAGGAATGTTTTATAGAATTAGACAAAAATAATAACATTCCTTTAAAAAAAATAGAAAGTCTAGAATCTCCAGGGAAATAAGGAAATAAAGTAGGACTGAAGTGACAATAGCACTTCCAGATGTCAAATTCTGCTATAAAGTATTATCATGCAAGCTATTTGGTACTGATTAAAAAACAGAAAAATAGTTCTGTAGAATAGAGAGTGCTTGCTAAACCCAAAAATGTAGATTACTTTGGGAATAAGTCTCTATTTGACAAGAAATCCTGGGCACATTGGACAGTAGTTTGACAGACAGTTTTAGACTAACATCTTACATCATATAGCACAGTAAGATCATAGTAGATATATAACCTGAATATAATGGTTCATATCATTAAAAAAAATTAGAAAAGAAGCAGATCTTTCATAGCTATGGTTAAAGTAGAGACTTTTAAATAAACAAAAGAGAGAGGTGTTGGCAAATGACAAAACAAACACTTATTTGAGATTTAAAACATTTTGCACTAACAAAATCAGTGCAACTAAGATAAGAAGTGAAGTGACTGATGGGAGGAAATCTGTCTATTAAATCTCTCTGCAAGGAGGCTGATAACCAAGATATGCTGGAAATTAACATTAGTATTTAAAACCAAGAGCCTTTCTCCAAAGGCTAAGTAGTGAGACAAATTGCAAACTATTAATGACCATGTGAAAGACTGCTTCAAATCTTTAATAAGAGAAATACAAATCAAATTATCTCCAGAGTTTTACCTTACACGCAGAACATTGGCAAAGATGACAAAAGATAGAAATTATATTAGAGGGTTTGTGAAAAGATGAACACATAAAAATTCTGTTGGAGCTGTGGGAGGAGACATCATTCAGTGGAAAGAACACCAGGTTTGTAGTCATAGGACCTGGGTTCAAATCCTGGCTCAACCTTTTACTGTCAGTGAGACTTTAAGTAAGATACTTAAACTCCCTGTACTTTGATTTCTTTACCTATAAAATGAGGGGACTGGACTATGTGACATTATTAGGTCCTTTCCAGCTCTAAGTCTATGATGACACTATGATTTAGCTCAAGAAATTTGGACCCAGAGGTTTTACTAGACACAAAGTTGATCCCCATCAGTTGATAAATGGTTATAAAAAGTGAGGCATGTGAATGTGATGAAATATTACCTTGCCATAAGAAAATATGAATATGAAGAACCATATCTGAAGACTTAGGTGAATTAGTACAAATTGAAGTAAGCAGAACCAAGAAAACAATATGTAAACATATTACAGTGTAAATGGAGAGTACAAAAAACTGAAACTGAATACTATATAGTTATGGTGACCAACTTCGTCCTTAGAGAACGTACAACCTTTTTATTTTTGAAGAGTTAAGGGACTATGAATATAGAACATTCACACAATTTGCTGTTTTGGTTAGTTCTGCTGAATAACGTTTTCCTGTCTCCACACCCCCCCCCTTTTGTTATAAGGAAAAGATAGTGGAGGGAAATATTTGGAAATGAAGGTGATGTAAAAAACAAGATATATCAACACATTTTTTTAAAGATAAGAAAAAAGAGGAGAAAAAGAGAAACATTAGTCTCTATTTACATGAGAAAACAGGCCCATAAAGGATAGTTGGCTTGCCCAAAGATATGCAGTTAGTTAATCGTAAGAGGATTCCATGTTCTCTGTTTCTAAGTGAGGGGTCTTTATGCCACATCAAATTGATTTTTCCTTTTGATCTTGTTTTTCTATTGCTCATTAACACAAATCCAAACTCCAGCTTTCAAAGCTGTTCACCAACTGGTTTTCTAGCCATCTCCCATGATTCTCAAGCTTGATTTTCTATACCATCTACGTTATGGAATATGGAGAGACTTCTTCTGTCACAAGATGGCTGCCTGAACTGAAGGCAGAAAAGCCGCTCTCCCACAACTAGCCCATTAAAAACCTAAAAATTATAGCAGGCAAAATAATAATCAAGAAGTCTACTGATGCGACTTCTTCCCCTCCAGATAAAAAAGCCACCCAGAAGTCCATGGGAACTAGGAAAAGGGGATGCCAGTGAAGCTAGCACCAGTGCAGGCAGACAAGGTATGATGAAACCAGAGATCATCAAAAGACATTTTCAAAGTTCCACAAAATCTACACAGACACATAACTACATGTACCCAAATACTTGTGTGTACTTATATATACATGTACTATGCATGTATGTACATGTATGTATATGTATTTACATATTATTCATGTAGATTTAGGCTTATAACTTATTACAGAAAAAAAATGGATCTTTAATGAAACAAAGGATTTTCAAGGTTCCTGACAAAAATACCAGGACTAGTAGGAACTTTGAAATACAAACACAAGAGTCCAGAGAAACCTCAAAAGGTAAGTTTACTTGAGCATTAGGAAAGAGCTGTGGGATGATGTCACATTAACGTTATCTTCTTATTAGGGGAGAAGAACCAAGTGCTCCTTCAGAAATTTAATGTCTTTGAAGGTTACTGAGAGAGTAAAAACCAAACCAAATCAAACCAAAACAGAGGTCCTGGGGGATGGGGTTTAGATTCCTTCTTGAATTTTCTTTTGTTCTTTTTTGGCAATAAAAAAATATTTCAATGCTTCCCCCCTTTGGCATTACTATTGTTAAGTCCTTTTATGCCCCAAATCCATAGCCTATTAAAAATGGAGAGAAAAAAACTCATCACAAGTAATCAAACAAGGGGTCAAAGAAGTGGACAGAGTGGTCATCAGATGAACCTAATTCTCATCTGAATCAGACAAAGGAGAGTTGAAGACACAACATACAAACATGAAGAGTTTAGTATAGAAATAAACTCAACATGGAAACCTGCAGGGATAGAGAAGGAAGGGATTAAGAGGAAGGATAATAGTAGGAAGAAAATAATTATAAGCAAAACAAACTCCTAATCCTGAAATGAGAACTAAAAGAAGAAAAAAATAAGAGGACACAGAATTGGAAATTAAGGCAAACTCATTAATTGGGGAATGGCTGAGCAAATTGTGGAATATGAATATGATGGGACATTATTGTGCCATTAGAAATTATGAAAATAATTATTTCAAAGAATACCCAGAAGCAGGAACTGATGAAAAATGAAGTAAGCCAGGAGAGCAATTTATATAGTGACAACATTTTAAGGAAAACAGCTCTGAAAGACTTAAGAACTATAAGCCAAGCAATGGGCAAATACATCTTCGAAGGATCTATGATGTGGTGTGTTAACTACCTCTTGAAAGAGAGGTAAAGAACTCAGGATGAAGAAGGAGATGTACATTTTTGGACATGGTTACTGCAGATTCATGTTGTTTAATTTTTCCTACTTGTGAAAAAAAAATTTTCTCTCTCTCCATTTTTAATAGGATAAGGATTTGAACTTAATAAAGGGGGGCATTGAAATATTTTTTTTAATTACCAAAAGAGAACAAAAGAAAATTCAAGAAGGAAGCACAGACAAGCAGAAGATTTTTGGAAGCAATGTGTGGAAGTTATTATGTACTTTTTGATGGATTTGATGTTCTCTAAGGTTCTCCCTAGCTCTAGTGGGAAACAGCTTGGTATAGTGGAATCAGGTCATCTGGGTTTAGAACCAGGCTCACATACTTACTAGCTGTGTGGCTATGTACATGCCATTTAATCCTTTGAGCTTCAGTTAAGTCATCTGTAATATGAGGATAAGTAAGTACTCTACCTCTCTTGTACTCTCCCCATCCCTGTGATACTGAATCTCTGGTTGCTAAAGTACAAACCCTATTCCCCATCCCAGACCGCCTACCTCCTCATTTCTTTCCCCATAAACCCTACCTCCATCTGAAATGTCTCACTCAAGATCTACCCATCCTTTCTACTGTGCTCTCTGGAATACCTGCTCAATAGTTAACAAATTCACGTTCATCTTAAGCCATTTCCTTTCTCATTCCTTCCATATTCTATCATTTAATGAGAGCTGGATCCCCTCTGATAACACTGTATCCCTGACCCCTCTTTCTTGTACTGTGTACACTCATAATACTTTCCTGTCCCACAATGGTTGAGAAGTTGGCATACTTGCTGCTCATTGCCACATCTAGACTCTAAATCTACCAACATCATTTAGTAGCATCTCTTCCTTTGAAGTTTCTACTATATAAAGTTATCATCCAGTCTAGATCCTGGTGGCTGTTATCTATTGACATTCTCCTTTCTTCCTCAATGAGTTTAGTACTTTCATTCCATTCCAACTCTTGCCCTTATATTAGGAGACTTCAGCATACTTATTGCTACTCCCTCAAATACCTAACTTTCCAATTCCTCAATCTATTAAGTTTCCTAAAAAAAATTCCTCTTCTTTTTTTCCCCTTCATTTCATATCACTCAGATGTCTTCCACCACTGAATCCTTCACCTTGTCTCTCATGAAGAGATGACCCATAGCCTTGCCAAGGACAACCCCATCTTCATGCACTCTTGATCCCATCATATTGTCTTGAGTAAATTTTACTCTCTAGCATCCTCATTCTCTACTTCTCAGTCTCTATCTAACTGGCTCCTTCCTTGTTGCCTATAAATATGTCCACATCTCTTAGCTCCTTAAAATTTCTTGCTTGACATACCTATCTCAGTTATTACACTGTATCCCTCATCTTTTTCTTAGATAAACTCCTTGAAAAAAATATCTGTTGCTTCCACTTTCTTTCCTTTCTCTTGATGTTAAACTCACTATAATCTGGCTTTTGCTCTCATCATTCACCTGCAGCTGATTTCTCCAGGGTCATCAATGATTTCTAATCACAAACTTAATTTTTTTCTTTTTCTAAAAATGTTTATCTATTTAATTTTAGTTTTCAACATTTATTTCCACAAAATTTTGAGTTCCAAATTTTCTCCCTATCTCTCCTCTCCCCCCATCCAAAACGCTGTGCATTCTGATTACCCTTTCCTCTGATCTGCCCTCCCTTCTATGACAGCCCTCCCTTCCCTTATCCTCATTTTCTTTCTTTTCTTGTAGGGCAAGATAGATTTCTATACTCTATTACCTGTATTTCTTATTTTCCAGTTGCATGCAAAAACAATTTTCAACATTCATTCCTAAAACTTTGAGTTCCAACATCTCTCCCTTCCTCCTTCCCCACTGAGAAGGCAAGTAATTGAATATAGGCTACATATGTGTGGTTTTGCAAAAGACTTCCATAATAGTCATGTTGTGTAGGACTAATTATATTTCCCTCCATCCTATCCTGTCTCCTATTTATTCTATTCTCTGTTTTGACCTTGTCCTTCCCCAACAGTGTTTACTTCTAATTACTCCCACCTCCCATTTGCCCTCCCTTCTATCATTCCCACCACCCCACTTATCCCCTTCTCCTCTACTTTCCTGTAGTGTAAAATAGATTTTCATATGAAACTGAGTGTGCATGTTATTCCTTCTTTAAGCAAAATGTGATGAGAGCAAGCTTCATTTTTTCCCTCTCACCTCTCCCCTTTTCCTTTCCATTGAAAAAGCTTTTTCTTGCCTCTTTTATAAGAGATAATTGGCCCTATTCCATTTCTCCCTTTCTCCTCCCAATATATTCCTCTCTCATCCCTTAGTTTTATTTTTTTAGATGCCATCCCTTCCTATTCAACTCACCCTGTGCTCTCTGTCTATATATGTGTGTGTATAATCCCTCCTACTACCCATATACTGAGAAAAGTTTCAGGAATTACAAATATTACCTTTTCATGTAGGAATATAAACAGTTCAACTTTAGTAAGTCCCTTATGATTTCTCTTTCCTGTTTACCTTTCTATGTTTCTCTTGATTCTTGTGTTTGAAAGCCAAATTTTCTATTCAGCTCTGATCTTGTCATCAAGAATGCTTGAAAGTCCTCTATTTCACCGAATGACCATTTTTTCCCCTGAAGTATTATACTCAGTTTTGCTGGGTAGGTGATTCTTGATTTTAATCCTACTTCCTTTGACTTCTGGAATATCATATTCCAAGTCCTTTGATCCCTTAATGTAGAAGCTGCAAGATCTTCTGTTATCCTGATTGTATTTCCACAATACTTGAATTGTTTCTTTCTAACTGCTTGCAATATTTTCTGCTTGACCTGGGAACTCTGGAATTTGGCTACAATATTCCTAGGAGTTTCTCTTTTTAGATCTCTTTCAGGAGGTGATCAGTTAATTCTTTTACTATTTATTTTACCCTTTGGTT